>CM066046.1:60211283-60928783 GCA_033557465.1 Ichthyophis bannanicus
AGGAGGAATCTAGCTAAGCTTGAAGAATGGTTGAGAATTTGGCAGCTGAGCTTTAATGCTAAAAAATGCAGGGTCATGCATTTGGGCTGCAACAATCCAAGAGAGTGGTACAATGTAGGGGGCGAAGTACTTCTGTCCACTAAAGAAGAGCAGGACCTGGGCATGATTGTTTCTGATGATCTTAAAGTGGCTAAACAGATAGAAAAGGTGACAGTGAAAGCCAGAAGGATGCTTGGGTGCATAGGGAGAGGAATGGCCAGCAGGAGAAAGAGGTGATTGTGCCTCTGTATAAGTCTCTGGTGTGACCTCATTTGGAGTATCGTGTGCAATTCTGGAGACCGCACCTTCAAAAGGATACAAACAGGATGGAGTTGGTGCAGAGGGCAGCTACTAAAATGGTCAGTGGTCTTTGTTATAAACCATATGTGGACAGACTTAAAAATCTTAATATGTATACGTTAGAGGAAAGGTGGGGTAGAGGAGATATGATAGAGATATTTAAATACCTCCGTGGCATAAATGGACAAAAAGATAACATAAGAACATAAGAAATGCCATACTGGGTCAAACCAAGGTCCAGAATCCTGTTTCCTATAGTGGCCAGTCCAGATGACAAGTACCTGGCAGGTTCCCAAAGAGACACACAGGTTCCACAAAGCTTGTCCCGGGGCAAGCAGTGGATTTCCTGGGTCCTCTTTAATAATGGTTGATGGACCTTTCCTCAGGAACTTGTCCAAAACATTTTTAAACCCATCTACCCTAACAGCTTTTACTACATCCTCCGGTAACAAATTCCAGAATTTGTTTATGGTTTGAGTAACAAAATATTTTCTCTTTATTAGTCTTAAATGGGTTACATTGTAGCTTCATTGTGTGTCCTCTAGTCCTTTTACTTTTTGATGGCGTAAACAGCCGATCTATGTTTACCCGTTCCACTCCATTCATTAATTTATAAACCTTTAGAGCCTCTTTTGATTGAAAGTGACCCTGTAACGAGGGGGCATAGGATGAGGGTGAAAGGGGATAGACTCAGGAGTAATATGTGGAAATATTTCTTTACAGAAAGAGTGGTAGATACATGAAATAGTCTCCCAGTGGAGATAGTAGAGACGAGGGCAGTATCTGAATTCAAGAAAGCATGGGACAAATACAGAAGGTCTCTAAAGGAAAAAAGGGGACTATAGTAATTGATATTTATTTTATTTATTTATTTAACAATCATTTATATCCCGCATCTTCCAGAGTTCAGTTGCGGTTTACAATAAAACAAAATCCACAAAGCATGAGCTTGGTTTTACATCGAACATTATGTAACAATAAACAATATATTGGTTAACAGCATAAGCTAATACATAACAGCATAAAACTTGCTTTTAAACTATGTACAATAAACTATATACAGATAAACTATATACAGATACAAGGGCAGACTAGATAGGCCATATGGTCTTTTTCTGCAGATATGTTTCTATATTTTTATGAGGTCTGCTGCCCTAGGCGGCCGCCTAGCCTGCCTAGTGGATGGGCTGGCCTTGTATGGAAGGGCAGACTTGATAGGCCATATGGTCTTCATCTACCGTCATGTTTCTAAGTTCTATGAAATTTGTGAGAAACTTAAGAGCCTACTGGCACGTGTCCGGTATTCAGTGTCCAAGCACAACATTTCACACAAAGTTGGTGTTCTAAGGAAAAGTATTTGCTGAAAATAAACTTCTTCCATTGAAATAATCTCATTTGACTTGAGTGTCGGCTCAATACTCCTTGTGCCAAAAGGAACACTGTTCTTTTTTAGACTAACTGTAACTTGAAAAGTGTCTGGTACTACTGTTGCCTAGAAACATACATAACTAGGAACTAGAAAATACGGTAAGACAGTGTTGCTCCTCCTGCTGTCCTTACTCGGTTCTTGAGCTGACAACTCTCGCAAGAACTTTCTCTCCTGGTTCTACCATTTCTCCAGAAGATCCTGGTATCTCCAGAATTCCTGACATGCTGCTGGCTACAGGTTAGACTCCTCTCGTGTTCTCTATTCTTATTCAGTGAAGATGACTGGGTTACTCAAGCCCCTCCTTCATCAACAGACTATACAACAAATCATTTTCTAGGTTTTCAGGAAAAACATTTGGAGATTTTTGGAGATATCTCTTTCATACACATACGGGGTTTCTTCTTTTTGATCGTCTATGGGCCAAAGCACTCTCCGCTCCACACAGAAGATCCGATCCCATTTTATTTCCTCCAGAAAAGACTTCTAACAAAAACCACTCTCTGTTGCCCATCTCTATTGGTGTGCTTTCAAAAGGTACGTCCGATACACTTTGAATTTAACATTTTAGTCCCCCTACTGAAGATCATACTACTAGAGGGGAACCCAGGGCATTCAATCCACACCTTACTTTCTAGGCCCGGTTGTTTCAACACCGTTTGAAAAGAATGGTATGCATCAATGAAAGAGAACCTCAAGTTTCTGACCAGTCAGAATAGGCTAGTAACAAAGGTGCGCTAATGTTAATATGTGTCAATTCACCATGTTATTCAATGGGACCTAGTTACTAATAATGTGAGTTAATGGTGAACCAATGTAGATTAATGTTAGCACACCTTAGTAACTAGCCCAGTTAGCTAATTATCCTTAACAAAATAGTGTTGAATATTGACGCTATCTGGTTAAAATTAAACTGCACCCCTGCCACACCCCTGAATTGTGTCAAAGATAATCAGTTAACTTTTGATGGATAATACATTGTCTGCACTTAAGTTATTCAGTCAATGGGTTAGGAAAGGATGGGAGCATTACCAGTGGTGTATCACAGGGATTGGTCTTTAGTCCTATTCTTTTTAACATTTTTTCTAAGGGTTCTTGTGGAAGGGCTGTCAGGTAAGGTTTTCTTCTTTCAGATGGTACCAAAATCTGCAATAAGGTAGACATCTTGGTGGGGGAGGGGAGGTGTATTGCTAGAAATAATTAGATTCAAGCTTGTTTCAAACACATTTTTCCATGTTTTCAGGTATTTTCTGTGTTCTTTTCACCTATTTGTTTTTGTGCATGCACTGTATGTAAGCTAGAGGTGTTTTATGCAGGCATATGGATGGTGTGCATGTTAATTCATACATATATCCATGTACAAGTGATTTGAATGCACTTTCATTTCGTAGGTACCCAGACAAACTGAATCAACCATGACAAATGCACACTCATAGTGGATAACATGAGGAGGGACCTACTGAAGCTTGGTCTAGAATTTGGCAGCTAAGACTTAATTCTAAAAAATGTAGGGTTATGCATTACAGTAGAGTATAGATGGTAAGGTACTCTGTGCATGAAAGAAAAGTGGGAGCTAGGGGTGCTCCTATCTGATGATCTTAAGGTGACCAAACAGGTAGAAAATGCGATGGCAAAAGAAGGATGTTTGGGTGCACAAGGAAAGGAACAGTGAGCAAGAAGAAGGAAGTGGTAATGAGATCTCATTTGGAGTACACCGCGCTTTCAAAAGGATATAAACAGGATGGAGTCGGTGCAGAGGATGGCCACTAAAATGGTCAGTGGTCTTCATCATTAAGCATATAGGGACAGACTTAAAGATCTCAGTATAAATACTTTGGAAGAAAGGCAGGCAAGAAGAGATAAGATAGAGACATTAAAAAAATACCCCCATGGCATAACTGCAGAGGAGGTGGGTCTCTTTCAACTGAAATAACACTGTGGAACACGGGGGCATAAAACGAAGGTGAAAGCGGATAGGCTCAGGAGCAATCAAAGGAAATATTTCTTTATGAAAAGGATTGTGGATGCATGAAAGATGCTTCCAGCAGAGGTGCTGGGGACAAGGAATGTATTTGAATTCAAGAAGGCATGGGACAAGCCCAGAGGATCTCTAAGGGAAAGGAAAGGATTGTAAAGCTTAGTAGTGGTATGGATAAACAGACTGGACAGGCCATATGGTCTTCATTTGCTGTCATTTTCTATGTTTCTATGTTGAGTTAACTCTCAAAGTTAATGGGTCAAATCTCTTTCTAGAAATTTACCTAGGGTGGCATTTTCGAAAGGCAATTACACGGTTTACAGCACAGTAAACCATGTAAATGCTGTAAACAGGGATTTTCAAAGGCACTTACCCGGTTAGTGTCTTCGAAAATTTCCTCCAAAGTCCCCTACATGCCCCGATGTTTTCCGGTTAGTATCGGGGTGTGCTGGGAGCATTCCGAGGCGGAGCAGGGGTGGAGGTAAGCGCTAACCGGGCAGCAGCGATTTTCCATGCTGTTCGGTTAGCGCTCTACACCGAAAGATAGGTGAGGAAAACCCTCGCTTATCTTTATGGCGCAGAGCGCTAACCGGGCAGCATGGAAAACTGCTGCTGCTCGGTTAGGCTTGGTGGCTTCTTGGTTGTGGGGGAAACCCCAGATATTCACTTCCGTCGCCGCAGAAGTGAATATCCAGGGTTAAAGGTTTGGTGGGCAGGGCTAACTGGCTATGACACTTAGCCCTGCCCAATGCAAAATCGGGCCCTTGGTTTTTACTAGATCTCTTAAAATAAGCATGTATTTAAATTTAGATAGCCTAATTACTTCTAATGCCTTTTAGACACAAGCAGGTCAGTTTTCAAACTGCTGTCAGGAGTAAGATAAGAATTCCAACATTCTTAGCCCATTCCCAACACATCTGTAATCAATCACCCAGCAAACTTAGCTCAGCAGCTCATATCTGGAAACGGTATCGCTACAAAGACAGACCCTCCTTCACTCTTCACAGAGCTGGCATCAGGATCTTGCTTTTACTTAGTGATGCAGCTGGAACCTATATAGTTGAGGCAGGGCTGGACTGAAGATGCTGGTGTCAGTAGGCATGACCGCACAGCGGTGTGGAGATCATAGAGCATGATCCTAAAGGAAGCGCAATCAGGCTGCTTTTTGGTCCTGGTATTTGGTGGCTCCACAATTTGGCGCCCTAGGCAGTAGCCTATGCCTAAATCCTGGCCTGAGTCTAGGTCTCCAGGATGCTTCTGGAGACCCAAAGATTGTTTGCCCTCCCTCCTGGATCCTGATATTTAAAACTGTCTCTCATATAGAGGGTGCGTTGTAAGCTGTGGTTTGAAGGCCCATGATGACCCTTCCCTTCCTGAATATTCTTTCTGTTTCTAGAAGAAAACTGAAGCAGGCGCATGTGTACCGAGGAGACGGAGGTTTAACTGAGAGAGTATCAATGCTTCCTTTCCCTTACCGGTCCTGCTGCTGTCTCTCTGTTTAACAGGGAAAAGGAAGCGTGCACGTGAGAGAAGGTGAGGAGAAATGTTGGGCATTAGGATGGCTAAGTATGTTCTCTCTTGCTATCGTTGCATTTCTGGGATTATTCTACAGGCCATCTGGAGAAAGAGTATAACCAAGAGTGGGAGGAATGGAGATGGAGGGGGGTATAGGAAGTAACGAAGGGACAAGCAATGCAATGCAAGCCTTCGAGTCAACGGTGACCCAGCAGCTCCTGGGTTTTCTTGGAAGTGTGACAAGAAGTAGAATGTCAGGCCTTTCGTTCAAGGCAGAAGAGGGTTGAGTGACTTGCCTAAAGCCACAAGGAGTGCTAGTGGGAATCAAACCCTGGTCTCTTGGTTACTGATCCAGTGCTCTGGCCACTAAAGGAGAAGACAGAGGGGAATATGAATCAGTAGGAAAGTGGAACGCCCTTAACCATTACTATCCTTTCAGTTTTCAACGTCTTAGGTTAATAGGTGGCATGGACTAGGTCGAACGCCATGCCGCATGGACCTTCTTTTCATTTAACTTTGGATTTTAGATTTAATTGCTCACCTTGCTAAACTTGAGTTGAAAGTGAATTACTACCACTATTACTTATCATTTGTATAGTGCTACAAGGCGTACGCAGCACTGTACAATCAGACACTCTTCCCCAAAGGTCTCACAGACTGTTGCCTGAGATAATGGCTACTGAAGTGACTCCTGAATTCGCCAGTGATGGTGAAGGCCTGATAGATTCTGACAGGGCCCACGGGGTACTAACCAGCGAGGATCTGGACTGTCTTTCTAGGCCACAGTTTCACAGAAAATAACTTTAAAATAAGGATGCTATATACAAGTGCTGTACACCCATACAAACATTTCAACTTGGCCAGTTTTCTGGACTGGCAACTCCGTGAAGCTCCTTTAGGAGTATTATTGCCAACAAAAAGTTGAAGCAAGATTTATTTAGCAAACTTCCTGTTTGCCATCTTCTTTTACACAAACAAAGGATGAGTCAGCAGCGAATAAGACAAACTGCAAACTCATTGAACTTTCGGTAAACTGAATGAGTGACAGTATTAAGAATGGCAACGGGCAATGCCGAGCTTTGTTCTGTCATGCTGGAAGAACAGAACATGCCTCGTGAAAATTCTGTTTTCAAAAGGCTGATGCGTGTCTGAATTAAGGTCCCTGCGCATCAAGTGATTTCAGATCTGAAACTCAGCTTGACTTGCTGCTCAAGAGCTCACTGAATTCATTTTATGCGACCTGATCTGGTGTGAACGTTAAGTCATCCAAGGAAGCCGGACATGGGTGCTGAGTGTTTCAGGCTGTGGTTAGTTGGCTTTGCCCTGTTTCTTCAAGGTCTCCTTTGCAGCTTCCTGTATCTTTGTGGTTTGTTTCAGAAATACCATGTGATGGCTCCATCCGATCTTTCCGACTGCTTGGGTTTCGCTTCCTTCCTAACTCTGATAAACAATCACACAATTGTTTTTTTTTTCAGTAGCTGGGACACACTGTTCCTGGTTATTTCTGTTACATTTTATTTCACTGCTAACTACTTTTAAAAGTCGGAACCACAGAGCTTTGTAGCTGTTAAGTGGAGCGGCCCTGTAGAGAACTGAATTTTCGGTCGGTTGAGAGCCCATTTATTGAACCAAAACAAGCTTCTGAGAGCATATAAGGCCCCAGCTGTGGATCTTTTTTTACTTTTCTTCTTTATATTTCCTTGTAAAGCTTCTGAGAGCGTATTAGGTCTCAGCTGTGGATCTTTTTCTATTTCTCTTCTTTAGATATCCTTGTGCTCCTGTTGTGTACATTAGGAATAATGGTAGAAAATGTTTCAGTCCCAACACTTCAATGGATCTTTATTCCACATGCTTCAGTTTATCTACCATGAATTAAATGTATAAAGATCTTTAGATCAAACACAAAAAAAGCAACAAAAAACCCTCAGCATTTTCATCCCTTGCTTCATCCCAAACTGGTAGTACCATACTGGGTATGACCCACTGATTTTACACTAGATTTCGTGAAAATCAAAATATTTCTCATTGAATATCGGGTCCCCGTTGTATTGAAAAATGGAAACTACATGTTTAACTTTGCCTTTAACAAGCCGATAAAAAAAATTGCGTAGGAACTTTTCTTGGACAATAATCACAGCAAAACTAGTTCTGCAGTTTTTCTTTCATTATTGTAACAAACCCCGAGGTTTGCCTTATTGCAGGTAGTTTGCTTATTTACCTGGGGCAATTTCTCCAAATGGTTTACTTTTGTGCATACCATGACAGTCATGAATCTTGCTTCTAAGCCAGGGTAAGTGGAAGATGATCTCAGACTCATATTTACTGTTAACACTCGCTGTAGTACATGCATTGTGCCAAAGAAAGCTTCCTTCCGGAATTCATAAGAGGAGAATTTTCAGAAACTATTTAATTGTGCAAATGGTGATTTACCTGGGTAACCTGGCTGGCCGAAGACAGCCCAGCTCTTATCCACCTAAAAGGACGCACAGGAGTCAACAACATGAATGTTTTCGTCAGGTAACAAGTGGGCAGACTTCTGGGTCTGTTTTGGTCAGAAACGGGAAACCATGTGCCTAGATTACTTATTTATTTAACAGGGTTTTTTTTTTATACTGCTTTATCATTTCAATCAAAGAGGTTTAGATTGCAACTTAAATTTGGTAATGTACATTAAACAGGGACATTGATAACTTGGATTTTTCTGAGGCAATGGGGGCTAAGTGGCTTGCCCAAGGTCACAAGCCAGTGATCTAACCATTAGGCTATTCCTCCACTCTGCTAGGTTGCATGTTCAAATCCACATTCATTATTTTAGTGGGGAAAATACCGCAGATACAAAGTCCCACAGGTCTTTTGTCCCAGGCGAACTTTGCTGTCACGTCCTCTTTGAAAATTAGTGTCATGTTTATCGAAGTATGCTAACAGCACGGAGTTTACCGTGTGCTTATCATGCTGCGCTATTGGAGCAGGGCAGTGTAGTAAAAAATCTGCGGTGACCATTAGTGCATAAAGGGGCGGAGACTGGGTGGGCTGGGATGGAGTGTGAATGATGATGCCACATCATGTTTAGCACGGGCAGCACGGGCATTTGCTAACTGCGAATGTAGCTGTTAGCGCAGGTTCACTTACTGCTTCCTCAGTGGGGGGCAGTAAGTGTATTCGCGTTAAGTGCTTGTTGATTAGTGCATTAAGGTGTGTCTCCTCACTGTAACTGCTGGGGGACATGCTGGACATGGAAGGGTGTGAGCTAAATACTACTAAATAAAATCAATCAATCAATAAAAAGTAGAAGTAAGGATGAGATTGGGAACTACAAGCCAGTTAGCCTGACCTCCTGTGGTGAGTAAATGAATGGAAACGCTGCTAAAACAGAGGATCATGAAGTTTCTGGAATCGGGGACAGAAGCAGGAACAGCGACATAGTGCCAGAGTTCATGGTAAGCGCTGCACCGCTGTTTAGAAGTAATTGTTGCAGGTCCCAGAGAGGTGGCAGCAACAGCAGTGGCAATGGGGGTAAGACAGGCAAGGCATGAGCGGGTGGAGGGCGGCAGCAGTGAAGCTCGCTTAAGGTGCCTCATCCCCTTGCACCAACCCCTGGTGATAGTGCCTCTGCATAAGTCTCTGCTGCGACCTCATTTGGAGGACTGTGTAGAATTCTGGAGACCGCACCTGCAAAAGGACATAAACAGGATGGAGGCAGTACAGAGGGTGGCTATCAAAATGGTAAGTGGTCTTTGCCATAAGGCATTTGGAGACAGACTTAAAGATCTCCATATGTACAGTATAGTTTGAAAGAAAGAAGGGAGATATGATAAAGACATTTAAACACCTCCATGGCATAAATGCACAGGAGAAGAGACACTTTCAGTTGAAGGAAAGCTCTGCAACGAGGCAGCATAGGATGAAGGTGAAAGAGGATAGACTTAGGAGCAATTGGAGGAAATATTTCTTTATGGAAAGAGTGGTAGATGCGTGGAATCATCTCCCAGTGGAGGTAGTAGAGACAAGGACTGTACATGAATTCAGAAAAGCATTGGACAAACACAGAAGATCTCTAAAGGAAAAAAGGAGACTGCAGAGCTTAGTACTTGGTCTGGAAGGGCAGCTATGCCATATGGTCTTTTCTACTGTCGTGTTTCTCTGATTCTAAGACGAAGCAACAAAGGACCTAAGTGAGGGGAAGTGAGTCCTTACAGTCCGGGGGAACTGCAGGCAAAGAACCCTAAGCCCACGTGTTTTGATGATACAGTAGTCTCAGTCAATAATTATTGAAAGCTAGTTGATATATATTTTGAGTAAGGTCTGGAACATAAGTCAACGTATTATACAAGAGTGCAGACTGTGGAAGGAATGGGATAAGCTACACTTCATGCACGCGTAAAGAGACCAGGGCCGTTGCAAGGAGATAAGGTGTCTAGGCAAACCTCATCCCTTGCACACCCCCCTCCCCCCTCCGGCACTCATTGCCGTTGCTGCCGCCCCTCTCTGGGATGTACAGCTGTAGTAACGGCTGTAAATTGCCCTGCGACGCTTACCTCGAAACTTCAGTGCTGTAGGGCTGTTTGTTTCTGCCCCTTCTGATGCCTGATGCCGTCTTCCTATTTGCAAACAGGAAGTCATCATCGGGTGGTCTGAGGGGGTGGAAGCAAACAGCTCTGTGGCACCGAAGTTTCAAGGTAAGTGCCGCGGGACTATTTGTGGCAATTGCTGCCGCGGCAGGTCCCAAGAAAGGCATCAGTGGCAGCAATGACACCCCTGGAGGACCGGCACTCTAGACAACCACCTAGTTTACCTAATGGTAGCACCAGCCCTGAAAGAGACCACTCTACTGTAACATCGTTTGATTCTTGAATTGTTACATATTAAAGTTATCAGTGACCCTAATTTTAAGTAAACCCTTTGCTCAGAACACAAACGTCTTGCCTAGGCTCTATTTATTGAGGCTGAATGAGAGTGTGTCAAGTGCCAAAGCCTTAAATATTGGTTGCCACAAAATAATTTACTGTTAACAAGTCTGAACGCTGATACTGCGCCCTCCAGGAACTCAGAGAATCTCTGGCTAATAGCTCCCTGGAGTTCCACAGCATCTGCCTGGACCACACAGAAAGGGAGTTACACATGAATAACAAAATCTGACGTCTGAATGTCTCACAATGAACAATCATTCATCGCATACAACTGCCCTATCAAAAAAGCCTGCAGTTACTTGTCTTAAACAGCTATAAAGCAGCTTTAAATTAGAATGTGCTCTGATATAATACACATTCGTTTTCTTTAGCCGTTGTCTTTACCGCTTGCGCAAAGGGTAGAATAAGCAATAGAACCGATTATTATAATTCCAATTGCAACTGGATAAACTCAGAGAGTGGAGTGGAGGAGTAGCCTAGTGGTTAGAGCAACTGCCTAGTACCTAGAAGATCAAGGGTTCAATTCCCACTTGCACTCCTTGTGACCTTGGGCAAGTCACTGTACCCTCCATTGCCTTGGAAGAAAAGGCTGGCAATCTACTTTCAGTGGTACGTTGCCAAGAAAACCCAGAGGTAGCTGGGTTGCTGTGAGTCAACACTGACTTGATGGCACACAAAAAACTCAGAGGTAAGGTACCTGTTCTAGAGCCATTTGTAGAGACGAGAATAAAGCCCAAAGACTTTGCAAGTGAAACCAGGGAAAAGTTACAAAACAAGGACTTTCTGTAGCATTTATAGAATCTGAATGGACCTGTTACTCTAACAAATCAGTCCAGAGTTTGATAGGAAGCTTTTCTGCAGGGATGAAGAAGCACCCCCCTCCCTTCAGCTGCAATGGGAAAAAGGAAGCAAGTTCATAGGTAACAGGTCGGCCAGAAAATCACCATGGAAGAAACCCAATGCATAGACCTGTTTGTAGACAAAGCCAGGCCTCGCGTCTGGGAAAGCAGGATTCAAATAAATAACAGGTTTTGTGGCTCTTGAGTTTCCTGTGACTCCTTTGAACATGTAAGCTCTTGTACTGCTCATCTGTCATAGAGTGAGTGTTTTCACAGAATTCAAGCAAGACGTTGCCTGTTTGCTTATTACGAGTCTGTGAAGGAGCTACTCGAGCTGTGGCTATGAATGGAACATCTCATGCCCTGTAATCAGAGTCCACCTTAACAGCAAAAACGAGAAATCAAATAGGGGAAGCCGCACTTAGCCACGTCTGAAGCAGGATGTTTGGGAAAATACTTCCTCTTCTTGAACAACAGAAGATGCATTTTGTCACGTGTCTGATCTCCGGGGTATGTTAATAAAACAAAGAATGAGATGGCAGATAAAGGCTTTAAGGAACATGTAGTCTGCCTGATTTCCCCCTGGTCCAATACCATAGCACAAACTTTTATTTAGCTACTCTACTGGTTGTTGAGGAGCGCAGAAGAGTTGAGAAAAAGATCCAGGGCCAAATTTAGGGGTTTGGCACCCAATGGCAGAAGAATCCTCCTGGAAATCTTAAGAGTGGGGTGAGGGGCTTCTAACAGAACACCACCCATGGCCTCTTCCAAAGCGACAGGTCCTTTCGCCATTCCCATGACCTCTTCTCTGCTGCTTTCCAGACTTCCCCTCACCAGACCGGTCCTGGATCAGTGACATTCAGGAAGTATTGACAACAGACAGGAAAAGCAGTGTGAGTTCTATGAGGCAGCATGTGTCCCCAGGTCCTCCCATTATCCCACTCCTTAAACGGGGTTCCTCCGGGGCCTGTGAGCATTTACTGAATCACAGACTCCACACTGATCTTTCTAGCTACTTCCACTACCCTCTAGATCTGATTATGGCACCCTTTAAAATCTGAAGAAAAAGCAACAATCTTTGATAGGTCAAAAGAAAGTAATATATAGAAAACTTTACTCTTACAATTAAAGCAAAGTATAAATGAGGAAAAGGGTGCGTTCATAAATTGTTATGCTTAGGTGGAGTCAAGCTGAATAATCATATATTTCCGTACTGTTTCCCATCACGTTTTCTATTCTTTTTCTTTTCTTCTGAGTCACTGTTTTTAACTTCTGTGTTTTTATTTGTTAAACCTCCTGAAGTTTTGATAAGGCAGTATATCATATATGATAATAAACTATAAATTATAAACCATTACACATAAAAAAAACCCCTCGAGAAATAATCTAAAAGATGTCATCAGATGTGCAAAGAAAAATTGAACACACTAGTGAAAAAATCGGATTCCAAATTCAAAGGAAGTGTAATAATGAAAGATATCAGTTATCAATGTGGCAAGGAGACATGGATGGACATCTCGTAGCTAAGGGTTATACACATAAGAGCATCAGAAAAGGTTTATTTTGCCTCTTGTAATTCTCGTTTGAGTCCCATTCAAGCTCAGACTTCACCAAATTTAGGGGAATGGGTACTAAAGTGTGGTAGCCAGTAGCACAGGTGTAGTGCAGGGTTAATGTGCATTTGGGCCGTGTGGTAGCAAGGGGTGCATGGCTCAAAGGCGACTGTGCTAAAAATGCCCTGCTATCCGAGCAGCACGCAAATAGGAGGGCTAAGGTGGAGAGTGGGCAGGGACAGGGCGTATGGCTGGGGTGGGCACACACTAGCTACATAACCACACTGCTAGCATGGGTGCAGCTGACGCCTGCCTCTGACCGTGCTAACTGTGCCTACCATGCTTCTGCATTCCCAATGCGCGGTTTGTACGCAAACATTAGGAAATATGGACGTCAGAAGCAGGGCAAGCACGTAAGAAAAAAATAGGGCAAATAGGTGATGTTAGCAGACTACTTAGGTATCTGCCTAGGCCACCTGTTTGGAGGGGGGTTCATGGTGTAGCTGCCATGGCAGTGACCATAACAGACTGGCAACCACAAAACCATGGCTTGCAGGTCAGGAGTGACCCTGCTGGCAGAGTGGCCAAACAACCACAGAGACATCAACAGCTGTCTTGACTGACTGCTCTTCAAGTCTGCATATGCACTGGAGAGTTGTCTGAAGGCTGCCGGCATTATGTGCCGGTGGGGGGGGGGGGGGAGGGGGGGTGTCACATGATAGGGCCTGTGCTCTGCAATCTACCTGGTACTGACCACATAGCTAGAGTTGGAGCCAGCTGAGTACAGCAGGAGATGGGGAATGAAAATAAAGTGCTGCACATGCTGGATACAGGACAGTGTGGCATAGGTGTCATCTGACCCTACATCCCCTGCATGGGGAAGCATGTAGCAGTGCATACATGCACCCATGTAGCTGCCATGGCCGTGTTCCTGTGGGCAAATGGCCCCTCTCCCTGACCGAGGGAGGACGAGGCTGAGACCTACAGGCTGAGTAACTGCTTAACATTTCTAGCACTGAAGATAGGCGTCCTGTGTTGGAACTCACTGATGGGTGTCCCCACCCCCAGGGGTTAAAGTCGTCTATGGACCTGGGTAGATCCTGTGGGCCTCTGTTTCCCTGATAACTGGGGTGCTCAGCCTGGCTTGGCCACCTCCATAGAGATTGCCCCCTGTGTGTGTATAGGGAGGAACATGGGTGCCACAGCAGGGTGCTTCTTGACCTTCGGCCCTAGAGTTAATAGCTGGCAGGCTGTCCAGATCATGTGTTTTACCCCTCTACCTCTCCCCAAAATCTGTGTGCTTATTGTGTTCAAACTCCTGATTCATATGCTCTCACACCTCCATTCCCCCCACATGGGGGACCTGCTCTACAAGGAAACAAGAGGAGATTCCCTCCTCCCACATCAGAGACCTTGTACTAGGTTCCCTGGGTGCCTCAGTGTGAGTTGGGTTCATATAAGCGATCCACATGATGGACACTGAGGACACTGTGCCTGATGCCATACCAGGACCTCAACATTGTCAGATGCTACAATATCACCAGTTAGGGGCGCAGCACAGACTCTCAGCATGCGCTTGCTTTTAATTTGCATGCCCTGCCCTCTTGTGCTTAGCCCCATTGCCCTGAACAGGGAAGCCATTTGTGCCTATTCCCGATCATCCTTCTCTATTCTGCTAAGGACTGTTACTACTTTTCTGTAGGTGGGGACTGGGGCATAGCTATTACTGTCTTCAGTGATTCTGTTGCCCACTGCTGCCATAATAATGCCTTTGTTGCCTACAATTGGAGGGCCATTGCGAGCTCGTTCACTGTGTGCTGTGGCTGTGCATTTGCAACTTCTGCAATAGTGATGCACCTAGTGTGGCAACACATTCTTACTGTGGCCACACCCCCTGCATCTACCATGGCCACTATGCCCTGGTGTAGTAAAATCATGTGCTATTCACATGCTAGCCTCATACTACTTGCAGCACTTAGTAAACATGCCCCTTAATATGTAATTTACTCTATTCTACCTGCGTCTCTTTTTTTTTCTAATACTCTTTTAACCTGGGGCTGCCTTTTCTGCCCTGCAGTTGCTTAAAACTTAACAGGAGAAAGAGCCCGAGACTTTCAGGAGGCTGGAGGTTTCTGAAGCTTTAATATATGCTCCAGCCCCTGGAAACTTTACAGGGTTCAAAGGACTTCTATCAGATATAGTGAGAATGGTTAACTCCAGGGCTGGCCTAAGGGTTTCTGCTGCCCCAGGCAGAAACCCTAGCCATGCTGCCCCCTGCATCAGGGCCACCCCAAATGAGCCACATCACTGCACCCTGCTGCTGCCAATTCTGTCTTTGGGGGAAGGCAGGTGGCAGCGGCAGTATTTTGTGCCGCCACTTTGTTGCCCATTGCAGGCCATGTGTTTCAGCACACATGGTCTGCCGCTTCTGACCTCTCTTTGATAGTAAGTTGCATTGGAGGGGGATGAAAAGCAGCAGGTCATGTGTGCCGAAGCATATGGCCTGCCATAGGCAACAAAGCAGTGGCACAAAGCCGCTCACCTTTGTCGGCCGCCCTAGGCAGCCTCCTAGCTCACTAGTGGATGGGCCTACCATGGTTAACTCTAAATAAAATACTGGATACTGAGCCCTGTTGGTGTAATGTACTATATTCAGAATAAAAACAGAAAAAAAATACTTGAACCAAATATTTTGTTTTACTTTCATGAACAAGAAATAGCTCACAGACAATTCTGATGTTTCCCAAAACAAACCAAAGACATAAATAAAATCATTAAATAACAATATTTCCAAAATAAATCAGCAATTAAAGTAAACTGGTAAAATATGTAAATTAAAAGATTGCACTGTTTGCTGAAAACAGAACCCAAGACAGGATTTTTTACCCAGCTAGTCAATTTAGTAGTTGAAACCGAATGATTTCTGAGAATGTTGCACAAGTTCTATAAATTCTATTTGGATCTAGATACATGTCCTGTCCCATCCAAATCCTTGATGCTTTTTCCTGCAAGGAAATAAATCTGACTTTCTTTAGCTTATTTATGGTTAGATCTCACTGTTTGGATGGCAACTCAATTTAGTCTCTGGCTGTTGTAAAACTCAACCTTTTCCCAAGAGAACCTTTAAGTTACAGGGTTGTCAGGAAATGCAGAATCCTTTCCTTCTGAACTCTGATCCAGAGCTGGGGCAGAAAAAATCCATTGCTGTTTTTTAAGTCTGAGTCTAAGGCTTGGAACTCTAGGGGAGAGTTAAGTCCAACTCCCAGGTCTTTTCTCTCCCAAAGCTAGGAGCAGCTTCTTGATGCTTCTTAGCCAGAAGCTGTCCAGTAACAGACTGCCTCAATTCAAACACATCAGTAGATTTCAACCAATCATAGAGGGCTGTAGTCTAATGCAAGAGCCAACCCCCCCTAATAAGTCAGTCCAGCACTTTCTCGCAGTTTAGAAAGTAATCTATTTTGAGATTTGCATTTAGCATTCTATATGCTCAGGTTTGTAATTCCCAAAGCTTGTAATAAGCATCCATATAAGGATTTATATCCTTAAAGGTAGAAACCTTAGTAAGAGGGTATATCTTTATCGGTCAATTTTAAATATACACAAGGGATGGAGCCTCCATTTTAACAATATCCTCACATCTTTATTGGTGACCAAGAATATGATAGTAACACTATATAACAAAGAGAAAACACATTAAATTACAGAAGTTCTCACATAGCTATACACATGGTACTCCTAGGGCCGGTCCGTCCACTAGGTGAGCTAGGCGGCTACCCAGGGTGGCTGGCCCGGGTGGGCGGCTTTATGCCATCATTTTGTTGCCCATGGCACGTGCTAGCATTAGAGCCACCCAAGTGAATAGTCTGCAAGATCTCCTCATTTCCCACCAGTATTGACCCATATTATGGATTTCAATTTTTCCATTGCACCTGTCGAAAAGGCCTTTAAGCATTTGCACCTAAAATATGAGTGCAGTTACTAGTATCTTAGTAATATAGTATATGATGGCAGATAAAGACCAGTATGATCCATCTAGTCTGCCCAGCAAGGCGGCAAGAGCAGGTGCACCTGCCGCTCCATGGAAGTCACCCTTCCGCATGCCTTTGTTTAGAGGTATACCAACAGCTCTGTGTAGGTCACCCCTATTTGTTGAAATAGTTAGTTATGTTTATTTTGATTTTATCCTGTTGCTATAAAGGGATCCACAGTGTCTGTCCCATGCCATTTTGAATTCCGTCACTGTCTTTGCCCCCACCATTTCCATTGGGAGGGCATTCCAAACATCCCCCTTCCTTTCAGTGAAAATGTATTTCTTGACATTGCCTCTCAGTTTACCCCCTTGCAGCTTCGTGTTATACCCTCTAGTTCTACAGCTTCCACATCTTTGGAAGAGGTTTGTTTGTTCATTAATACTCTTTAAGTATTTAAAGGTCTGAATCATATCTCCCCTGTCCCTCATTTCCTCCAGAGTGTACATGTTTAGGTCTTCAAGTCTCTTCTCATACGTCTCCTGATGCAGACTCCAAATCATTTTGGTCACCTTCCTCTGAATCCTTTCCAGTCTTTTTATATCCTTTGCTAGATACGGTCTCCAAAACTGAACACCAGCGACTTGTAGAGTGGCATTAGTACCTTTTCCTTTCTGCTGGTAATTCCTCTTTGTATACAACCCAGCATCCTTCTGGCTTTTGCTTCTGCCTTGTCACACTGTTTTGCCTTGAGATCCTCAGAAACAATCCAAGGTCCTTCTCCTGGTCCTTGCACACCAACCTCTTGCCCCCTATCACATACAATTCCCTTGAATTTCTGCTTCCCAAGAGCATGACACTGCACTTCTTCACATTAAATCTTAACTGCCAAGCATTAGACCATTCTTCCAGCTTTTGTAGATCTGTCCTCATGTTCTCCACTCCCTCAGGAGAGTCCACTCTGTTGCAAAGTTTCATGTCATCTGCAAAAAGACAGACTTTTCTATTCAGTCCTTAAGCAATATCACTCACAAATACATTGAACAATACCGGCCCCAGGACTGAATTTTGAGGAACACCGCTAATCACCTTCCTTTCATCCGAGTGAGTACCGTTTACCATCACCTTCTGTCATCTGTCAGTCAACCAATTTCTAGTCCAGTTCACCACCTTGGGACCCATCCTCAAGCTGTTGAGTTTATTGATAAGCCTCCAATGAGGAACAGTATCAAAGGCTTTGCTGAAATCTAGGTAGATCACATCCATTGCATACCCTTGATCTACTTCTCGTCACCCAGTCAAAGAACTCAATCAGATTTGTTTGGCAAAATCATCCTTTGGTAAAGCCATGTTGCCTCAGATCAGGCAACCTGTTGGTTTTGAGAAAGTCCACTATTCGCTCTTTCAGAAGCGCCTCCATTACTTTTCCCGCCACCGAGGTAAGGCTCATGGGCCTGTAGTTTGTCACTTCTTCCCTGTCACCACTTTTGTGAAGAGGCACCACATCCGCCTTTCTCCAGTCCTGAGGAACTACTCCTGTTTCCAAGGATCTGTTGAAAACATCCTTTAACGGCCTTGCAAGAACCTCTCTGAGCTCTTTCAGTATCCTGGGATGTATCCCATCTGGTCTCACGGCTTTGGCCACTTTCAGTTTTGCAAACTGTTCTAACATCATTTTCTGTGAATGGTGTGATATCTACTCCATTCTCATTTGTATATTTGTCAATCACAGGTGGTCCTTCTCCGGGATTTTCTTTAGTAAAAACAGAGCAGAAGTATATATTTAGCATGTTCGCTTTTTCAATGTCACTTTCCACAAATCCGTTCCCAGCACTTCTGAATCCTGCAATTCCACCTCTGATTCTCCTCCTCTCCCGAATATACCTGAAAAAAGCTTTGTCACCACACTTCACATCTTTTGCCATCTTTTCTTCTGCCTTTGATTTTGCTATCCTTATTTCTCTTTTTGTCTCTTTGAGTTTTATCCTGTATTCTTTTCTGTGTTCCTCTGTTTGTGAACTTCTGAATTTTGTGAAAGCTATGTTTTTTGCCTTTATTTGTGCAGCCACTTCTTTGGAGAACCAAATAAGTTTCCTTTTCCTCTTGCTTTTATTTACTTTCCTTACATATGTATCTGTTGCCCCTTTTATTGCCTCCTTTAGTTTAACCCATTGCAATTCCACTTCCCTTATCCCCTCCCACCCTGCCAACTCCTCCTTCAGGTACTTGGCCATTTTACTGAAGTCAGTGTTTCTGAAGTCTATGACTTTGAGCTTGCTGTGATAAGACTCCGCATTGGCTTTAATCTCAAACCACACTGTTTGATGGTCACTGCTGCTAACATGGGCACCCACCCAGATATTCGACACGCTATCTCCGTTGTTGAGTAATCCTACATCAAGCCTTTCCTGGTCGGTTCCATCACCATTTGTCTAAGTAATGCATCTTGGAAGGCATCCACAATTTTTTTACTTCTTTCCAGATTTGCAGAAGGTATCCTCCAGTCCACATCGGGTAAATTAAAGTTTCCCAATATGATCACTTCCCCCTTCATGGCTATCTTTGCAATAATCAATTCACTATCCATTTCTTCGGTTTGAGTTGGAGGCCTGTAGACTGCACCAGTATGGATGATGGTGCCATCTCCTCTTTCCAACACAATCCACAGCGCTTCTTCTTTTCCCCACATCCCCTGCATTTCAGCAGCTTTAATATTGCTTTTGACATATAGGGCTACTCCTCCTCCCTTTCTACCCTCTCTTCTAAATAGATTATAGCCAGCTATGGCTATTTCCGATTCATGCGACTCGTTAAGCCATGTTTTTGTAATGGCCACAATGTCCAAGTCCATTTCTACCATTAGGGCTTTCAGGTCAGGAATTTTGTTGACTAGGCTTCTAGCATTTGTGCTCATTGCTTTTCAGCATTTGTTGACTGACTTGCCTGTATTTTGCATGGATTTTGTTCTACACGCCTCTTCCCACTTGCCTTTGAGGTGTGGTTTAAAAGTTTGGCTGTTTCCAATGTTATTATGTTTTTGCTGGGAATGACGTCCTGAACTTATTGTTCTCCATCCGTCACACCCTTTTCCTAGTTTAAATGCCTGTCCACTTAGTGCCTGAATTTTTCACTTAGGATCCTTTTCCCTGCGACGGAGAGATGTAGTCCATCAGCACAGTATAGTCTCTTGTTGGTCCATCTGTTTCTCCAGTCACCTATATATCCAAATCCTTCTTCATTGCACCAGGTTTGTAGCCATGTGTTAAAGTTGTTTATGCGATGTAGCCTTTCTGCCCCCTTATCAAGAATAGGGAGAAGTGAGAATGCTATAGTGTTAACAATGGGCTTGAGTTTCTCTCCCAGAGTCTGGAAATCCCTTTGAACTGCTGAGGCACTGTTTCTAGCCAGGTTATTTGTACCCAAGTGGATGACAACATCAATTTTGGAGTGCTCATTTCTGCACTAGCTATACCGACAATTTGGTTTGTATTCCCATTGGCTGAAAAGCCTGGAAGGCATTTGACCATCTTCTCTCCTTTGAACTGTGTTCTCAAGTTGGTGCCTCTGATAATGGAATCTTCAAGTAGTAGTAGTTTCCTGTTTTGTGATTTTTTTCTTCCTATTTGGTGCATTATCAGTAAGTTGGGCATTGACTCTCTCATGTAAGGGCACTGCAGTTTCCAGGGATTGGGCACCCTCATTATTCAAGGCAGAGAAGGCATTATGCAGGGATATCTCTTGATGTAGGGAGTGTTCTCCATGTTACAGGTCACAACCTACCACAGCCCACTGTGGTCCATTTGTTCCTGGGCTGTTTGATTCTTTGTGGAAGTGGTGGTGGATTTTGTTCAGTTTGTACCCTTGAGAAGGTATGTTTCATTGCAGCTAATTCTTCCCTTAGTAGAGACAATTCTTTATGCATAGAAACCTTAAATTTCCCACGCTCTGCCTTATCCCACAGTTTTAAATTCACCTCTCATTCTTTTTTCTTCTTCTTTAATCCCCAGCTGGCATTTGGCGAGAAGGCTGTCCTCTCAGCCAATACGCTGCTGTAGGTGCTGCTGGATACCATGTGTTGCTCACAATACTCTTCCAACTTTGGCGATCAGTGGCAACATTTCTGGCCTCATTGATGGTCAGCCGTTGGTTCCTTAGGTCTTCCTTGATTTGTTGAGCCACGTTTTCTTTGGTGCTGCTCGTTGAACCCTGCAGTGGACAGGTCGTTTTTGCCAGAAGAGTTTGTATGGCAGCTGACTGGTGTTAATTCTGCAAATATGGCCAAACCAGCACAGTCTTTCTTTGGTAATGTAAGCTCTGTGTAATATTTTACATTGCATTTCTTGCAAGTTCATATTTGTAGTCAATCTATGTATGTCCCTATAAAGCCTCATTAACCTCTCTGAGGTGATTTTTTTCTCCTACATCAGTTGACCATGTCATTACCAAGGAGTCTAAAAAGATGGCTGCCTTCCGGTTCTCTTCTACCAAATAGAAATTGTATTGAGCCTCTGCAGCAACTACATAAACGTTTCATCCAACTGTGTATAGGACAGACTACCCTCCCTCATCTTTTGTAATGATCATACATAGTTTCGGGCCTGCTAGTAAGCTAGTATCCACCCCAAAACTGCATGCCATCGCCCTGATGAACACACTTATAGAATAGCAAACTGCCTACAATATGCACATATGTGCCCATCCCCACACATAAGTCATTGAAAGTAGGTGACTTATGCACATTGATGATGCATACACGTTGTTGTTGTTAAGTGCCGTCAAGTCGGTGTTGACTCATAGCGACCCGCTGGTCATTATAGAATTGCCTCCTATATGTGCAGAGGGATAATTAACAGATTAGTAAAAGAATCTGACACCAAACTCAAATGAAGCATTATAATGAAAAAAAAATGTAAAATATCACTTATAAAAAGTCACATAATTAACTAGATAGTCCCAAAAGCTCATCAATTTTTAATAAACATAAACTTCCAACATAAACATAAACTTCCAAATAAGCTTCTTCAGGGAGGATGTCTTCAAATAGTCTAATGACTTAACAGTGCTCTTATATAATTACTCTCATAATGATATTTCTTTGATTATTTCATATGAGGTTTTCTGGTGTATAATGATTAGATATATGATTATGCAGCTCTGGAGTTTACTCCAAATAAGCATGACCATTTGTGAATGCATTTTTCCTCATTTATATTTTGTTTTAATTTTAAGGATAACGTTTTCTATATATTTTCTTTTGATTTATCAGAGATTTTTGTTTATCTTCATTATTATTAAGATTCCCAGGTATATATTTCCCATGATTTATTTTTGTGTCCTTTAAACTTTGGCACTTTACAGAATAGCCTATGTTGCCTGTACCTAAAGATGAGCCTGAGAAGATCATTCTTCTTGACACTGAAAAGAATGTTTCTGATTTAGGGTCTGGATAGATGTTTAGCTATCCTCTATGTTGTGTCCCTCTTGTGAGTCAACTTACAGATCCAGTCCAGGATGATGAAGGGGTTTCCTTCCTTCCTACTCTTTCCTGATCTCTCCATCACATTTCTTCTTTTCTTCCCTTGGTCTTGTCTTTCCACGTCTCCTTTACATCCCCCTCCTCATCTCTATCTCTTTCTTGTTGTCCTTGTCCTTCTCTTTCACTAATAACTCTCTAGTCTTTTAGAAGGTTTTTATAATTGTCTTAAGGAGGTGATCTCTCTCTGGTTAGGTTGCTATGGTCAAACGGCAGTGTGCCTTCTTTCCTAGCATAAAGACTTATCTCTTGGTAAACAGGACATTGCCAATGAAAAGATACCGTACTGTGTTGGGTTGTTGTGCTTTAAATTGTGGGGTCCCCCTTGTCTTTTTTGTATTTTTGTATGCCGCCATTAAGTGGTTTGATTTGTTCTTTAGGTTTTAACTAGGTACATCTATACCGATGATATTCACCTTGCCTAATTGCTTTAGGCAATAACCTCTTACAAGCTGTTCATCAGTTGAATGAAAGTCTACTCCTGATAGCTAAACAGATTTTAGTCAGTAGACTGGCATTAAGGAGGAAGGATTTGCTGCATGTAAAAGCCTTTTTATGTATTTAAAAGGGCCTTTAGAAGATTACCCCGGGGTTATGCATGGGAAAGTACATGTGGTGAAAGGAGGCATGTACTTTTATGCAACCTACATGTAGGTGTATTTTGGGGCACAGTTTGGGTAGAGTCACGATTTATATACAAGCATTTATGCCAAAATGTCTGTGGCTTCAATCTAGGTGTGATGCCTAAAGACACATAGGCACTTAGTATAGGGTCTTAGTTGCAGAGTGTGTATAAATCAATATGCAATCAGATACACTCCAAATATATCAAAATAAAGTAGACAATGTTGTTCAAAACTCACAAGCAGGTATTATACAGAATGAAGTGCACCCATACTATATCTCACGAGGTCTCACGAGGTCTCAGACTATGGGGTAATGTGGCCAAAACTGACCTACAATAACTCCCAATTTTGCATCAATGACCTCCCTGCGGTTGTTACAAATAACCAGGTGTACTTTCAAATTTCACTCATCCTGCAAAAATGAGTACTAGCTTATAAAAACCGGATTCTTTTCAAATCAAAACCATTCACCAAAAAATGTTCTTATCTTATTCGCTGTGGCAAAACAAGCTGGCAAAAAATCATTTTTTCAAACTTGTAAATCAACCAACACCGTTCATTGGCACTGCCTACACGTTTCTCCACGTGGTTCTTCAGGGGCTAATAACAAATATGCCAAACATCCGAATCAACAGCTCATCAAGTATCTGTTAACAAATAAAAAGAGAAAAAGAAAAGAAATCACCTACCCTTTCCATTCATCGCTACTAAAACTACTCATATCATACATTAAACCATTACTACTAGAACATATCTCAAGCTCACAAAACTTACAGAATGCTGCCCACGTTAACAGCCAATACCGCACTGCTCTACAGTTAGATTAACCAAAACCGGTGGAAAACGCCGCGCATGCGGGTTACCCCACCGGCTGGGCTTTAAAGCATCACCCAATCCCCAAGGGGATCATCACCAAACTACACTCCCCTATCACACCACCAAAATTCCTTAGCAAAAATCATTCACAAAATACTCATGCACACTGATTAAAATTCCTTCACAAAACACTCACTCTAAGTGCAACTATCAGGCCGCGCAAAAGTACTTCACGAAATATTTTCGCCCCACCGAAATTCTTCTCAAATACGTATATTGAACACTAAAGTCAGATGATACAAGCCCGCCAATCAATATTTACATTCAACCCTCCCGGAGCTACAGAGCCAAGTTAAAAAATCCATCATTGCTCCCGCACGGTGAGCCACTGATCTCGTGACCCCTATGAACCACCTCTATACAAAAACACTGCAAGTCCTCAAAAGAATGGTTAAATGACAGACAATGTTGCACCATAGGCGCCTCCAGTATCTGATGCTTAAGGCGGCTCTTATGTTCAGCCATACGTGTTTTAAACATCCTGCTGGTTTTCCCAACATACAGTAGTTGACAAGGACACTGTACTATATACACAACATGGGTAGACTCACAATCAGAAAAGTAACGTAATCGATACTCGTTACCTTGGTAGTGAAAAATATCCACTTCCCTGATAATCAAACACATATTGCATTTACCACACTTGTGATGTCCCCCCAGCTCTTCCGGACAGGTCCCCAAAGAAACAGTATTCTGCAACCGCGATGGACTCAAAAACTCTTTAGAATTCCTCCCCCTTTGCCAAACACACCGAATTGTTTTACTTTGGAGGGCAGGAACCAACTGTAAACACAGAACTATGTTTTTTCACAGTTTGTTGAATGAACTGACTAAGCGGTGAATATTGAGTAATAAGATTCATATTCATTTCATCTGTCTGCCTAGTGGAGCTGGGAGGTCATTGATGCAAAATTGGGAGTTATTGTAGGTCAGTTTTGGCCACATTACCCCATAGTCTGAGACCTCGTGAGACCTCGTGAGATATAGTATGGGTGCACTTCATTCGGTATAATACCTGCTTGTGAGTTTTGAACAACATTGTCTACTTTATTTTGATATATTTGGAGTGTATCTGATTGCATATTGATAAAGACACATAGGGGCATGTTTTTTAAAGTTCACTAACCTTTAGCGCGGGGTTTAGTGAGTGGTAAGCACACGGTTGGGAAGAGACTCGGAAGGTTAGGGATGGAATGTGGGTGTTGACCTTGCAGCCTGGTTAGTGCGAGTGTCTTTGGTGTGTATTAACTGTGGCTGCTGCCATTGGCATGGGTGCACTTAACACCACCTCAATGGGTGGCATTAAGTGCACCCACATGTTGTAATGCATTAATGGAGGGGAACAGATATTCACACTGCCTGAGGTTAGTGTAGGCCTCCATGCTAGTTTCATGGCCCAATTGCACACTAACTTAGTGCATGTTAATAAACATGTCTCATAGGCATCCACTGTATGTGTCTTTATAAAATACTACTACTACTACTACTGATCATTTATATAGCGCTATAAGGCGTATGCAGCGCTGCACAGATACATGCAAAGACAGTCCCTGCTCATTAGAGCTAACACTGTAATCAAGACAGTCAATATAACAGCTGAGGAAAGGAAACAACTAGGGAAGGTGAGGAAACACATAGGAGACAAGTGAATCAGGATCCAAAAGCAGCCTCAAAGAGGTGAGCTTTTAGCATGGATAGAAAAAGGGTGAGGGATGAAGCCTGGTGAACAGACTCAGGTAGTTTGTTCCAGGCATAAGGAGCAGCAAGGATTGAAAGGGTTGAAGTCTGCAGTTGGCTGTGGAAGAAAAGGGGACAGACAGAAGCAATCCACCAGAAGAGTGGAATTTACGAGGAGGGGTGTAGGGAGAGAGGAGAGAGGAAAGGTAGTGAGGAGCAACAGAATGAGTGCATTTATAGGTCAGTAGGAGAAGTTTGAACTGGATATAGAAACGGATGAGGAGCCAATGAAGTGACTTGAGAAGAGTGGTTATATGAGCATATTGGGGGCTGGTGGAAGATTAGCCAAATAGTTGAGTTTTGAACAGATTGAAGAGGATAGAGATGATTCAGAGGGAGACCAGCAAGGAGGAGGTTGCAATAGTCAATAGTACTATCTTGGAAGCCCAGACCAGCTGTATTCCACACTTTAAGAAAGGTGGAAGGAAGTCCAAAAAACTGCCAGCATGGTTTAAAGGTGAGGTCAGAGAGGCTGTTGTTGCCAAAAAAGCAACTTTCAGGAAATGGAAAAAAGAGCCAAACGACGAAACCTGGAAGCAGCAAGTGGCAGCAAGCAGCACTGGCAAGTCAAATGCAAGGCATTGATAAGGCAGGCAAAGGGAGAATTTGAGAAGAAGCTTGCTGCGGAAGCAAGAACGCGAAATAAAGACTTTTTCAAGTAAATTCGTAGCAAAAAACCCGTGCGAGAGTCAGTTGGTCCATTAGATGATAGAGGGGCTAAAGGGACACTAAGAGGCGACAAGGCGATAGCGGAGAGACTGAATGAATTCTTTGCTTCGGTCTTTACTGAGGAAGATGTAGGGATGTTACCCATGACTGAAGTGGTATTTAAAGGTGCAGAAGAATACCTGAAGAATGGAGGATTGCCAATGTAACACCAATTTTTAAAAAGAGTTCCAGGGGTGATCCGGGAAACCACAGACCGGTGAGCCTGACGTCAGTACCGGGAAAAATGGTAGAAACCATCATAAAGAATAAAATTACTCAGCATGTAGATAGTCATGGCTTAATGGGAGACAGCCAGCATGGCTTTAGACAAGGAAGATCTTGTCTTACTAATCTGTTATGTTTTTTTGAAGGTGTGAATAAACAGGTGGACAAAGGTGAGTCAGTTGATATAGTGTATCTGGACTTTCAGAAAGCCTTTGACAAGGTCCCTCATCAGAGATTTTTGGCAAAACTAGAGAGTCATGGGATAGGAGGCAGTGTACTATTGTGGATCAGGAATTGGTTAAAAGATAGAAAGCAGAGGGTAGGGTTAAATGGCCAATTTTCCCAATGGAGAAAGGTGAATAGTGGTTTACCCCAGGGATCTGTCTGGGTCCGCTGCTTTTTGACATATTCATAAATAACCTGGAAAGTGGAATAACGAGTGAGGTTATCAATTTTGCAGATGACACAATCTGGTATATCCTTTTATATTTGCGCCGATGATATCTTGCTGATTCACCATACCTCCTCCTCCACCCCTGATCTGACACCACTTAACCATTGTCTGTCCTCTATCGCTTCATGGTTTGGGTCTAACTTTCTGCATGCTAATCCCACTAAGTCTTCCGCAATCTGGTTTTCCTTTGGTCTTCCCTCTCCATGTTTGTCACCTGTAATGTCTTCCCTTCCAATTCCCGTGGTTCCTACTCTTCGTTATCTGGGTGTCACCCTGGACTCATCTCTCTCCTTCCACCACCATATTTCTTCTGTTATCCGTACCTCTTTCTTTCATTTACGTAAGATTCGTGCCGTCCAATCATCACTCCCCCCTGCCTCTGTTACCACCCTTGTCCTCTCTTTAATCATGACCCGGTTAGATTACTGTAACGTCATCTATGCAGGTCTACCTTCCCTACAGCTTCGCCGTCTCCAATTAATACAGAATGCTGCCGCTCGTCTCATTACCGGTTCCCCAGCCCGCTCTCATGTGTCACCCTCTCTCCTTGCCTTGCACTGGCTCCCGGTTAGGTTTCGCTTTATCTACAAGGTTCTTATCCTCACGCACAAAGCCCTCCATTCCAGCACTCCCCAATACCTGTCCGATGTCATTCACCTCCAACCCTCTCCTCGCCTTCTCCGATCTTCTTTCGGCAACCGTCTTTTCCTTCCTTCACCTGCCCAGGCCCGTTTAGAGCACACCCGACACTCAGCTTTCTTTTTCCTAGGTCCAGCCTTATGGAACTCACTCCCTTCCTGCCTTCGTCTGGAACTTTCCTATCCCCGCTTTAAAACTCTCCTTAAAACACATCTATTCTGTCAAGCCTTTGATCTCCCTTTCTCTGACAATGGTGCCTCGTCCTCTGGTCGCCCCCCCCAACCTCCATAAACCTCCCTTCCCTGTCTGTTCCACTTCCATTTCCCTTTTCCTCTTTCCGCCCCCTGCCCTTCGCCTTCCCTGCCCTTCTGGGCTCTTTTCCCCCTTCCGACTTTCTTTCTACCCTGTCCTGTCCTATTGAATTTGGCGTTCCTTTTCTAGCTTTATTTTCAGTAGCCCGTTTGTTGTACTGTACACCGCCCTGATGCTTCGGCCTGGGCGGTTCATCAAATAATGCAAATAAAGATAAAGATAAAGATAAAGATAAAACTATTTAAAGTTGTTAAAACCCAAGAGGATTATGGAAAATTGCAAGAGGGTTTTGATAAATTGGAAGACTGGGCATCAAAATGGCAGATGAAATTTAATGTGGACAAGTGCAAAGTTATGCACCTAGGGAAGAACAACCCAAACTATGGTTACACGATGCAAGGTTCCGCATTAGGAACCACCACCCAGGAAAAAGATTTAGGCGTCATTGTGGATAACATGTTAAAACCCTCGGCCCAGTGTGCCGCGGCGGCCAAGAGAGCAAATAGAATGCTAGGTATCATAAGGAAAGGAATGGAAAATAAAACAAAAGATATTGTAGTGCCTCTATATCGTTCTATGGTGAGACCGCACCTTGAATATTGTGTGCAATTCTGGTCGCCGTATCTTAAAAAGGAATATAGCGTTATTAGACAAGGTTCAGAGAAGAGCCACCAAAATGGTAAAGGGGATGGAAGGATACTCCTATGAAGAAAGGCTAAAAAGGTTAGGGCTCTTTAACCTGGAAAAGAGATGACTGAGGGGATATATCATAGAAGTCTATAAATTAATGAATGGAGTGGAACGGGTAAAGGTAGATCGATTGTTTACGTTATCAGAATATAGAAAGACTAGGGGACATGCAATGAAGCTACAGGGTAAACTATTTAAGACTAATAAAAGAAAATATTTTTTCACTCAACGTGTAATCAAACTCTGGAATTTGTTAGCGGAGGATGTAGTAAAGGCTCTTTGTGTAGCTGGGTTTAAAAAAGGTTTGGACAAGTTCCTGGAGGAAAGGTCCATAAACCATTATTAAGAAGGGACCCAGGATATCAATGCTTGACCCAGTACAAGCATTGTGGAGCCTGTGTCTTTTGGGGAAACTGCTAGGTACGTATGACCTAGATTAGCCACTGTTGGAAACAGAATACTGGGCTTGATGGACCTTGGTCTGACCCAGTATGGCATATCTTATGTTCTTATGTTCTTATGTCAAGATGGGAGGTGACTAAAGAGTGGATAAGAGACACATTCCAAATGGGACATCCAAGTGCAATCTGGGATGTCAAAGCCAGAATGTCTAAAAAGAAAGGCAGGCACGTGCAAGTTCAGACACAATTTCAGAAACGTGGACATGCCTGATATGCACGTGAATCAAATGTCTATATAGATGCCCCCAGAAGAGTCTTTTAGAACCAAAGCATCTAATAGCATAATAGTTAGAGTAGTGGCTTAAGGGCTGGGTTTCTGGGGTTCAATCCCAGTTTGGGTCTTTGTAATCTAAAGTTAGTCATTTAATTCTCTGCATTCTCTTGATGTCTTAAGGGTGAAAATAAACTTTCCTGATACCCATTTGTGTCTGGAGCAGGAATAAACATGCATGTACCTGCAGATGGCTCTGCCACTTCTGGCATCAAAAGGGGGTGTGTAAGTCCTTTGCCCCTATCCAGACACACCTCTGCCACAACCTCATGCCTACTTGGAAGTCTCTGTATTGGAAATGTCTGTGAATGGCATTTGTGGAATGGTTACAGAGATGTGTAGGTGATTTCAACATACATTTCTGTAGATGTCCAAACCATGCTAAACCCTTTAGAATGATCCTCTAAGTGTCTTAGTAGTATGTTCAGAAAGGAAGTGGCAAATTTTGCTGATGGTATAGAGAAAGAAACGACAGGTTTTAGCTATCAGTTGGATGTGTGTGGAGAAGGAGAGCGAGGAGTCAAAGACGACCCCAAGGTCGTGGGCTGCTTTGACTTCTTCTTTCTTCACCAATGGTTCCTGATCATAAGGTACAGGTTGAAACGGCTGTTGGTTCACTTGATCTTTATGGTATAATGACTCTGTATATTCCTTCCACCTTTTCTTGATCTTCTCAGCATCACTCAACATGGATCCTTGAGCATCTTGAAAGCATTCCGATTCGAGGCTGGAATTTTTTCTTTAACTCTCATAGCTTTAGGAAAGCCAATCTTTTTCTTCCTCTAATAGTTTCTGCTTCTATTTCCTTACTTGAGTCATTGTAGTACTTCTCGTTGTCTTGTCTTGCTGAACATTGGAAATCTCTGTTGAATTCTGTGATTGCTTCTCTTTCTCCTCTGGCTAGCTTTTCTGCATTTCTGGGCAATTTTCAGAGTTTCTTCAGTCATCCATTTTGGCTGTTTTTGCTTTTTCACCTTTTGTGGAGACTTCTCATTTTCTTCTAACACAACCTTCTTGATATCATCCCATAATTCTTCTGAAACTCTGTCATTTGTTTCTAAAGCAGCAAATCAATTTTGCAGGCATTCTTTAAATTCTGGTGGTATATTCTCAAGGTTTGCTACATTCATGAGTGGCTTGCTCTTTTTCAACTTTAGCTTGTATTTGCATACTAGTAGTTGGTGATCTGCACCACAGTCAGCTCCAGGTTTTGTCTTTGTTGATGTTGTAGAGCTTTTCCATCTTTGACTTCCACAGATGAAGTCAATTTGATTTTTGTACAATCCATTGGGTGAAGTCCATGTGTACAGTCGCCGCTTGTGTTGCTGGAAGGTGTTTGAAATGAATAGATCATTGGTCTTGCTAAAGTCTATCAGTCATACAACAGCTTCATTTCTGTTGCCAAGCCCATATTTTCCAATCACTTTGCCTTCTTCTTTATTGCCAAGGTTTGCGTTCCAGTCACCCATGACTATCAGGAAATCCTGTTTGCATGGCCTGTCAATTTCAGCATCGACTTCATTCTCTTCTGCAGCTGTTGTTGGGGCATATACCAAATTATAATAGTGTTGATGGGCATTCCTTGTAGATGAATAGAAATAGATTGAAAGTGTTCACTGATTGCATTGTATTTCATTACAGTTCTTATAAGTTTCTTCTTGATTATAAATGCAACACCATTTTTTCTTTGTCTTTCATTTCCAACATAGTAGAACATGTGACCATCAGATGCAAAGCGCCTGATGTCAGTCCATTTCAATTCACTGACACCCAACAGATCCAGTTGTACATGTTTCATTTCATTCTTGACCACCTCCCACTTCTCTTGGTTCATACTTTGTACATTCCATGTTCCAAATATGTAAGACATCTTTGCAGATTCTGACTCTGTTTCAGCTCCTCCCCAGTAGCCAGCTGAATACCTTCTGATCTGGGGGGTTTCATCTTCCAACCCTATAGAAGAGATGCATAGTTGTCGCAAATGAATATTGGGCTCAAGATGCATTATCCTAGGACCCGACAATCGACAATGTCAAAGGGTTACCACAACAAACCTGGCTACAAAATTTACAAGCTATGGCAAGGAGACAGTTCCAAAAAACTTCCATTATTGAGCGGGATTCTGGGGAGTAGGAAGGTACCAACAAGTTCCTCAGATTCCATCCTCATTTGTAAGAAAACGGGAAGATTTTGGAACACAGGATGATCCTGTAAAAGGAGCCAAAACTGTTGCACAATCTGATGAACCTGAAGCACACGTTTGGAAAAAGGCAAAACACACACATTCCTCGAATTAGTTTAGCTCAAGACATTGCAAGGTCCCAAATGTAAAAGCAAACCTCGATCGGTATAATGAGCCCTTAACATTCCTGCTCATACAGAATGGGATGGATAGCTCCAGTGCAAAAACCATTAAGCCATAAGCTGAGACTGAGCCCGAAATTCTGTGGAAGAAGAACAAAGCCTCCATAGGCGGAAAAATTGACTCACAAGTAAACTTGGTTTCAAATATTCTGGATGGGTACTTGCGTACTGAAGTAGCATATTACCATCGGTAGGTTTCCGATAGGTAGAAAACTCAAAATCACCCTCAGTCAGTGTAATAACAATATCCAAAAAAGCAATCGACCTAGAATAAAAATTATAGGACAATTGCAAATTAGGATCCAAACTGTTAAGCCATTCAAAAACGTGAGAAAGCTCAAGTTTGGAAAAGGTATGGAAGTCATTCTGATCCTCATTTAGTGATCCGATCTGGACGTCCAGACCAGCTAAATACCCAGATCGCACTAACGGGAATAGAGATACCTGCATGTATAGGTCAAATTATGCGGAGAGCTCTGTTCATGGGCAGGAGGAGGTGGGCTGGGGGAGGAGCGAGGGAGGGCAGTGGGCGGCGACTGACCCCAGACATACAGGGCCAATTCAGAGGTCAGCCCAGTACATCTGTGGTCTGCAATGTAGACAGGGTATGCCAGATCTGGGGTGCCAAAGACAGGTGAGGGAGTGCAGGGGGATCCCCATGGCCTGACCTTGGCCATGTAAAGCCCGATCAGGGGTCAGGCTGTGCGGAAAGGAGATTTGGGGGTTTGGCTGGTGATCATAGCTCCTGCATGGAGTCACGGTGGCATGGCAACAGGATGCCATGCCACTGCCGCTCCATGCAGGAGTCAGACTAGGCTAGCCGGGTAGTTGGCTAGATGTCTGGGGTGTCTGAAATGGGGCACGTCCCGGATGTCCAGCCACTATGCTGCAATTCTGCTCCCATGGAGACATCTAGGCACCGTGGGAGCAGATTTGGGTGCATCCCTGGGCTGTCTGGATGCTTGGACATCCAGACAGCTTAGGGACGCACAACTTAGAATTGGCCTCCACTTGTTTTTAAAAAGGAGAGCATCCCATCCAAGATTGTTCAAAGGCATTAACATATAAATTAGCCACTGGCCACCATTGAAACCCCCATGGCCATACCCTTAATCTGACTTTGGGGTAATGGAGGCAAATAATGATTTCTTGGCTGTTGAAGACCTGTGATAAAATGGCCCTCTTTAAGGTCTGTTGATGTCTCCACTTAACCCTTTATTAATTTTTTTCGAACCCATTTTGGTTTTGTATTAATTTCATTGATAGTTGGGTTTGGCTGCATGTTTTTTCTTTCACATAAAATTATTCTCCACATGTAGGAATGGCAGTTTCTTTGCTTCCTTTTCCTAAACTCTAAATCAGAACCGTGTGATCTCAAGCTCAGAAATAATTAAGAACATTGGATTCAGCATCCTCCACTCAAGGTTTGATGCTTATGAAATTGCAACCGATTAGTCAACTTCTTCATTTTGTAAACTACAGTTTGCTTGAAACGGTTATGTATGGTACAATAATTTCACAACTGCAATACTATCATGGCTTTTGTGGGAATCCCTGAGTGACTTACACAAGCTTCTAATCATTCAAACTATAGTGGCTCAGATGATTCTGAGATGGCTAGAGTTGACTTCTGCAGCCCCACTTCTATGTCAACTGAATTGACTCCCCATTCAAGCATTTCTAAGTTCACACTTCTACCCTTGACATTTAGGTTTTTAAATGGCTCTTCTTATCTGTGCGATAGATTCTGCCCTTCACAATCTTATTTCAACCTATGCTCTTCTCAGGGAGCATTGTAAGAGTACCCATTGATATAGAAACTAGAGAGGCTTTAGTTTGCAATAGGACATTCTCTTCTTCTTTATGGGATAATTTTTCATTTATTTGTACAGAAACCAATTATTTAGCTTTTAGAGAAAAAGCAAAGTTCTACTTATTTACAACAGCAAAGTTTTAGGATGGGGTGGTATGAGCATGTTGTATTGCCTGATGAGATGCTGGTTTTCATATTAGTTCTGAGCTGACTGAGCTCACTTGTTTTCAGTTATCCCAATGTTATGCTGCGTTCTTTGTATTTTAGGATTTGTAAACCACCTTGGCCATTTCTATTTTTGACCTAGAAAAGCAGTATATTAAGACTTTTTAAATGAATAGCAATATAAAAATACCCTGCAATCAGGGCCCTGTGCACAACCTGAAATTGCTGTCCCACTAGTAGATGGTGCTCCTACAGCTGCATAGGTAGCACAACATAAGAGCCAACCCTGTGTGCAATATTTTTGTATCTCATTAGCAAGGAAAGCGTAGTTACTCACTTGTAGTAGGTGCTCTTCATGAACAGCAGGAGTAAGTCCTCACATGTGGGTAATGCCACTGACGGAGCCCCACTCGGAATGCTCCCCAGCTTTCATTGGAAGCTTTTGGGAGTTGCATCATGCATGGATGCCTGCCTTCCCACCTGCCATGGTGCCATCTTCTCCAGTCAAATGTCAAAGGCAGTAGCCCAAAAAGCAACTCCTTAGAGAGGTGGAGGGTTCTGAGAACGTATTCTTGCTGTCCACGGAGAACACCTTCTATAGGTGAGTAACTACGCTTTCGCCATGGAGAAGCAGGAAGTAAGTCCCCGTGTATGGGATTCCCACGACACAGGCTACCAAAAACTGAGGAGGCAAAAGCCCAACAGAAGCAACAAAACTGGAGAATAGGAAGAACAGCACGGGTAGTCCCTCTAGGGACTCCATGGATTCAGCATCCTCAGTGTACAGCAGCACCGAGTTAGTTTCATATTTACAGGTAGCCTGGATGGACCGAAGGGCTGGAGGGCATGAGTTCTACCTAAGACCCAAAGAGGTGCTGAAGCATGGCCTGGCCAAAGTTGCTGTTCCATTAGGGATCCCAATCCAGACAATAATGGTCTGTGAAGGTGTAGACCGAAGACCATGCAGCAGCCTTGAAGATTTCCTTCATGGAAACTGAGCACAGATTAGCAACTGATACAGCCATGACTTGTATGTTATGAACCATGACATGACCATCAAGGTTCAGGCCTGCCTGGGAATATGCCAAAGAGATGCAGTTAGCTAGCTACAGGGATAGCGTGCATTTGGAGATAGCACCCAGCTTACTGGGATCAAAGGAGACAAACAACTGGATGGAATTCCGGTGGACATTTGTAGCCTCGAGGTAGAAGTCCAGGGCATGCTTGCAGTCCAGCATGTGCAACACCACCTTACCCCGGTTGGCGTACATCCTCAGGAAGAATGTTGGCAAAACAATCTATTGACTGAGGTAGAACGTGGAAAAAGCTTTTGGCAGAAAATGCAGGTGCATTCGTAGGACTACCCTATTCTGGTGGAATCTGGTGTAAGGTGGGTGAGTCACCAAGGCCTGAAGCTTGCTGATGCATAGTAACAACATGACCACCACAAGGAATAGAACCTCCCATGTTAAGAACTTCTGAGGGCAAGAGTCAAGCAGCTCAAATGGAGCCCACATGAGCTGAGCCACATTGAGGTCCCAAGCCACTGTGGGGGGCTTGAGAGGAGACCTCAAGAGGAGCAAGCCCTGCAGGAAGCAAGTCACCAGAGGGTAAACTGAAATGGGCTTACCCCCTGAACTGCAATGGTAAGTCCCAATCATACTGAGGTGAACCTGGATGGTTGGATTTCAGGCCCGAGTCCGAGAGGTGCAGGAGGTAATCCAGCATCTGATTCATTGTTCAGGAAAAGGCTCTGTCAGCATACCAGGAGGCAAACCTCCGCCATTTGACTGTGTAAGCCCAGAGCGTCAAGTCTTTGCACAAAGCCAGGAGGACATTCATGACATTCTTGGGCAAATTGAGCTCCAAAAGGACTACCCGCTCAACATCCAGTCCATGAGGGCCAGGGAACAGATGTTGGGATGCAGCAGGGTCCCGTCATCCTGGGACATGAGGGTTGGGACAGAGCCCAGGCGGAGAGGTTCTTTCCAAGAAAGCTGGAGCAGCAGGGGAAACCATGGCTGCTGAGGCCAGTATGGGGCAATGAGGATAACGGTGGCCCTGTCGGCCTGAAGCTTCAACAGAGTTCTGGCCATGAGTGGGATCAGGGGGTAAGCATAAAGCAGACCCATCCCCCAGTGGAGGAGAAAAGCATCCGAGCAAATCAGTCGCTGGACAGCCTCCTGGAGCAGAACCGGCCCACCTGGCCATCCTGTGGCATGGCAAAGAGATCTATTGTGGGAGTACCCCACTCCCAAAAGATCCTGTCCACCACATCCCTGCAGAGGGTCCACTTATGTGTTTGGAAGACATGGCTCCACTGATCTGCCAGAACGTTGAGCTCGCTGGGTAGATAGGGCACCCTGAGCTCCATCCTGTAGGTCAGGGTGAACTTCCACAACCAGACTGCTTCCCAGCAGAGGAGGTACAAGCCCATGCCATCTTGCTTGTTCATATAGAAGATTGCCACCTGGTTGTCTGTCTGGATCAGGATAACCTGATTCTCCAGGTGTGCCTGCAAAGCTTGGAGGGTATTTGCTATGGCCCACAACTCAAGGAAGTTGATATGGAGAGGGCTCTCCTATTTGGACCATAGGCTCTGCATGCACAGACTATCCAGATGAGCACCCCAACCAAGCTTGGATGCATCAGTCATCAGTGTTCTGTAGGGGTGAGCTCTGCTTGGAACCGGAAGCTCCTGAGCAGGTTCAGCAGCTCCAACAACCAGCTGAGGGACTGTACCAAGGGAGCGGTGATTGCCACCCTGTACCAGAGACAGCCTGCAACTTGCTTCCATTGCGTACAGAGGGTCCACTGCGTCTGCTGCATAAAGAGAAAAGCAAGGGGGATAATGTACACTGTGGAGTAAATGTGGCTGAGCACCTTTATCATTCCCTGGGTGGTTGTGTGGCAGTGATGCTGTATGCCATCAACCACTTCTGTTAGCTGCTGCATGCGATCTGTCGGCAGGAATGCCCAAGCTTGAGTGGTATCAAGGAGGACCCCGATGAACTTCAGCTGCTGTGTGGGCTGGAGATGGGGCTTGGGGTATTTGATGAAAAACCCCAGCCACTCAAGAATCTGTATGCTGAGATGGGCAGACTGTCGAACAGCTTCTGGTATAGGACTCTTGGTGAGCAAGTTGTCCAGATAGGGGTGAACAAAGACTCCTATAAATGTGGAGGTAGGCAGCCACTGCCATGAGGCACTTGGTGAAGACCTGGGGTGCTGAGGCCAACCCGAAGGAGAGCACCCAGTATTGATAGTGCTGGCTTGCCAGCACAAACCTGAGGTATTTTCGGTGGATCAGGATGTGCATGTACGCATCTTTGAGATCCAAGGACCATAGCTAGTCATCCTTTAGGAGGTAAGGGAACAGTGTCCCCAGTGAGACCATCCTGAATCATTCACACACCAAGAACCAGTTGAAGTTCCAGAAGTCCAGAATGAGTTGGAACCCTCTTATCTTTTTGGAAGTACCTGTAGTAGAGCCATATTCTGACTTGAGCTGGGGGAACCAACTCGATTGCGAGGTCAGTCAGAAGAGAGAAGACCTCCTGCTGCAACAAGCCTCGGTGCATCAGATCCATGGGAGGCTCCCCTTGGGCAAAAGGAAGTGGCAACTGAACAAAGTGCAACAGGTATCCTTGCTGGACCAGCTGCAGCACCCAGGCTGAGGTAATAAGGGTTCACTGCCCCAGCTTCGATTGTGGGGCCGGCTGGCTTTCTGAGGCTTCTTTCTCCACTGCTCATGGGGGGCCTGCTCCTTTGGTTGGGCTCTCTGGGGCTCCAGGTACTACCGGTGTGAACGTAGGTAGAAAGTCTTCTTACCTTGGTACTTCTTGCATGAGTGGTCAGCACTCTTCCTCAAGAGCCGGGAGAGTGTCACGTGCTCTTTCTTGAGCTCACTCACTTTCTCCTCGACCGGCTTCCTGAAGAGGTTTTCCCCTCAGCAGGGAACATTGGCCAGCTTATTCTGGACCTACTGTTCCAGGTTGGAGGACTGGAACCAGGTCAGCTGCCGAGTGCCGATACCCACCACCACCACTTTATAAGCGACTCAAAGGCATCGTAAGTGTTTCTCACCATGTACCTGGAGCAATTCTTGCCATGGCCTATCAGGGCCCGGAAGGAGTCGAGGCAATCAGAGGGGACATGGATAGCAAAGACTGTCAAGTCCAACATGATGTCTTTCAGGAACACACCCATTTACTGCTGGTAGGACAGGATCCTGGTGACCAGCATGGAGTCCTGGTAACATCTTCTTCTGAAGGAATCCAGAGTTTTAGCCTCCCTCTTCAGGGGCACTGAGGAGTGAGTCTTGGTGTTCTTTACATGCTTCAAGGCCGATTCTAATCACGATGGAGTTGTGTTGCATATGGGGCTTCTTGAAGCCCAGTGCTTCTGGACCCAATACATAGAGTCCAGCCATAAGCTGATGGTGGGAACCATGAGGGGGTTCTCCCACAGCCTCAATAACAACCTTTGCAAGATGTGGTGAACTGGCACCATCACTGCCTCCTTGGGTGCTGAGGAGTACTGGAGGAGCTCAAGCTCTTCTGTCCTCAACTTGTCTTCTGCCTCCAAGGAGAAGGATATGGTCTTGGCCATGTTCCATATAAAGTCCTGGAAAGACATGTCCTCTGGGTGTGATTTGTGCCACTCATATGGAGGGGATGTGTCAGAAGGGACCTTCAGAGACCTCCTGTCTGAGATTGCAGAGTCGTCCTTGATTTCCCAGCCCTTAGACTCTGACTCCAAGAGGAAATCAAAATAGCGCCGGGTTTCCTCCTGTAGCTTGCTCCGGTCATGTGAGGAGGGTGGGCATTGGAGGGACTTATGGAGCCCTGAACGGGGTCATGGGTGTCCTGGGACATCAGATTCCAATACATTAGATAGGGAGATCACCATGGGAACCGGTATGGATTCTGATCTCTCTCCCGATGCGCCTCCCTTGACCATCAGTGCATGGTCCTCCAGGATGGACTGGATAGAGTGTGGTGATAACACTGAAGCCATCATAGAGCCTGAATTCTGCAGGGCCAAAACCACCACCATGTGTGCCTCAAGAGTCCTCAGGTGTTCCTCCAGCACCACCACCTCGGAGGGGACTGGGGCTGGGATTGCGACCTCGGTGACTGGTGCCAATACCTCCACTTGGGACTCCAAAATGACAGGTTCATAGGGAGATATCCAGTTTCCCTCCAGGGGCCATGAGTGTCAATTCCTCCCATCTGGAAGTGGATTCCTCCCACCAGGGAAGCTTGGTGGGCTGCTCCCAGCTCTCGCGGTCCACCTCACGCCAGGAAGGGTTGCGATGTCAATGCACCCTTCGACATTGATGGGATTGGAGTTAGGTCTTTTCTTGATTCTGATCAGATATTGGTGGAGGGTCTCCGCTTGATGCCATGGCCCCTCAGCTCTGAATGCACCCGGGCATCCCTCACAGTTGATGCCTCGGCAGAACTCCTCAATGGTATTGCTGATGCAGGGGCCGAGGATGCTGAATCCAATGTTCCAAAGAGGGACTCCTTCTGCTTTTTCCTGGCCTTCAGGCCTCTCCTCTTCATCTGCAGGCAAAGGTTGCAGGAAGCAGGCTGGTGATCAGATCCAAGGCACTGCAGACACCAATTGTTCTTGTCTGACCAAAATGGTGCTGCCACAAGCCATGGCTTAGACATGTCCAGGAAGACCACGTTGACAAGCTTCTTAAAACCACAAGCCATGGCTTAGACATGTCCAGGAAGACCATGTTGGCAAAGTTGAAAGCCCTTATTGTGGTCAATTTCTCTGAGTGATATATTGTCAAATATTATTAAAAGTCACTGAATACACATCATAAAGGTAAACACCATCCAACGGGATATCTTCTGGAAGAACTCACTCTTAGAACCACTCAACCCACGGTATGTATATATAACACAAAACAAGAGAAGGTCTCAGACTTAGTGGCACTACGTGTTGGGCTAAAACATGTCCAACTCTTGTGCCTGTTTGCATCAATGACCTTTTCTCTCGCAAAAATCTAGGTCATTGATGCAAATAGGCACAAGAGTTGGACATGTTTTAGCCCAACACGTAGTGCCACTAAGTCTGAGACCTTCTCTTGTTTTGTGTTATATATACAGACCGTGGATTGAGTGGTTCTAAGAGTGAGTTCTTCAAGAAGATATCCTGATTGTGCCAATGGCAGGAAAAGGCCCGGCAAGGGAAAAGCACAGAAAAGATGAAAAACCAAAAGAAAAACTGAAAAATCGGCTGGAAGCTGACTAATTAACGACAGGCGGTGAAAATATTCAGAAATGAACCCCAAAGGGATAAACAAGAGAAAAAGTTTTTTTCCACTAGTGCAGAACACATCCTAGGGGCTCCTTGGAAATAATAAGACTGGAGAAGATGGCAGCACAGCAGGTGGGAAGGTAGGTGAGTATGGCGATGCAGCTCCCAAATGCTTCCAATGGAAGCTGAGGAGCGTTTTGCTTGGGGCTGCATCAGTGGCGTCACCCATATATGAGGACTTACTTCCTGCTTGTCCACAGAGAACATAGTGTGATATTTGGTCAGGTTTTTCAGACAATAATTTTGGTAAGTCAGACATGATAATTTACCAAAATGGTTGCACTTTACTTCATCAGCCAGTTGTAAAAAGTGAAAAAGGGGAACTCTGAAAAACTACTCAAAGGTGCATGTTTTCATAATTAATGATTTGAGAGTCAGTTACCTCCTCTTTACCCTCTCACTTGCATCCTTTCCGCTTCACTTTTCTCTTTTAACTCCCTTCCTTCACCACGTGTCACCAGCAGGTACAGCGATCAGCGGCAGCCAGCACACCAGGCATAGAAAGGTTCCATTTCATAAGGCCCAGCAGCTGCAGCAGTGGTAAGTCAAGTTAGATCTCAGGCAGTGGCCGCTGCTGGAGGCAAGTCACCACGCAGTGCCGTCACATGCTGAGGTACAGGCAGCGCTCAGGGGCCTGGAGCAGCAAGTCAATGGAGGAGACAGGCTTCACTGTCAGCAGGTGCATTTCAGTGGCCCTGGCAACATCAGGCACAGTGATGGCGCTGTGTGCAAGCTCAGCCAAGCCATTCTTTGGCTGCTCTGTGTAATGAAAATTGTCGAGCAGCATGTGGGTTTGGCAGGCAGCTCACAAGCCACGGCAGACGTAGGTCATAACTCTATCCACTGCATGCTTAGTAGTGGCACTGTGATGTGGGAGAGTTATGTCCTGGTTGGAATGGAACTTGTGCAGGCTGTGTTACTTTAATTCAAAGACAATGGTCCACTATCAACTGCAGTCAGGGACAGACATGCAAATTTGGGGACAATTGCCCATTCGAGGACATTAGTTGACCTTATCCCAATGTGTCTCTATTCTTTCTCAGGCTCTCCACTTGCCTTCTTGCTCAGTGTTCAAACAACTTGCAATTAACATTTTTCAGGAGGCACCAAGTCAGGCTGACGTTTTGGCTCTGGGAATGTAGGGATCAAAGAGTGGATTGGGGTAGCTCAAAGCCTTTCTCCTCTTATTCTCCATACAAGCAAGTTCATTTAAGCAACTCCTTCTGTAATGCAAAACCACAGGTGAAGTTGAGCTATTTCATAATACCACCTTAATAATTACTGTTGGCAGAGAAGCTCCTTTTTCAACCTCCTTAACAAAGGGAACTATATTATTCCTTTCCGCTAACAATGACAACTTTGTTCCCCTTTGTTCTTCCTCAGTTTGAGCCATGGTATTGACCTCATAATGGTCAAGGTTATGACTTGACTAATGCATTATGCTATTATCTGTAATTTATAGGCAATTGCCAGAGGACCAATTCCTCCTTATGAACGCTATTATATGATCCCATTTTAATTTGACTTAAGAAAGTAAATAACTTCTTTATTTTATCCTGATTTAAAAAGTAGGCTGTTCACTGCATCTGTTTTGTTTTTGGTGCCATCAAGTCAGTGCTGACTCCTGGCAATCCAGCTGCCTCTGGGTTTTCTTGGCAATGTATCACCTGAAGTAGATTGCCAGACCTTTTCTTCTGAGTCAATGGAGGGTAAAGTGACTTGCCCAAGGTCACAAGGAGTGCTAGTGGAAACTGAACCCTTGATCCCAGCAGTTGCTCTAACCACCAAGCCACGCCTCCACTCCACGCCACTGTATCTGTCTCCTTCCCCTAACATTGCTGGCTATCCCATTTGTGAAATATTCATATTCGTAATTTCTTTCATTTAGCTTTTGGTGCCCAGCCCCTCTCTCCAAACCTTTCTAACCTGTGCCAGGTAGGGTGACATCTGACTAGAATAACAAACAAGGAATTGGAATTTGGCCCCAGACCAGAATATGGTGTCAGTTAATCCCCTGACTGTCTCTTGATGGGTTTTAGAAACACTTGGCATCTTGCACTATGCATTATCACACAAGGATATTGCTAGCATTTTATTCCGTTTTGGTTTCTGTGTAATAGCAGTAAGACATCTAAGGACTATACGGTTTATGGAGGGTTGTTGCACTTTCTGATGGGTGAGAGCACTTGGCCTTTAACTTTAGGTCTTACAGCTTCCTTGAAGACAGGCAACAGTTCATGTTCATGGCTTGATACATTTTTTTGTGTATGTTTTTCTTTTACTCTTTTCATTTAGTGGATTTTCTTCCCCATATTAAAGAACTGGTAGGATCTAGCAGAATATTTTTTCTAAGTAGAGTGTTTTAAATACCATAACAGGAAGGAACATGCCTGGATGCTGAAAGCGTCTTCTTACACTGTACACAGGAAGTTCTTTTAGCAAGAGTTCATAAGAGCAGAATCAGGTTACCAGATGGCTGCAGTTATCAAGGACAGGTGCATTTCACAAAAGGCAATACCGCCTGTTGTCAAGGTGCACTCTGTCTCTGAATGCCTGTCCTTCCGTATACATAGCTCTGTTTCTGCGTGCAGGGCTCAAAGTAGGGCAGGATGACCCCGCACTGGATTTAAGATTTTGGTGCCCATAGGCAAAAGCCAACAGCAGATCCAAGAGAATGGGCGGGGGGGGGGGGGAGGTGTAAGGACTGTCAGAGATCCCAAAGACTGGAGAATCTGAAGAGGAGCCGAGGAAGGCCATAGTATCACCACGGCGCCCCTTAGAAGCAACACATGCATATAGCCTGAAAGTAAGTGGGAGCAGGCTCTTCTTTAGCCCGATGCCTTAAAGATTTGGAGCCCTAGGCAGTTGCCAATGTTCCAATGTCTAAATATGGACTTGGTGTGACCATATCTTTGCCCCAGTTGTTATATTTTGGAGAGCACAAGATAGCAAATTGCTCCTGTATTTTTTAGGTCTTTTTTGACACTTTCTTCCATTACTTTCCAGTCTCCAGTGATTTCAGGAGAGGGGGATAGTTGCTTCTTTTTAAAGACAGCTGGGTAGGAAGTAGCAGTAATGGGCTACAGGATCTGTAACGGTTGCAGCGCTGCCAGTCTTTGCGGCCACCACCTTCCATCAGCGCACTTCCTGTTCAGAGGAGGCAGCTGCGGGACGAGCAGAGCTGCAGCCTTTGAAGATCCCATGGCCTGTGCTGCTGCTGCTCTCCAAGAGAGATTGAAGGGGGGGGGGGGAATGGAGGATAGTGCAGAATAAGCAGATGAGGGAGGAGATGAAGGAAGGATGGAAAAAGGCAAAGGGGATTAAGGAGAAAGGAGAAGAAAGGGGGCGTTAAAGGATAGATGGGGAGGTGGGGAGAAGGGAGGAGGATGGAGTACATGAGGGAAAGGAGAAAAGGAATGTGGAAGAAAAAGAAGGGCAAAGTGGAGGAAAGACAAGGGAGAAAAAGTGGGAGGAGAGGAATGATGAGACAATGGAAGAATGACATAATAAAGGGAGCAGTGGAGAGGGGGACTGTAAAAAGGAAGGTCCGAAGATAAAGATCAGTGAGGGAAGAAGGGAAGGAGAGTTGAGGGAATGAAGGAGATATAGAGGGAAGAAAGGGTGAGCAGAGTGTGAGCATGGATGGCAGCAAAGTAGGCAGGAGGGAGAGAGCTGGGGAAATATTACGTGTGTGTTAGAAGGGGCGTGAGGTGTGTATGCTTGAGAGTTAAGGAGAGGTGTTAGCAAAAGGGGAGTGAAGTGTATATATCAAAGAGGGATACAAAATGTATGGCGAAGGAAGAAAAGTGAAGAATGGGGTAAATACCATGAGCCAAGCAAAAGACAAAAATAAAACAAAAATGATGGAAAAGAAAAGAGACATGATAATGAGAATCATTTTGGTGCGTTTATGCATTGTGTGGAGTGGAGGAGTAGCCTAGTGGTTAGAACACTGGCTTGGTAAACAAGAGCCCACGATTCAATTCCCACTGGCACTCCTTGTGGCCCTGGGCTAGTCACTTAACCCTCCATTGCCTTGGAAGAAAGGCCTGACAATCTACTTCTGGTCACACTGCCAAGAACACCCAGGAGCAGCTGGGTGGCCAAGAGTCAGCATTGACTCAAAGGCACACATTGCTACTAAGACAAAATTCATCTTTCAAGGGAACAGAAGTCAAAGTTTGTACAAGCCGCCATTTATAAGTGCACATCCAGCATCTTAGTGTGCCTTAAATTTAAATGTCCAGCATCTCTCCCTCTCCATTCCATCCCTTCCCTATTACTCCCATGACCAGCATCCCTCCAACTCTTTCTCAACCTATTTACCCCACATCCATCTTCTCCTCTCTCTCTCTATTACCCCATGTCCTTCATTTACCTCATTTTATCCCTGTGTCAAGCATCTCCCCTCTGCCTCCCTCTGTTCTACCCTCCCCATGTTCAGCATCTTTCCATTATCTCTCTATAACCCTGCGTCCAGCAATCTCACTCTATCTCAACAATCTCTCCTCCTTGCTCTCCCTATGCCCCCTTCCCAAGTCCAATATCTCCCTTCATATTCCTAGCCCCTGGGGTCTAGCATGCTCCCTCTGTCTCACTATCCACCCTCCCCATCCATCTCCCCTCAGTCTTCTTGTGACCCTCCATGTCCAGCATCTCCCCTTCATCTCTCAATGACCCCCCATTGTCCAGTATCTCCCCTGTTTTCCTGTAACTCCCTCTCCCTTGTCTTGTATCTGTGCCCAGAGAAAAGGATCCTGCCCACAGGACATGCTGCTCCCATGGGCAGGATCCACCTCTATGGTTTATGATTATGGCCTTATGCTGCCTTCTACCTGTGGTAACAGCAGGTCCCATGGGCAGGATCTGTTTCTCTGGGATGGTCTTGCACTGTATTCTGCCCTTGTTATCCTGCTGGGAAGCAGCGGGGGGTGGCTAGCAATGGCACCCCTCTGATCTTGGCACCCCCTGCTGCACTTACCAGGCTCACCACCTAGCACTAGCCCTGACAGCTGGAGGATTTGCATGTGCATTGATTATGGGGTGATTTTGGAAATCCTATTCATGCTTTGGAGGTCTGAAAATGGGTATAGAAACATCCAAAGCACACAGATGTCTTCAGAGTCATTTTAGAAGTCGGATCTGTGGACATCCAAGTCTGAATAGGGATGTGGTGGAGGCATGGCTGGAATGCTCCCAGGAACCTGGACATCCCTGCTTGATCTCAGAAATGTCCTGGACGTCCAGTATCGTATCTAACTTTAGACCTGCTCCACGCACCTGAAAAGTGCACTTGTTTTGGCTGAAAAATATCCAGAGAAGAAAGCACTTCACTATCCCCTGTACTCGGCAGCAATTTCAATGACAGCAAAAGTGGGAATCAAACCTTGGTTTCCTTACTGCTAGCTCACTAGTCTAACCATTATGCTGTGCTAGATATCTGGAGCTTGCAATACGGTTCTGGGGATGTCTAAGTAGGTACATGTCCAGGTTTGTGAAATCATGTCTGCAACTGGACGTGCCTTCTTTATTTTCAGACGTTCTGGCTTCGATGTCTCAGATTGCACTTAGACATCCCTTCTAAAATCCCCTTCCACGTGTATTAGCATCTGCAGTGCTATTCTGTACATAAGTGTTACTGCTATGATATCATCTAAATTTCTGCAGCCAAGTGCTTTGCTCTTCTTTTCACAGCTGTTGTACCTCCCCATAACCTTGCATTCAGCTACGTGATCGCCTCAGCTCCTCATTTCCCTGGCCTTTTTTTCAGTGACCCATCCCCTTCAACAAAACAAGAAAAAAGTTGCAGATAATTCATGCTTGCAGAAAAGAGAAGAAACGGGTATGAAATCCTCACTAATGTCAGCTGTAGAATAAAGAACCAACTTTTCGCTCCTCAGATCACGTGCTAAAGCCCCAGCATTAGAAAACCATCACTTGGTCTTCATATCTTCTGTTAATCTGGGTTTCATAGCTCATACCTTCATTAGCACTGGATCTACAGTAAATGAGCAGTATGCTGATGTTTATGAGAATCTTTTTCACGCAGTTTTCTTATGACCCAAACTCCTTTAGGGCAGTCATAAAAGCACAGAAAATTGTTCATAGCTCAGCACATAGAGAGGAATTTTAGAAGATCCATCCAGTGCAATCTGAAACATCTCAGGCAGAACGTCAGATAAAAATGCAGGCACGTCCAGTTGCAGATGTGATTTCACAAACCTGGACATGCCGGATAGGAATGTCTGCAGGGGCATCTACTTAGACATCCTTAGAACAGTATTTCAGAAGCCGGACAGCTAGGATAGCCCAATGGTTAGAGCAGTGGATTAGGAACAGTGCAGCCACTGCTTCTGCAGTTGAAATGGTGCTGAGTACTGTGGATTACAGAGTGCTTTCTTTTCTACACCCTCTGGATGTTTTTCAGCTCAAACGAGCACTTTTCAGATGCTTGTTTGGCACTATGCATGCCTTGGAGCAGCTCTAAAGTGAGATGTGACAATGGACATCCATGCTGTTTCTGTGATCAGGCAGGGACATCCTAATATAGCATAGGACGGCAGATAAAGAACAGTATGAATCCATCTAGTCTGCCCAGGAAGGTGGCTAGAGTAGGTATATCCACCACTCCATGCAGGTCACCCCCTCTATGCCTTTGTTTAGGGTTGTACCCGCCACTCCGCGCAGGTCACCCCTCTTTATTTGTTGAAGTATAAGGAATAGTTAAGTTAATTTTGATTTTGTTCTCTTGCTATAAAGGGATCCACTGTGTCTGTCCCATGCCGTTTTGAATTCTGTCACTGTATTTGTCCCCACCACCTCCATTGGGAGGGCATTCCAAGCATCCACCACCCTTTCAGTGAAAAAGTATTTCCTGACGTTACTTTTAAGTCTACCTGTTTGCAGCTTCATTTTATGTCCTCTAGTTTTACAGCTTCCCCTTCATTGAAAAAGATTTGTTTGTATATTAATACCCTTTAAGTATTTAAACGTCCGTATTATATCTCCTCTCTCCCTCCTCTCCTCTAGGGTATACATATTTAGGTCTTCAAGTTTCTTCTCATATGTCTTCTGGCATAGGCTCCTTTGAAGCGTTTGAAGTCTTTTTATATCCTTTGTGAGATATGGTCTCCAAAATTTTACATAATACTCCAAGTGAGGCCTCACCAATGACTTCTACAGGGGCATTGATACTTCCTTTTTTCTGCTGGTTATTCCTTTCTGTATGCAATCCAGCATTCTCCTGGCTTTGGCCATAATCTTGTCACATTGTTTCGCCACCTTGTGAGCCTCAGAAACAATCACTCTGCGGTCCTTCTCCTGGTCTGTGCACACCAACCTCTCACCCCATATTGTGTACAGTTCCCTTGGATTTCTGCATCCCAAGTGCATGACTTTGCACTTTTTCACATTAAATCTTAGCTGCCAAGCATTAGACCATTCTTCCAGCTTTTGTACATCTTTCCTCATGTTGTCTGCTCCCTCAGAGGAGTCCACTCTGTTGCAAATTTTCATATCATCTACAAAAAAGGCAGACTTTTCCCTTCAGTCCTTCAGCAATATCACTCACAAATACATTGAATAGTACTGGTCCCAGGACTAATCCCTGGGGTATACCACTACTCACCTTCCTCTCTTCTGAGGTAGTTCCGTTTATCACCACTTTCTGTTGTCTGTCAGTCAACCAATTTCTGATCCAGTTCACCACCTTAGGACCCATCCCCAGGCTGCTGCTTAATTGATAAGCCTCCTATGAGGAACAATATCAAAATCTTTGCTGATATCTAGGTATATCACATCTATTGCATGCCCTTGATCTAGTTTTCTGGTCATCCAGTCAAAGAATTCAACCAAATTTGTTTGGCATGATCATCCTTTGGTAAAATCATGTTCCCTCAGATCATTCAACCTGTTGGTTTCTAGAAAATCCATTATTCTGTCTTTCAGGAGCACCTCCATTACTTTTCCCGCAACCAAGGTAAGGCTTATCGGCCTATAGTTAGTCTGGTCTTCCCTATTACCAATTTTGTGAAGAGGTACTACATCAGCCCTTCTCCAGTTCTGCAGAATCTCTCCCATCTCCAAGGATCTATTAAAAACATCCTTTAAAGGCCCTGCCAGAACCTCTGAGCTCAGTCAGTATCCTGGGATATATCCCATCCGGTCCCATGGCCTTGTCCACTTTCAGTTTTTCAAGCTATTCAAACACATCATCTTCTGTGAATTGAATGTTACCTACCCCATTCCCATACGTGGTCCTTCTCCAGGATTTTCTTTCGTGATTACAGAAAAGAAGTATTTGTTTTGCAGTTTTGCTTTTTCAATGTCACTTTCTACGAATCTGTCCTCAGCACTTTTGAGTCCTGCACCTCCACCTCTGATTTTCCTCTTCTCTCGAATATACAGCAAAAAGTTTTATCTCCACCCTTCACACCTTTAGCCATCATTTTTTCTGCCTTTGCTTTTGCTATCCTTATTTCTCCTTTTGTCTCTTTTAGCTTTATCCTGTGTTCTTTTCTGTGTTCCTATTTGTAATCTTCTGAATTTAATGAAAGCTGTGTTTTTTGCTTTTATTTGTGCAGCTACTTTGTTTTTATTTACTTTTTTATTTACTTTCCTTACATATATATCTGTTGCCCCTTTTATTGCCTCTTTTATTTTAGCCTCTGCAATTCCATTTCCCTTATCTCCTCCCACCCTGCCAACTCCTCCTTCAGACACTGTGCCATTTTACTAAAGTCAGTGTTTTTGAAGTCTAGGACTTTGGGGTATGTTTACTAAATGGCGCTAATGTCGCAGCGGCGGTATTATCGCTCGATAAGTGACATTATCGTGCAATAACATCACTTATCGCGTGATAACGCGGCTGCGGCATTAAGGCACCTTAACGCTGTGAAATCCGGCTCTGAAGGGTGGAGTAAGGCTTCCCAGAGGGCGGAGAGAAGGGGTCAATGGGCGGAGAGTGGGAGGGGAGAGGCTCCAGGCACACTAACACTGTGAAATCTGGGTCTGAACACTAACGCCAGTGAAACCCTCGCGTTAAGGCACATTTGCAGGAAAGAGAAACCATTTCAGTCAGCAATGTACAGCAAAGCCAGGGAAACCCCAAAACGTGATAGTAGCGATACATGTGCACGGAACAAAAAGGCAAATAAACATAGAAAATGACCTGAACCACATTTAAAATCCCAGCAACCAAGCTGGCCAATATGATATTAATGAGAAACATAAAGAAACACTACTGAGAAAGCATAAAAAAGAAGATATCATGTTTGGAAGGGTCTATGCTCTGTCAACCTACAAGGTGAATGATCCCACATTGGAATAGCAGTGATCAGGGTTTTCCCTTTATATTGGGCAGGTTTGTTATGGCATGCACATGTGCCACAACAGCAGGGTGGGCATGTAGGAAAGGGCAACTGTACAGATGCTGGAAATGGGATACAGAGGGCTGCAGGCGGCACATGCTGTGGTGCAGCTGGGGAACAGTGCGGATTAGGCAGATGCCTAGGTGGCACATAGGAATGCTGAAACTGTAGAGCAGCCAGACAGCAACTGATGAGGGTCCCACATGGGCACGAGTGTGTTTCTCACAGTGTCACAGGGGATAGTACCCAGCAGGTACCCCCATGGGCACATAACATTGGCAGGCAGTGTGGGGGGAGGGGGGGAAGCGTGCATGTCCATGTAGGCAGCCCTACCAGAGAACCCACACCATAGTCAGCTGCCTACTGCCATACTGGATGGCCTGGGACTGCGCACCACCAGCACCACCGGCATAATAGCATGGCAGCATGGTGGCGGAGGGGTGCTGGTGGTGGAGGGGGCAGTGGCATCTGCCCACAGCAGACCATGGCCTAGCCCCGTTTAGGTGGGTGCCGTGCACTGCAACAGACAAGGTCTGTCCGACAAACAGTCATGGTATCCCCAGGGAATGAACTGTCCCTGTGGCAACAGTGTGGTGAAGTACACACAGCCAGTGTGTTCATGAGCAGAAGGTCACAAGTTCAAGTCCCAGCTGTGGCTCCTGCCAACCCAGTCCCCATATTTTACCCAGTAATAAAGACGGAACCTTTATTGCAGATAACATAAACATGCCTGAAACACCTATATTTTACCCTACAGACACCATAAACATGTGCAATACATAGAGCAGAGTTTCTCAACTGCAGTCCTGGAGGGCCAAACACCATTCAGGTTTCATGCTGTCTCCAATAAATATGCCTGTGCTGCATTTGTATGCGCCGCCCCATGGTATGCAAATGTATCTCATGCATATTCATTAGGGACAGCATGAAAACCCAAACAGTGTTTGGCCCAGCAGAACCAGTGTTGGGAACCTCTGCCCTAGAGCAGCGGCCAACAGGGGCATAAACACCCACACCCACAGGCTCCACTGTCCAAAGCCTCATGGAGAGTCAGGCTGTTGGGCCTTGCGCGCAGCAGCATCTACCAATACTAGCACCTTCAAACCTTGGCAATGCTGTCTTAAATGTGGAAACACATTCCACATATATCAAAAGGTTGCTATGATTAATGGCAGATAGCAATTCCTAAGTTAAGCACAATTTGCTGATAGAGCTGCATCATAACAACCTTTCTGATATCTGTGGAATGTGTTTCAGTTTTGGTTTCTGACAGTGTTTACCACCCCGGGGAGTGACCCCAACAGTATTGCATACCATAGCCATGCCTGCACTGTGCCCAGGACTGGTGTGGTGGCCAGAACTGCCAAAAGACTCTATATTTGCACAGTGCTGGCATAGGTGTGGGAGTGTGTGTCTGTCTATCCAGTGTGTTGTGGCTGCCTACACCTTACTCAGCCCACACTGCTTGCACTGTTTCCAGTGTTAGCCTGCCAATGTGCATAATGAGGAGCAAGGTACTGTGGGTATGGCCCGGACAGTGCGGCCTGGGCAGGATGCATATGCACAGGGCATAGGGCAATGGCTGGGACATTGTAGTGCCCGGCCACCACCTGCACGGACAGGGTGGCCACAGCATGTCCTGCTGGGAGGTCACTCTCACCCTGACTGAGCAGTGACCATGGCATGGCTAGGTTCCCCCATAGTGTTATGTAGCATTTCTCACAAGTGATATTTATGGGTTCTCTGTTCTGGGGCCCAATCACTGACTTATCTGCTTGGTGTGTGTGCTCACATCCCAGTTTTGGGTGCATGCATTTTCTCCAGGAACATGCACTATAGACTAGCTAGCAGACTGTCTGCAGTTAGTATGTGTATGGCTGGAACACCTTGCAGGGTGAAGTGGCTGGAGACTCACTGTGCTCACTGCTGGAGAATGTCTGATAGTGGTGAGGGGCAGCTGAGCATTTCCAGGCCTACTGTCTGTCTGTTATTGCCTTATGAAGGTGTACAGATCTGCATTGACTGCCCTGTAGGGTGCCTTTTCCCCAGCAGGACTGGGGTTGATGGTCCCCTCTACTGCCACCACTGCAGGGATGTAGAATGTTTATCTGTTGGTGGGAGATCCTGTCCCCCACCCTGAGCCCCAGAGGGCGGGTTGGGTGGTGCTACATAATCCGCCTATGGGTCCAAGCACCCCCCTTCACTTAAATCATGTGACCATGGCACCCACACAAGATTATGCACTATTCTGGGTGCATCATAGTCCACAAGAGCTAGACGTGACTGGGAATACAGATGGACATGGGTGTATACTAGGTGTGTTTGCAAGCACTACCTATCACACACTGGCACTGATGCGGACCTGCAGCATAGCCTATCTCAGCTAAGTCAGGTGCTGTGGACCTGGTGCTGAGCGTCCCACCTCACCCTCAGGGTGAGCACAGGGCCCGCACAGTGTCACTGTCTGTAGCAACTCTGTGCCAGTGACACACACGGTCAGTTCCCCCTACCAGGCCGAGGTGGTGTGGGGGTGCATAACCCATCTTGTGATCATCTGTAGACTGCTGATCTGCATATGCAGTGCATCATGGGTACGGGTGGGTTAACCCTATCCTGGTAACCACAGCAGACAGTTTGTGTGGTGACCTGCAGTCCTTCTGTAGCCAGCCAGGGGTTTGTTGGCAGCTATAGAGATGTAGCCCACTGGTTACTTCACTGACTGTGGAGGCAGAGGTCATGGGTTTGATCCCACAGTGGTGTTATTTGATAGGGCTGTCTGAGGCATTTCCTTTTTTAATTTAAATTAGTGCTGCCAGCAAACACACCCTCACAGTGCTGTAACCTTAAGGTGCCTCATAAGGCGCCCTGTAAGGCGCCCTATAAAGCGCCTTATAAGGCGCCCTATAGGGAACATTATAAGTTGCCTTGGCAGACAGTGTACTTTATAATGTGCCCTCTGGAGTGCCTTATAGGGCGCCTTTTGCGGCACCTTAGGTTACGGCATTGTGAGGGTGTGTTTGCTGGCAGCACTAATTAAATTAAAAAAGAAAATGCCTCAGACAGCACTGATTTAAAGTAAGGGGTAATGCCTCAGACAGCCTTCCTCATCAAGCCCACTGGGGGATTGAATTCATGACCCCGGTTTCATCAGTCAATGTATTAACCATTGTGCTACACCTCTGTTGCTGTGTTTGCAGGTCAGCGCACCTAATTAAGGCTAACGCGCGTTAACGTGCAAACGGCTCCCTCTATCGCACGATAATGTGCGTGGCACACTTTATCGCGTGATAACCCGCGATTGCTACCTTAAGACCAGAACGCCCACTCCTTTTATGGCATTCTTCACATTATCGCTGGAGTTAACGCTGGGAACATTAAGACGGTTTAGTAAACATACCCCTTTGAGTTTGCTGTGATTGGACTCTGCTTTGACTTTTACTTAAAACTACACTGTGTGATGATCGCTGCTGCTCATGTGGGCACCCACCCGGACATTCGGCATGCTATCTCCATGCGCGAGTACTAAATCCAGCATCAAATTTTCCCTGGTCCCGGGGAATGACCTAACCATGCCTCCAGGTTCCTGGAACGCCCTAGTCATGCCTCCTCCATGCCCCCGGTCAGATAGTTACATTATTTCGCAATTGCTTATCTGTGGATTCTTTGCTTTTCATTGGACTAAAATGTCCCAAAACTACTACAACTGCTACTGAACATTTGTATTGTGCTATAAGGCACATGGAGTACTGCACAGAAACATGTAAAAGACAGTCCATGCTCATCAGAGCTTACAATCTAGTCAAGACAGACAACACAGTAGCTGTTGACATGGGATACATCTAGGGGGAATGGTAGGGAAACACAAAGGAGATCAGGTGAGTCAAGACATTAACTTATTGGGCTTACAAAGGTCCCTCCTTTAGAGATGAATTTGGATCTGAAGAAGGGACTCAAAAGTTCATGGGTAACTGTTTAACTTTTATTAAATAAGAATTGTTCAATGAAGTAACAGTGGTTCAAGATTCATACCCATTCATATATATAGTAATTTGCAAAGGATTTCTTTTTTTTAACTTAATCTTTAATAATTATTCCCATTTAACATTGCTGTCAAGTGCATACCCAGATATGCACCGCAAACTTTCCATGAACAGGATTCAATTCCAAACAATCTCTTTAAGCAAATTACACACAAGATAACTACCATTGGTTCAACCACAGTCAATTCTAGTTCAGTCCCCCCCTTATCCCTCCCTCCCCCCCCAAACCCTCCAAAGTATGCTCATAGTCATTGTTCCCCTTACTCCCATCCCCTCCCCTCCCCACCCTCCCTCCTCCTTCCCCCTTTATCTAATGTGCAGGGATTCCAAGTAAGCCAACAGAGGCTGCCATTGTGCATCAAATCTTTCCCCCTGATTCCTCCGGAGCGTTGTCCAGTGTTCCATATTTAATACCCTATGTAATCTAGTTTTCCAGTGAGTCAAATCTGGTGCCACACTTTGTTACCACTTCCTCGCTATTTCACATCTAGCCGCAATTATACATGTCTTCATAGCCTTACTCCATCTATAGGAAAGGTTTAATGGCCACACTCCCAGCAAAAACAATGATGGGCTCAGCTCCAGTGTCACCCTGAAAATAACCCCATTTGATCTCTAATCCTTGTCCAGGTATATCTATAATGATCACTGGGTTACCAAGGGGCACTCCCACCACATATGTAGATATGTCCCTCGGGCACCATACCCCCTCCAGCAAAGATCCGAAGCCTCTGGAAACATCTGTTTATATCTTACTGGGGTATAATACCAACGCATTAGCAGTTTGTAGGCATTCTCTTGAATTGTTGTACATAAGGAGGACTTGGATGCCCCCATATATATCGCTTTCCGTTCATCTGCTTCCCACTGCACTCCCAAATCATTTTCCCATTCTGTCATATATCAGTGTGTAACGCAACGTAAACCAAACAAATCAGCCCACGAGATTGATGGTGCCCCAGCCATAAGGCTTCCAGGGCATTAAGCCCCTCATCTATTTGTTCCAGATTGTCTTTCTGGCGCAAATAGTGAACCACCTGTAGATAGGCAAATAGGTCCCTTGTCTCCAAATGGAATTCTCCCTTTAATTGCTCAAAAGATTTAATCTCTCCCAACTCAATCAATTGCACAAATGTTTCCAACCCATTCTTTGCCCATCTTCGAAAGGTTCCTTCCCTACCTGGGCCAAAGGCAGGAGTGCCATTAATTGGCGCAAGCAGAGAGATCCTTGCCCATAAACGAACTCGACACCAGCCCCTTTGCCATTCCCCCCAAAGGTGCTGAACAAATGGGTTCGCTGTCCAATCCCCCCGTAAAAGGCCCCTCTGCAGCCAGGGTAGATCCTTCAGTTTCTATCCCGCTATCCAAAATTGTTCTATAGAGTAAAACCGTTTAAGACTCTCGGTTTCTCGCCACTCCATTACCTGCCGCATCTGAGCGGCTAAATAATAATCAGCAATCGCTAACATCCCCAACCCCCCTTTCCTTCGCGAGGTGTACAGTATCCTTCTAGCTATGTGCGGGGGTCGATGCCGCCACACAAACAAGAACATCTTTCTTTGCAATCGTTGCAGCACCAATCTAGGGACTTTCACTGGCAATACCTGAAAAAAATATAATAGTCTAGGCAGCACCATCATCTTAAGCGCTGCTATTCTGCCTAGCCAAGAAATCTCTCCTTATGCCATTTTCCAAGTCCCTTTCAATCTGTCCAATCAGTGATGGATAATTTGCCCCATATAGGCCATCAGGATCTCATGTCAGATGCACCCCAAGGTGCTTAATAGACCTCAAGGCCCACCTGAAGTTATAGCTGCCCTGTAAGTGCCGTGCAAGAGGATCTGGTAAACTAACATTTAACACCTCCGTTTTATCCCAGTTTATTTGGAATCTCACCACTCTCCCAAATCGCCTTAGCTCTTCCATATATATCGGTAAAGCCAGTAGCAGGCTAGCCACAAACAACAACAGGTCATCCGCAAATAACACCACTTTATGTTCAGCTGTCCCTAACCGTAAGCCCTTCGCATCAATATTTCGTCTAAGCCGTCCCGCCAGCGGCTCCATAGTTAAAGTGAACAACAAAGGGGATAGTGGGCAACCTTGTCTCGTTCCCCTTTCTAACCTGAAAAATTCAGAATATCTCCCATTTATTTTTACTGCAGCAACTGGAATAGTGTAAAGTGCTCTAATCCATGCCATCATATTTGTGCCAATCCCTATCTTTTCCAGCACTGCGAACATAAAACTCCATTCTACACGATCAAATGCTTTCTCAGCATCTATGACCAGCAACAACAATTCTTGTAGTTGCTTCCATGCTGTCCAAATCACTTGTATTGCTCTCCTTATATTATCCCCTATAGTCTGCCCATTTATAAACCTGGTTTGGTCTGGATGGATAATCTTCAGTAAAATGTTCCCCAGCCTGTTTGCTAAAACTTTTGCTAGAATTTTCCCATCTGTATTCAACAGAGAAATTGGTCGGTAAGACCTGCACAAAGTAGGGTCTCGGCCAGGCTTTACCAGGACCGAGATCCCTGCTTGTTGCATGGATGGGGCCAATGGCCTCCCCTGGAATACCTCGTTAAATAATCTCTGTAAGATTGGTGCTAGTTGTTCCCCAAACCTTTTATAAAAACCCGCTGGAAATCCATCCAGCCCTGGTGCTTTATTCAAAGCCAGCCCATTTATTACCCTCCCAATCTCCCCTATCCCAATATTTTGATTTAGCATTTCTCTATCTGGACCCGTGATCTCCGGAAGATCGTCCTCCTCACTCAAATATTCCTCCGCCCTCTTAGCCGAACCCCCCGGCATACTTGTATATAGGGTTTTATAATATTGCAAGAATTGCTCCCTAATGTCCTTAGTTCGAAATAACAGCCGGTCCCCCGATCCTTTAACTTTTAATATAGTGGACCACCGCTCTCGGTCCCGCAGCTTCCTAGCTAACAAGGTACTAGCCTTGTTATTAAACTCATAATAATGTTGATTAACTCGCCGCAACTGATAATTGATAGTCTGAATCTCCCAGGCCACCTCCCTGGTATCATTCACCCGGAAATACTCTGTAATTTCTCTCTCAATATCTTTTATAACCTCCGTACTCTGTAGGAGGCTTTCATTGAGGCGCCAGAAAGCCTGACCCTCCGTATCTCTCTCCCCGCCAAATTCCACCCATATAGGCCCGTGGTCCGCCCACAATATAGGCTCAATTTTTGCCCAACTAACTCTTCGAGTCCACTGCTCATCCCCAAGAAAAAAGTCTATCCTGCTATAGCTTTGATGCACCGAGGAGTAATATGAATAATCTATCTCCCGAGGATTAACTTGTCGCCAAATATCACAGACCTTGAATTGTGACATCAGCTCATGAAGTTGGCTTCTCCCTTTACTGCTCCCACTATTGCTCTTCCGCGACCTGTCTTTCTGAGGATCTAATACTTCATTAAAATCTCCTCCCATTAATAGCGCTCCATGAATTTTATTTCCTAACCAACTCGATAATGCCTCCCAAAAATCTATATGGGGATCATTGGGACCATAAATGTTTACAAAGGTAACCTCTTGACCATATAGCTCCCCCCAAACCAAAAGCACTCGCCCTTTTATCCCCTTTATCAACCCCCCCAGCTGAAAGGGAACATCATTTCTTATCATGATGGCCACCCCTGCCTTCTTATGTGAGCCTTCTGCATTAAACCAGATGTTGCCAAAGGCTCCATGTCGCACTAAATGCTCATCTTTCGGCAATAAATATGTCCCCTGCAGGAAGACCACCTGCCATTTCTGATACTGGGCTTCCTTAAACATCGCTTTCCGTTTTTGTGGGGTATTTAAACCTCTAACATTGAAAGATCCTACCTTAAGTCCTGCCATCTTAATTTATTCATAAAACTAGCTCCCTCCTCCATAATGGTACTTGAAACCCGCCTCCCTCCCCTCCACCCTTCCCACCCTCCCTCCCCCCTTCCCCCTTCCCCCCATTCCCCACTGCCCTCCCTCCCCCTCCCCGTAATCACTCCACAGGCCAGTCTCCTGTGTCTCCTACCCTGAGGACGAAACTCACCTCCCGAGACCTCACTCCCCTACTAATTAAGGCCCCCACCTAATTCCCTAAGCCCCCATCTTCCTCCTACTATATTACCCATCCTTCCCCCCTCCCAAAGAGAATCCTCCTCCAACCCTCCCTCCTCTTACCCTCATTAAATCTTTCCATCCATCCTTATCCTACCCCCTTCCTTCCTACCCACATAATACAGCAGTACCAAACAAATAGCAACTTAAGCCAAACCAAACCAAAACATGTGTACTGGTCCATTTATCAGTCATTCCCCCCCCTTCACTGGAGAGGAGGAGGCAGGAGCCCCACCACCCTACTCCCCCTGCCCCCTGGGTACTCCCCCCCCCCCACTGAGATCGCTTCCACCATCACCAAGCAAAAACCAGGATCAAAGGTCCTTAATTTCAGGAGTCCTGCACAGATTTCTCTTCCTCCTGTTCCTCGAGAGTATGTCCCGATAAGCGTTTGTTTGTTTGTTTATTCAATTTCTTGATATACCGCCCAGGCTGAAGGGCATCAGAGCGGTTTACAATCACTACAAGCAGGTACTGAATACATTCCCTCGTCCCCAAAGGGGCTCACAATCTTGAAGTCGCCGGCCTTTCTTAGGTATCCGCTGCCACCGCATCTTCTCCGGCAAGGTCGTATGTCTGCTCTCCTGATCCTGTACTTCCGGTTGAGTCCAAATCTGGGGCAGGTTTGGTGCTTTAGCTGTCTCTAAACATTTCCATGCTTCTAGGACAGTCCTTCACGCTTGATGCTTCCCTGCAACTCAAACTGCAGCCCAAACGGGAAAAGCCATTTATATCTGATATTTTCTTGACGTAAATACGATGTCACCGAGCGCAAGGCCCATCTACGTTGTAGAGTTGAGGGGACTAAATCACGCCATTGTATTTTGCCTTTCTTTGCCACCGCCTTCATAATTTCCTCCTTAATCCGGTAATTAGATAAGCAAGCAATGATGTCCCTTGGATGGTTCCCCTGAGGGGATTTTAGAGCTCTATGTGCTCGCTCAAGTTCAATCTCCCTTTTAGCCCCTGGTGCTTCCTGACCCTCCACACTCAGCAAGGCCTCACAGATTTCTTGGACCACGCGGTAGGCTTGCTTAAATTGCTCTTCCTCCGGTACTCTCCGGATTCGTATATTGCAACGACGCGACCTATTCTCAAGGTCTTCAATCTTATCTCTCATTTCCTCACTTTCTTTTTTCCAAGAATTATACAAGCTTTGCGTGCTTTGCTCGGCCATTACTGCCTCCTCCACGTGCTCTTCAAGATAGTCCACTCTCTCCCCTAGGGCCTGCAAGTCCCGTTTAAACTCATTTAATATCTCCTTTACCTCTTGTTTCACACCAAGCACTTCTGTTTTTATTTCCTTGCACCAGTGCCATAGGTCTCCTTGCGTGCACTGCTGCTCTGCGTTCTCCAATTCCTCCTCCATCTCTGAGCCATCTCTTTCACCCAGCTCTGTCTACGATCTCAATGGAGCATAGGAGGACCGATATTTCTCGAGTTTTTTCCGGACTGACATATTTAACAGCCGTATCTCCTGCTTTCTAGATGATGTACACTCCCCAGGGGGGCCCAATGCAATCACTTATTGCTATTATTCCTCCGTCTCGAGGAGAGCTCTTCTTTCAGGCCGTCCTCTCTGCAAAGGATTTCTGTAGTTAAATGGTATTTATCTATGGAAACTGTCCCTTTGAAAGTATCCTGAAGTCTTCTTTGAGGAAAAAGGCTGGCACTGAGTGCAGGACAAGAACAGGTTGACAGAAGCACATAAATTACTCTGTCTGACCACATGAAGGACATATAATGCTATGATCCCAGGCAATATAAATTATCCAAGTTAAAAAAGGGGGGATATATAAAGCTATAGCACTCTTAATTATATGTAAGAAAAAGGGAGGGGGATAAGATCGAGGTGTCTTTTAAAAGACCGTTTAAAATCAATACTTAAATTGCTCTAAAAGGGACATTATGGGGGGTTATTTGTGCTCTTCCCGCTGGTATCTAACTTCCCCGCTGGTTGTACAGGGAGGTTAGACATGGGCGGGGAAGGGGTGGATTGGGGCAGAGGGAAGGCGGGTGGTGGGTGGTCATCGGCCCTGGACATACAGGGCTGATTCCAATATCAGCCCTGTACATCCAGGGCCCATGGCTTAGACAGGGAACTTATTCCACCTTTGAGATGGAATAAGTTACCCGATCTTGCAGGGGACAGTGACCCAAGGCTCAAAAGTGGTGGCAGGGGATGGAGGACATTCCCCGCAGCTCGAACCTGGCCTTGGGAGGTTGGATCGGGGGTTGAGCTGCGGGGAAAGCATTTTTCTGTGACGGTGCCGGGGATCGCGTCTTTACAATGGAGCCGCAGTGCCAGGGCACCTGGGCGCCATATCACCGTGGCTCCATTGTAGAGCCCTGACTGAGATAGCCAGGGACAGGCCTGCACGTGATTCTGATCCCGCGGGGCTAGACGTACAGAGGGACTACACGTCTCTGATGGAATGAGCCCCTATATATGTGGACCTTAGATGTGCAAATTACGTCAAAACATAAATAATAATAATATATCGGATCATAAGTGTAAAATAAAATAAAATATTGATCTAAAAAAAGGGGCGATCAACCGCCAACTAAATGAAATAACATTAATATCCCAAAGAGAAAAGAATGTCTTTAAAAAAGTGGAACATGCCAAAAATGTTATTTATTTAATCAGTTTTCTATACCACCTTATCCTTCAATCAAAGCAGTTTACATTATGTAATCATTACAAACAGGTACTGGATACATTCCCTTGTCCCCAAAGGGCTCACAATCTATGTGTACCTGAGGCAACAGAGGGTTAAATGGCTTGCCAAGGCCACAAGGAGTGCCTATAGGACTAGAAACCCCAATCCCTCCAGCCTGAGATTGCTGTCCCCAGGTGGGACTTTAACCCCCAGCCCTCCAGCCTGAGGTACTTTGTCCTAACCACTAGGCCACTTCTCCCTCAAAAATCATTGGAGAGCCAAAAGAAACACTTAACTAAAGAACGTATTAAAAAACTTATTAGGAAAACTTACTAAAAAAGAGGGGGGGGGGGATGGGATCTGCATGAGGCCTAAAAAATCTTAAAAATCATGATAAAATTACATCATTATAAACAAATAAATCATCATAAAAAATACATCATCATAAAAACCTTTGAGGTAAGGGAGGAAGTTGTTGTTGAAGTGTCTAAAGCGTCCCATATGGCTGACACTTGTCTTTACCTGTTCGCTTGGTATATTTGTTTAGGTCTTGGTGTTGGTTATTTTAACCTTTTGCCTGGTGTTATATTTCCTAATACTCCCCCTTATATTTCCTTTTTATTGAGGTCTAAATGATATGGGCGAGATGTTATGCTTGTGAATTTTGTTAAGTTTCTTGATGTTTTTTATTGGTATCTTTAAACCCATTGTTTTCTTTTCATTCATCCTGCTGCTCAGGATGTACAGGGAGAACCGGAGGGAGTATTGTGCCCGGGTGGCTTTTGGGGCTGCACATCCCACCAGAGGAGTGGAGGAGTGGCCTAGTGGTTGGGGCAAGGTACTTCAGGCCGGAAGGTCAGGGGTTCAAATCCCACTAGAGGACAGCAACCTTGGGCTGGAAGGACTGGGGTTTCTAGTCCCACAGGTGCTCCTTGTGGTCTTGGGCAAGCCACTTAACCCTCCATTGCCCATGTTCCCTGTAAAATAGTTATCTCCAAGTTATAATGCCCTGTTCAATGTAATTTCAGTTTGTTCAATGTAAACCACACTGATGCAGTATATAAGAGAATGTAAATAAATAAAATAAAATTCAAGTGTTTACCTGGATGTAATAGTTTATATATTGTTATAAAAAAAACAACAACAAAAAAAACAAACTTTGAGGTGGAATAAGCAGCACGTTGCCTTGGACCCTGCAGGACGTATAGGGCCGTGACCTGAATCGGCTCTGTACGTCCTGCCGGGATAGCCCGCCCCTGCCACACTCAGATCCTGCCCCTCCCCCCAACCATCGTTCCCCATCCTGCTGCTCAGGATGTACGGGGAGAACCGGAGGGAGTATTGGACCCGGGCGGCTTTTGGGGCTGCACGTTCCACCGGGACATACAGCCCTGCAACCCACATCTCAGAATTGGGCCCTTTATAAACGACTCTGTCCCTGACATGTCTTTAAATATGTACATTTCCACACATGGCTCTCCTCTTCACTGGTCTTCCTCTGAATCATCTCTCCCACTTCAATCTGTTCAAAACTAAGCTGCACGGCTAATCTTCCACCAGTGTTGCTATGCTTATATCACCCCTCTTCTCAAGTCACTTCACTGGTGTTGCTATGCTCATGTCACCCCTCTTCTCAAGCCACTGCATTGGCTCCCTACCCATTTCCACATCCAGTTGAAACTTCTACTACTGACCTATAAGTGCCTTCATTCGGCTGCTCCTCACTACCTTCCCTCTGTCGTCTCTCCCCACACCCCTCCTCGGGAACTCCACTTCTGGCAGATCTCTTCTATCTGTGCCCTTCTCTTCACAATTCGACTTTGATTCTTTTACCCTGCTGCTTCTTATGCCTGGAACAAACTACCCAAGTCAGTGCGTCAGGCTCCATCTCTGGGCCTCTTCAAACCAGGCTAAAAACTCATCTCTTTGAGTCTGCTTTTCGATCCTGATCTCCCTAGTCTCCTGTTCACCTCCTATGTGTTTCCTTACCATTCCCCTACATATATCCTAATCCCCAGTTGTGTTGTCTGTCTTGACTTATGAGCCAGGGTCTGTCTCTTACATGTCTCTGTACAGCGCTGTGTATGCCCTGTAGCGCTATATAAATAAGTCGCAGTAATAGTAGACTTGGTTATCTGTTTAGTCTCCTCTATCTAATGCTTTGTCTTTGTTGCGTTGTGCTATCATGTTTGCCTGCTACAAATCTCTTTTGCAAGCTAACTGGCTAATATCATAGTCCCTTGCAGCTTTTCCTGCATATGAAAATATTATTCAAATCTCAATAAGCACTTAATAGGACAATGTCATAAAGTCTTATTTCTTGCAAGGTTGTGAATTATTGACCAATATTACTGAACAGATAAATCCAGAGTTTAAAATAGTAGACGCAGAGTTCCAAAGAATAAATTTGAATCTATATTTCCTCTGCTATGTCTCTTAAGTTCTTGCCTCTTTCTTAAAGCAGAAGAAAACCTGGCTGTGACCTTGCTTGTCCTTGTGGCTTTCAGAGTACTGAAAGACCTCCAGTATTCATGTAAAGATGATATCACTCTATGGAATTCCCTGTTCAGACCATGTTGAACTGAATCCCATTGTACTTTTGCAGAAACAGAAACAGATTTGTAAAGGATTTTTGAAAGCTGCCACGCAAGAATTTTTTTCTGAAAAAAAAAGGGATCTCTTCAACAGAAATGGGCATTGTACGGAAAAGACTCTGCAACTGCAGTCAACCTCTTCCCATTCCTAGGGAAGCAGAGACGGAGCCTTTGAGAAGTTTCCAGAATAATAATGCACTAACATTCTTTCAAGGAAGGACTAATCCGTTTGCTAGTAGTCGTTTATGAATTATTAAAAAATTTGATATGCTGCTTTCTGTAGCACATACATCAAAGTGGTTACATAAACATTAATACAACAACCTCATACCTTGATCCATGCCCAGTTGATTGGATAAAGAAGACTTTCTCAATACTCTCTTCTTTCATTCTACCCTTAGTGAACCTATCCTTACAAAAAGGCTACTTACCACCATCTCTCAAACACGTTCAAATACGACCTATACTTAAAAATAACACATTAGATAAATTATCCCCAAAATCATACAGACCCATATCAAGTATTCCTTTTATGGCCAAACTTATTGAAAAAATTGTACAAATTCAACTACAAGACTTTATTGACACATTAAACCTCCTTGATGAACATCAATATGGCTTTAGACCCTTCCATGGAGTAGAAACCTTGCTAACGATCCTTTATGACACAATATTAAGAGGTATTGATAATCCTAAACAAGCCTTTATTCTTGTTTTCCTTGACATATCAGCTGCATTTGACAGTGTTAATCACTTAACAATGTTAAACAGACTTCAACAAATTGGAATTACATCTACTGTTTATAATTGGTTCAAATCATATCTATCAAACAGAACTCAAACAGTAAGAATCCACACCCAAATTTCTAACACCTTCAAACAAACTCAGGGTCTCCCGCAGGGTTCTGCATTATCTGCGCTATTATTTAATATTTACTTACAACCAGTTTGTAACATCTTTAAACGTCACAATGTTTATTATCATATCTACGCTGATGATATAATGTTCTACCTCCCATTTGAAATCCCACACCCACCTCTTCAAAAAATAACAGAATGTTTCAATGAACTAACTGAATGGCTCAAAGAACAAAATCTACTTATCAACTTTACTAAAACTGATATATTATTCATCACTAAAAATCAAACATACATACCCCCAAACACGATCACACTAGATACTCATGAAATAAATACAAAAAAAGAAATAAAATATTTAGGTGTAATACTTGACAATAATTTAAATATGGATTCACATATAAAATATCTAACTAAAAAAATACATTACAAACTCAAAACACTAAAGGGCATGTTTACTAAACATTCTTATCGTGCGGGGCCGCGGTAGTGTACCTGTGCCATATAAGGAGTGGGCGGATCAGGCTGCCAAAAGAAAAAAACCGGGAGTAAGCAACCGGACGTGTGCGCGTCACGGTAATGTGCGGGGTCGACATTAGCGCGCCAAAAGGCAAAGTGGCGCGCTGCCGGGTATAGAAAACACCCGAGCCGTAGTACAACGGTGAAGACACTGACCAATAGTGCAGGGGCCATGGGTTCAATCCCCCATTGTGCACAACGACAAAGGCCAGCTGAGACAGCAACTGTAATGATTAAAATTATTTTAGGAGGCAAATAAATTTTGAACGGCATAAGGCGGTGCACAGTTCTCTTTCAGCGGCATAAGGAAGCGCACAGTTCTTTTTGGGCGGCCTAAGGCGGCGCACAGGTCCTCTTGTGCGGCAGAAGGCGGCGCACCGGTCATCTTGGGCGGCAGAAGGCGTCGCGCTGATAGGCACAAAGCGGTGCGCCGATAGGCACAAGCACAGGAACGGAGCCACAGCACATTGGTTAAAACACTGACCAATGGTGCTGGGAGCAGGGGTTCAATCCCCCCCCCCCCCCGTGTACACTGAAGGCAGTTGTCGGTGTTTGTTTTCTATTGGAGTCACAGAAATTATGGCCGCCAGAGGTGCGTGCGCTGCTGTACGTAAAGCGGCGCACTAATGGTATTGGAGGCCTCTGATGACTGGGAGGCATAAGTCGCGCAATGATGGGAAAGCAGAGGAACCGAGCAACAGCATGATGGTCAGAACACTGACCAATGGTGTAAGGAGCAAGGCTGTGAACACCCGCAGTGCACACTAAAGACAGCTGGCTGAGGCATAGGGGGCTGTGGTGCTGGTCAGAAGGGTGTGTGGCAATGTTTTATGAGGAATAATAATTTGGGAGAGGTAAATGGTGTTGTGCTGATTTGCAAGCACCCAAACACAATCAGTGTACAATGGTGCAGGGATCAGGGGTGCAATCCCACACAATGGCAAATGAACATGTCTGGCGGAGACAGCACCTGTAAGGGGTAAGATAGCCCCATTAGGGTGTTATCGCATATCTGTGGAATAAGTGGTTTCCAGCAAATGTACTCTCAGAGCACTGTAACATAACGTGCCCTTGAAGTCACCCCACAGGACACATCTCCAAATGCAGTGTCCACCACGCCACCCAACAATGTTGGTGAAATAGTGGCCGAGGGGGCGCCACATAGGGTGCCCTATGAGGCGGGGAAAGGTCACAGCACTCTTTCTGCTGTTAGCACTGTGCATTGTAACGTATGGAAAACATAAGTAGTTGTGCTGACACAGTTCGTGCATATGTGATTTATCAGTGAGGGACTGCAGACAGCCCCTGGTGTCTGATATCCACAGGGTGTCAGAGTTAATCTCATATTGCAATCCTCAGCCTGGGCCTGTCTGCAGCCCTTTGCTCCGAGATCAGCAATGGCAGACCTGGGTCAGTCATTAGTTACACACCAAGGAGGGGCTGCAGACAGTCCCAAGTGACGCATATCAACACAGAATCAAAGTCAATATCATCCATTAAACTGCCCCATTACCTCTGGAGATGGAAATCCACAGAGTAACACAGCTCCATGACAGCCAAGGTCTGATGAAAAAACACACACGCCTATGTCATGTATGTAGAAAACTGGTGAATACAGCAATGATGTTGCAGGGGTCATGGTCTGCTCCAGTTAATTAATAAGGGTGGGTGAGGTATGTTCCCACTCTGTGATCAAGTGTACAGCAACCACTCCTGGCATAGTGAGACAATTACACCCTTGTGCCATATATTATTGCACCTTTTATGGTGCAGCAGATGTAACATCACAAACATACCCTGTCAGCAAAGGTGAACTGTAATCTATGTCCATAGGCCATGTTGAAAGGCTGTCCACTCCCAGGCCACTATCGTAGGTACATCATAAGCTGTGTCAATCAAAGGTGTGCCAGAAGATGCCATAAGGACGTATAGGTAAAAGCAGAAAGCTGAGCCAATAACAGTAACATCCCCCAAGCTGAATGCAAATAGAGGAATGTGCTAAACACACACATAACACAAACACTGCACAGAGCAGAGAAGACAGACAATATCAAATTAAATGAAGGACCTACATAAGTTGATGGGCTGCCGAAAGCAGCTGCAGGCCATGTGACACCCATAAAATGTGAAAAACATATCATGGGCAGCTATATCCATGCACAGATTGATGGTAATGTACCCTGCTACACTGACAGTGTGAGACAGAGGATGTGCAGATGTGTGTAGTAGGGGAGTCTGAAATGGAAGAATATGTGAAATATCAGGATGACGGTGGAGTACAAGTGCTAGGCAGAGCACACACAGGAGAGGCAAGCAGGTTGAGATGCAATGCACGAATGTGTGTTAGTCGATGACGTGGTTTAGCAGCATGCACATCAGGGTAGGATGGCACATAGCTGGCAGAGAAAGGATGGATGGAAGGATGTCGCACAACTCAGTTAATGGTACAATGTGGGCATGCCACTGATGTACACACATATGACTATCACACTAATGAAAAGCACATATGCAGGACAAGCAATAACATACAACACTGCAGACAGGAACCACACAAACGACCAGTACTACAAATGTAGACGCCTAAAATGGTAACACACACCGCCCATGTGAGGCACAACAAAGTCTACATAACCAAAATAACGCATGCCAGTACACAAAACGCCTGCTGGCTGCCATGACAAACAAACACAAAAACAACTAATCTGTAGTAAATGCACATGCAGATACACCATGTACAGAAAGAATTTGCACTCTGTATCTTGCAACAACAACACCTGCACAAACACAATGAAATGTCCTGCACTGAATACAGCATGCAAAACAGGGATATAATTAAACACAACGCCATCAGAGGATGTTCCCTGGATCAGGTGAATAATCAGGAGAAGAACAGGAGACAGCTCAACATGCAATAAGGTGTAGCACACCAAACACCTGAATCTCATCAAAAAGAAAGGGCCACATGCAACAGGATGTAAAGACCCTAAAGTGTGAGGTCGTTATTACACAACAAATGTCATGGCTAGGCAACACACAGGATGCACCCTTTTCTACAGTGAAGACAGTAAAGGGTGTGTGTAGAGCTGAGGAACCTGTTGGTACCTCATGGCCGAGTGAGGCCATTAGAGATGTTAAAAACAAAACATGTGCGGAAAAAACATGCATACAGCACACGTCAAACACATGACCATAGCCAATAACAAAAAGCAATCAATGAGCACACTCTAACACAAAGATCCCAAAGGGCGTGTGTGGATGTCAAGCGTACATAGACAGTGATGTGCCATGTGGCTGTCACTAACACAGCTGGCACTGTACAAGGATGTGAGCATAGGTGACCCATGTACATGTCCAGCAAACAAACACATAAAGGGGATGTATGTGCAAATACCGGAGGACTAACATAGTGAAGTGAAACATGGCTTGCACACCAAACAAACAGTGAACAAGTCACAGAAGCACCCCATGTGGCCCATGGCAGGTCATGTAACCCACCATCACCTAGCAACAACAAAAACATCATCTACACCCTGTGACATTGAAAGGAAAATGATGGATCCATGGGCTCACAAGGAGTCATGACTGATACAAAGTCACACATTGAGCATGATGACAGACCTGAAATGCAAACACCACACGAAACACATATTGGGTAAATACAGAACTTTATTTGGTTTGCACATCACAAATAGTGTAGACAGTGCCATCATAATATCAGGGCTGGCCGCATCACCTCGGAAAGTGCTCAAAACCTTTAGCATGTCACAAAGCCACCTCCTACAGAAAGGTAACTTGGTTGACAACAAATTATCCACACCAGATATAATGTGCATCAGGTGCATACTCTGCACCTGACACCAGACCCCAAGCGCCCCCTTGCTGCTGCATGTCGCAAATGTGTCACCCACATATGAGTGCATGTACAGATGAGATGATGCATGCTGAAGACCCAATACACCTCATCTGTCCCTCAGAAAATACCCAACTGTCAAAACAGGGGTCAGACTAACTCCAAAAAGATATTTGGTGCAAAGGACTTTAATGTTCAAAAACATGACAGAAAAGTAATGATGATACTCACATCCCAATGCCCGATATGGGAGTACAAGCTACACCACTATGGACACAAACAATCATGTAAATCACAATAAGCATCTGCTAACAAATACCACATGCACATGACCACTGACATAATACCAACTCAACAACCAGCAGAAATATGCACATATTACACCATCAAGGAGGTCAACATGCAGTGTTGGTGTGGGGAAACAGTGCATCGTCACATATACCAGGATACATGGAATTTCCCAGTAAACAAGTAGTATTGACACCCACACTGCCACACTGCAAACATAATGTGGCAATGTGAGTGTCGCTAACACAAGCCATAGTCATGACCGTGAAGACGGGAAATGCAAGGTGTGTACAGACATGCAGACTGTCATGTATGCACAGTACGCAAACACACGAAGCAGCATATAAATAAGGAAATAATGGACAAACATATCACCTAAATCCACACACAAGCCATAGGTCCACATGTGGTGTCACAGAAACATAGTCAGTGAGATGCACAAGCACCAGCCACATGGCAACATGATACAGTGATGCCACACATGCATGTAAACACCCATGGGTCACTGAAAACATCATCCCAAGATGGTCTTGTGTTTGAAAACATTGTGGAGTTTAAATGGGGATCATGTCCAGGTGGCAAATAGGTTGACGTAGACAATAGGAGCACTCCATCGTTGGCCACATGACAAATACATGGGCTGTATGCTTGTGTTGTAAGAAAAACATTAGAATATCATCGGTGCCATGTCACAGCCATGGTACAAAACATGAGACACCCAACTGTGACAAAATGTAACACCTACAATGTCCATGTCAGTTGCTGCTGCACAAGGGGGGATCATCGTAAAACGTCAGAATTGTATCTAAAATCCAAACACTCATGTTAAAAGTGTCTTTGAGGCTCAAGACATGCATAGTCAGGGGTCTGTGATCAATATACCATAGTCCTTCGAAGTCCATGTGTGTCCCCCACAATGAGGAGCACGTCCTGCCAATCAATTGCATCAGCAGTGCTATCGACACCTCTGTCAGGGTGAAAGCAGTAGTCAAAAATCAATAATGTCTATCCCAGTCATGTGTTGCACTCTCAGAGGTAAAACATCCAATGGCAAAATGTCATAGCAAAGAGTTGCATGGTGGTCTGTCCTCAAACAGGTGGGTGTTGTTGACAACAGTTGCAGTGTAAGAGATGTGCCCGGTATGTCCACTGTCCTGTGTCAGGAGAGGAGAGGTATGTAATCGTCAGACACCTTTGAAAAGAAACACAAATGTCATAACGTCACAGCTGTGCAAATGCTGAAGAAAGGAATGCAAAGTCAAACAGGACATGATAGCAATATGAAACATAACCATGTGGCCAACATCATTATGCCTCAACACAGACATGGTTGTCACATGGATATGTTAATGTCCATGCGCCTGTCACACAGGTGTGTTGCAGCTACACACCATATGCAGCTGTTCATGTGAGTCTAGAGAAAATGTTACATGCCCATCAGAACAACATTATATCATCAACAGTGAAAGACAGATGTAATGAACCCCAAAAGAAACCAATACACATACCGTGTGTGTGCATCAGGTGTAGCTCATCAATCGCTTGAGCCACTACACAACAATATCAGGAACACCTGAAGGTAGACAATGTCAGCAAAAGCTCGAGATTCACCATGGCAAGCCAACGTTGATGACGGTCCAGATTATGTGCATATCTGTAAACACAAATGAAAACAGACCAGTGCTTAATGACAACAAAAGAAACATGTTTTCTCAATGCACACAACACATGTCCATAATGTTGACAACGTTTACACCACTATGTAAGAGGTAGCATAGTCACAACAGACACCCAGAGGCACACACCCCTAACAGCACATGATAATGTATGATGTCGGAGCAATGCAACATCACACAGGCAAACGACAAATACACACCCACAGTATGGAAATGTCTAATTGACATCTGTAACACATGGCCTGCATGTGCACAGGTGTAGATCTGTAGATATAACGGCCCAGTGACCATGCAATGATATCATGGTGTTGTCTGAGAGTACATTGTTTGGGGACAGAAAACGTGCAGCCAAACATCACAATACAACAACCTACACACACATGCAGGTCTGTTTCACATGTCACAGTGAAAGTGTGGTAGAGGACATGCTTAACCAAGACACAAGGGAATATGAGTGACACCAGCAAGAGATGGTTTACTGATGCTAAACGTAGAATATTGGAAAACAAATCATCTGTGCAATATGACAGATCAATAGGAACATATGATTTCAATTAGTGCGGTCACACACAATGTCTATGTACAACCACCTACCAAAACAAAATGATTAATTGCTGATGTAGAGACACATGGCAAAGCACCAGACCAACACCATCCAAACCACGTATGTCCTCTGCACATGGAGACACAAGATAAGCAAACAAATGTCATGTTATAGCCATGAATCACACACTGCACCGTCATGTCCCCAGCTATCACACCCCACAAGAGCCCTCAATTAATGACTGCTCCCTATCACAATGTACAGATCACATACATGTCAGAGGCATCACGGAGATGTCTAACGAGATCCTGAGGTGTGTGTAGTGTGTCCGACCCCTCCCTTACCTCGCTGTCCGTGTACACACAGAGCAATTCAGGGGTATGCGCACACCATTCTGTTGTCTCAGTCGCAGAGTGCACTATAAACCTTTTATCACCATATTGTGACAAAAGACTCCTCTACCTGTTTAATGTTGTGCCAAAGTTGTATGTTAATCCACTTACAATAGGGAAAAGCATTGGATATCTGCGCTCCCACCTCATGTATTCCCGTATCATAAACATATCCTGGTTTGTACATCTCATACCGTCTGTCATATTAACAGTTATGTTCTGATGATGTGCACAAATAACATGCATAATGTGTTGCATGTGTTAAAATGGACCACCCCATGTCTGCATGTGACAAACCCCTGAGGGCTGCATGCCATCCCAATGTGTGTTAGTCTGAACGTTGAAACATGCATACCCTACATGTGCACCTCTGATAAATAGCTGGCACCTATGTCTGTGTATGTAAGTCAACATAATCATGCCTTGCTTGTGTCTGCAAGATATTTGCTCATATGGTCTGTGTTCACGTGACCTACACACATACACAGCCTGTAGCTAACGCATGATGGATGATGTTGCAAGAGCATCAGCAAGATATGCCATCCAATCCATTAAATACCTGCTATAACACAAGCAACACCCACATGCTGTGATCCAACTGGCTATTGTAAAACACCCTTTGCTGTATCTGGCTGATACATCTCACCATGTGTGTAGATACCCATCACTGCAGTGAAGGTAGACTCACAAAGTTAAAAGTGTTTTATCACAACCCCCTGGCTGCACAATGCAGAAGGTCCCCATCCCTAACCACATCCATGTCATGGCTACCTGATCAACAATACATTTTGACACACGTCATGTTTGACATCCACATACCACCCAAACTGTTAATATCATCTCCCCATACTAGCATCAACTATGTTTATTGTGCTTTATGTGACATGTTGCTACACACATGAAGAGCACACAAACATAGGTATGTCACAGGAGCCTAATACCAACATAAACATCACAAATGTGTCTAATCGTAGCGCTCCACAATGGACAACAGTCAACAAACAGGGAGTGACCGTCCAACATGAACATATCAACATATGGCTGACACTGTGTGGCACACATATCATGTAAGATAACACCTTCTGGTCTGACAACAGCTGTTTATATCAGAAGCATACACTACCTGTGAATTGCACCCTCCAAACAAACCACACAGATACCAACAAACCCCCACATCATCTGCCACCAACTGCTGTTGTGCAAATCCCACATTATTTGTGGCACACCCATGGACATATGTGATGTTGGCATTCAGAGTCAACTGGTACTGCAGTGTGTCATCCAGATTCCATGTTAACATTAACACATAACACAATAAACATTACACACATTGTATAGCACATGTGTGTCGTAAGCGACTTAATACGTACATGTGAACAGCTCTGCAATCAACCTCCGCCTGAACGCTGAGCCCTCCCGTGTGTCACCACTGGCACGTACAGGGGGGCACAATGGATCCTCCTCAAGATCCTCATTAATTTCTGCAGGGATATCGTGCCTGAGAGCAATGTTGTGCAGGATGCAACAGGCTATGATTATCTCGGCAACAGTGCGTGGCTCATATTGTAAGGCCCCGCCTGTCCTATCCAGACACCTGAAGCGACTCTTCAAAACGCCAAAGGTGCGCTCTATGACAGAGCGGCTGGAGGCATGGGCCTCATTGTACCTCTGCTCTGCACGTGTCCGTGGCTGACGAACAGGAGTCAGCAGCCAGGGGCGACAACCATATCCTGCATCACCTGCAGAAAGAAATGTTGCATGTAAATGTAGGGGTCCATGTGACACAGTCCTGACAGCTGTGTCGACATGAGAAAGAAACCAACAAGACAGTGTGACAACAATATACAGCTGCAAACTATGCAGCTCTATCAGATATACATATGATGACATACAAGCTAAACATGGCTTATCCAGCCCGTAAACACATATCAAATATCACAAACGACCATAGTCACCCTTAAATAATGTGTGTGTGTGTGTGCTACATGCATATGGTGATGCAGTTACTGTCCACATCTGCAAACCCACAATGGTGACACCACAATAGCAATCCAATGCTCCCATAATCACAGGGTATGTCTCATCAATAACCAAGGGAAAACACACAGCCATTTGCGTGTGGCACACATACACACCATGTATGCCATGGTGGTAGGTAAGAATGAAAAGCATATCACCTGTAGACATCCTGTTTATGAATGGCAACATATGATGTTTATTTTGTCAGGCAAAATAAACTGTGTATTGTTGCGCGCCAATGCCTGTCATAGCCATAGTCTTCCCAGTCCCCATCCTGTACACATCCCTCTGAAGGTGCGGTCGTCCAACATGCACACTGTGCCCGTCATTAGTTTGCCCCCAAAACATATGCATAGGCACATAACCGTCCGCTGTAGCTGGTTCCCATACCGCTGTGTATGCACCCACGTAGTCCCCTTGCTGTAACTGTACATTTTACACAATGTGATGTGAAATGAGAATGGCCAGACAAGATGGCACAAACGTACCCTCAACTACAGTGTCAGAGGCTACTGTAAGCACTACATATTGTTGCAAGTCTGCTGTGACATAGGCAATATGTCTGGCCAAATATATGCACACGTGTTTTCCCTGCTGGAAACCTCAACATCATCTATCAGATATTAATATACACCTACTCATGTCAGATATTGAGCCCTGGGTGACAACTCCATCACAGAGTGCGTGTGTCAAACTGACATGCACATGACATGTGTGTACTATTAGGGTTATCCAGAACCAGACATGTTAAATGACGGAGAAACATTATCCAGCAATTAAACATCATCACAGGTGTATGTTGTGGACAAAACCACCCCACCAACCACCCCATGTTTGCATATGCTACCAACATGCACTATGAGGTCATCATCAACAACATAGATGTCTGCACTGAGGTGGCAGCACATGTACAACATGTGCATATAACGGTCATAGACTGTGAGGATAATCATGATGTAGGGTTAATGTTTCTAGTCGTACCAGACGTACAAAAACATGTAATAATGTATACCAACACCAGTCCTGTGACTAACATCAATCATATGCAAAGTGCATGTGTCAAACTATATAAAACCTCTACTGTGATCACAAATAGAAACATGTATAATGACATACAGAAATAAAAGACCCTGACATACTCACCCAGCAAGATACATTCGCCAAAACGTCCCTCCTCAAATTGTGTGAATATTGCCGAGTGATGCAGGATATAGGAGTCATGGGTGGACCCTGCAAACCTAGGGACCACATTCAGAATATGCTGATTTGCATCACATACAACCTGAACATTCAGGGAATGGTAGTGTTTGCGGTTGCGGTACGCTACCTCCCTGTCTCTAGGCGGGACCAGGGCAACATGTGTGCAATCAATAGCTCCCATCACGTGTGGTATCCCGGCTAATGCCTCAAAGGCCTGGTTCAGGGTCCACCATTGTTGCCTAGTGTGGGGTATGGCTATGTAATCCCCCATCCGGCTGACCATGGCACGCAGTACCTGGTGGAGACATCGTGAGAAGGTGGGCCGGCTCATGCCACCCACTGCGGCCACAGATGTCTGAAAACAGCCGGAGGCAAAGAAATGTAAGGCAGCAAGGAGCTTGACTAAACCAGGTATGGCATTGGACCGATCAGTCAGGGGCTCGAGGTCAGGTCTAAGATCCTCATAGAGACCCCTAATAGCCCTTGTGCTCAGTCGGTAAAGGGAGATGACCTGGTCCTCTCGCATGTCATAGAGCTGGGGACGGGGCCTGTAGAGGCGTGGTTGCCGAGCCTGCACCTCGGCACACCTCCTGCGCCGTGCACGAACAACACAGGCTTGGACCGCCACCACAGCTGCAGGTCTGAGTTGCTGCGGGACTATACCCATGCCCTGTGCCCCAGCCCCATCGACACCATCTCCCGTGTTCGGCAACCCAAGCATCTGCCCACTGCACAGGACACATGCAGCAGCATAGACATGCGCCATAAACTCCTCCCACCAAACTAAGAAACAAATAACTATGTCACACACAATAAACTATCTAAGCACTGTACAAACTACAAGACACACCAGACCATACACACACAAGACAATACAATCCTCAATACAAACACCAGCCAAACAATCTACACATACACCTGTTCGGACTCCCTTACTGTCTCTCACCAAACACACTTCTACTCTTCTCCGCCTACAACCCTCAACGTCGACAAGCTGTTCTCCCTCACCTATATTTCCTTTTCCTTGCCGTGACGTCCAATGCGCATGCGCATCTGCTCACAGACGAAGGTCTAGAGTCACGCGCATGCGCGACTCTACGCATGGGTGTCGGCATGTGCGTGGTGACACGCAGATGCGCATCGCCTTGCGCATGCGGAAAAAGCACCCAGACGCCCATGCGGGACTCCACGTAATGCGTATGCGTGACCATACACATACGTAGCACTATTTCCCTCGGCGCATGTGTGTGTTGACGCCTGCAAACGCCCATGCGTATGACGTCACACTCACGGCGCACGAGCGCGACGCACGAGCGTGTCCCACCAAATACACGCCTGCACAAATGCGCATGTGCAGAAATCAAACGTGCAAATACCGTATAAATAGGCCTCAACACGTGGCACACGGTGAGGGATGTTAGAGGAGTTTCACAAACAGACACAGAGGTAAAGAGTGAGCCAGAGCCAGAGGATAGGTTAGAGGTAGTCCAGAGGAAGGTGTGAGACATAAAGGTACAGTGTGCAATAGGGAGTGAGGCTGTGGTGGCAAGACGTCAGAGGAAGGCGGGATATAGAGATTGAAGCAGAGTCTGAGAGAGAGAGGCTGAGGTAGGGGTACGGCACAGGATAGAGGGAGAGGATAAATTAAATAATCACTGTAGTATCTGTGTACATGTGCTCATTTACTTGACACAGCACCTGTGTTACAGTGTACTGTATTGTGTCCTCTATTGTAGTGTTATTGTTATCTGTTGTGTGTGCTGTGTCCTGCTGTGTGTTGGTGAACGGGGTTGTTTGAGAGGTGCCTGTGTTCAAGGTGTAGATGGAGAGGGACAGTGACAGAGAGGGCCAGTGTGAGGAGGCGGAGGATGTGGGGCAGCCAGTTGGTGATGAGTCACACAGGGCACAGACTGCACAGCCTAGCCACGAACAGGCAGGGCCATCTGCTGAGCGACAGCCGTCACATTACAGCCAAATGGCCAAAAGAAAAAGGGTCCCTGTGCCAGCAACACAAAGGAGGAGAGCTGTAAAGTTCAGTGACAGTGAAAACCATATATTACTCTCCCATGTCCTTGACAACTACGATGTATTATTTGGCAGAATGAGCACACGCACATCTGTTGCAAACAGAATGGCAGTGTGGGAGGATCTGCGTACTGCACTGTGTGGGGCAGGGGGCCCCACACGTGATGTAGACAGCTTAAAAAAGAGGTTTTCTGACATCAAGAGAGGTGTCCGTCAGCACATGGTTGCTGTAAGACAACATGCTATGGGCACAGGTGGCGGACCCCCCCTCACACCCACACTCTCGCCCCTGGAACAAGAACTTGCAGCACGGCTGGGAGACATCTACCTTCGTGGACTGCCAGAGGCCCTGGATAGCGCACATCCACATGCAGGTATGTACACTAACTAATCATTTCTTTCTCATGTACAATCTCCATATTCCGTACAGGGCGGTCCTATGCAAATACACTCCCATATGTGTCCACAAACCCCACATCATGTTGCCATCCTGTTGTGATATGTGTGTGCAATATCCTTACCTCACCATTTCTGTTGACATGTCTGGGGTTCACATCCAAACCTACCTCCTCAACCCATCCCACGAGATTATGGCATAATGAAGCACACACACACATGAGTCACCAGACACAAAACAACTGTGATTTCCATACAATGCATGACTGTGTTGGTCATTTCAAAGGCATGTTTGTATGACATGACAGCAATACAGTGCTGCATGTGCACCCCAGTGGGCCAAAGGTGATGCCTAGTTGCCATACGCTGCACTATGGGTCACTGCGAGTCACATGTAGCACTGAGACAATCATATCACATACAAATATGACCCATACTCACAAACCAACACACACATGCAGTGATTTGCATAAAGCAGGTGTTAGAGTGGGGGCAGTAACACGCATGTGCGGAAATATGTAACATAACAGAGGAATGGGATGCTATGGGCAAACATGTGCAATGTGACCATGAACAGGAGAAGGGGCGATCTGCCACCTGTGCATGGGCACAGCACACACATGTGTCCCTTACCCAGACACATGGTGGTGACACACACGTATGGGAGTGTGTCCGGTGTCTGGTATGCAGCACACATGAACGGATGCAAAACATCCTGTCTGTGTGTTATGTATCACACATGTATACATATGTGGTTTGCTGAAACATATGTGTGCTCTCTCTGATTCCTCCCAATGCAGGTGACTACAGTCAAATGGGTGCGGAGGAAGAGGAGGAGGGGGCAGAGGAGGAGCAGGAGCAGGATGAGGCGGTGGTGGAAGAGGAGGAGGGGGAGGTCTACATTGCAGCCCCTATGAGTCTGATGGAGGCAGAGGCTGCTGTCTCTGGGGGCAGCACAAGTGCTGGCGATGAGTCCCTGGAGCCACACGTGCGCGCCATGACACCATTGCGTGAAGCAGCAATAGAGACCAGCCAACCACCCATGCCAGCAGAACCAACACCTACACCTCTCCCGGAGTTGATGATGGCAGAGATGAGGGCCTATGGTGCATCATCACACCGTGATGCTGAAGGTGGGTGACAATAGACTGTCACAACCACAACACACACACCAGTAGTCCACAGTTGGTGTGTGTGTGGTGGCTGTTCAAACATTACCTCCACACGTTACATGTTCTGGTTGATTACCTTAGATGTGTGATACCCAAAGGTTGTAGGGTACCTGAAATGATAGCATTCTACCCCCAATAGAATAGTGTATGTTCAGGTTGATACACATGGATGCAGACATATGAGGAATGTGTCTGACGGCCCAGCACTCTATGACAACATAAATTGATACAGACATTGGGAAAGCTACATCCTGCCGCTCTGCAGATACCCAAATGTCTTGTACACAGCAGGATGACAACTTAGCCATAGTCTGCTGTGTTAATGAGCATATGTTAAGCTATATGACCATTCCTCAATGTCTGCATTTGCGGGTAGCGGGAAACATAGCCATGTCTTTGTAGAGCTCTGATGTCCCCCCCTGGTGCTTCCCCTGCTGTGTCCAAACAGAAAAGCGTGTAAATGTACTACACAAAGGGCAATTTGCTTATCGGCCCCACTTATATGGAACTCTCTCCCTCCCGATGTGCGATCCCTGGATGATTTAAAGGAGTTCAGAAAACAACTGACATTTGTACTCTTCACTGAGTACTATGGCACAGACATCTAACAGTCTCTATTATTATAGCCTGCATGTAACGTGTTTTACTGTAACAGTTCCTTGATGTTGTGTCACCCAATTTTACCTTCACTGTTACGTTTAGTCAGTGTATGCCCCCCTGTCTCTGTTCTCCCCTCTTGTGTCTTGGTAACCGCTGTGATTAAAGGAAACGGCGGTATAGAAAACATGTAAAATACATAAATAACTATATAACTACACATTTGTTACATGGCCTACATTATCTGGACCAAGGACCCTCCTCTGTGTTACAGTGAGGGTGCACATGTATCACTCAGGAGTCACATATGTGCAGCAGAGGTGCACATGTACAGGTAAGGTGTGTCATCCCTGTGCCTACCAGACATCCTATTGCTTCATTAACATACACATGTCCCTGTCAGAGAATGTATTTTTCCCTCCACATGTGTCATCAATTGTGATGTCATATCTCGACCTTCCTGTGTTCATCTCCGTTGGTGTCCAGCTGATGTAGTTGTGGCTCGTGCATGCGCAAGCTCCCCTACACGATGGTTATGTGAGAGCTGTCATTGGCCAATCCTGTTGCCACAGCTGTAGTATATGGGTGTTTCACCACAGCCTGTAAATCGTTGTGAGGGCATACCACATCTACGTCGTGTGATGTGCCCTGTGGGTTTGTCTGCCTGCCATATACTACTGTGGACATTATGTATATTGGCCCTCTCCATCTCTGTGATTGAGTCTGCCCTATCACATCACCAATCGTGTGGCATGTACATTAAATGTTTGTGTATGGCGTTGGAGTAGTGGAGATGTATGGAATATAACACGCTGTATCCCATGCACAGGCAGTCGACGTGTTCTGGAGCGGATACGCCTTGCAGTGGAGCAAAACACAAGGCAGGTGTGTGGTGAGATCCATCAATTACATGAGGCGGTCCAAAACATGCCCGTCACCCGGATATGTGAGGCCCTTGAGGGCATGCTGGATGTCATGCGCCGACTTGCTCCTGCACCACCACCAGCACGGGTTCGAGAAGAGGGTCGTGGCCGGGGGAGGGGGGAGGGTGCCCGACGTGTCAGGCGTGGCCGACCACGTCGCCAACAATGAAACATGATATATGCAATAACATGGTATAATCCTAGTTTTTGTTGATCTTACAATGCTCAGTTAGAGCAATTATGTATCCAGTACAACATGTTTTTGAGGTGTTTGTTATGTGTGTCATGTCAATAGCTTACATATGCAGATCATATGTTGTGTGGGTGTCAGGTAACACTTTAATTTGTAACGCACACACATTAGAATATCCATGTGTATATGGAAAGCTAATTATGAGACTTACTCTGTGACAATAAACAGCTGTAATACTATACATACAGTGTGTGTGTCCAATGAGTGTCCATGTTGTCCCATGTGTATCAGGGAGGCGGGGGGTGTTTGTGAAAACCCTAAATGAGCTGCGCCCAGGTCATCTAGTGATGGGTACAGTAGATGACCCACACACAGGTTCCCTGCTGCAAATACCTCAACAGTGTCAGCTACGATTGTCATGCTGCACAGACATGTGATGTGTCACGTGCACCTTGTTTCCCAACATCCTTGGGGATGCAGCGGCACAGTGTGCACAGACATCCATGTGGTCACAGGGGGACTATGTTCCCAATGGCGTGTTTACGTCACATACTCATCGCCGTGTGAAACCCATCATAGAACACTCATTGGTGGCATATATGTGGCTTTTTCCCTTGACCACATCACTAATCTCCTGCCTCCCAACACACCATAGGTACGTCTGTGAGAGAGGCAGATATGGGTGGTCTGCCTATGTTTGGGACTCAGATATGTGAAGACCTTTGTTCCACATAGGACCATTCCTGTGCCATGTACATCAGTGAGACAGCTGCTACGTTGCAATGGTTACTGTAGACCCCTAATTATGAACATCTACACCTTATTTGGGGGTGCTGTTGGTTTCACACACATGTTTGCACCACAGAAACATATGTGCACCCACACATATCACATGCTGACATCCGCACACTTTGCCTAGGTCAAACACGTGAGCAATACAGGTTTTTACAAAACTATATTTTATGATGAAAAACAGAACTGGGATAAACTTTACAGACGTGGGAAGGGGGAAAATACCATCACCCTCCCCCCCTCCCCAAACATCCTCCCCTCCCCGCAAACGCCCACACGCAAATATAAAACACACACACACATAAAACAGACACACAGGTGACACCCACCCTCCCCCAGCATGCCCACTGATGGAAGACAGGGCAGCACAGGGCACATGTGGTGACGTCACTAGCACAATCACTGACGCCAGTGACGCCATTGAGGGGGTGCTTGCCGACATGGCAGACGTACCACCTCGGCAACCACCCTCTCAATCACTCCCGCCAGCCACTGCTGAGAGTGACACATCTCATGTATGCGTTGCTCCATCCCATCCAAGGCCACAGACAGGTGGTCCACGCATATGCCACCACACACACACATTGTCAATGCTGTCTGTGTGGTGGCATCTGCATAGGGCCTGTCTGTGGCCCTGGATGGTGGAGGCAACTGCAGTGGCTGGGGGGAGGCCACAGTGCCCTGTGATGCCCTGTCTTCAACATCACTTTCCCAAACCCCTTCTGGGAAATCCTCCACCCCTGATCCCTCCCGAACATCCCCCCCGCCACATCCCCGGCAGCAACCCTCAACCCTGCCTCCCCCACAGACACCCCTTCAGAATGTCCTTCTTGGCCCTCCTGTGTCCTTTCTTCAGGTGCTGCAGGTGTTTGCGCCTCCACCACCTCCACCTCATCATCCTCGTCCACCTCCTCCTCCTCCTCCTCCTCCTCCCCCTCTGTGGTGTCCAGGACCACCACCTCTGCATCATGTGGTGTTGGTGTCCTTCTGAAGAGGTGTGCAGAGGTGGTGGCCTCATCCTCGGTGCCATCACCATCTGTGGAACATGACAGCCATCAGCACGTTTCTCTGTCAGAAATATAGCACATCTACATAGGCAGGTAACACAAAGGCATCTCTGATAATGGGACATAAGTTACAAATACGTGACATTCTCATTATTATACATCATCACCCTTTTGTGAGTTCTCACCCTGGAGGCGCTGAAGGTATGCAGCATGGTGGAGGCGCAGCTCCCTGCCCTTCTTCCGGAGATCCTCGATCTGTGGATATGCAAAGGAAAGGTGAGGGCATTAGTGACTGGTCACCTTCTGCTGGTTTGCCCACACACACACACACACACACATCACTGTGCACAGGGTCTTGCTGCTTCAGCGACAGTGCTGTGTGTGTGTGTGTCATGTACTGCATAGTTTGTCACCTGTCAGCAGGCAGTTCCATGGGCAACACGCATATGTCATGCCATGGGTTCTCCGCTGGTGACAAGGGAGCCTGTGTGTCACAGCTGACCCTCATCCCTTGTGACGGTGTGTGTCAGCATCCCACAGTGTGAATGCACTTCCCCTCCCCTGTCCAACATGTCTCTCTCAGGTGAGGTATACAGCTTACACAGGGATCAACATTGAGAAAAACGTGTGAGAGTGACACGGACATGGATTGGGCCCCCCCCCCCGGGGATTGGGGGGGCTGTTATGTCCTCATGCTGCTGTTACGCCAGGTAAACTCTGACAGGGGTTTGGCTATGCTGTCACCAGATACACACATAACATGGTCTATCACCTGGCTGCAAAGTATATGTACATGCTAGTTTGTTTTCACAGGTGTGCTGATGGACTGTGGCTGCCTTCTTATTCCCCACCTCTTTCTATAGCATCCTGTGTGAGTGTCAGATAAAAGTGGGTGACATCATTTGGGTGTGGCCCAGGGCAGTCAGCCCAACCGGCCATGCCTGGAAGGGCCTTCAGGGAAGCTTACATGGTTCGTGGGGGGTGGCCAGCAAGGCGTCTTAAGTATTCATATTTCATTACGGCCTATTGGCAAACGGGGGGAAACCTACAAAGTGACATACTCCTGTTATCTCATGGCTCACGTGTGTGTGGGGGGTTATGGAACCTCCATTTGTGTACATTGTGACATATAGGTCAGATGACACACAAACTAAACATACACTGCCACACGTGTTTCACTACAATAACTAGTGTCATGCAATGACAGACACAGTGACCTGCTTGATGTTTGGCAATCCATGACCTAGGAAGAGCCATATTGCACGGCCAACATCACAACACACATACACATTAGTTTGCTTATGATGTCATTGAAAATGGACACTGGGGTGTGTGCTCATGCATCCTGGGGTTTCATCAATATAGATACACATGGAAGGCCTACCTCCTGTTGTTCACAGAACATTCGGGGGTCACAGTACCACCTGCATTAGTTGCTTTGTCTGTGCACATGTGTGCAGTGACACCTGTGGCCAGTGTACATGGCTCCCTCAGCACATCCTGTACATACCCTATCGCACCCTTGCATGACCTTGTAGCAACATTGCACAGTTTGGTGCCAATGATGTTGTCCATGCTAGTCACAGTTACACTGCATGTGCTGTGTTACACACATCTATGTTGAGATTCTCTTTAGACATCCTGGTACTCAACCCCACTGGCAAACTGATATGCAACCAATCATTGGCGGAGTGTGGTGAGAGGAGTCATTGTGTGGGTGGCCCTATTGACTGTGACAGGGGACACTAACATAAACATTCACCTTTGACAGGGCCAACAATATCAATGCTTGCACCACTGGCTGCATTGTGGGAGGTGTGTCATATGGGCAAGCTGCTGGCTATGTGCAACCTACGTTGCACACAGTTGATGTCAGCGTAATGTAGGGGTAGGGGTGGGTATTGTTCCTGTATGGCCTAGGTTATGTTGTTATGTTCATATTCACTGGTTCAGCTGGGCTGACAGAAGGTGTTTTGTGGAAGCAATATCGACAGGGGCCAAACCAACATAACGGCTCTTTGCACCAGTGCTCATGTGTGGGTTTATGTATGTGTTATCCAGCAACATCAGTTGCATGTGTCACTGAAACACCATCAGTGATGTCCATGTGTCTGATGTTGTTGGATTTATCTTAGGTGTTAAGGTTTTGGACCACATTCTGCATGGTGGTATGGGGACATGTCTCTGCTACAGGTTTCTGATAACACATATAATGGCTAAGGGGGATGGGGTGCTGTTACACACATTAACCTCTGCAGCTAGCATATCATCTGGAGACATCACAGACATGTGTGATGAGATATTCACTTCACAAACTATGGTATAGGTCCAACCTACCTGCCATGAACATACACATAATCTTACTGACATACCCACCATAGCTATTGCTGATCTGTCCCCCTGTGGGCTGGTTGTCCTACCACAATTCATCAGCTGCACACACATTAGCAAAAGGGTGACTAACACGACGCATTGCGCAGCTCACAGGAATCCTGGGGATAGGGAGAATGCATATAACCTGTTAGGCACACACAAGCATATCCCCATGGTGCCAGATTAGACACTGGGATGGTCTTCCTGGCCTCCAGGGGATAGGGAGCATAGAGCAAAACTGTTAGAGCACACACAAGCATATCTCCATGGTGCCAGATGAGCCACTGTAGTGGCATACCTGGCCTCCAGGGCATAGGGAGCATAGAGCAAAACTGTTAGTGCACACACAACCATATCTCCATGGTGCCAGATGAGCCACTGTAGTGGCATACCTGGCCTCCAGGGGATAGGGAGCATACAGCAAAACTGTTAGAGCACACACAAGCATATCTCCATGGTGCCAGATGAGCCACTGTAGTGGCATACCTGGCCTCCAGGGCATAGGGAGCATAGAGCAAAACTGTTAGTGCACACACAACCATATCTCCATGGTGCCAGATGAGCCACTGTAGTGGCATACCTGGCCTCCAGGGGATAGGGAGCATACAGCAAAACTGTTAGAGCACACACAAGCATATCTCCATGGTGCCAGATGAGCCACTGTAGTGGCATACCTGGCCTCCAGGGCATAGGGAGCATAGAGCAAAACTGTTAGTGCACACACAACCATATCTCCATGGTGCCAGATGAGCCACTGTAGTGGCATACCTGGCCTCCAGGGGATAGGGAGCATACAGCACAACTGTTAGAGCACACACAAGCATATCTCCATGGTGCCAGATGAGCCCTTGCGATTGTCCACATGGAATCCAGGGGATAGGGTGTATGTGTTAACCTGCCCATGCACAGACAAGCATATTCCATGGGTTTCTTAGAGCCTACTGGGATGAGCTCTATGGACCTCTGCAGTTAGGGGAAGTGTTTGGGGCTCTGACAGCACACAGACCAATATCACAGGGCTGACAGCAAACACACTGTGATGGGCTCTCTGTCCTCCTTGTGATAGGGGGGATGCCTGAAATTGGATGGGCACGCACACGCATTTCTCCAGGGTGATTGCTAGCCCACTGTGATGGGCGCTGTGGACCCATGCAGATAGGCGTGTGTATTGAACAACATGGCCAACACTGCCCATCTCATCTGGGTGTGTGACATACCATCAATGCTACGTTTCACTTATCCTTGTGCTTGTCCCAGGGTGCTTTGTTACAGGTACTGATCCCACCATATCCATATGTTGTTGTTTCTATTTACATCTGCTGATCTAGGGTCTAGCATAATTACAGTATGTTGTGGCACAGCCATGGCAGCAGCTGACATGCCACAAGGGTAGCATGGACACCTCTATGACCATGTCCATCACCACCTGGGTGCAGGTCACCACACTCACAAATGACACAGATACATTTCGCTATGTCTTCTCATCTTGTGCACATTACTGACTCACAGTAACTCATGACAACAGCATGGATATTTGCAATTAGCACAGGCTACAGATCTCATTTTGAGGTACAGGCGCCATACACTTACCTCACGTGGGTAGTCTGCTTCACTATTGAAGCGTCTTTGCAGACGTTGCCACGCCCTTAGGACCCTGGAGCTGTCCCTGTGCCCGGTGGCCCCTGGGAAGAGCTTGTGCTGGCGTGGTGCGATCAGCCGGGACAGGTGCCTGAGCTCTCGGAGGTTGAAGGAGGGCTTCCTTACTCTGGGCGCCATTTTCAGATATTATCACCTGATTGGACGCAGCGTGCATCACGCCCATGCGTAGGGCACCTGACGCGCAAATTTACGTGCACCTGCGCCACGCATATGGCGCAGTTCAGGAACGTATGGCGTCCATGTGCGCACCGAACGCAGTACGTGCATGTGGCCTACGCAGCTGGCGCATGTTTACAATATATCACGTGCAACTGCGTCACGCAAATGCGCACAGAAAAGTTTATCGCTAGAACCTGCGCGACACACATTACATATACACTGTTGTGTGTCATTTATCTTATGGAACTGAACACCATTTGCGAATGTTGATGTGTATACACATTTGGGTCTTGAACCTATCAACACATACACAATGGTTCTTTGGCTTCTGTATGATGTGATGTGCTATAGCTTTCACATTGCAATGACTGCCAATATTAAGGGCGATGTTAATTAAAGTAGGTTGCTGTGTGGGTACCCGTTAGTGTACTGGTGCCATATACGGAGTGGCCGTTTCAGGGCGGACATGGACAGACACCAGAGCAAACCTGTGCGTGTCGCAGTAATGTGCGGGGCCCACATTGGCGCGTGGGAAGGCTACGTGGGCCGCTGCTGCATAAACATACAGCAGAGCCGTAGTACAATGGTGATGACACTGACCCATGGTGCAGGGGCCATGGGTTCAACACCCTATTGTGCTCAATGGAAGAGGCCAGCTGCGGCATCAAATGTAGTGGGAAAAAGTGTTGTGGGAGGTATAGTAATTTTGGGCGGCAGAGAGCGGCGCACGGTTTATTTTTAACGGCATGAGTCGGCGCACCGTTCATTGGGGGCGGCAGGGGGCGGCGCACTGTTAGGTTTGGGGGGCAGAGGGCGGCGCGCTGATGTATGAGGGGGCAGTCCGATAGTGGGCGGCATAGGTGGCGCACTGATGTGCACAGCAAACAGTAACAGAGCCTTAGCACAATGGTTGGGATACTGACCAATGGTGCAGAGGTCAGGGGTTCAACCCCTCACAGTGCCCAGTGAGCAAGGTTGGCTGGGGCAGTAAGTATTATGGTGAGGTGTGCTGTAGGAGGCCTTATAGTTTATTTTTATTACCCACTACCAGTATACCCGCTCTAACAGCGTGTTAATATATGGAGGCCCGTAAGGCACATGTTACAGTGCACAGTCCGCAAAGGCACCCTAGCAAGTCCCCTATAGGGCACCATGTATGCTGCGCCACAGGATAATGTATAGTGCACGCAATATGGATGGCAACCATAAGGTGGCCTATAGGGCGCCCTATAATGCACCCTCAGAGGCACCCTTATGGGTACAGTATGGCAAGGGTGTGTTTGATGCCATAAACATATGTCCAGTAAAATGTACAATGCTCTGGACAACCCTATCACAGAACCCCTCTGTGGACTTGAACCCATGACCTCCTGCTATAAAGGCAGTGACGGAACCATTGGGCTACGGCACTATAGCTCTGAGTAAGCGCCTGTGTGGCTGCAGAGAGCCTGCACGTCACCCCACAGACAGTCTGCTGCTGTAGACAGGACGGGGTAGGCCACCCGTACCCATGATGCAATGCACATGCAAATCAGCTGCCCACAGATGCACACAAGATGGGGACTGCACCCCAAAAGCTACACGGCATGGTAGGGGGAACTGTCCGTGTCCACCCACACAGAGCCTCGGCCTGGTGGGGGGCCTGAGCGTGAGGACTGCCGGCGAGGGGTAGCTACACACCGTCACATTGTGCAGGTAATGTGCTCACCCTGAGGGTGGGTGGTGGTGCCCAGGACCAGGTCCACATCAACGGCCATGCCAGAGCTCAACATCAGTATTAACCTGTGTGATAAGAAGGTGTTGCAAACTCATCATGGATACCCCTTCTGTCTTAGTTGGTGGTTCTCCCCCCCCCCCCATAGGTGGGCAACATACCTACCCCCCCCCATGACAAACAGGGTCTCCCATCAACACATCCCCATCCTTTCCCCCCCCCCCCCTTGCACTAATGGCAGTAGAGTGGGCCATCAACCCCTGTCCTGCTGGGGGACAGACACCCTACAGGGCAGTCCAAGCAGCTCCACACACATCCAAAACACACTATCAGACAGACAGTAGGCCTGGATATTCAGGGGTGCACCCCAGCACTATCTGATATTCTCCTGCAGCAGGCCATCAGCTGCTGCACCCTGCAAGGAGCTCCATCAGGACACATACCAGCTGTGCAGAGTCTGCTGGATAGTCCTGATAGGATTGCATGCACCCCAAACTGGGGTGGCAGCACACACAGGGAGATCAGTCCATGAAGAGGCCCCAACAGGACACCCATATATATCACAGGAGAGAAATGCTATACAGCACTATGGGGGTGCCTAGCCATGCTGTCATCACTGCACGCTCAGGGTGAGAGTGATCCACCAGCAGCAGATACAGAGGTCAGCCTGTCTGTGTAGGTGGTGGCTGGGCATTACAATGTCCCAGCCAGTGCCCCATGCCCTGTGCAGATGCATCCTGGCCAGCACACCCTGTCTGAGCTATACCCATGGTACCTTGCTGCTCATTATGCACATTGTCAGGCCAATACTGGCAACAGTGCTGGCAGTGTGGCCTGTGGAGGGTGTTTGTAGCCAACACACACTGTATAGACAGACACCCCCCCCCCCTCACCTATGCCAGCATTGTGCTACTATTGGGGGAGTCATTCGACGTGCCCACCACACCAGTCCTGGGAAGGGTACAGGCATGGATATGGTACACAGTACTGCTGCATGTCACTCCCCAGGGTGGTAAATACTGTCAGGGGCCAGACCTGGGGCACGCACCACAGACAGCCGACAGCTTGTTCTGCTGCAGCACAAGGAGCAAACAGTGCTGTGTGTAGGACTGTCTACCTGCCAGTACCCACATCAAACGTTTGTGGTCTGTGTACCGTGTACCCAGGTATAGGGTGGCATTGCTAGGGTACGCAGGAGCTAGATCTGGGAGATGCCCCCCCAGGGGGCTTTTCCAATGTGGCCTGTGGGTGTGGGTGCGTCTGGACCTTTGCCTCTTGCTTTACGGCAGAGTGTCCCTACTCCAGTCCTGGTGTTCCAGACACTGTTCGGGCCTTCATGCTGTCCCCTATGAATATGCATGGGCTACAGTTGCATAGCATGGGGGTGGTGCAGACATCTGCAGCACAGGCATCTGTCTTAGGGGAAGCATGGAACCTGAATGGTGTTTGGCCCTCCAGGACTGCATTTGGGAGACTCTGCTGGAGATAATGTGCCTGTTTATGGTGTCTGTGTTTGGTGTGGTAAAAGATAGGCGTATTGACCATGCCTATGTTCTCAGCAATAAAGGTTTGTCCTTACTACCACGGTGTAGCTGTGGGGTGAATATGTGGACAGGGTTGGCGGTAGCTGCAGCTGGGCTCAGAACCTGTGACCCTCTGTTCATGCACACACTGTCTGTGTGCACTGCACCACCGTGTAGCCACTGATTGGCTGCAATCCCTGGGTGGTCCATGACTGTACATCCGACAGGGCCTGTCTGTTGCAGTGGACGGTGCCAGCCTGCACATGGCCTGGCCACTGTCCTCTGTGGCTAGCAGCCACTGCCCCCTCCACCATCTGAACCCTTCCGCCAACATGCTGGCATGTCCTTATCCTTGCAAAGGGATATGACCTGATTGCGTAGTGTAACCCCAGGACTGTATTTGGCTCACATGGTATAGCGGTCTAGCTGTTGTTCTTTAGCAAGGTTTTTGTGGAACGTGGGCCACCCATTACGTGATCATGACCAGGGACACACTTGGCCCTTGGCACGTGGGGTGAAGGCATGTACAGGCACATCTGTCGTACATAACCTCTACCTACTTAACCTCTACCTACGTGTCCTTGGCCCCTACAGTTGTGGCACTACAGGACTGCATTTGGGGGACGCGGCTGTTGGTGATGCACATTGTGCTGGTGTGTGTGTGGTGTAGGGTAAAATATGGGTGTTTGCAACATGCTTTTGTTCTGTGCAATAAAGGGGTGTCTCTGCTATCTGTGTTTAGTGGTGGGTTAAATATTGGGATTGTGCTGGCATGTGCCTTAGCTGGGATTTGAATGTGTGACCTTCTGGTCCTAGAGGTACCGGCTCTGTCCACTGCACCACACTGTGGCCACAGAGACAGTGCAGTCCCTGGAGATAGTAGACCTGGCAGGGTGGGGTTCCAAGACCTGCTCTGCACATTATTACTGTGAGCTCCTTCACCCTGTCTGGTGACAAACGTGCAAATATAACACGGGTATGACGTCCGAACAGAGGGGGATAGCATATTCCCATGCTGGGCAACAGTGCTATTGATGGTCAACCATAAGTAACACTCCCAGGAGGGGTCCAATACACGGAGACGTTTTTGGAGGTGTCTCCGCTCCGTGCCCCTTTCCAAACAACTGTTATTTTATTTTTTAGGAGCTCTGCTGGGTGTGTTTTTAACTTTTGCGCATTACTATACCTGTTCCCCAGCTGATTTACTATTTTAATGCTTTTGTTGTGGTCATTTCCTCTTTTTCATTGCAGTTTTGTGCTGTGCACATGTATCACACTGCTGACGTTTTGCATGTTTCCCCGGTTTTGCTGTACATTGCTGACGGAAATGGTTTCTCTTCCCTTTATATGCCCTCTACCGCGAGTGTTTCACTCGCGCTATTTTTTACATGTAGATTCGGGCCCGATACCGTGCGGGGAGACTCTCCCCTCCCACTCTCCACCCATTGACCCCGTCCCTCCGCCCCTCCGGAGCCTTCCTCCGCCCTCCTTTAGCCGTTCCACGCCTCTATCGGACATTTGCGGGCCCGCACTTGTACGGGGCCCGTTACTGAACCGCGTACCTGTGCGGGGGTGACACGCACGTGTGCGGGGCGTTTAAACGTGTTTCTGCGCGTTTCAATGCCGCGTTACCGTGCGCTATTTTGCGCCGCGCAGATTTGCGGACTTTAGTAAACATGCCCCTAAAACAATTAAGACCATTGATTCATCTACAAGACTTTATTAATATAATTCATGCTATCATCACCCCACATTTTGATTATGCAAACACAATACTTAATGGCATTTCAAAACAAAATATTAAAAAGATACAAATAATTCAGAACATAGCTGCCAGGATGATTATGAATATAAGCCCACTTGAACATGTTACACCAATTTTGGCTGAACTTCATTGGCTACCTATTTACTCCCGAATCAAATATAAAATTCTTGTCACTACATTTAAACTTATAAATAATCTTGCACCATCGGCACTCAATACACTGATTAATATAGTCATCGATAAACGATCCCAAAGAAGCAGAAACTTAAATACCTTAACAATACCAAAAGATTTCACAAAAGCCAGAAAACAAACAAATAAGAGAGCTTTCTCACACTCTGCTCCAATTCTTTGGAACAATCTACCTGACAACATTCGCCTGCTATCTGATATAAAGGAATTTAGAAAAAAATTAAAAACTCACTTATTCATATTACACTACAATACACCCTCAGAACAGAATACTCAAATAGATACAGGCTAACATTTATACATTATTATTACATACTCTATTTTCAAAATAAATATCACTAATACACTATTAACCATACCACACTCTCATTCACATGATGATTATAGATTTAAACTAATAATGTATATATGTTCTAATATGTTATACCTTTAATGTTACAACATTCCTTGTAAATTATAATTATCTGTTCTATGTAAACTGACTTGGTATATTACATACCAATTAACCTACTGTTCCATGTAAACCGCACTTGATACTAGGGAAAGAGCGGTATATAAATAACTGTTAAATAAATAAATAAAATAAAAATAATTCATTCATTTCATTAAAACTACAGCTTAAAAAATCCAACCCACTCCCTTCAACTCCTCCTTACATTTGTCTCTTAGAGGCATGTTTACTAAAAACCGCTAATTTGCGCGCCGCAAAATAGCGCACTAAAAGCGGTAGTTAAGAGTGCTTAAACACCCCGCAAACGTGCGATGAAGCCCCGCACACTTGCGCGTCACAGTAACTGGTGGCGCACAAGTACGGGCCCGCAAATGTCCGATAGAGGCGTGGAAAGGCTAACGGAGGGCGGAGGAAGGCCCCGGAGGGGCGGAGAGAAGAGGTTAATGGGCGGGGAAGGGGAGGGGAGAGGCGGGGCGCACATTATAGGGGCTGAATTTCCACAAAAAAAATAGCGCGAGTGAATCACTCGCGGTAGAAAGCATTTAAAGGGAAGAGAAACCATTTCCGTCAGCAATGTACAGCAAAACCGGGGAAACCAGCAAAACGTGAGCAGTGTGATACATGTGCACAGCACAAAAGTGCAAATAAAAATAGAAAATGACCACAACACAACTATTAAAAATAGTAAGTCAGCTGGGGAACAGTTATAGTAATGGGAAAATACAGAAAACACACCCAGAAAAGCTCCAGAAAAAAGAAATGAATTTTGGAAGGGTTTACGGAACGGAGACTCTTCCAAAAACATTTCCTTTTGTGGTGCTTTCCTGGGAGTGTTTGCTATGGTTGCCCATTAATATCACTGTTGCCCAGCGTGGTGATATTTTGTCCCCCATTTCCCGTGGTCATTTCCGGGGTTTATGTGCACGTTTGTCACCAGACAGGGTGCATATGCCCACAGTAAAATTGCGTAGAGCAGGGTTTGTGACTCCATCCTGCCAGGCTCACTACCTCCAGGGGCTGCACTGTCTCTGTGGACATAGTGTGGTGCAGCGGACAGAGTCAGTACCTCTAGCACCAGAAGGTCAGAGATTCAAAGCCCAGCTGGGGCACTTGCCAGCCCAGTCCCTATATTTTACCTACCACTAAACACAGATAGCGCAGACACCCCTGTATTGCAGGGGACATAAGCATGGGGAAAACACCCATATTTTACCCAACAACGCACACACACCACAACAATGGGCATTACCCACAGCCAAGTACCCCAAATGCAGTCCCGTACTGCCACATTCCAATCAGGTCACCTGCTTTTTATGGGAGAAGCTCATGCCAGCATGTTGGCGGACAAGTACAGGTGGTGCAGGGGGCAGTGGCTGCTAGCGACAGAAGACAGAGGCCTAGCCATGTGCAGGCTGCCACTGTCCACTGCAACAGACTGCAACAGACAGGCCCTGCCGGATCCACAGTCATGGACATTCCAGGGAATCCACCCAATCTGTGATTACACGGTGGTGCAATGCACACAGACACTGTAGGCAAGAGCAGAAGGTCACAGGTTCAAAGCCCAACTGGGGCAACTGCCAATCTTGCCCACATATTTTTCCCCCAATTAAACAGTGATAGTAAGGGCACACCTTTCCTGGCGAGGACATATGCAATGGCAATACGTCTATCGTTTACCCCACTGAGCACAGACACCATGAACAGGGCCAGTACCCAGAGCAGAATCACCCAAATGCAGTCCTGGTGGGGCACACACCAGTCAGGTTCCATGATGCCACTCATACAAATGCCTGTGCTGTATATCTATGCACCACACCCATGGTATGTAGATGTAGCTCATGCATATCCATGAGGGACAGCAGGAAAACCCGAACAGTGTGATGCAAACCTGGACTGGAGTTGGGAATCTGTGCTGTAAAGCAGCAGCCATCAAGGGCAGACACACCCACACCCACAGGCCTCATTGGCCAATGTCTCCTGGAGAGGCAGACCATTGGACCCTGCATGCATCTCCCAAAACTAGCACTTGCATAACTTAACAATGTCACCCTACACCTGAGGTATACGGTACACAGCTCTGAGACGTTTGCTAGGAGTACTGGCAGATAGATATCCATATGTTACGCACATACTGCTAGTTGACCCCATCCGAACAATCTGTTAGGTGTTTGCAGTGCGTGCTCCAGGCCTGGCCTCTGACGGTGTTTACCACCCTGGGGTGTGACCCCCAGCTGTACTGCGTACCATATCCATGCCTTGCCGTGCCCAGGACCGGTTTGGTGGGCAAGGCTAATTACCTCCTCAATAGTAGCACCATGATGGCATAGGTGTGGAAGTGTGTGTCTGTCTACCAAGTGTGTGTCTGTCTGCAAGCCCCTTCCACAGCCCACACTGCCAGCACTGTTGCCAGTATTGGCCTGCCAATGTGCATAATGAGGTGCAAGGTACCATGGGTATAGCCAGGACAGGGTGGCCTGGCCAGGATGCATCTGCACTGGCCATAGGGCACTGGTAGGGACATTGTAGTGTCCGGCCACCACCTACACAGACAGGGTGACCAAACCATGTTCTTCTGGGAGATCACGCTCACCCTGACTGTGCAGTGACCACAGCATGGCTAGGCATCCCCATAGTGCTATACAGTATTCCTCATGTGTTAGATATGGGTTTCTATTTGGGGCCCAGTCACTGATTTATCTGCTTGCTGTGTATGCTGGCAGCCCAGTTCTGGGTACATGTGTCTCCATTGGGAAGATGCACTATGGACTAACCAGCAGACAGTTTGTAGCTGGTATATGTCTTGCTGGAATGGCTTGCAGGGTGCAGTGGCTGTTGGCTTGCTGCAGGGGAGTATCTGGTGGTGGGGTGCAGCTTACCTTATCCTGGTCTTATGGTTGTGTATGGAGCTGCCTGGGGGGGTGTTCCTCAGCAGGACTTGGGTTGCTGTTGCCCTCTACTGCCACCTTTGCAGGGAGATAGAGTGTGATGGGGGACCATGTTTGCCACTGGGGGAGGGGAGTGGGATATCCATTAACACTATCTTACACATTAACACTGCTTTGGAACTCCTGCTTGGCCTCCATCAGCCATGGAAGGTGTTGTGGACCTGGTCCTGGGCGCCTCATTACACACTCAGGGTGAGCAGAGAACCCGCACGATGTAACGGTGTGTAGCTACTCTGTGCCAGTAAAACACCCGGTCAGTGCCCCCTACCAGGCGGAGGTGCTGTGTGGGTGCACCCGGTCACTTCCCCCAACAGGGCCGAGGTGCTGTAGGGGTGCATTCCCCATCTTGTGTCCATCTGTGGACAGCTAATTTGCATGTGCAGTGCATCATGGGTACGTGTGGCCTAACCCTATCCTGTTTACACCGGCAGACTGTCTGTGAGGTGACGTTCAGGCTATCTGCAGCCAGCCAGGGACTTGCTTACAGCTATGGAGCTGTAGCCCAATGGTTATGTCACTTCCTGTGCAGCCAGTGGTCATGGGCTCAAACCCACAGTGGGGTTCTGTGATAGGGGTGTCCACAGCATCTTTTTACTTTACTGTACATATGTTGCTGCCAGCAATAACACCCTGAGCGTACTGTACCCATAAGGTGCCTCGGAGGGTGCTTTATGGGGCGTCGTATATGGCACTTTATGGTTGCCATCCATATAGGGTGCACTATACATTATCCTGTGTCGCAACATACATGCTGCCCTATAGGGTACATTCTAGGGTGCCTTGGCGGACGGTGCACTGTAACATGTGCCTTATGGGCTGCCTTATGTTAACATGCTGGGAGCGTGCGTTTGCTAGTTGTTATCACAAAATAAAATTAGAGGGCCTCCTACAGCACTCCACAACATAAAACATACTGCCTCTGCTAGTCTTTTTCAATGGGCATTGTGAGGAATTGAACCCCTGGTCCCTGCACCATTGGTCAGTGTCACAACCATTGTGCTGTGGCTCTGTTCCTGTGTTTGAGCAGCAGCGCGCAGCCTTGTAGCCATCGGCGTGCCATCTTGTGGCGCACAAAATTAGCAGTGCGCCGCCTTCTGCCGTGTAACATTAACAGCGCGCCGCCTTATGCCGCCCAACATGGGCATGCCCCTTAAAATAATGCCTCAGCCAGCTGTCTTCAATGGGCACTGTGGGGAATTGAACCCATGATGCCTGCACGAGTGGTCAGTGTCTTCACCATTGTGCTATGGCTCCATTCCTGGTATTTGCACATCAGCGCGCCACTTATCCCTCCCACTATTGGGCTGCCCCCTCACATCAGCACGCTGCCTTCTGCCCACCGGCTCGCCGCCTTCTGTTGCCCAATTTTATCAGCGCGCCGCCCTCTGCCGCCCAACCTTAACAGCGCGCCGCCATCTGCCACCCACAATGAACAGCGCGCCGCCTCATGCTGTATAAAAAAAGAGTGCGCCGCCTTCTGCCGCCCATAATCAATATGCCTCCTACACCACTTTTGCCCATAAAAGCTGATGCCTCAGCTGGTCTTTTTTGAAGAGTGCAATGGGGGTTTGAACCCCTGGCCCCTGCACCATAGGTCAGTGTCTTCACCATTGTACTATGGCTCTGTTGTTTTGTTATGCAGCAGCACCCTGCTTAGCCTTCCCACGCGCTAATGTGGGCCCCGCACATTAGCGCGACGCACACACGTACGCTCCGGTTTTTTTCTTTTTTCTGCCTGAACCGCCCACTCCTTATATGGCACACGCACACTAACGGGGACCCGCACAGCAACGGAGTTTAGTAAACATACCCCTTAATCTTTTGCCCTCTTCATCCCATCACTCTCTGCTTTACCTCTAATTTAATTCCATTAGGGGTAACCTGGGTGGGATGCAAATGGATGTATGGCCATGTGCAGAGACTCATTTGAATAAGTGAGTAGGGGCTGAAAAGTGGGGGCCATATGCGAAAAAACCCCAGTCACTTAATGGTAGGGCTGGCCATGAACTCCACACAGAGATGAAAAAGTCTTTATTCAATCTCCAAAAAGACAAATAACAATTTTTTTCCCTATATATTGTGAATTTTTGAGATTTCATCCTGTCTGCACACACTGATCTGTTTAGGAGGTGTTTTTGGAAGGTTTACACGTGTAAGTCGACATACATGTATGAGTGGCGATTTTAGAAGAGAGATGACCTTTATGTGTGGGCATCCAGCAGAACTCTAGACCCTATTACTTTAATGCTTTTTCTTATCTTCTGTGCTTCTCTGTCTTTAATTCTTTCTATTGTACTGTACCCTGTTTTTATGTTCTATTTTAATGTAAATCCCTTTGATTGGCACTGTGTTGGATAAGGTGACATATCAAATAATACAATAAACTATAAATCTGCTGGGCTCAGTATTCAAAGGGAGTAACAAGGTTACCATCAGGGTGTTCTAGGGGTGGAACCCAGCTATAACCAGGCAGCGGCGATATTGAGCCACTGCCTGGTTATGCTGTGCGGCAAAGGCTGGTTTTTTACTTCACTGTGGAAGCTAATCGGGCAGCGGTTTAACCTGGATATTCAATGCCGCAGCTGGATATAACCCTGGCACTGAAGATCGGGGTTTAAAGTTCAGTGGTGGCGGCTACCTGCATTAGATCGACTAGCCACCGCCGCTGATTAATAGGCCCGCCGTTTTATGAGTGTCAGTACTGGCACCTACATGTACAAAGCTTTATGTGATGCTGCTTTTTAACATATCTTTTTTTCATAATGTGGCCCCACTGACATAGGTCACTGTATTTGGCCTAGATTGACACCATTCCCTCTCTCTTCTATGCTGCTGATATCAGAAGATAGATATGGGCTGCATTGTATTTTGTTTTTTTAGTTAATATTTAGTTCACTCCTTTCCAGTAGTTAAATACATGCATTAGTTCATTGTTTTGTTACCATTGTAATAGGAGGTGCTTTGGGGACCATTTTACTAAAGCCCACTAAGATTTTGCACTTAATGTGAGATACAAGCGCACGATTAGTGCAAAGCTTCTGCATTAGCTGTTGGAGGCATGACCGGCAGTTAACGCGTGACTCGTACCTTAGTGTATGGAGCATTTAATGAGGGTGCACCCAACGATACTCATAGAGCTGTCATTAGTTGCACTCGCGCTAATTACAACACTGCCACTAAGCATGCACCAGGTCTCCTTGCGCTAGCAGCAATTTGCTCTCCAGACCCTCATTGCACATTCCCCTCCCCATCAGTTGCTGCTGTGCCCCCATGTTGCTGTTCCAAGTTAAAACGCACGTAACGAGTTATTGATCTTTAGCAAAAGGGCCCCTTATTCTCATTGCTTTCCTTCTAAACTGAGTTGCCTGTGGCTACCAATCAGAAGCTGTAAGGTTAACTGTGACTAGCAGGATAAAAATAAAATACATTTTGATCCTATCCCTACCCAGACTGTTCAGTTTTTTACAGCTTAGTTCACACCTTTTCATGGTAGCTTGAGGCAAGTTCCTAACAGGTGCACTAAGTATTTCTCAATCTCTGAAGGGCTTACAATCTAAAGGGTCAAGATCCAGCCGCAGCAGTGAGCATTTTTTGCTGCAGTTAAATAGAAACTAGAAACACAGGAATACGACGGCAGATAAAGACCATATGATCTATCCAGTCTACCCTTCCATGCTTTCTTGAATTCAGATACTGCCCTCGTCTCTACTGGACTACCTCCATTGGGAGACTATTCCATGCATCTACCACTCTTTCTGCTGGTATAGTGGCTGGTGCTGAACATCCCAACAATGTACCTAATGGCGACACTATCTGTACAGCAGAAACTCTCAGCACTACAATATGGATAGGCTAACCAGATAGCCCTTAGGACAGCTTCTTAAGAACATAAGAGATGCCATACTTGGTCAGACCAAGGTCCATCAAGCCCAGTATCCTGTTTCCAACAGTGGCCAATCTAGGTCAAAGTACCTAGCAGTTTCCCCAAAAGACACAGGTTCCTCAATGTTTGTATTGGGTCAAGCAGCGGTATCCTGGGCCCTTTTTAATAATGGTTTTTCTTTTGTCCTGGGCTCTGCAGATAGTTATATATATAGTGGCACTGAAAATTGCCACTATATGGATAATTCCCTAATCCAGCCCCAGACCGCCCCAGCACTATCCAGATGGTGCCAGGGTGGACAGACGGGAAATTCAGTGGCCCTAAGCTGTATGGCAGGTACTGGCTCTATGGATATGTGCCGCTGAATATTGACCTGTGAAATTGTGCTTGAGGCAATGGAGACTGAAGCAACTTGCCCAAAGTCACAAAAAGTGGGATTTGATCCCTGGCTTTCTTTGTTCTCAGCCTACTGTCTAACTGAACATGTGCATTTCCGTCTCATCTTGGCGTTCATTTGGATAGTTAAAAAATAAAAAGTGTGTGCAAATTGCTTGCACACACAGATAGCTATGAATTAACGGGTGTACAATCGATTTCCACATGCAAAAAAAACTGTAGCATGCAAAAAAACTGTAGCATAATAAGTATACAATTAAGATGAATGTGCACAAAAAATGGAACCCCCAAATGCCTAAAACTTCATTTTAAACAAAGACAAACGGAATTTTTGGGGAGGTCCTGCAATTCCTTATTCTAACCACTAGGATACTTCTCCACTCTGCAGACCGATCAAAAGGTTAGCAGAGAGAAAGGGAGGCACTCTGCAAGATTTCAGATGGACCTGCAGGAATATAGCATCAAATCTTTGAATTCTGGTGCCTTTTACTGAAGGGAACAGGAATAATGAATGCAGAATCTAGCAGCAACTAACAAAGGGGCATGCGAAAGAGCCGACTTAACTGCATCTTGGTGATTCATCAGATCACCAGCACCATTCAGGGAGAGAGAGTCTGGAAGCAGCTTATCTGCAGGTTGTGAGTAAACAGAGAGAAACTCCTTTTGTGTTTAGACTATCTCAGAGAGCTCAAAACAAAGCTAAACACAGACAGCTGAAGTTAACTGTTAAGAGCAGGCTGTGCTGGACTTGGTGGTGGCCCACGGCAACATAAGACCATAAGAAATGCCATACTGGGTCAGACCAAGGTAGATCAAGCCCAATATCCTGTTTCCAACAGTGGCCAATCCAGGTCACAAGTACCTGGCAGCTTTCCAAAAAGGTACATAGGTTCCATAATGCTTGTCCTGGGGCAAGCAATGGATTTCCAGGGTCCTCTTTAATAATGGTTTATGGATCTTTCCTCCTAGAACGTGTCCAAACCTTTTTTAAACCCAGCTACACTAACAGCTTTTGCTACATTCTTCAGTAATGAATTCCAAAGTTTCATTACTCCTAAATGGGTTACATTGTAGCTTCATTGCGTGTCCCCTAGTCTTTCTACTTTTTGATGGAGTAAACAACTTATCTATGTTTATCCGTTCTACTCCATTTATTAATTTATAGACCTCTATCATATCTCCCCTCAGCCATCTCTTTTTCAAGTCGAAGAGCCCTAACCTTTTAAACCTTTCCTCATAGGGGTATCCTTCCATTCCCTTTACCATTTTGGTGGCTCTTTCTCCTCTCAGAAGAAAGTTCTGAGGATTTGAGAGGAAAAAATTGATTTACGTGTTCGTGAATGATAGCCTGCAAGTTGATCTCTCACTAGAGTGTGATGTAGGAGGCTTCATTTACTTCAACAGGTACCAAAGCACCACCAACTGAATGATAGTTGGGAAAAATCATATTTCCAAAGCTGTTGTCCCTGTTACAGCTTCTGCCTCTGTCCAGACAGAGAGTAGAGGGACTGGGTTCATGTGCAAGCTGAAGCCCTGATGAAATGAGTGGAGGAGCTCTGATAAGAGGTGGTGAGGCTGAGAAGCATTCAAGACAGTGAGAAGTACATTGATGAGATGCTTCTTAAAGCATCCAAGCTTTCTAACAGAGGTGAAGATGGGGTGCTACAGAATGAAGAGAGTTGGACACGAGCCACCAGAGCCTGCAGAATCGACAACCCAACTCCTCCAGACCTCCAATTGATGAACCAATATGCTGCCCTGGGAGGAGATGAAAGCATCTCAAGAGAGGGAAGAACAAGAGCTCAAGCGCCCCAAAGCTATGGAATCAGTGACCACAAGGAAGCAAAGGATAGTGGTGGTTGGTGACTCTCTTATGAAGGGTACTGAGGCATCAATCTACAGACCAGATTTGATGTCCAGAGAGGTATGCTGTCTGCCAGGTGCTAAAATCTAAGATGTTACAGAGAGATTGCTAAGACTGATCAAGCCTACTGACTATTATCCAGTGTAACTCATCCATGTTGGCACAAATGATACTGTTAGGTATCCCTATGAGCATATCAAAAGTGACTTCATGGCTCTGGGACAGAGGTGGTGTTCTCTTCAATCCTCCCTGTTGAGGCAGAGAAGCTCGCATCCTACAGTTGAATGTGTAGCTGCATGGATGGTGTCACTGTGAGCGAATTGTACTCCTTGACCATGAGATGATTTTCCATGGGCTGCAGAGCAGAGATGGTGTCCACCTATCCAAGAAGGGTCAAAGTGTCTTCCACAGCAGATTGACTAACCTACTGAAGAGGATATTAAACTAGGTTATTTGGGGATGGGTGAAGAAAGCCCCCAGGTAAGTGAAAGCCCTCAGGTAAGTAAAACATTAAATATCTCTGTTGAAATGGGTAAAATGGGCAACATCTAGAAAACAGTGTGCATAAATGCCCATAGTATGGGAAATGAGATCCTAGATGTTGAGGCTTTAATGGAAGAGGATGACTTGGATTTAGTTACAGAGACATGGTTCATGGACAACCATGACTGGGATGTAATTATACCGAGCTATACTTTATTTAGGAAGGAGAGGGTAGGAAGAAGGGGAGGAGGAGTGCCATTATATGTAAAAAGTAATATTAAAGCTATAGAATTACAGGGCTTAAAAGGGAATGAGGAGGCACTGTGGGTTAAACTATAAAGAGGGAATGGGAAATCCATTTGCATTTGTGTGATATACAGATCTCCTTCACAGGGAGAAGAAGCTGACAGAGGTTTAATAGAAGACATACGCAATATTACCATGAAAGAAGAAGTGCTACTGATAGGTGATTTCAATATGTTGGTAGTCGATTGGCACATCCCTGCTGCAATGTCATCTAGAAGTAAGGAAATCCTGGTTTCTCTACAGGGAGAATTATTCCAGCAACTGGTAACAGAACCCACACGTGAAGGGGCCATACTAGACTTGATACTTACCAATGGGGAAAGTGTTTCTGATGTTACAGTGGGAGATCAGCTTGCATCTAGTGATCACCATATGGTATGGTTCAGTATTAGGACTAGGACTGATAAAGTCCATTCAAAAGTGAGGATCTTAGGCTTTATGAAAATTAACTTTGCTAAGATGGGACAATACCTCAAGGAGTCAATGGGACAACTGGGGGATGTAGAAAAGCAATAGGGAAAACTGAAAAGGGATATTTTAAGGCCACACACCCTTTTGTTAGAAAGATAAATAAATGTAAAAGGAAAAGGAGGCCACTATGATTCTCAAAAGTAGCTGAAAAGGTGAAGAAAAAGAAGGTAGTCTTCATAAATATAAGAGATCACAGAGAAAGGAAGACAGGAATTAATATTTGGAAAAGACTCTGAGAAGCTAGGAAAGTAATAGTCAAGAAAGCAAAGATACAAAAAGAAGAAGAAATAGCCATGCAATAAAAAGGAGTGATGAGACATTTTTCAGATATGTTAATGAGAGGAGGCAGAGCAAAAAAGTGGTATTGTCGAACTCAAAGGGGAAGGGGAGGAATATGTAGAAGCTGATTATGGTTTATGGTTTATTTAGACTTGATATACCACCCTTGGCTAGCAGACAGAGCGGTTTACAATAAAATCAAATACACTTCACATGTAAGAAAAAGGAAAGGAACTCTATATATTAACAGGATAGAGGAGAACATCCGGCTGAGATATATTTTCATATCCCAATCCAGGCGGATCAACAGAGGTATCTGCATTTTGCCATGCTTGGCACTCACTATCAATTTGCCATCCTCCCTGAGGCAGGGACTGATCATCCTGGAGGACCCGCTTCCCTTCTTGCTTATGGTTTGGCTCTTGAAAGGAGATGGCTAGTACATAAAGGCTACATTATGGCTGTGGTTTCCATTCTTCTTGGAACCCATAGGAGGTCTAACAAGCTAGCATATGTGGGGATCTGGTGCCTCTTTGAATGATGGTGTGGCACACTACAGTTGGCTCCTGAGAAGAAAGTCCTTTTCCTTAGCTCCCTGAAGGTGCAGGTGGCAGCTTTGGCTTTTTTCCAAGGTCCAGTGGCAGGCAGGTCTCTAGCCTTACACTCAGATGTCTCACGCTTTCTCCAGGGGTTCGACGTCTACATGCCCCCCCCCCCCCTCCAGGCTGTGGTCCCCTTCTTCCCTTCTTGAGATTTGTCTCTGGTGCTTAGGACCCTGATATCAATACCCTTTGAGCCATTGAAGTGCATTACTTTGAAAATGTTTTGTTTTCAAGACGGTCTTTTTGGTTGCGGTTTTCTCTGTGAGGCAGATTTCTGAATTGTAGACTCTGTCTTGCCGAGATCCTTTCCTATACTTTTCTGAGGAGTCTGTTTCCATTCAGCCTGTGCTTTCCTTCTTGCCTAAGGTGATTTCTCCCTTTCATGTGAACCAGATGGTTTGCTTACCCTCCTTCTCTAAGGAGCAGTGTCGGGTGAAGGATAAGGATCTTAACCTAGTGGTTGTCCATAAAGTGCTCCTCCAAGCTTGGAGGTTAAGAATTCTTTTTGTAAGTCAGACCATCTTTTGTGCTCTTTGCTGGCCCACGTAAAGGTGATGTGGTGGTTATATCTATGCTGGGGTGCTAGATTAAGGAGACCATTGCCTTGACATACCTATTGTGGAACCGGCCGGTCTGGAGGATTTGTACGCCCATTCTACCCAAGCAGAAGCATCCTCTTGGACAGAGCGAAGCTCAGTGGCTCCTACAGATATTTGTTGGGTGGCAACATGGGCTTCACTTTCCACTTTTGTCAAGCATTACAGTTGGATGTCCATGTGAAGGTGGACACGGCCTTTGGCTCTAATATTTTGAGAGCCTACTGTGTCTTCTTCCCACCCAGTGGAGTCATAGCTTTGGTACGTCCCACTTGTCTGAACTGGTCTAGCAAGACGATATGGAAGAAGACATTTTACTTACCAGATAATATCCTTTCCTTGAGTCCTGCCAGAACAGTCCAGGGCCCTGCCTTGGAACTGTTTCTATTCTGTTTTTCTTTGCAGCAGTCCCTAGAGTTTGCTGTGCTTACTTTTTAGGCTCTGCAGGTTTATCCTTTGACAGCCTTCTGTTACTGTTTCCCCTGTATATAGTTATATACTGTTTTGAATGTTCATTGTTGCCAACGCTGAAATTATGTGAGACTTGTTATGTTTCTTCCATATGTTTTGGGATGAATATCGAAGGGACCTCTGGTGGCTGAGGCAAATAGAGGCATAGGAGTGATGTTAGTGGAACCTGGGCTTTCATTGGTTCTTTGTCTCCACCAATCTGCTGGTAGGGGAACATAACCCATTTGTCTGGACTGGTCTAGCAGGACTCAAGAAAAGTACATTATCTGGTAAGTAAAATGCCTCCTTCCCTTTTCTATAGCACTACTAGCTGTGTACAGCACTGCACAGATAGACATGAGACAATCCCTAATCTGTAATACTTACAATCTAGTTAAGAAACACAGATAAATAAGGGTCCTCAGAAAATGCATTTGTTATAGAAAGTTGATAGTTAAAGGATTACGCTCCTAACTTTGAGAGTTAGGGGACCTTTTACTAAATGCCATTAACAGTTAATACGTGTTTTAGTGAGCAGTAACTGGCCGCGGTGAACCCTAATGCACAGGTATGCCAGCTACCGACTGCTGAAATGCACGTTAAGTGGCAAGCACACTAATGTGGACAGTGGATGGATTAGAGGTGGACAGTGGGCATGGTGAACATATTAGCATGCGAGTGAAGTTAACATGACACTTATTGTGGATTCTCCTAATGGCACCCCTACGGGTGCTGTTAGGTGTACCCACATTACTTTGCAGCTCATTATGGTACTTAGTCATGCATTAGCTGCTGGGAACATACAGGTTACATCCCTGACAGTTAACCCGAAGGCTTTGTACTCAGCGAGCTTTGGTAATGCTCGTTAAGTGTGAAAACTTAGCAGCATTTAGTAAAAGGACCTCTTATGCTCCTAAACTGGCCTGTTGATTCCTTAAATGTTTGCTCAGCATTTCACTAAACTCCTAAATTTGGGAGCCTAAAAAGTCGGTGGCAATAGAGGCGGATTTAAGGCAGAGAAAAAGGAAAATAATGCTGATTTTCAGCACTTGGTACCCAAATTGGGGTCATAAGTCTAGGCAAATGAATAGTAGGCCTACATTTAGATCCATGGAGGTCTATTCTGTGCTGAATGTGCCTGGTCTGTCCGGGCGTACAGAATCGGGATTGCCAGGAGTTGCACCCGAGTCTGATCCCTCAAAGGCTAGAAGTCCCCATGGGATCAGAATCGGGTGCACCAGGTCTGGACATTCAGGCCTGGCCTGGATGTGCAGGCCAGGCTCCGATTCTGGGCTCCCAGATGTCCGGCACACTACCCGCCTACCTCAGCCAGGCTCCTGCATGCAGCAGTAGTGGCATGGTGTTCCATTGCCATGCCATCGCAGCTCCATGCAGGAGCCGCAATCATCGGCTGCCCCCCAGACCCTTCTTTCCCCGCAGCCTGACCCCCGATTGGGCCTTCCATAGCCAGGGTTGGGCTGCGGGGCATCCCCTGTACTCCCTCGCCTTTCCTCTGTGCCCTGGCGCTGCCATCAAAGACGTCCAGGGGGACTTATTCCACCTCCAAGGTAGAATCCTGGTGGACCCAGATGGACAGGGCTATGACCAGAATCGGCCCTGTATGTCAAAGTTGTACAGCCTGCCCCTGGACTGCCCACTCTCCTCTCCATCGCTGCTCCTGCCTGCTCCTATCCTGAGCTCCCTGCATATCTCCTATGTAGTGTGGGGAGCTTTGGGGAGGGAATACGGTCTGGGGCATTTAGCGGGGATGGACGTCCGACCCCTACTAAACACAGTTCAGAATCTACCCCAAAACATAAGCTCCAAAATATAGGTGAATTTTCAGATGAAAACTTAGGGGCATATTTACTAAAGTGTGCTACGATTTTTCAGGTACTATGCACTGAGAGTAGAAATCAATGTGCAGTACGTGCAACAATCATGTGCTACCTTTTGCGGGCATGAACAGCAAGATCCTATCAAATACGCACCGATTTGAACCCTAATGTGTGCCTATGGCATGCGGACATAACCCGGATGCACTGAACACCACCCATTGAGGTAGCATCAAGTGCATCCACTCTAACTGCAAAATTGACAACAAATACATGCTGTCAACTGTACCGTGCAGGCACACTCTCATTCCACCTCTACCCCTCCATTTCTCTCCCTGTTGTGCACTAAGCAGATAGTGCAGAATTAACCCTGCGTTGTATGTTTAGCTTGTGCACTGTCTGTTAGTGCGGCCCATAAGCATATGTTAACAGCTAGCGTAGTTTAGTAAACACGCCCCTTAGTCTCCCATGTTTGATTTAAAATAGGGGACAAATTAATGCACCTAATTTAGGGGCCTGAATTTATCGAGCTATGGGGTTTTTTTTTGGAATAGTGGTTCCTGGGCTTTTAAGTAAGATTTGATTATATCTAGTCACGAAACACTGACTCAGGATGGCTGGTTCAGACACAGGGCACACCAAGGTGGAAAGCACAGAGCTAAAAGTTGGCCATGAAGAAAGATAAGAGCTAGCTTGCCCGATGAGGAATTTGCAAGGAGGGTAGAAAGGAGAGATAAGAGAGGTAATGAGGAGCTGCAGAGTGAACAGGAGTAGCTTGAATTGTATGCGGATGAAGACGGGGAATAAGACATCATTTGTACTCTGAAGTCTTGTAATGCAGAAGCTGTCCAAGAGTTGAGGTTAGCTGCTGAGAATGTGAAGAAAGAGAAATATATTTTATTAGAATGAGGACGAACCCATTCAAGCATTTTATGAACAGTTTCTGTGGCATGTTGGGGCTTTGAGATCTATAACTGCCCTGCCACCGAGTACAAACAGCAGTTTTTTCACCTTGCAAAACGAACTTCTGCTTCAACACTTGCTGTGTTTCCAGTTCAGTTGCATTTAGTGCCTTTTAAACTTGTTAGACACGCAGGACAAGTTTACAGTTCACTGGCATATTTACAGTTCTCTGCTCCTCAAGGCTATTGCTTTTCTGAAGTGTGAAAGGAAGGGTAGGCTTTCTCTCTCTAAAAAATCTCAATAAGAAGTCTCACAGAAAACCATCTGAATCAGCACAAAAAGACTTGGCAATAAGAGTAGTACGTAGTTTGTAAAGAGTGAAAAGTGAACCGTATTTTAGGACTTAATAATAATTCCTCTGCACTTACTGATAGATGCAACCTCATTTGGAGTAGTGTATGAAATTCTGGAGACCGCACCTTCAAAAGGATATAAACAGGATGGACTTGGTGCAGAGGGTGGCCATTAAAATGCTTCTTCATTATAAAGCATATGGGGACAGACTTAAAGATGTTAATATGCATACTTTGGAGGAAAGGCGGGAGAGAGGTGATATGATTGAGATGTTTTAATACCTCCATGGCATAAATACATAGGGGGAGAGCCTCTTTCGACTGAAAGGAAGCTCTGCTACGAGGGGACTTGGGATGAGGGTGAAAGGGGATAGACTCAGGAGTGATATGCGGAAATATTTCTTTACGGAAAGAGTAGTGTATCCATGGAACAGTCTCCCAGTGGAGGTGGTAGAGATGAGGACAATATCTGAATTCAAAAAAGCATGGGGCAAACACAGAGGATCTCTAAAGGAAAAAAGGGGACTGTTGTAATTGTTGATATGGAAGGACAGACTAGATAGGCCACGTGGTCTTTTTCTGTCATCATATTTCTATGTTTCTAGATAATGCCCTGGTTGTAAGACAAATTGCAGACTTTAACCCATGTAAGGTGTTAACTAGTGGTAAGGGGGTGATTCTATAAAGGGCATGGAGAACGTTACGCACTAGTAGTGCACTGAAGTCCCTATTCTAAAGCAAATGGGCGTTGATGCATGTACTTTAGGTGGTAGCTATTCTGTAAGCACGCATGTCAATCTTACTTTGTGTACGTTGTGTTTGGGTTGCACATGGATGGAGCTTGGGCAGAACATAGGCAGGGCCTAAATTTACACATGCAAGCTACAAACTCATATGACTTATGTGCATCATTGACCAATCTAGGCACTGGCATTCACGCCTAAGGGAAGGCACATCTGTACTTTATAGAATAGGGTCCACATATGCACAGGGCAAAGCTGGAGTTTATAGAAGTGCCCTCCATGTGCTCAGTCCATTGGAGATCATGGCTAGTGGCTAATATAAATGGCTTTGGTGTTATTTGGGAATATTTAAATAAATCACATATATTCAGTGCTGCCATCCGGATTGGGGGCAGCACTGAATATATGTGCTGTGAGCCAACCACCGGAGCTAGCCAGATATTCAGTCTGCTATTCTGATAACTTGCTGCTTCACCCACAGACCTACCCCAGCATTAACCGTAGAGTGCCAAGGTAGTCTGTAAGGAACGAATATACACAGGTATTGCCAATATCCATATGCCGGTTGCCACTCTACAGATATTTGGCTTTGAATATTGACCCTAATATTTTTAACAAAGATGCAGAAGATATAAACATTACGAAGAGTTAAGAAAAGAAGGCATTTCTAGGAAAATGAATACCCCAACTTCCAACCCACTGCATAGCTCAAAATTGCGAAACACCAGAGTTGGCGTCTGAAGTGGCATTGGGGAATTTCTTTGCAGCAGATAAGGGTGATGATATGTTATCTGTGGTCAATGGGTATGAGCTTGGTATATGTAAGGTTTATTAAGCAGTCTCTGAGCAATGTTCTGTGAATGAGGAGGCATTACGTTTTTTTCCAATATGTCAATTACAAAATTGCTATTGTTAATTTATGCATTAATTTAAAAGTAAACCCATAAGGAGTTTTTCAGGATCCTTGATCTTCTGAGCATACATCTATGGCTAAGATATTATATGTCTTGACGGTGAGCTTGTTGGTTCTGAGAACCTTTTCTCCTTAAAATACAATAAGTATTTTTGAACCCTATTCTGTTGATTGGTGGAGTGAAGTCATTGATATTGATGAGGACATGATAATTGGCACCCTTATAAACAATTCAAATCAGTTTGAACAGAAAAACCACATTCCCAATGCAGTAAAATTAGATGCATCTGTAATCAACTGTCAGTACTCACATGACTTGAATCAGCCAATGAATGATGGCTCTAATGTTTAAAATGGCCACATTCACTCTCTGTTCCATTTTCACAATGGTGAAGACAAAAGAGCTGCCAATTAAGGGGTTGGACTGCAAAGCTGCCAATAATATTGATCACAACTGTAAGTGCACACCTTTAGTAAAAGACCCTTTAATGCAGCAGTGCAGTTAAAATGCGCTGAATATTTTGTCGCTTACTAACTGCTTGGGCAGAAACTGGGAACACCCAGCAGGTAACACAGAGGCTTTGCTGTTACTGCTTGGTAATTAGAGCTATTATTACATGGTAACAGCAAAATGTTATAGCATTTCAGTAAAAAGGTCTCTATAGATTCGAGGGATGTGCAGAGATTTAAAATGACGGAAGAAATATCAGCGATATTCAAATGAACATGGCACAAAGGATAAATAAACCTTCATTTTTGCCTTTTGTGCAATTTTAGTGTGTGATATTTCAAAAGAGAAGGTGTTATTTGCAAATACTACAACCTCAAATATTTTAGGGCCATGTTTAGAAAACGCAAGCTAAGAATCAGCATCTTAACACGTGTTTAATACCAAAAATGAGCGCAGGAGATATGTCCAACCCATGGTAACTTTTGGGGGGCATTCCCAGCAAGTCCCTCTGTAATTGAGAAGCATCTCATTTCGCTAAGCCTGCAATCACGAGTAACAGAGACGCACTTATGGCCACCCACTGAGATGGCAGTAAGTGTACCCAACATCTACTTTGTCTGAAACTTGCCCAATCCCAGCGTAATCACGCATTAAGTGGTTACTGCAGGGTTTCTACCACACTGGCATTTTTGACATGGGGGTAACATTTGCCACGCTCCATGCTAACCATCTACCATGCACTAAACCTCACTCTAATCATTACTGCACTTTAGTAAACATGCCCTTTACTATGCACTCTGTTTGAAAATAATATGTACTAAAATGTTTTGCTGTTTGATATTTACCAGTAATAAGCACTAATCGAAGAAGCAAAACAGAAATGAAAAAAAAGACAAAACCGAAAATTTGGAAAAAAAAAAAGACGCTGAATATCCTGGCCAAGGGGATTAACAAGTCTGCTAACCGTGTTAATCCCTTTAAATATTAGGCCTGAAAATGTTAAGCATTCACACCTAATATATCTCAAAGATGTCTATACTCCAGAATTAAGTTAAGGACCGTTAGCTTGCAATTGGTATGTACTGACATTATAGAGTCCATACTTTATCCATAGGTGCGTCATATTTAAGCAAAATCTCTTTTACAGATTGCAGAGAAAACTGAGATTGAAACTGCTTTGGCTAGTATGACTATTTCCATGTATGATAGCAGTATCCCTGCTTCTAGTCCCAGACAGGGCTGGCTCAACTATTAAGCAAGACTAGGTGCTTACCTATGGTGGAAGCTTCTCAGGGACATCAAAGAGCAGTAGCAGCCAAAGCAAAACACCTGGAAAAGCTTGATTTCACATTTTTCTCCATCCCCCCACAACATCTATGCTCATCTGGACTATTTACTTATACAGGAGAGCATTGTCTGGGGGCTGGATGGAGGGAGTATCGGTGACCTGGGCCTCTCAGATCATGCTCCCATTTGGTTGGAAGTCCGATTGCAGAGGGGAAACATGGAGAGGGAGAGCCGACCCTGGTGGATGAACCCCACTCTCTATAAAGATCCTGGGTTTCACACCTTACCTACAAGAGGCCTGGCAGCGGTATTGGCAAGAGAATGAGGCAGAGGGGATGGATAGGTGAGTCCTCTGGGATGTGGCAAAGGCAACTCTGAGGAGGGAGATCTTGGCGTACACTGCCAGGTGGAAAAGGCAGGGGGACGAGAAGTTGCTCACACTCTCCAAGCAACTTCATTTTTTCCAACAAGAGTCTCAAAGATGAGGACAGAGCTCAATACTTGGAGGTGTGCAAAGCTATTAATGATTTACTGAACCAGAGAGCAGAGTGAGATATCCAGTTATATAAGTATCAACTTCAGCGATGGAGAAATAAGAGTGGGAAACTCTTGGTCAAGCTTGTGAGTCCAATGAAGAAGAAAAGCGTTATCACTGGATTACAGGACTCTAGGGAGGAGGTGCATGGGAAGGCACAGGGCGTATGTCTATAGCAGATTATATCACATGGGGCCTAGAGATGAGGTAGGCTGGGCGGCCTTCTTCAAGGACTTGATATGCCTGAGCTTGGAGAGGAAGAGAGACAGATCCTGAATGCTCCCTTTATGAGGGCAGATGTGCTGCAAATTGTCTGCTCCCTTAAATTAGTGAAAGTCCCTGGGCCAAATGGTTTGGGGCAGTATTTCACAAGCTCCTGGGGGAGAAGATGGTGGCCCCCTTCTTGGCACAGTACTTTGTGGCCTTGGAGCAGGGGGATTTAGGGGAGGGGGCAGTAGAATCATATCATGGTGGTGGTGTTGCCCAAGCCTAGGAGGGACTCAGCTTTGGTGGAGTACTACAGACCCATATCATTACTGAACCAAGTTGTAAAACTGGTGGCAGCTATTCTGGTCTGGCGTTTGAGCCGATTCCGCCCGGGACTGGTGCACCCCAATCAGGTAAGGTTCATGACTATGGGACGCATTGTATTCGCTAACATATTGCAAGCGCTTGTTGTCCTCTATATGGCCTGGGGATGGGAGGGAGATGAGATAATCATGAGCCTAGATGCCAAGAAGGCATTTGATAATGTCTCGTGGGATTATATGCTTTGGGTGGTGGAGAAGGTCAGTATCAGGGGCACCTTCTTGACCTAGGTGCGGGTACTTTATCTTTGCCCCACAGCACAGATTCTGGCAAATTTATCAAGACCCTCTTTCAAATTTCCACAATCCTGATGGGTTTTAACAACTTTAAATAGTTTTGTGTCATCTGCAAATTTGATAATCTCACTAGTTATTCCCTTTTCCAGGTCATTTATAAATATGTCAAAAAGCAGCGGACCCAGCACAGATCCCTGGGGTACACCTCTATTCACCTTTCTCCATTGGGAAAATTGGCCATTTAGCCCTACCCTCTGCTTTCTATCTTTTAACCAGTTCCTGATCCACAATAGTACACTGCCTCCTATCCCATGACTCTTTAGTTTTGCCAAAAGTCTCTGATGAGGGACTTTGTCAAAGGCTTTCTGAAAGTCCAAATACACTATGTCAAATGACTCACCTTTGTCCACCTGTTTATTCACCCCTTCAAAAAAACATAACAGATTTGTAAGACAAGATCTTCCTTGTCTAAAGCCATGTTGGCTGTCTCCCATTAGGCCATGACTATCTACATGCTGAGTAATTTTGTTCTTTATGAAGGTTTCTACCATTTTTCCCGGTACTGACGTCAGGCTCACCAGTCTGTAGTTTCCCGGATCACCCCTGGAACCCTTTTTAAAAATTGGTGTTACATCGGCGATCCTCCAATCTTCAGGTATTAGAGATGATTTTAATGATAGTTCACAGATTACTAATTGCAGGTCTGCAATCTCATATTTCGGTTCTTTTAACACCCTTGGATGTATACCATCCGGTCCAGATGATTTGCTACTCTTCAGTTTATCAAATAGTTGTAATACATCTTCCCAGTGTAGCGATATTTCTTTCAATTCTTCTGCACTATCACCTTTAAAAACCACCTCAGTGATAGGTAATATCCCTACATCTTCCTCAGTAAAGACCGAAGCAAAGAATTCATTCAGTCTCTCCGCTATAGCCTTGTCCCCTCTTACTGCCCCTTTTACCCCTCTATCATCTAATGGACCAACTGACTCTCTCACAGGTTTTTTGCTACAAATGTACTTGAAAAAGTCTTTATTTATTTATTTATTTTTATTTAGCAAGCATTTGTAGCCCGCTCCTTCCAGCGATCAGAAGCGGGTAGGATTACTATTGTGAAACTGCCGAATCAAGGCAGGTACAAATTTTGTTTACATACAGATTGTCAGAAAAGCACATCATACAGAGTTAACACTTCTTAGCTATGGGGGAGTTCATTTACATATATACATAAATACATATATACAGGATAATCTTCTTGGACTGTCGAATCAAGGCAGGTACAAATTTTGCTTACATACAGATTGTCAGAAAAGCACATCATACAGAGTTAACACTTCTTAGCTATGGGGGAGTTCATTTACAGATATACATAAATACATATATAAAGGATAATCTTCTTGGACACAGTGGTCAGGGGCTGCTCCATCTGTGGGTTTAGTTCAGGTTGAAATGTGATTGGAAAATGTGCGTTTTGAGTTTCTTTCTGAAGTCTAGAAGGTCATTGCTAGCTCGTAGTTCTGGTGGGAGTTGGTTCCACAGTGTTGGCGCCACATATGAGAAAGCCCTGTGGCTGGTGTTAGTTTTGGCAGATCTTATATCTGTTGGAGTGTGAAGGATGTTGGAATTGTGGGTTCTTCTGTTTCGGGTAGGAGGTTGCAATCTTATTAGGTTGTTGAGGAAGGAAGGTGCTAAGTTGTGGATGAGTTTGAAGGTGGTTGTTAGTATTTTGTATTTTGTGCGAGCTGTTATGGGTAGCCAGTGTAATTGAATTAGCACTGGTGTGATGTGGTCACTTAGATTTTTCTTCATTATGACCCTGGCAGCTACATTTTGTGCCATTTGTAATATGTTTAGGGTTTTTTTAGGTAAACCTTGTAGGATGGCGTTGCAGTAGTCAAAATGTGGCATGATGAGTGCTTGGGCCACTGTTCTGAAGTCTTGGGGATCAATAATATTCCGAATGGGTTGGAGCACTCTAAGCTTGTGGAAAACTGCTCTGTTGGTCTTTCGGAGGTGTTTTTCCATCTTTAGGTCACAGTCAAATGTGACTCCTAGATACTTTATTTCTTTTTTTGTTTGGTAAGTGTTGTTACATAGTGTTATTGATGTGGGAGGGTCAAAATTCGGTTCTTTGGAGATATACATTACTTCAGTTTTTTTGTGATTAATTGTCATGCTACTTTGTTGTAACCAGTCTTGCATCTCTCCGATACATGTCTCCAGTGGGTTGTAGTCTGGGTTTTTAGTGTCTAGTTGTGTGTATAGCATGATATCATCGGCATAGATGTGGTAATTAATTTCGTGCCGTGAGAAAATTTTGCATAGTGGCTGCATATATATGTTAAACAGAAGTGCTGAGAGAGCAGAGCCTTGGGGGATTCCCTGTGTTTGTGAGAAAGATTCTGCTTTTTCTCCGTTGAATTGAACCTGTTGTGTTCGATTTGAGATGTAGGATGAGAACCATTTTAGTGGGGTTCCTGTTATTCCTATTGATTTTATCCTATTTATGAGGGTCCCATGATTAACTGTATCAAAGGCAGCTGAGATGTCAATGAATACAAGAATGTACATTTTCTTTTTGTTTTCAAGGCCCTTTAGGAGGTTGTTAAGTAGAACTAGTAACAGGGTTTCAACTCCATGATGTTGCCTGAAGCCATATTGCTGGTCATCAAGAGGAGCACTGTCAGTCAGATGGTCTTGGAGTTGTAGAAGGACCGTTTTTTCTATGATCTTTGCCAGGAATGAGATACTTGATATGGGACGGTAGGAGGCTGGGTCTTCTCCGTTGAGTGTAGTGTTTTTTAGGATTGGTCTAATGACTGATTTCTTTAGTTCTGAGGGCATGATTCCTTGTTGTAGGGATAGGTTAACTATGTGTGCTATGTGAGGTGCTATGTCTTGTTTCACTGCCTTGATCCAGGATGCAGGACAGGGATCTAGTGGGGAGGTGGTGCTTTTCAGGCTTGTGACAATGGCTGTGATTTGCTGGGTTCCTATTTTGTGGAAGTGCTCCTATAACTGGTTTTGCGTTGTGTTGTTCTCACTTCTGATTTGTGGTGTTGGTGGGGGGGGTGGAGGACCAGGGGCCGTCAGTTTGGTCGCGTAGTGGTTTGCCAGTGTTTGGACCTTGATGGATTTGTTGAGGTTGGCATTTTGGTCGGTTTTGGTTAGTGATTTGACTAGTTCAAATAACTCTCGTGGGCGATTGATTGCCTTGTTTAGGATGTTGGTGTGATGTAATTTTTTTGCATTGTTCACGTCGTCTTTGTATTTTGCGAGATGGGCCATGTATTTAGTTTTGAGATCGGAGGATTTGGTTTGTCTCCATTTTCTCTCTATTTTACGGAGCTCCCTTTTTGATTTTATTAGAGTTCCTGTGTACCAGGGTTCCGAGTTGATCTTATGTGGGTTTGATGTGTGTTTCAAAGTTGGGTTAGATGTATTTTGGATGTGTGTGTTCCATCTGTTAGTTAGTTCGTCTAGGTCTGTGGAATCTAGGTTTATGTGGGATGCGTTTTTGCTTCCACAGCAAGTTTCTTCTCAAATTCTCACTTTGCCTGCCTTATCAGTGCCTTGCATTTAACTTGCCAGTGCTTGTGTTGTTTCCAGTTTTCATCATTTGGCTCTTTTTTCCATTTCCTGAAAGATGCTTTTTTTGGCAACAACAGCCTCTCTGACCTCACCTTTAAACCAAGCTGGCAGTTTTTTGGACTTCCTTCCACTTTTCTTAAAGCGTGGAATACTGGGCTTCCAAGATAGTATTTTTAAACAACACCCAAGCTTGATGTAAGTCTTTAACATTTACAACTGCTCCTTTTAGTTTTTTCTTAACTATTTTCCTCATTTTATCATAGTCTCCCTTTCGAAAGTTAAAAGGTAGTACTGTGGATTTCCTTACCATCCCTCCACCATTAATTAAATCAAACGCGATCATGCTATGATCATTATTGCCAAATGGCCCCAAAACCCTTACCTCTTGCACCAGATCTGGTGTTCCACTAAGGACTAGGTCCAATATGGCTTCTCCTCTGGTCGGTTCATGAACCAGTTGCTCCAAGAAGCAGTCATTTATTTCCTTTAGGAACTTTATCTCCCTAGCATGTCCTGCCGTGACACTGTCCCAGTCAATACCAGGGTAATTGAAATCACCCATTATTATTACTGTGCTGTAACATTTGTTAGCTTCCTTGATTTCTTTGAGCATTTCATCATCCATTTGTTCATTCTGGCCAGGCGGTAGATAGTACACCTCCACCGCCATCGCCTTCCCCTTTTTACATGGAATTTCAATTCATAGAGATTCTACAGCAAATTTTGTTTACTGCAAAACTTTAATCCTTTGTGACTCAATGCCCTCTCTAACATAGAGCACAACCCCTCCACCAATTTGAACAGCTCTATCATTATGATATAGTTTGTACCCAGGTATCACAGTGTCCCACTGCTAGTCCTCCTTCCACCATGTCTCTGAGATTCCAATCATATCTTACCACTCATTTAGTGCTATATATTCTAACACTCCCATCTTAGTTTTTAGACATCTAGCATTTGCATTCAAGCATTTTAGAGACTGTAGTTTATTCATATTAATTTGGCTATTGGTAGGTATGGGTAATTTGGAATCTTTAAGCTCTGTCTGCTCCATACTCAAGGGCATTTGGGCTACTTTACTCTTTTTTGGAACCACGACTGTTGACTTTCCCCTATTATCTAGTTTAAAAGCTGCTCTACCTCCTTTTTAAAGGTTAATGCCAGCAGCCTGGTTCCATCCCGGTTAAGGTGAAGCCCATCCCTTTGGAAGAGCCCTTCTTTCCCCAGAATGTTCTCCAGTTCCTAAAAAAATCCAAAACCCTCATCCTTGCACCATTGTCTCATCCACGCATTGAGACTCCGGAGCTCTGCCTGCCTTTTGGGTCCTGCGCGTGGAACAGGAAGCGTTTCGGAGAAAGCTACCCTGGAAGTTCTGGATTTCAACTTCCTACCTAAAAGCCTAAATTTAGCCTCCAGAACCTCCCTACCACATTTTCCTATGTCATTGGTACCGACATGTACCAAGACAGCAGACTCCTCCCCAGCACTTTCTAAGACCAGGCACCAGGCAGGCATGTCACGAAGCGATCCTTATGCCCACCAGCCACCCAGCTATCTACATGCCTAATGATGAAATCACCAACTATAATGGCTGTCCTAACCCTTCCCTCATGAGCCTTGGCCCTGGAGAAACTTCCTCGGTGCGAAAGGGTTTTACATCACCTGGAGGACAGGTCCTAGCTATAGGATCACTTCCTGCCACACCAGGGTGATGCTCTCCTGTCACGTGACCTCTCTCCTCCAAGGCAGCAGGGATGCTGACAGACTGGAGATGGAATTCAGGACTATATCCCTGTAGGTCTCGTCTATGTACCCCTCTGTCTTCCTTATGTCCTCCAAGTCTGCTACTCTTGCCTCTAGAGATCGGACTTGCTCCCTGAGAGCAAAGAGCTCCTTGCACCTTGTGCACACGTAAGACCCCTCACCAACTGGGAGAAAATCATACATGTGACACTCAATACAAAAGACTGGAAAACCCCCATCTTGCTGCTGGACTGCTGTCTGCATCTTGGTTTTAAGGTTGTGTTTAGATATTTAAGTTCTTTACGTATTAAGTGTTGCTGGGGATACTTATAATAATAAAACTATACCTAATCCTTTTAATGTACTTTGTTCACCTGTAATTTAATTAATCTCAGGTTCTTAATGTATGCTGATGAGAAGGAACAACTGCACCTGAGAGTGAATATGGCACCTCCTTTCCTTTAAGAGGTTTAAGCACCTATAAAGCTACAATTGCCTTTTTTAACATTAAATCTCAGCTGACAAATTCTTGACTATTCTTCAAGCTTAGCTAGATCTCTCCTCATGTTATCTACTCCTTCCTGAGTGTCTACTCTATTGCAGATTTTGGTATCATCCGTAAAGAGACAAACCTTACCCAACAGCCCTTCCGCTATATCACTAACAAAGATATTAAAAAGAATCAGATCAAGGACAGATCCCAGTGGCACACCACTGGTAACTTCCTTCTCCTTAGAGTGAGCTCCATTTACCTGTATTCTTTGTCACCTCCCACTCAACCAATTTCTAACCCAGTCAGTCACTTTAGGGTCCATGGGTGCTCAATTTACTGAAATCTAAGTATACCACATCTAAGGATCTCCTTCAGTCCAAATCTTTGGTCTTCCAGTCAAAGAAATCAATCAGATTTGTCTGACAAGACCTGCCTCTGATAAATCCATGCTGCCTCGGATCCTTCAATCCATTAGACTTCAGAAACCTCACCCTTTTCTCTTTGAGCAGCGTTTCCAATAATTTACTCACCACAGATTATCCAGCCTGTAGTTATCAGCTTCATCCTTACTTCCACTTTTGTGTAAAAGAACTACACATGTCTTTCTCCAGTCCTCTGGGAGCACTCCTGACTCAAAAGAAGTATTGAAAAGGTCAGTCAGTGGAGCCACTAGAATGTTCCCATGTTCCTTCAGTATTCTTGGATGTATTCCATCTGGTCCAATTGCTTTATATACTTTTAGTTTAGATAGTTCCTCACAAACACAGTCTTCTGAAAATTGCTGAAGATCCCCTTTGCTTCTTTTGCTATTTGTGGGTGTTTTCTGAACCCTTCCCCTTCACTTCTGTTCCTATTTGTGGGTGTTTTCTGGCGTTTCATCTGTGAACACAGAACAAAAATACTTGTTAAGTAATTCTGCTATATCTTCATCAGCTTCTAAATATTCCTCCCCTTCACCCTCGAGTCTGACAGTACCACTTTTGTACTTCCTCCTCTTACTAACATATCTGAAAAATGTCTTATTCCCACATTTTATGTGGGAGGAGTGGTCTAGTGGTTAGGACAAGGTACTTCAGGCCGGAGGGCCGGGGGTTCAAGTCCCACCTGGGGACAGCAATCTCAGGCTGGAGGGACTGGGATTTCTAGTCCTATAGGCACTCCTTGTGGTCTTGGGCAAGCCACTTAACCCTCCATTGCCCATGTTCCCTGTAAGTATTAGCATATGTGTCTCATATCCCCTCGTGTTAAATGTATCCCCCAATTGACCGCTTTGACCTGGTGAAAAGCGGGATATAAATACAGCTGAATAAATAAATAAATTTTATTGCATTGGCTATTTCTTCTTCTTTTTATATCTTTGCTTTCCTGACTAATTTCCTAGCTTCTCTAAGTTTTTCCAAATATTGATGCTTGTCTTCCTCTCTCTGTGTTCTTTTGTAGTTTATGAAGGCCACCCTCTTTTTTCACCTTTTCAGCTATTTTTGAGAACCTTAGTGGCCTCCTTTTCCTTTTATATTTATATACCATTCTAACAAATAGGTTTTCTGTCCTTTAAATGTCCTATTTCAGTGTTGTTCATTGTTTAGCCCCCGCTGTTCCCTTTCCACTAACAACCTCTTGAGGTATTGTCCCATCTTGATAAAGTTAGTTTTCCTGATGTCTAAGACCCTCACTTTTGAATGGATTTTATCAGCCCTAGTTCTAATACTAAACCACATCATCTGGTGATCACTGGATGAGAGATGATCTCCCACTATGACATCAGAAACTTTCCCCATTGGTAAGCACCAAATCCAGTATTGTCCCGTTTCATGTGGGTTCTGTTACCAGTTACTGCTATAGTTTGCCTGTAGAGAATCTAGGATCTTCTTACTCCTAGATGACACCACAGCAGGGATGTACCAATCAACATCCGGCATATTGAAATCACATCTGGCATATTGAAATGGGTAAAAGTGAGTCAAAGGTTCCCCCACACAGGTTAATGGGAATGTTGCGTGGAAAATTTAGGTTACTTGGTTCTAGCAGACTTCTTATAACTAAGTAAAGTCATTATGATGCAAATGATATGGATTTAAAGAATTAATGTTATGCTTTAATATGAGTATGTTGTCCTGTTGGTGAGGATGAATTAGATGGTGCATGTTATCTGTATTTTGACTGTAATGATGCATATAATTAGAACAAGCTATCTTACACTGTATTATGCTGTCTGCTACACACATGACAAAATAAAAATGGTTCTTTTCTAAATAAATCGTGGATGTGAGAATAGAATCTGTCTATTGCTGACATTACTTCACTCTGTGGTCAAAGAAGGGAGCTGGTGGGAGAAGGAGAGGAGCTGAGGATCAGGTTATAGTTCAGGCTTAATTTCAGTTTATTATATTTTAAAAGTTTTCAGAGTGTTGTGAAAAATTCAGGCAGTATGTGGATATGCATTTAAACTAGGAAAAGGGGGTGACGGATGTGGAAGGTCAAGACCTGCATGCCACCCCCTACAAAAGCAGAATAACATCAGAAACAGCCACACCTTTAAAACCACACATCAAAAACAAGTGGGAAGATGTGGGCAGAACAAAATCAATGCAAAACACACACAAGCCAGGTAAAGGCTGGAAAGCAATGAGCACAAATGCTCGAAGCTTAGCCAACAAAGTTCCGGACCTGGAAGCCTTAATGGTGGAAATGGATTTGGACATTGTGACGATTACAGAAACATGGTTTAATGAATCACATGATTGGAATATAGCCATAGCTGGCTATAATCTATTCAGAAGAGACAGAGAAAATGGAAAAGGAGGAGGAGTAGCCTTGTATGTCAAAAGCAATATTAAAGCTACTGAAATGCAGGGGACATGGGGAAAAGAAGAAGCGCTCTGGATTGCGTTGGAAAGAGGAGATGGCACTGTCATCCATACTGCTGTAGTCTACAGACCTCCGACTCATATTGAAGAGAAAGATAACGAATTGATTATAGATATTGCCAAAATAGCCACAAAGGGGGAAGCGACCATTTTGGGTGACTTTAATCTAGCTGATGTGGATTGGATTACTCCTTCTGCACATCTGGAAAGATGCAAAAAAATGGTAGATGCTCTCCAAGATGCATCACTTAGACAGATGGTCATGGAACCAACCAGGGAAAGCTCAATGCTGGATTTAGTGCTCACTAACAGTGATAGCGTGTTGAATGTCTGCGTGAGTGCCCCTGTGAGTAACAGCGATCATCACACAGTGTGGTTTGAGATAAAAGCCAAGCTACAGGCCAAACATAGCAAGCTCAAAGTCCTAAACTTCAAAAACACTGACTTCAAAAAAATGGCCGAGTACCTAAAGGAGGAGATGACAGGGTGGAAGGAGATAAGGGAAGTGGAATTGCAATGAGCTAAACTAAAGGTGGCAATAAAAGGGGCAACAGATAAATATGTAAAAAAAGTAAATAAAAACAAGAGGAGAAGGACACCTATTTGGTTTTCCAAAGAAGTGGCTGCTCAAATAAAGGCAAAAAACACAGCTTTTGCAAAATTCAAAAGCTTGCAAACAGAAGAACACAGAAATGAATACAGGATCAAACACAATGAGTCAAAAAGAGAAATAAGGATAGCAAAATCAAAGGCAGAGGAAAAGATGGCTAAAGATGTTAACCCTTTCCAGGCCGAGCCCAAAACTCTCGGGATCCAAAATTCTGACTAAATATTCTTATCAAATGGTATATAATACATGACCATAGCAGAACATAAGAACATAAGATATGCCATACTGGGTCAGACCAAGGTCCATCAAGCCCAGTATTCTGTTTCCAACAGTGGCCAATCTAAGTCATATGTACCTAGCAGTTTCCCCAAGAGACACAAGTTCCACAATGCTTGTACTGGGTCAGAAGGAAAATAACTATTAGAACATATTGAATAAGATGGGTACAATTTTCCTGAAATATGCAAAAATTAACCCAGCTGCTGAATGTGGATTAAAAATTTAAAGTAGGCCTTCAAAGGGTTAAGGGTGGTGACAAAACTTTCTTCAGGTATATTCGGGAAAGGAAGAAGATCAGAGTTGGAATTGCAGGACTCAGAATTGCTGGGAAAGGACTCGTGGAAAGTGACATAGAAAAAGCGAAATTGCTAAACAAATACTTCTGCTCTGTTTTTACTAAAGAAAATCCTGAAGATGGACCAGCTGTGACTCACAAATATAAAAATGGGAATGAAATAGATACCACACCATTCACAGAAGATGAGGAGTTGGAACAACTAGCTAAACTGAAAGTGGACAAAGCCATGGGACCGGATGGGATACATCCCAGGATACTGAAAGAGCTCAGAGAGGTTCTTGCAGAGCCATTAAAGGATGTCTTCAACAGATCCTTGGAAACAGGAGAGGTTTCTCAGGACTGGAGAATGGCTGATGTCGTACCTCTACACAAAAGTGGTGACAGGGAAGAAGTGTCAAACTACAGACCCGTGAGCCTTACCTCGGTGGTGGGAAAAGCAATGGAGGCGCTCCTGAAAGAGGGAACAGTGAACTTTCTCAAAACCAACAGGTTGCAAGATCCGAGGCAACATGGTTTTACTGAAGGACGGTCTTGCCAAACAAATCTGATTGAGTTCTTTGACTGGGTGAACAAGGAACTAGATCAGGGGCATGCGATGGATGTCATCTACCTGGATTTCAGCAAAGCCTTTGATACTGTTCCTCATAGGAGGCTTGTCAACAAACTCAGTAGCTTGGGAATGGGTCCCAAGATGGTAAACTGGATTAGAAATTGGTTGACTGACAAACAACAGAAGGTGATGGTAAATGGAGCTCACTTGGATGAAAGGAAGGTGATTAGCGGGGTGCCCCAGGGTTCGGTCCTGGGCCCGGCACCGTTCAATGTATTTGTGAGTGATATTGCTGAAGGATTGAATGGAAAAGTCTGTCTTTTTGCAGATGACACAAAAGTTTGCAACAGAGTGAACTCCCCCGAGGGAGTGGAAAACATGAGGAAAGATCTACAAAAGCTGGAAGAATGGTCTAATGCTTGGCAATTATGATTTAATGAGAAAAAGTGCAGTGTCATGCACTTAGGTAGCAGAAATCCAAGGGAAATGTACGCAATAGGGGGCGAGAGGTTGGTGTGCATGGTTCAGGAGAAAGACCTTGGTGTGATTAACTCTGATGATCTCAAGGTGGCAAAACAGTGCGACAAGGCGGTGGCAAAAGCCAGGAGGATGTTGGGCTGCATACAAAGAGGGATTACCAGCAGAAAGGAAGAGGTACCTATGCCACTGTACAGGTTGCTGGTGAGGCCTCACTTGGAATACTGTGTTCAGTTTTGGAAACCATATCTTGCAAAAGATGTAAAAAGACTGGAAACTGTTCAGAGGAAGGCGACCAAAATGATTTGGAACCTGCGTAAGAAACCTTGTGAGAAGAGACTTGAAGACCTAAATATGTACACTTTGGAGGAGAGGAGGGATAGGGGAGATATGATTCAGACCTTTAAATACTTAAAGAGGAACGATGAACAAACAAACCTCTTCCAAAGATGGGGAAGCTGCAAAACTAGAGGGCATAACATGAAGCTGCAAGGTGGAAAATTGAAAGGCAATGTCAGGAAATATTTTTTCACTGAAAGGGTGGTGGATGCTTGGAATGCTCTCCCGATGGAAGTGGTGGGGGCAAACACGGTGACGGAATTCAAAACAGCATGGGACAAGCACAGCGGATCCCTTTATAGCAACAGGATAAAACCAAAATAAACTAAACCATCTAACTTCTCAACAAATAGGGGTATCCTTCATGGAGTGGTGGTCCACCCCTAAACAAAGACATGGGGAAGGGTGGCCTGCAAAGAGCGAGGTGCACCTACTCTTGCCGTATTGCTGGGCAGACTGGATGGACCATGCTGGTCTTTATCTGCCGTCATTTACTATATTACTATGTTACTATGTTACTTTGGACATTTTTGGAAAATGGGAGAGTGGGATATAAGTATATGAAACAAATAAATAAGTTATCATGTTATTAATTTTTGAGCTGACAAGGCCTGAAGGAATAGACCTTGTGAGGTGTGTTTATCATCTGTGCTCCGGATCTATGGTGACTGATTAATTATACAGTATAATGAAATCTTTTCTTAGTAAACAGTTTGTGGTTTAAACAGTCCCTCCTTCTCATGAGTCCTTTGAGGTTTTCACCAGAATTACACCCTTGGGGAACATAAGAGCAGAAGAAATGCCTTACTGGGTCAGACCAAGGTCCATCAAACCCAGTATCCTGTTTCCAACAGTGGCCAATCCATGTCACAAGTACCTGGCAGGTTCCCAAAAAGTCATACAGGTTCCACAATGCTTGTCCAGGAGCAAGCAGTGGATTTCCCAGGTCCTCTTTAATAATGTTTTATAGACCTTTCCTCCAGGAACTTGTCCAAATCTTTTTTAAACCCAGCTACACCAACAGCGTTCCAGAGTTTGATTAGGCATTGAGTGAAAAAATATTTTCTCTTAGTTTTAAATGGGTTACATTGTTGCCTCATTGCGTGTCACCCGTCTTTCTACTTTTTGATGGCATAAACAACCTATCTATGTTTACCTGTTCTACTCCATTCATTATTTTATAGACCTCTATCATATCTCCCCTCAGCCGTCTCTTGGCCTAGTGGTTGGGGAAAGGTACTTCAGGCCAGAAGGTCAGGGGTTCAAATCCCACTAGAGTACAGCAACCTTGGGCCAGAAGGATTTGGGTTTCTAGTCCCACAGGTGCTCCTTGTGGTCTTGGGCAAGCCACTTAACCCTCCATAGCCCATGTTCCCTGTAAAATAGTAATCTCCAAGTTATAATGCCCTGTTCAATGTAATTTCAGTTTGTTCAATGGAAGCCACACTGATGCAGAATAGCACAGTATATAAGAGAATTAAAATAAATAAGTTGCAAAGCCCTAACCTTTTAAGCCTTTCCTCATAGGGATACCTTTCCATCCACTTTACTATTTTGGTGGCTCTTCTCTGTGCCTTTTCTAATTTTGCTATATCCTTTTTGAGATATGGCAACCAGAATTGCACACAATATTCAATGGGTTGCACCATGGAACAATAGAGACATTATAATATCCTTGGTTTTATTCTCCATTCCTTTCCTTATGATTCTTAGCATTCTATTTCCTTTCGTGGCTGTGGCTGCACACTGGAAGGAGGGTTTCAATGTATTATCCACGATGACACCTAAATCTTTTTCCTGAGTTGTGGTTCCTAATGTGGAACCTTGCATCGTGTAACTTTAGTTTGGGTTGTTCTTTCCTAGGTGCACAACTTTGCACTTGTCCACATTAGATTTCATCCGCCATTTGAATGTCCAGTTTTCCAGTTTTCAAGGTCCTCTTGCAATTTTTCACAACCCTCTTATGTTTTAACAAATTTGAATAAGAGAAAATATTTTTTCACTCAACGTGTAATCAAACTCTGGAATTTTTTACTGGAGGATGTAGTAAAAGCTGTTAGTGTAGCTGGGTTTAAAAAGGTTTGATTAAACCATTATTAAAAGGGACCCAGGATATCACTGCTTGACCCAATACAAGCATTGTGGAACTTGTGTATTTTGGGGAAACTGCTAGGTACTTATGACCTAGATTAGCCACTGTTGGAAACAGGATACTGGGCTTGATGAACCCTGGTCTGACCCAGTATGGCATATCTTATGTTCTAATTTTGTGTCATCTGCAAATTTGATCACCTCACTTGTTATTCCCATTTCCAGGTCATTTATGAATATGTTAAAAAACAGCAGACCCAGCACAGATCCCTGGGGTATTTATTTAGCAGATCTTTTAATGCTGCTTTATCATTTCAGTCAAATCAGTTTACATTGTAACTTAAACTTGGTAATGTACATTAAACAGGGACATGGATAACTTGGATTTTTCTGAGGCAATGAGGAGTTAAGTGACTTGTCCAAAGTCTCAAGCAGTGCTAGTGGGAATCGAATTTGGGTCTCTTGGTTCCCAAACCATTAGGATACTCCTCCACTCCACTATGCACCTTTCTCCACTGAGAAAATTGGCCATATAGCCCTGCTCTCTGCTTTCTATCTTTTAAACAGTTCCTGATCCACAATAATACACTGCTGCCAATCCCATGACTAATAATTTTGCCATGAGAAACCTTGTCAAAGGCTTTCTGAAAATACAGATACACAATATCAACCAACTCACCTTGGTCTACCTATTTATTCACACCTTCAAAAAAATATAACAGATTAGTAAGACAAGACTTTCCTTAGCTAAATCCATGTTGACTTTCTCCCATTACACCATGACTATCTACATGTCTGGTAATTTAATTCTTTATAATGGTTTCTACCATTTTTGCCTGATACTGACATTAGGCTCATCGGTCTGTAGTTTCCCGGAAAACCCATGGAACCCTTTTTAAAAATTCAGATACTACAGATGATTTTAATGATAGTTCACAGATTACTAATAGTAGGTCTGCAAGCTCATATTTCAATTCTCTCAACATCCTTAGATGTATACCATCTGGTCCAGGTGATTTACTGCTCTTAGGGGTCTGTTTACTAAACATTCCTAATGTGCGGGGCCGCGGTAGTGTGCCTGTGCCATATAAGGAGTGGGCGGTTCAGGCAGAGAAAAGAAAAAAAACGGGAGTAAGCGATCGCACATTTGCGCGGGGCGCTATTGTGCGCAGCGCTATTGTGCGCCGTGCATAATAGTGCGTGGGAAGGCTAAGTGGCGCCCTGATATGCACACACAAAGGAGCAGAGCCATAGTACAATGGTTAAGACACTGACTGTGGGTGCAGCTGCCATGGGTTCAATTCCCCATTGTGCACAACAAAAAGGGCTGGCTGAGGCATTAACTGTAATGGGTAAAAGTGCTTTAGGAGGCATATTAATTTTGGGCGGCATAAGGCGGTGCACTGTTAATTTTGGGCGGCATAAGGCGGTGCGCAGATGCCCAAGCATAGTAACAGAGCCACAGCACAATGGTTAAGACACTGACCAATGGTGCAGAGATCAGGGGTTCAATCCCCCACAGTGCCCAATGAAGAAGGCTCACTGAGGCAGTGTGTATTATGGGGATGAGTGCTGTAGGGGGCAATCTATTTTTATTTCAGTTATCACTACTAGCAAACGCACTCACAAAGCGTGTTAACATAAGGCGGCCCATAAGGCACATATTAAAGTTCACTGTCCGCCAAGGCACCCTTGAATGTCCCCTATAGGGCACCATATATGTTGCGTCACAGGATAATGTATAGTGCACCTTATATGGACGGCAACCATAAGGTGCCCTATAGGGTGCCCTATAAAGCACCCTCAGAGGCACCTTATGGGTACAGTACACTGAGGGTGTGTTTGATGGCAGCAACATATGTACATTAAATCTAAAAAAAGCTTTGGACAACCCTATCAAATAACCCCACTGTGGGCTCGAACCTATTACCGCTGGCTCCACAGGCAGTGAAGTAACCATTGGGCTACAGCTATATAGCTGCCAGCAAGCCCCTGGCTGGCTGCAGAGAGCCTGCATGTCACCACACAGACAGTCTGCTGTGGGAACCAGGATAGGGTTAGGCCACCCATACCCATGATGCACTGCACATGCAAATCAGCTGTCCACAGATGAACACAAGATGGGGAATGCACCCCAACAGCTCCCCGGCCTGGTAGGGGGACGTGTCCGTGTGCACCCACACAGCACCTTGGCCTGGTAGGAGGTACTGACCGGGTGTTTAATTTGCACAGAGTAGCTACACACAGTCACACTGTGCGGGAACTGTGCTCACCCTGAGTGTGCGATGAGGCGCCATGGACCAGGTCCACAGCACCCTCCATGGCTGAGAGAGGCCATGGCAGAGCTCCAAAACAGTCGTAATCTGTGAGGTAGGTAGTTTCTTAGTTTCTGCAGGAATACCTTGGATATCTCTGTCTGTCTCAGTCAGGGGGAACCCCACAGACCACTAGGTGGGCTATGTACCACCAACACCCCCCCCCCAGCTGAGGGTGGCAAACAGGCAGGGTCTCCTATCAACAGATCCCCATTATACACCCCCCCCCCCACCACCACCACCACCAATGATGGCAGTAGAGTGGACCATCAACCCCAGTCCTGTTCGGGAACAGACACCCTACAGGGCAGTCCAAGCAGCCCCACAATATCAGCCAGACAGTAGGCCTGGATATGCTAAGATGCACCCCACCACTATCTGATATTCCCCTGCATCAAGCCATCAGCCACTGCAAGGCACTCCAGCAGGGCACATACCAGCTGTGAACAGTCTGCTGGTTAGTCCCACTGGAAATGCATGCACCCACAACTGGGATGGCAGCACACACAAGCAGATACATCAGTGACTAGGCCCCAACAGGCAACCCATATATATCACATGAGGGAGGTGCTATGAAGCACTATGGGGGTGCCTAGCCATGCTGCCATCACTGCACAGTCAGGGTGGAGTGAAAGCCCAGCAGCACATACAGAGGTCACCCTGTCTGTGGAGGTGGTGGACGGCCACTACAATGTCCCTGCCAGTGCCCTATGCCCTGTGCAGATGCATCCTGGCCAGCCCACCCTGTCTGAGCTATACCCATGGTACCTTGCTGCTCATTATGCACATCATCAGGCCAAAACTGTGGACAGTGTTTGCAGCCAACACACACTGTATAGACAGACACACACTCCCACACATATGCCAGCATTGTGCTACTATAGAGGGGTTCAGAATCCTTGCCCACCACACCAGTCCTGGGCACAGTACAGGCATGGGTATGGTATGCAATACCGTTGGGGGTCCCTCCCTAGGGTGGTAAACACTGTCAGGGGCCAGACCTGACGCACACACCGCAAACATCAGATAGATTATTATGATGGAGCTCATAGAGCAGACTGTGCGTAATGTAGGGATATCTATCTGCCAGTACTCATAGCAAACGTTTGAGAGCTGTGTACCATATACCCTGGTGTAGGGTGACATTGCTAAGGTATGCAAGTGCTGGTATTGGGAGATGCACGCAGGGCCCAATGTCCTGCCTCACCAGGAGGCATTGGCCAATGGGGCCTGTGGGTGTGGGTGTGGGTGTGTCTGTCCCTGTTGGCTGCTGCTGTACGGCAGAGGTTCCCAAATCCAGTCCAGGTTTGCAATACACTGGTTGGGGTTTCCTGCTGTACCTCATGAATATGCATGAGCTACATCTACATGCCATGGGGGTGGTGCATAGATATACAGCACGGTTATTTGTATGAGTGGCAGCATGGAACCTGAATGGTGTGTGGTCCTCCAGGACTGCATTTGTGAGACTCTGCTCTAGGTAATGCCCCTGGTCATGGTGTCTGTGCTTGGTGGTGTAAAAGATAGGCGTATGACCAATGCGTATATCCCCAGCAATAAAGGATTGCCCTTACTAACATGGTTTAGTTGTGGGGAAAATATGTGGACAGGAATGGCAGTAGCCCCAGCTGGGCTTTGAACCTGTGACCTTTTGCTCTTGCACACACTGTCTGTGTGCACTGCACCACTGTGTTGCCACAAATGTGCTGAATTCCCTGGGAAGTCCATGACTGTACATCCGACAGGGCCTATGTTGCAGTGGACGTGCCAGCCTGCACATGGCTCGGCCACTGTCTTCTGTGGCTAGCAGCCACTGCCCCCTCCACCACCTGTACCCTACCGCCAACATGCTGGCATGTCTGTATCTTGGAAAAGCATATGACCTGATTGAGTTGTGGCACTCCAGGACTGCATTTGGGGGACTCGGCTGTTGGTAATGCCCATTGTTATGGTGTGTGTGCGGTGTTGGGTACAAAATGGGTGTGTGAACCATGCTTATGTTCTCTGCAATAAAGGAGTGTCTTTACTATCTCTGTTTAGTGGTGGGTAAAATATGGGGACTGGGTTGGCAGGAGCCCCAGCTTGGATTTGAACCTGTGACCCTCTGGTCTTAGAGGTACTGCCTCTGTCTACTGCACCACACTGTGGCCACAGTGATAGTGTAGTCCCTGGGGGTGGGAAACCTGACCAAAGGAGTCAAAAACCCTGCTCTGCACATTTGTACTGTGGGCTCAGTCACCTTGTCTGGTGCCAAAAGTGCATATAAACCCCTCAACCGACCACGACGAACTGTGGATAAATATAACCAAGCTGGGCAACAGTGATATTAATGGGCAACCATAGCAGACACTCCCAGGAAGGCTCAGAAAAAAGGAAATGGTTTTTGGAAGGGTCTCCGCTCCGTAGCCCCTTCCATACTTCATTTCATTTCTTTGGAGCTTTCCTGGGTGTGTTTCTTATGTTTGCCCATTAATATCAGGGTTCCCCAGCTGACTTCCTATTTTTAATATGTTTGTTTGGGTCTTTTTCTATCTTTATTTGCACTTTTGTTCTGTGCACATGTATCACACTGCTCACGTTTTGCAGGTTTCCCCGGTTTCCCTGTACATTGCTGACGGAAATGGTTTCTCTTCCCTTTAAATGCCCTCTACCGTGAGTGTTTCACTCGCGCTATTTTTAACCTGCAAATTCGTCCCCGATACTGTGCGGGGAGCCTCTCCCCTCCCCTTCCCCGCCCATTGACCCCGTCTCTCCGCCCCTCGGGAGCCTTCCTCCGCCCTCAGAATGCCTTTCCACGCCTCTATCGGACATTTGCGGGCCGGGTACTTGTGCGGGGCACGTTAGTGCGGCGCGCAATTGTGCGGGGCCCAAGCGCACTTGTGCGGGGCGTTTAAGAGCGTTTCTGAGCGTTTGAGTGCCGCGTTTCCGTGCGCTATTGTGCGGCACGCAATTGTACGGCTTTTAGTAAACATGCCCCTTAGTTTCTCAAATTATTGTAATGCATCTTCTTATTTTATTGATATTTCTTTTAATTCTTCTGAGATATCACCTTTAAATGCTGTTTCAGGCATAGGCAACTTCCCTATATCTTCTTCAGTAAAGACTGAAGCAAATAATTCATTCAGTCTCTCCTCTATGGCCTTGTCCTCCCTTAGCACCCCTTTTACTCCTCTATTATCTAATGCTCCAACTGACAGACTTGTTGCTATGAATATACTTGAAAAAGTTTTTATTATATGTTTTTGCTTCCACAGCAAGCTTTTTTTCAAATTCTCTCTTTGCCTGCCTTATCATTGCTTTACATCTAACTTGCCAGTGCTTATGTTGCTTCTCATTTTCATCATTTGACTCATTTCCCAATTTCCTGAAAGATGCTTTTTTGGCTACAAAAACCTCTCTGACTTCACCTTTAAACCATGCTGGCAGTTTTTTGGCTTTCCTTGCATTTTTCTTAAAGCATGGGCTTCCATGATAGTATTTTTAAATAACACCATGCTTGATGTAAATCTTTAACCTTTGCAGCTGCTCCTTTAATGTATTTTCTTAACTATTTTCCTCAGTTTATCATAGACTCCCTTTTGAAAGTTAAAAGATAGTACCATGGATTTCCTTCCTATCCTGCTTCCATTTATTAAATGAAATGTGATCATGCTATGATTACTATTGTCAAGTGGCCCCAACACCCTTATCTCTCGCACCAGATCCTGTATTCCACTAAGGACTAGGTCCAAAATAACTTCTCCTCTTGTCGGTTCATTAACCAGCTGTTCCAAGAAACAGTAATTTATTTCTTCTAGAAACTTCATCTAGCATGTCCTGCAGTGACACTGACCCAGTTGATACTGGGATAATTGAAATCAGCCATTATAACTGTATTGCAACTTTTGTTAGTTTCCTGATTTCTCTTAGCATTCCATCATCCATCTGTTCATTCTGACCAGGCGGTCGATAGTACACTCCCACTGCCATTGCCTTCCCCTTTTTACATGGGATTTCTATCCATAGAGATTTTACAGTGTACTTTGTTTCCTGCAAAACTTTAATCCTGTGTGACTCAATGCCCTCTCTAACATAGAGCGCAACCCCTCCACCAATTTGATCTACTCTATCATTGCGATATAGTGTGTACCCAGGTATCACAGTGTCCCACTGGTTGTCCTCCTTCCACCAGGTGCCTGAGATGCCAAGCATATCTAACCTTAGTGCTATATATTTTAACTCCCCATCTTATTTTCTAGACTTCTATCATTTGCATACAGGTATTTTAGAGGTTGCATTTTATTTATATTCATATGGTTATCAGTTGATAAGTGTAATTTGGAATCTTTCAGCTCTGTACTTAAGGGCATCTGGGTTACTTTTATCTTTATTGGAACCTCCCTATCAGGATGCCCTAACTTCCCTCTTTTGCTAGAATCCTTCAAGGATACATCCTTCTGAACCATGTGGTCTTGGGCGACTGTTGGCTTTCCCCTATTATCTAGTTTAAAAAGCTGCTGGTTCTCTAAATACATATATTCACTCCTTCATCTGCACAAAGTAGTCTTAATTTAACTCTCTTGTACTGCATGTGATTCCATTGTACAACCACGTTCAAATACCTTCCATAGTGTTTTAGCATAATTCTGCTTAGAGGTTCAAGCCAATAGGAAAGTAATTTCCAAAGTATTGTGATGGTAAAGGCTTCCATTCACGCTTATTATTCCTAAGTGGGTTTAGGGATACCACGTCAGTTCTTTAGTTAGGGAAATATTCTAAATCATTTGCGCAAGTAAAACTGCTTTATCCAAGGAAATGGACAGGGTAAATGTAAGTGCACAGTACCATTTTGCAAGTATTTTTACCCATTCCATTTTGAGGTACTCCTGAGAAAAAGGTTTGGATCTATGTGGATGCTTTTGCAGTTTCAAAAGTCTGCTCATGCTTTCCCTTGGGAAACTATCCACCTGGCTTAGACGTATAAATGTAGCCCATTACATTGGCTCATCCAGCCTGCTCAGTTGCAATTCTTCTACTTTGGGGATAATTTTATTGCAGCTTGAGTGCATAGAAGAGCATTAGCTTGCACTTCTCATATTGCCTCAGTATAGACACCCATAGAAAACATAGCACCTACTGTTTTGTGACACATTCTTATTCATTCCTGGGGCAGTGCAGGGCTGAGATTGTCACTTACTGTATGTATATAGGGCCCGTATAGATATGTATATATTCAAAGGATTTATGCTCCTAATTCTGAAAGTTATTCTCCTCATTTGGCCTCTTTGAAAATTTACTAGGCTGAGTTCCTAAATATTTTATGCATATAAACCCAGCTATGGCTCGACCTCTTTTCCAGAGCTTGGTCTGTTCCCCAGTGTTGCCTTGTACTTTGGCTTCTTGCTTCAAAAGGATCTTTTTTCACCTTGTTGAGCATTCTTAGATGCTGCGCCAGTTCATTGGCTTTACTCCTGCCTTGCTTTTCCGAGGTGAGTGCCTCGTGTCCGTGTCTCTTGGAGCTCTTCAGAGTTTTTCTCATTCCTGCTTCTCACCTTTGTTCCTAGGTTTGGTCAGTGAAGTCCTGGTGGCCACCAGCACTGGAGGACTCAACTCCAAGGGAAGTTGGCTGTTACAGATAGAAGACCCTGTCTTAGCTACCCCTGGACTTGGAGCGCCCTATCTTGTGCAGAACTGTCCATGGACCTTGCACACTCAACATTCTTGGGGTTTCCCCACTGATGAAGCCATGGCAGTAAGGGATTTATGCAACTGGCTTCAGGTGACCAATGAATAAATCCCTTAAGCAGGGGTTTTTTAAATATATGGATAATACTGGGCCATTTAAATTGCCGAACAGCCTACTACTATCCATATATATGTGGACTGACAGGCCAAAGAAGGGCTAAAAAATTATCCAGAAAGTAGCAATATTTATCCACTGTCCAAGGCTCCAGGGCACAGTCACCAAAAAAGTGCCCATTGCATGCACCTGTTCTGAAATACCATTGTGGGCTTGTCTATGTGGTCTAAGTTGCCACCGTCCACATTGGACAATTGCAAGTTTCTAAAATCAACCTAAATCTGTGCGTGTCTGGCTCTTTCTTCAGCACATCCCCTTTTCTTTATGTTTTAATGGAGACATTTATCTTTTAGGTGGAGATAGGTCGATTTCAGAAGGCACTTGCACGTGCCCCCCCTTCACTGCTGTCCCTCCCATAGAAATTGAGACGTTTTGACCTGGTCATTCTAGATTTCACCTACGCAACCTTCATTCTGTTAGTCCCTAAATCAATAACACAATACACCAAAACTACTACTGACAGGGCTTTCTTTTTCTGTGCACCAAGGTGTTGGAACAGCCTTCCTCAAAACATCCGATCAATACCAGACCTTTTGCAGTTTCGAAAAGCTTTGAAACACTACCTCTTCCTCTTGTCTTATCCATTAAACAATCCAGATAACACAACCTACCCACAGACCTTCCAAACATACAAATTCAATACAGACACCCCACAGACCTCCCATACACAATACTGAAGCCAGGATGAGATCATGTCTGTTATATTAATTAATTACCCTGTTATCCGAGTTGTATTTCCTGTTTTTTCTGTAAACACAAAGTACCGTTGAATTGTGTAACCCCTTGTTTATTGTAAACCGCGCTGATGCTGAATAGTGCGGTATATAAGAAACTATAAATAAATAAATAAAATAAATTAAATGTGCCTTCACATGGACAGACCCACAGATTTTTATCTGAACGAAACTGCTAGAAAGTATCTGCCGCTTCCACCCTTAATATGTAGAGATAGTAAACAGAGTCTCTCCTTCACTTTTGTGAATGTAGCTTGCTGCAAAGAAACTGATCTGGTGTGAACATAGTTTGCAATGAACATCCGTTTTTCACTTTTGCTAAGGAGAATTTCATCTGATATATGCAGGAAACTCAGTTGCAGTGTGATTTCAGATTGAAGGTTGTAGTTTCATATTTCCTCTGTCCCTCTGCAGCGCCCTCCATTGCCCTGATCACGTCACATTTCCTAGACGTGATTTGTCACCATCCTGTTTACATTCCTGGCAGTTTTTGTATTCATTCAGCCTTTCAGCTGCAATTATTTAAAGGGTATAAGTGAATTAATCCCCCAAAGCAACACAGTCATATGTACGGGGTTTAACCAAGGCTTAGCAGTTCAATGGAACACATGTATTGATAAATAGGAGTACCTGATATAAGCACATATGTAGTAAGGGAAGATGAAGAGGCAGAGCTGATGTCTGTTAATTATGGGTTACTTCAGAGGTTTATATTATCCCCATTACTTGAGTCTATCAGTTTAGAAAGTGGAGCAATTAATGAAACAACTTGTTACCTGTTTGTAGAAGATATACTCAGTTAAAATTCTAGGTGGGTGACAATCAAGTGGAGGCCATAGGTACAATGAATACATGCTTAGCTGAGATTACAGGATGGTTCCAGAGAGTGAAGTTAAGACTGAAGCAGATAAGTCAGAGTTTTTATGGTTTCATAGGCATAATATGGTTTGTTGTCTGTAGTACCGGATTGAAGGATGTGTTGCAGATTTTGGGTGTTCATGGAAGGGAGTTTGTTATTGGACAGACAAATATCACCAGTAGAGATAGCAGTTGCATCAACTGATGAGTCTCTTGGTAGAACAGCAGGACTTGGCTACTTTGATTCATGTCTTTGTTAAAGCTAGACTGGATTACTACAACAATTTGTTTCATGGGTTTCCTAAGTTTCAACTTTAACATTTACGATTATCCAAAATATAGCTGCTCAGCTACTGATGGATAAGAAATTGTGGACCGTATCTCTCCAATACTGTCGGCCCTCCATTGGCTTCCAGCAGAATGATGAGTCAAGTTTAAGATCATCCATGTTTGCATTTGGATGGATCCTTGGAGATATATGAGCTAGCACAGAATTTCCAAACATCTCAACAATTTCTTCTGATGATGCCCTCTAGGATTAGTCTGCAATACACATGCCAATTGGCCTTTGTGGTGCAGGATCCCCGTATATGGAATGCACTATCATTGGATATTTGGCTGGAAAGACTTTGCCTTACATTCTGGAAAACAAAACTTGGGGGTCAATATTCAAAAGGGGTTAGCCAATTAACAGGACCTACTAACTGGCAATCTCGATATTCGGCAGCACTATCTGTCCAGTGCCACTGAAAACCACCACAGACTACAGGAAAGACACCCTTTTAAATCTGAGACAGTCTGTGGGTGGAGTGGAGGTGGTCCCAGCAGCCAACTGGTGAGCAGCAATATTTAGCCGCTAACCAAATAGTTAAACTGTATAAAGTTAGGGCAGCCATTGACCTGTCCTCACTTTATGTAGTTTAGTTATCCGTTTAATGGCTGAATATTGCGCTGACCGAATAATTGTCATGATCACCGGCAAAACTAGATATTCGACGAAGGATGCTGGATAGGCTCCAGTGCTGAATATCTGGTTTTAATCCCAGTGGCGGTGGCAGATGCTTAGAAAGCGTTAACCACTGCTGATGAATATTGACCTTATGGCTTTTTGGTCACTGGGCTGGGAGATCTTGTTAAATAGGGTTGAGGCTGAGTGGGAGAAAGCTGGGCTTGACGTAAGGTTCTATATATGGGAAAGAAAGGGGGTAGATGGTGAAAGGAGAGTTGGGCTTTTATTGTTACTATCTGCTCTTATTTAGTTAATGATTGTTTGAATGATTTGTTATAGCTAAATAAATCTGATGTGCGGATACTTGCAATGCAGTAAAACAGATGTTAAAATAAAACAAACATAATAATAAATATTAAATCTGATTAATTAAAACCACTTACGCAGCACCCCCCCCCATCAAACCATTATAAGTATCCATACATCAGATTTATTTAGCTATGACCAGATTATTGATGAAGAGGGAAGATATAAAATGAGAAAAACTAATCCCGGTAGCCATGAATTCAAAGGCTAGATTGGATTGTGCTAGAGCTGGAAAAGTCCAGAACTCAGCAGCGATGAAGCGATCAGGTTACTAAATAAAATTAAACTGATACATTTCCTTAAAATTGTAAATGTCCTTGAATCTGAACTGAAAAAATATTTTAAATTTCAATCTGGCAGCATAAAGAACACAAAACTGCAAATCTCAAAGACAATTCATATTCCAGTACCTTCCCCCCATCCCCCTGACCAACACCCTACAGTTGACTACACCAAGAATGCAGAGTACAGGACCTATAGAGCAAATCTACTATTCCATAAACATCACTAACTTCTGAAACTCACACAACATGGAGCGTACCAAGAAAAGGGCAAAACCATAAATATTGCAGTGGCCTCTAGAATATCAATATTCATATTCAGAAAACTTTATAAGCCTGATTACTACAGATCCCTACATAGAAAACCCATGCTAACAGAACAAGTAGCCTCAGTCACACATGCAGAACTCAGATAGACTTTCACCAAGTAGGGAATAAATTAATACAAACTAAAAACAGATATATGTAAATAAAAATGTTTTTTACCCATTACTCTTAGGTTTACAGGATTTCTTTCCCAAACCTTTTACTCCAGAGTGAGGTGAGAAAAAGAACTCTTATGTGCAGACATCTGCATAGTTGGCAGAAACTAACATAAGTGCTCAGTGCAAGTAGCGTGAGTGCAGCTAAAGCCACCTCAGTGTGCAATTTTAGAGACCACAACTTCAAAAGGATATAAACAGGATAGAGTCGGTGCAGAGGGTGGCTAATAAAATGGTTAGTGGTCTTCATTATAAAGCATATGGGGACAGACTTAATATGTATATGCTAGAGGAAAGGTTGGATAGAGACGATATAATAGAGACGTTTAAATACCTCCATGTATTATGTGTGCATAAGAGACTGTGCTCCCTACATGCTAAACAGCTGGAAAGGCCTTCCACTCCTTTCTGTATTTAAATTGCAGTAATCTTTCTGCTATCTTAGCTCACCAAGAAGACTATTCCATAGGACATAACAGAACATCCTATCTCTTAGCCTTTGCACAGAGAGAGAGAGAGAGAGAGAGAGAGAGGGAGTGAGAAAGAGAGAGAGAGAGACAGAGATAGAGAGAAAGGGAGAGGGAGAGACAGAGATAGAGAGAAAGGGAGAGGGAGAGAGAGAAAGGGGGGGAGAGAGAGGGGGAGAGAGGGGAATTAAACAGAAGAAGAAGATGGTAGTGTGACTGAAAGATGGAAAATATGAGAAACAAAGAGGACGTAGACAACTATGGGGGGGGGGGGGGGAGAGAGAATAAAAATGTGAGAGACAAAAGGTGAAGAAGATAAAAAGTGAAAAGCTATTAGGCAGCCTGTGAAGTAACGCAAAAGCCTACAAAAATCATATTTGGCAGAAACTCCTAGAATTCAAACAACAACAACCCTACTACCTATGAAAAAAACAACACAGTGAATGCTGTACCGGGCTCCAGAACATGGAAAGGGCCTTCTTCTGGGAGGTGCAGACTGAAATAAGAAGTTATATAAGTTGCCTACATAGGCATCAAGGAAACCTACATTATTGTGATTTGAACAGTTTATTAAATGAAATACAAAGTTCCTTTTGCCATAGAGGGTGTAAATACCTGGGCAACAGAGGGTTAATAGCTAAAAAAATGTCAATTAAAAATTGATTTTCTCAGTAGTAATATAAAACTATATGCCCTTCCTCCCCGATTCCACCAACGATCAGCTGTTTGAACGGCATCTGCCAATCACATCGGGGCAGCAACGGATTTAAAAGACGCCATTACAACGGCGCGCCCGCGCCTTGCGGGCCCGCGCCTAAGGACCACGCCAAAGGGCCCTTTGGCGTGGCCCTTGGGCGTAGGTCCGTGGGGTAGCAAGGAAATGGCTGATCTATGTTGGTTCTGTTTGTTGTTTTGCTTTGTGTAGTCAAGTATAATGTAAGGTATGTATTGTATTTCCCTATGTATGTGTCTATGTTCTGACAATCTGATGCTTGTTTCCCTACCTTTTTATGTAACTTGTGCTGTATTAACCGCTTTGATTTAAGGAAAAGGTGGGATACAAAACTTGTAATGTAATCTCTGTTGTACATGTGTCATGTATTGAAATGTATTGTATTGTACTGTGGCCGCTTTGATTGAAGGATAAGGCGGGATATAAAACATGTTAAATAAATAAATAAAATAAATAAATTATTCCACAGAGCTGCCAGCGCTTCCAAAATGGTAACACCAAATTTTCTAATTCTTGTTACAAAACGTACTGTAATATCACCACACCAGACATTAGGCAAAAGCTGCCCCTCACTGTTTTGCAATCTTAGCACACCGATCTAAATTTTGCATGGTCCTCCCCTGTCACCCCTCCCTCTTTGCCAGTAGAAAGACGGCAACACGTTTTACCCATGTGTGCCTCATTCTGCCATCTTTTTCTTTTTAATACTTTATTTTTCCAGTTACATCAACAAGTCAAGTATCACATAACCAAGATGCAGTAACTTCATCACAAAAACCCATAACATCAAAGCTACAATCAGGAATATAGAAACCCATATCCCCTCCCTCTTCCCTCCCACCCTCCCCCACCCCCTGCGCTTCATAGAGGTCTTCAAAAAGTCCATGAAAGCCTCCAAATAATGTCCAAGGCAAGATCTATGCAGTCATCAAGTCCGCACAGAAGTGCCACCAGTCTATATTAATCCACAGTCGTTCCATGAGGCAATACCGCATTCAACAACCAGGCCTCAAAGAGTTCCCAAACTTCTGTGATTTGGTCCAGTTTATGCCAACTGAAAGCCGTTAGCTTAGCCATCAAACAACCATTGCATTCCATCCCTAAATGTTCTTCCCAGCTGGATGAACTGTCATTTCCAGTTTTCAGCAATTGCCTTGTAGAATGCCTTTAAGCACCAATCCAATCCATTTCCCTTTCCTTCTCTTAACTTTGTTAAGGCCCCAACTCAGGAGGGCTGTCTCAGCAACAGCTGGGATTGGTTTTCTCATTTTCTGACTGAAAAAGTCAAACACCAGCCCCGAAAAAGGTTGAATTTCGGGGCAAACTGATTTGGCCACAATTCCTCCATTATAAATTGGAACCTGTACCAGCTGTTCAGGTATATAATACTGCTGATATAGCATTTTAAAAAATTTCCTAACATGTGATTAGCAACCCTCCTCTTGCAATTCTGTGGTGTACCTTCTCTTTTCTTAATATGGTCTCTGCCAGAGACCTTTACTGCTGCGGCTGAGCTGGGTGTCTATGATGTTTGACTTTTCTCATATGATCCCGACACCACAGCTACTGCTTTGGGAGACTGTTTATTTCTGATCTTGACGTCTCTGGCCTGCTACTATCTCCCCGCCAAGTTTTTTCCCGCTCAAGCTCATTCGAGCAAGAAAAAAAGTAGCGGGAAGGCAGTGGTAGGCCAGAGATGGCAAAAATCTGAAATAAACACAGCCATTATTGGTTCCTGCAGGCGGCAGTTTTAAGGGGGCAGCACTCCAGCAGTCGCGGCTGTATTTATTTCTGATTTTGCTGCCTCTGGCCTGCCACTGCCCTCCTGCCGCTATTTTTCTCACTTGGATGAGCTTGAGCAAGAAAAAAAAATGGAGGGAAGGCAGTGGCAGGCCAGAGGCGGCAAAATCAGAAATAAACACAGCTGTGGCTGCCGGAATGGCACCCCCTTGAAACTGCCGCCTGAGGCAACCGCCTCAGGTGGCCTATTGATAGAGCCAGCCCTGGTTGGCCCTGTCAGCATGCATCTGCATAATTGTTCTCATACACTTATGCCCATCTACGTAATGAGGGTGATTTTATATGTCCCCATGCTGTTAACATGTGCTGTCACATGGATATTAGGGGCTTGATTTATAAAGTGAAGGATGAGATATGTCTCAAATGAGTTGCGGCAGTTGCATCTGTTCTAGAGCAGACGTAAAGGCCCACATCTAGATTTTTCAAAAACGTGCTTAAATTATATAATTTTATAACTTACGCATTTAAATTCCACTCCACTATGCTCTACCCAAGCTCCTCCCCTTTGCATACCCACACTGAAAGCATGCGCATGCTTACAGAATGGCAACTGACTAAAACACATATGTAAGTCCTTTAAAATAGGGTCTTAGACACATAAACAATACCTAACTTCACATGTCTCCCTTACAAAATCAGTCCCAATATATGCATGGGGCTCTACATGGGAACTAGAGTGTCAGGTTAGTAGGTTCACTTGTCTGTGGGATTTTACAAAAGGCTGTGCCAAATGTGGAGCCTTTTGTAAAATATATAGAAAGACATGCAGGAGTTCACATGTTTTTGCTGGCAGGTATGACTTGAGCAGCTAAATAAATAAATAAAAGGTCCCCAACAACAGACTAAAAAGGTAAAGGTAAAAGGTTGCTGAACTCTGTAACCTCCTCAGGCTCAGAAACTGCTAACACATAATCAGGAGTTAGTGGGCCTGTTTCCTGAGTGCAGTTGAAGCCTGCATAAAAGGCTCCTGTGCCCTGCCCTTTTGAGGCTTTCCTAACCAGGGCTCCACACATCAAACAGTAAGTAAGGATTTGAGGGTTTCTTTGTTTGGTTTTTTTATTACATTGCTAGCTCTCTGACTGGGAGCTCTTAAAAGGGTTTTGTGTATATTTTTTAAAGCAAGGTTACTTTCATTTTTGCTGTTTTAGGGGAACTTTGCTTGAGCACAGTAGGTTGCTGAACTCTGTAACCTCCTCAGGCTCAGAAACTGCTAACACATAATCAGGTAGTAGACTGGCTAATCTACTGAAGAGGGCTTTAAACTAGATTCGTTGGGGATGGGTGAAGAAAGCCCCCAGGTAAGTGAAAGCCCCCAGGTAGGTGATACATTAAATACCTTTATGGAAATGGGTAACAGGGGTAACATATGGAAAGCAGTGTGTATTAATGCCCGTAGCATGGGAAATAAGATCCCTGAAGTTGAAGCTTTGGTGGGAGTGGCTGACTTGGATTTAGTGGCAGTTACAGAAACATGGTTCACAGAAAACCATGACTGGGATGTAACTATACCTGGCTATACTTTATTCAGAAAGGACAGGGTAGGAAGAAGGGGAGGAGGAGTGGCACTATATGTAAAAACTACTATTAAAGCTTTGGAATTACAGAGCTTAAAAGGGAGAGAGGAGGCATTGTGGGTTAAACTAGAAAGAGGGAAAGAGAAATCTATTTGCATTGGTGTGATATACAGACCTCCCTCACAAGAGGAAGAGGTGGACAGAGAGTTAATTGAAGACATACGCAGCATTGCTAGGAAAGGGGAAGTGCTACTGCTAGGAGATTTCAATATGCCAGATGTTGATTGGCACATTCCTGCTGCAGTATCATCTAGAAGTAAGGAGATCCTGGATTCTCTACAGGGAGAACTATTCAGGCAATTGGTAACAGACCCCACACGTGAAGGGGCCATACTGGACTTGGTGCTTACCAATGGTGAAAGTGTTTCTGATGTTGTAGTGGGAGATCATTTTGCATCCAGTGATCACCAGATGGTGTTGTTCAGTATTAGGACTAGGGCTGTTAGAATCCATTCCAAGGTGAAGATCTTAGACTTTAGGAAGACTAACTTTGCGAAGATGGGCCAATACCTCAGGGAGTCGTTAGTGGGATGGGAACAGCTGGGGGATGTAGAAAAACAGTGGGCAAAACTGAAAGGGGGTATTTTAAAGGCAACCAACCTTTTTGTTAAAATGGCAAATAAAGGCAAAAGGAACAGGAGACCGCTATGGTTTTCGAAGGAAGTAGCTGAAAAAGTGAAGAAAAAGAGGGAGGCCTTCATGAAATACAAGAGATCACAGAGAGAGGAAGACAGGCATCTGTATTTGGAGAAACTTAGAGAAGCTAGCAAAGTAGTCAAGAAGGCAAAGATTCAAAAGGAGGAGGAAATAGCCAATGCAATAAAATGGGGGGATAAGACATTTTTCAGATATATTAGTGAGAAGAGGAAGGGCAAAAGTGGTATTGTCAGACTCAAGGGTGCAGGGGGGAATATGTAGAAGCTGATAAGGATAAAGCGGAATTGCTTAACAAATATTTTTGTTCTGTGTTCACAGATGAAGAACCAGGAGCAGGACCTCAGAAAACACCCACAAATAAGAACAGAAGCGAGGGACATCTTGAACAATTTTCAGAAGACTGTGTTCGTGAGAAACTAGCTCAACTTAAAGTAGACAAAGCGATGGGACCGGATGGGATACACCCTAGAATACTGAGGGAACTTGGGGACGTTCTAGCAACTCCACTGACTGACCTTTTCAATGCCTCGTTGGAGTCGGGAGTGGTGCCAAAGGACTGGAGAGAGGCTCATGTGGTGCCTTTACACAAAAGCGGAAGTAAGGATGTGGTTGAAAACTACAGGCCGGTTAGTTTAACTTCGGTGGTGAGTAAATTATTGGAAACGCTGCTGAAAGAGAAAATAGTGAGGTTTCTGGAGTCCAGCGGATTACAGGATCCGAGGCAGCATGGATTCACCAGAGGCAGGTCTTGTCAGACAAATCTGATTGATTTCTTTGACTGGGTGACCAGGGAGTTGGACCGAGGGAGAGCTCTAGATGTGGTGTATTTAGATTTCAGTAAAGCCTTTGACACTGTTCCTCACAGGCGACTTATAAACAAACTGAGCACCCTAGGGATGGACCCTAAAGTTACTGCTTGGGTTAGAAATTGGTTGGGTGGTAGGCGACAAAGAGTACAAGTAAATGGAGCTCACTCTGAGGAGAAGGATGTTACCAGTGGTGTGCCCCAGGGATCTGTCCTTGGTCCGATTCTTTTTAACATCTTTGTTAGTGATATAGCGGAAGGGCTGTCGGGTAAGGTTTGCCTCTTTGCGGATGATACCAAAATCTGCAATAGAGTAGACACCCAGGAAGGTGTAGATAACATGAGGAGGGATCTAGCTAAGCTTGACGAATGGTCTAGAATTTGGCAGCTGGGATTTAATGTTAAAAAATGTAAGGTCATGCATTTGGGCTGCAGCAATCCAAGGGAGCAATACAGTATAGGAGGTGAAGTACTTTTGTCCACTAAAGAAGAGCGGGACCTAGGCGTGGTTGTGTCTGATGATCTTAAAGTAGCTAAACAGGTAGAAAAGGCGACGGCAAAAACTAGAAGGATGCTTGGGTGCATACGGAGAGGAATGACTAGCAGAAAAAAGGAGGTGATAATGCCTCTGTATAAGTCTTTGGTGCGACCTCATTTGGAGTATGGTGTGCAATTCTGGAGACCGCACCTTCAAAAGGATGTGAACAGGATGGAGTCGGTGCAGAGGGCTGCTACTAAAATGATTAATGGGCTTCATTATAAAGCATATGAGGACAGACTTAAGGATCTTAATATGTTCACCTGAGAGGAAAGGCGGGATAGAGGTGATATGATTGAGATGTTTAAATACCTCCGTGGCATAAATGTTCAGGGAGAGAGCCTCTTTCAATTGAAAGCAAGTTCTGCTACGAGGGGACATGGGATGATGGTGAAGGGAGATAGATTCAGGAGTGATATGCGGAAATATTTCTTTACGGAAAGAGTAGTGGATCCGTGGAATAGTCTCCCAGTGGAGGTGGTAGAGATGAGGACAGTAACTGAATTCAAAAAAGCATGGGACCAACACAGAGAATCTCTAAAGGTAAAAAGTGGACTGTTGTAGTTTTTGTTATGGAAGGACAGACTAGATGGGCCTTGTGGTCTTTTTCTGTCATCATGTTTCTATGTTTCTATGTAACCCAATCATCACTGACTTGCCATATCAGCACACAAAGAAAAAGTATGCAAGCAACATGCAACAGAAAATTCTTATATGGCCCATCAATCTGAAATGCACTCCTGGACAATTTAAGATCCATTTAAGAAATATCACAAAAAAATGAAAACACATCTTCTTCGTAACTGACACATAACTGACACATGGACACATCACATAACCTAAGAGAATGTATAACAGCACATATTGCTGCCTGTACAGATAATGTTTTACAGCACCACTGTATATAGCCCACACTGTACATAGCTCAAACCATTCTAGCACGCAACACACCACACCTTGTACATAGCTCACCCCAATCTAGCACACGATACAACACACACTCAACTAAATTGCACCCTCACTGCATGATTAACACACTCACTTTACCCGATTGTTTGCTGTGATACCACCTTGATTAATAAGATAAGGCGGTTTAAAAATACTGTTAAATAAATAAATAAATAAATAAAGCCCACCACTGCTACAAACCACCCACCTATAACCCCCCCTCACAAATCAACTCCCGCACTCCCCCTCCTTCCCACCAAGATGAGTAGCTTGACATCCTCAGAACAATTCCCTCTGACAAACCCCTCACTCCCCTCCCACCCTTCCATCCCCATCGATGATGGTAAGCAACCACGCAATCCACCCAAGTGTTATCCACAACATACCTCTATCACGTATGGAAGTTTCCCACCACCCTCAACCAAGCAAATGATCTGCTGATTGGTTATGAAGGGTCTTTCAAATGTCGATCATTGCTTTGTATTTGATGCATGCTGTTATTGGGAACCAGTGTACTGTAGCTGCTTGTGAATTGGTGAGATGTGGTCGTGCCTTGATGCGTCTGTGGTTATGCAGGCTGCCGTGTTCTGGGCCACTTGGAGTGGGTATAATATATGTTTTGGGAGACCTTGGAGGACTGAGTTGCTGTAATCTAGATTTATTTATTTTATTTTATTTATTTATTTAACATTTTTTATATACCGCACTATTCATCATCAGTGCGGTTTACATTGAACAACAATATACCTGTCAATACATGACTGATCTAGGTTTACAGATTACAGGGAAGATAAACTGGGTGTGAACTGGGGTAACTATCTACATAATTATACAAATTATATATACATTGAATAGGTTACATCAAGATTTGATATTTGACAAGAATACAGTGTTTTCACATTTTGACCCTTTGTTCTGGATTGTTGTTATGTGTAGGAGTTATCTGAGTGAGGCGGGAGCCGGTTCTATTGTGTGTATGGTAGCCTGAAGTGCAAAGTGAATAAATAGTGCTTGATGGACTTTCTAAATTGGGTGATATCCCTGATTGATCTGATGTTTGGAGGTAGTTTGTTCCAGCACTTGGGAGCATAGGACACAAAAGCTCTGTTAGTAGTTTGTTGTGTCCATTTTGTGGAGATACTAGGAGTAACTAGTGTGTTTTCTGCTACTAGTCTCCTGGGTCTGTTGTTTGGTGTGTGGGTGATGAGCTTTGAGATCGATGCAGGAGATAATTTATTAATAGCCTTGAATGTGATGAGGAGGGTTTTGTATATTATTCTGCAGTTTATCGGGAGCCAGTGCAGATCGATCAGTATTGGTGTTATATGATCTCTTATAGAAGCTCCAGATAAGATGCGGGCTGCCGCGTTCATCGTCAGTTGAAGTGGATTTAGTGTATTCTTGGGGAGGCCATGAAGGATGATTTTCGCATAGTCGAAATGCGGTGTGACTAGGGGTTATTATAGCCTGACAGACTGTGCGGAAGTGGTTGGGGTCAAGTAGGCGACATAGGTTCTGTAGAATCTTCATTTTGTTGTATGCAGAATTAGAAAAGGTACAGAGAAGAGCCACTAAAATGGTAAAGGGGATGAAAGGATACCCCTATGAGGAGAGATAGGTTAAAGGTTAGGGCTCTTCATAAGAATATACAGGCAAGTCAGGGGACATGTAGAGCATAATGTGCACAGCGAAAGAAACACAGCCACACTATTGCCAGAAATACAGATCACAGCCATAAGCAATGCAGATGGGTTGCACTGGGAACCAGGATGTCTGAGGGGAGGAGTGGAAGATGTGACCTGCACCCACTGTTCCCTGTAAGCTGTGCGCGTGTGCGCGCGCACACACCTCGCCGAGCGAGCGCACATACTTTACAACAGTGCGCACAAAAATTACAGCTCTGATTCTGATAGAAAACACCACAGACATCTTAAAATTTAAAAGTTATGATTGTAATTACTAGAAATTTCCCGCTTCATTTAGTAATCATCTATTTTCATTTAATTTGATTAAAATCAATGTGGTGTACATACTGTATTCTGACGTGTAGTCAAATTTTAAAGTATATAACTCCGAGTGTCGTTATGTGGCGCACAAAAATTTAACCTTCCTTCAAAAGCTGCACACAGCTGATATTTTATGCACACACAGCCTACAGAAAATTAGAGGGAACATTGCCTGCACCAGGCACCAGGGTACTTCCATTTACCACATATCACAGCTGCTGTACATCTGGGCAGGGATGATCCCCGGCCCAAAGGCAACAGAATGAAAGCATCGGGGGAGGACAGAGGACAGAGGAACAACCACTGAAATGAGTGAATAACCAAGCATGTCATCTCCATTATCCTCAACAGAGGCTTCCACATTATCCAAGACCTCAAGACCTTGAAGGTCAGGTTCATGGCCATGAAGAGTATCCAGCTCCAATTGCTGCAGTGCCTCTGGCAGGAGCTGTAGTGGAAGAAATTTAAGTCATGGCACAGGAGGCATAGTTGCTACATATAGGGAAGGGAGATTGGATCACCATCTGCAATATGCAATGGCAGGAGATGCATGCTAGCATCATGTATCTACAAAATACAGTAGAGTACCAGCTGTAACACCACAGCAGTCGGGAAATAAACCAGAATATTGACATGCAGTAGAGAGCCTTGAATAGATGCTGGCATATGTTGTAAAGATGGCCCTAGTTGCTAGCAGTACATATGCAGTGCCAATGGAGGGGTGGGGGCATAATCAAGGATTAGGAAACCACAGGATGGGCCACTTGCACAAATAGAGGCAGTATAGGGGATCCAGCCAGGTCAGGGTGCCCTATAGTGGTTGATGGTGATGGCATGGGAAGGTGGAACATAGACACAGTATACAGGTGCCATTGTCAGCACCCAGGCCCATGTGTAGACCACAACTGTGTATGGGATAGTGATGGCAGTCAGTGCAGTGCATCACTGGGCGTGGCAACTACTGTTCCCCTGACACACAGCTACCAGATATTGAGAGGGCTGCAGGTGTAGTGTCTCCCTCTTTCAGGAGACACAGTGACATGGGTGCTGAGGGTGCAGAACAATCCATGAAGTAGCACTGACCCAGCAAAGGGTTGATATGGTTGGCAAGATGTGCATGGGTGTGACATGGTAGAAATGCAGAGCAACAACTAGGTAGTGATGCAACATATATAGGGTGGATGTAGCACTAAAAGAGGCCTCACAATGCTTGATCGAGCACTACCTTTGGCACCCCCCATTATTTATTTTTATTTATTTATTTATTACAAGTTCTTATATACCGCACTATTCGGCATCAGCGCGGTTTACATTATAACATAAAGACCATAACAACAAGCTGTTTGGTTTACATCGAACAGGAGTACAAACTTGGAGAACCGGGGTAAACTATATACATGAGATAATTACATAGAAAAGAATAGAGTCTTAATAATATCAAGAACGGCATGGTGTGTTCATGAGTGGGTCACTTCCTCTGGTTCAATTGCTGGTAGGGTAGTATTGAAGGAAGAGGTGGTATTTGAGTGCCTTCCTGAACTGGAGTAGGTCAGTAATGGCCCTTATGTCAGAGGGTAGAGTGTTCCAGCATTTGGGTACATAGAAACTGAAGGCTCTGTTTGAGGTTGTCATGTTGCACTTTGTCAACGCCTTCGAGGTTGTCAGTAGGTTTACGGCTGTTGTTCTTCTGGATCTGTTGGGGGGTACAGTGTGAATCAGATCTGTGAGTGAGGAGGATGAGATACCCTTGATTGCCTTGAATGATAGTACTAGGGTTTTAAAGATGATCCTCCCATGGATGGGGAGCCAGTGAAGTTGTTTAAGAATGGGAGTTACGTGATCGCTTCTGGAGGCTCCGTAGAGGACTCTTGCTGCGGCATTCATGGCCATCTGTAGTGGGCTAAGAGTGGATTGAGGGAGACCTTGTAATATGGCATTTGCAAAGTCGAAGTGTGGCAGGATTAGCGCTTGGTATATGGTTCGGAAGTCATTCGGGTCCAACAGGGAACGCATATGCCTAAGCGAGCGTATTTTGAAGTATACAGCTTTAACTATGTTATTTATGTGATGTTTCATATCCAGACGTTGGTCCAATGTAACTCCAAGGTATCTTATTGTTTCTTTAGCTTGTAGGTCAGCTTCCTTGACACTGACGTGGGCTGGAGGGGTGAAGTTGGGGTCTTTGGAGATGAAGAGCACCTCTGTTTTTTTTATGTTGAATGCGAAGGTTTTGTGATTGGAGCCACTCTGAGACCGAATTGAGGCAGTCTACCAACGGTGCCAGGTCTAATTGAGTTGTAGAGAAAGGCATATATAAGAGAATGTCATCTGCATATATCAAGCAGTTGACTTTGAAGGATCTTATGACGTCGCAGATGGGCTGCATGTATATGTTAAATAGTAGGGAAGACAATGAGGAACCTTGAGGCACACCTTGCTTTTGATGGAAGCGTTTTGACTCTTCTGTACCGGACTTCACATATTGCCATCTTCCATCCAGATAAGAGTTACACCATTCTAATGCACTGTTGCAGATACCTTTCTCTTTCAGTCGTCCGAGGAGAATTTCGTGGCTTACCGAGTCGAACGCCGCAGCGATGTCTAAGAAGACGAGTACAAATCCTTGTCGGATGTTGTTAATGCCTATGATAATGTCGTTGAATAGGTTAGTGAGAAGGGTCTCGACCCCATGATATTCTCTGAACCCATGTTGGCAGTGATCTAGGGGAGCTGTGGTGTCTATATGATCTTGGATTTGCCGTTGTGCCTCCTTCTCAATTATCTTGGCTAAGAGGGGAATGCTAGCTATAGGCCTATAAGATTCGACCTTTTGCGGGTCTAGCTTGGGGTTTTTCAAAAGTGGCCTGATGGAAGTCTGCTTGAGTGCTGCAGGGAAGTACCCTGTTGTGAATGAGAGGTTCATTAGATTTGCAATGAAGGGGCTGAACGCACAAAGTAGCTCCTTAATCCAAAAAGCTGGGCATGGGTCCGTTTGTGCAGTGGAGGTATTGAGAGATGCTATGGTGTCCTCGATGCATTTAGTGGATGGTGTAGAGAAGTTATTTAGTGGGGTTGCATTCGTTGGTTCTTGGAACGGGACTGTTGATACCTTGTTAGTTTGCACTATCTTGGATTGCATGTAGTCAGCGAATTTCTGTGGATGAATCTCACTGTGTTGTTCGGGAGAAGGTTCCTTTGAGAGGGATTTGACCAGGTTGAAGAGGTCACGTGGTTTATTCAGTGATCTCTTTAGAGTGTCTGTGTGGTATTGTTTCATTGTGGTTGTGATTGCTTCACGGTGTGTGGAGAGGTGAGTACGGTAGGCGGTCTGATCTTCAGTGGAAAGTGATCTGCGCCAGCGGCGTTCCAGTCTGCGGAGTTGGGTCAGAGAGGATCGCAATTCAGGAGAGAACCATGGGGCGGTGCTTCTTTTTCTCCTCTTTGTGTTATTGGAAATTGGAGGTTGTGATATGGCATGCAGATTGGAGTTCCAGGAGGTGATTAGTTCGTCGAGGTCTGGTATGGTTTTGTTGAGGAGTGATTGGGTCTCAGCCAAGATGTGTTCCCTGTTAAATGGTCTAAATCTTCTTGTGGGCGTCTGTGATGTGCTGTGCATGTTTTGGCTTCTGTGCAGCTTCTCATTGATGATGGGGATCTGGAAAATGATCAGTTTGTGGTCTGACCAGGGTACATCAACGATTGATATTGGTAGGTTGTGGTTTTGTTCAAAGACTGTCTGAGGAGCAAATACCAAATCCAGAATGTTTCCCTTTATATGAGTGGGTTTATTGATAATTTGCTTGAGTCCCATGTCTTCCATAGCACCAAGGAAGGCAATTGCGTGGTTTTGGGATAACGATGGGAGATTGAAGTCACCCATTATCCAATTTGGTTTATTGGGATTGAGGGTGCTGGCAGTAAGGTCAATAATGGTTGGGAGGTCATCTGGAGACGTGGACGGTGTCCTGTATAAGAGGTTGAGGGAGATTTGCTGGTTTGTAATGGAGAGTATGTCTAGATTGTTTGAGCTAGAGGAATCTGTTATGTGGAAGTTAAGGTCCGATTTGGATACTATGAGCACCCCTCCTCCTTTTTTGTTTTCTCTATGTCTTGTGTGTATGGCGAAATTGGGTGGTAGAAGTTGGTTGATGAGAACGTTATCTTCCGCTGATAGCCAGGTTTCTGTGATCATGAGTATCTCTAGGTCATAGCAGGAAATTGTTTCAAGAACCACAGGCCATTTTTTGCGAATAGAACGCGCATTTATGATGGCACATCTTAGGGGTCGGTATTTCGGAGGTTCTTCCTGGGTGGGTGTATTGGGTAGCTGGAGTGCTATGTGTATCAAATGGGAGCGGCGTGTGTAGGTGTCACTTCCTGGGTGGGAGTATGGGGGTCCAGACCACCTTTTTCCATGGCTATTTAAGATGGGGATAGTTCCATGAGATATGTAAAGGGCTTGGGAGGTTCCGAGCCAGTGAGTAAGTAGGAAAAAGCTGATAAGGGCGAAGAGTTGGAGGGCCATTTTGCGAGTTCCTGTTGTGTGCGAAGTACTGTAGATATGTTGCAGTATAGTGCAATAGCAGGACAGAGAGTACGGTAGTGAGACACAAAACAGTATGGCAATGGACAACGGTATATGATGCTACTGACCACAGTATAAGAAGCTATTGACAGTGTTATATAGTCTACTGACAACAGTATAGGTACTATCAACAAAGTTATATAGGCTACTGACAACAGTATATGAGGCTACAGATCATAGGATATGTGAGACCATAGGAGAATATTGATATTATATAGTCTACTGACAACAGTATAGGTACTATCAACAATGTTATACAGTATAAGAAGCTATTGACAGTGTTATATAGGCTACTGACAACAGTATATGAGGCTACAGATCATAGGATATGTGTGACCATAGGAGAATATTGATATTGGCTTAGATGGATGTGCTGGAAGACTCATTTATAGCCAGTGTTTTAGGAGTGGTATACTTGCTGTGATCGGTAGGTGGCTTGGTTCAATGTGAGAGCGAGGTCTGCCATAGGTGCGCTCCAGCTGGAGGTTTGAAGAAGACGGAGATCTTTTTCAGATGATGTTGATGAGGTTAGTTTCAAACCCGCCGGGCAGTCGAGATACTGCTGTGCTTATACGGGTTATCTGTGTTTCTTGCCGTGCCCCGCCTAAGGGCCACGCCAAAGGGCCCTCTGGCGAGGCCCTCAGGCGCGGGCCCGCCAGGCGCGGGCGCGCCCGATGGCGCGCTGAATTTAAATGCTCTGTGCTGCTCCGATTGGGCAGGGAAGGCTTCACGGCCCCTCCCGCTGCTGGTGGCTCGATCCCCGGGAAGGGGAGAGTTGCTGGTGGTGGCGGGGGTCCGAAGAGGCCTGCGCCCGATGGCGCGCTGAATTTGAATGCTCTGTGCTGCTCCGATTGGGCAGGGAAGGCTTCACGGCCCCTCCCGCTGCTGGTGGCTCGATCCCCGGGAAGGGGAGAGTTGCTGGTGGTGGCGGGGGTCCGAAGAGGCCTACGCCCGATGGCGCGCTGAATTTGAATGCTCTGTGCTGCTCCGATTGGGCAGGGAAGGCTTCACGGCCCCTCCCACTGCTGGTGGCTCGATCCTCGGGAAGGGGAGAGTTGCTGGTGGTGGCGGGGGTCCGAAGAGGCCTGCGCCCGATGGCGCGCTGAATTTGAATGCTCTGTGCTGCTCCGATTGGGCAGGGAAGGCTTCACGGCCCCTCCCGCTGCTGGTGGCTCGATCCCCGGGAAGGGGAGAGTTGCTGGTGGTGGCGGGGGTCCGAAGAGGCCTGCGCCCGATGGCGCGCTGAATTTGAATGCTCTGTGCTGCTCCGATTGGGCAGGGAAGGCTTCACGGCCCCTCCCGCTGCTGGTGGCTCGATCCCCGGGAAGGGGAGAGTTGCTGGTGGTGGCGGGGGTATATCAAGTAGCAGAGAATGGCACTCCTGCAAAAGGCTACATCTGCAATGTTCGACATCTGAACAGGTCAGGCTGGAGATACACATATTGCAGATATCACAGGGGAAAGCAAGGACTCAGCTAAAATGCGTAAATGTTTGTGACACATCTGCTCTTAGCATGGAACTAAGCAGGAACTCTCTGTTTTGCAGCTGTTTTGGCAACCTTGAAAGTCACTCCACTACCACCACAATCACTACTGCTGTCAGCATCCCTTCAACCACCACCACCATCAGCACCCCAGGTGCTACATGAACTACTGTCACCACCACCTCCTTCCCTCATCAGGTGACTCCCATACCTTGGTCCAATCAGCATATGGTCCCCTTTGACCTACCACTTCAACACTATGATGAGAAACAGAAACAGCCATATAACCCTCACAGATTTAAGAAATTTGGTAAACAAGCCCTATTTGATCACATAATACCAAGACTTGACTCTACCTCAACTGATCTTACATCAATCATAGACAAATGGAATAACACCATCGAAACATTTGCACTTGCTCCTCAAAAAAAATTGTACCAGAAGGAGTTGATCCAAGATGGCTACGACCAGTGAGTAGTGGCTTGCATGCGATCCTGATGGGGAAGTGGAAGGGGAGAACGGCAAAGTTTCCATCGACTAGCCGAGAACCCCCCATGGCAATACCTACTGGTCCATTGGATCATTTTCTTCTTTTGCGAGCTCAGCCGGGGCAGTCTGGAGTTGGAAGTGTGATAATTCTGGTTCAGGGGCTGTCGGACCTTTGGCATCCTCATTGGGGTTAGAACTTAGCCCTCCGGAGGTGTGGTGCCCTTTGAAATTTGACACCATCTCTCCCCCCCGAGCGGATTCCAGTTGTGCTTCTCTGATGATTTGTTCTGCATATAAATTAAACAAGTAGGGGGAAAGTATGAAGCCTTGTCATACACCTTTGCTGATTTTAAACCATTCTGTTTCTCCTTGTTCCATACGAACTGCTGCTTCTTGATCAATGTACACATTGTGCAAGAGAACGATCAGCTGTTCTGGTATATCCATGTTTCTTAATGTGGCCCAGAGTTTCTCATGATTTACACAGTCAAAAGCCTTGCTGTAGTTGATACAACACATATAGATATCCTTTGGTACTCTTTTGTCTTTTCAAGGATCCATCTCATATTCGCAGTGATGTCTCTCGTTCCTTGCCCTTTCCTGAACCCTGCTTGCACTTCAGGCAATTCTCGATCCAGGTATGGTTGTAATCTCTGCTGAATGATCTTGAGTAGAATCTTGCTGGCATGTGGGATCAGAGGGCTCATGCAATAATTTCCACAGTCAGTTGGATCACCTTTCTTCAGTTTTAGTATAAACACAGATCTTTTCCAGTCAGTCGGCCATAATGTTGTCTTCCAAATTTCCTGGCACAGCCTTGTAAGTATGTTGACAGCTGCATCCAATTGCTGTAATACTTCAGTGGGAATACCATCAATGCCTGGTGTTTTGTTCTTTGATAAGGCTTTCAATGCTGCTTCAACTTCTTCTTTCATCACCAATGGTTCCTGATTATAGGGAACAGGTTGAAACGGCTATTGGTCCACTTGATCTTTATCGTATAATGACTCTGTATATTCTTTCCGCCTTTTCTTGATTTTCTCAGCATCATTCAACATGGATCCTTGAGCATCTTGTAACATTCCAATTCGAGGCTGGAATTTTTTCCTTAACTCTTGTAGCTTTAGGAAAGTCGAACTTGTTCTTCCTCTAATAGTTTCTGATTCTATTTCCTTGCATGCGTCATTGTAGTAATTCTCCTTATCTTGTCTTGCTGCACATTGGAAATCTCTGTTGAGTTCTGCGATTGCCTCTCTTTCTTCTCTGGCTTTAGCTTCTCTGCGTTTCTGGGCAATTTTCAGAATTTTTTCGCTCATCCATTTTTGCCTTTTCACTTAAGTAGAGACTTCTCATTTTCTTCCAACACAACCTTCTTGATGTCATCCCATAACTCTTCTGGTGCTCTGTCATTTGTATCTAAAACAGCAAATTGATTTTGCAGGAAGTCTTTAAATTTGGGTGGTATATTTTCAAGGTCATATTTTGTTATGTTTACGAGTGGCTTGCTCTTTTTCAACTTTAGCATGAGTTTGCATACTGTCACCAGCACCCCTTTTTGGCCCTGTTAGGCGCCCGCCTAGGGCCGTGAGGTGTGGGTTGCCTTATTAAAGAAATAGTCAGTAGCCGTGTAATTAAGGCAAAAGAAATAATTCGGGTTTTATTCCCCGTCCCACATAGGATTCTTTATGAACAGCACAAAGGAACACAAAAGAAAACTGTTTCTTCACAGTATAGAAAATAAACTCTTCGCCAGCACAATGTATCACAGAACTCTTGCTTGCCTGGCTAACATAGGGATGTAATTTCATCAGACAGACAAAGCGTGCAATCCATGGAATCCAGTTCTATATCACACTCCTGGTTTTCCCATTGCATCTGCTCATGGTCTGTATTTGGAGGCACATAACAATGTTTATAACTGAAATCCTCACAGCTCTTCCCTTGAATGACACTATTTATTCTATTTGGTAAGTGCTCTATATCAAAAGGGTTCAAGAGTCCTGTGCTAGGAACTATATCTCTCAGGTTCCTTCTCCAATAGGGATTTTCCTCCCAATTACTGAGCTTTGCTTTGCTGGCAATGCCTGACTTTTTCCCTCTAGCTACAACAGGGTACTTAGCTTTTGTCCCTGGGTAATGAGCTTCTCTCTCTGGGCTTTGGCTGGCTCCTCTCCAAGACTTCCACGTCTCTGTAGCCAGGTCCAAGCTAAAATCACTTTCTGAAGAGAGTCTGTGTCTGCTGCCTCTTGCTACCGGGACACTTCCTTTACTTCCTGGTTCTAGCAAGGTCTGCTGGTTGAGAGGACTTCCTTCCTCTTGGTTACTCATTCTCCAGTGACCGAGGCCCCCTCTGGCTTGGGAGACTCCTCTGCAGCTACAGCCTGCTCCACCCTTTGGCTTCTGCTCCTGCCTTTGCTGCCTTGGCTCCAGCCCCTCCCTTTGCTCCACTACTGGGTTTTCCCTGTAGTTTTTATGCTCCTGTTCTCTGCACGTTGTACGTGCCCTTCCACTCAGGTGAGCTTGATTAGCCTTTTGGTTTTCTGCTGCGTCACCTTTGGTGAATGGAAAGTTTTCTCCACTATACTTGGGCTTTTTGAAAGCTGAATATGTTTGCTGCCTATGTGTTTGTGAGGTAAGCTCTTCCTCTTTTCCTATTACCATAGGCTCTGAGCTAGCCATTTCCTCATATAACATAGGCTCTGTACTAGTTACCTCATCACAATACTAGTAGTTGATGTACCACAGTCAGCTCCAGGCTTTGTCTTCATTGATGTTCGCCTTCATTGAGCTTTTCTATTGTTGACTTCCTCAGATGTAGTCAATTTGATTTTTGTACAGTGCATTGGGTGAAGTCCATGTGTTCAGTCGCCGCTTGTGCTACTGGATGAATAGATCGTTGGTCTTGCAGAATTCTATCAGTCTTTCTCCAGCTACAATTATGTTGTCGTCCATATTTTCCAACCACTTTGCTTTCTTCTTTGTTGTCTACTTTTGCGTTGCAGTCACCCATGACTATCAGGATATCCTGTTTGCATGTTCTGTCAATTTCAGCTTCCACTTGTTCATAGAACGCATCAACTTCATCCTCTTCTACAGCTGTTGTTTGTGCATATACTTGAATTATAGTTGTAGTGATGGGTATTCCTCGTAGACGAATAGAAATTAAGTGTTCACTTATTGCATTGCATTTCATTACAGTTCTTGTATTTCTTCTTAATTATAAATTCAACACCATTTCTTCTTTGTCTTTCATTTCCAGCATGGTAGACCATGTGGTCATCAGATGTAAAGTGTCTGATGCCAGTCCATTTCAGTTCATTGACACTGAACAGATCGAGTTATACACATTCCATTTCATTCTTGACCATCTCCAACTTCCCTTGGTTCATGCTTTGTACATTCCATGTCCCAATATGTAAGACATCTTTGCAGCTTCTGACTCTCACTTCATGTGCAGCTACATCAGCAGTCAGATGTCCCGAAGGCTTTCATCCAAACATATCATAAATGCTGGCTTTACTCTGAAAAGTCTTCAGCTTCTCCCCAGTAAACAGTTGATACCTTCCAACCTGGGGGTCTCATCTTCCAGCACTATAGTGAAATTTGTTTTGTTGTGACCATCTATTGGGTTTTTGTGGCAAGATACAGAAGTAAATTTCCAGGCCTTTCTTCTCTGCAGGTAATTCTAGTGTTGTTTGTCGTTGTCACAGAAATGTGCTCCTCTGCCGCCAATAACAATCCATTCTGCTGCTTCCCAGATGTTTGGTTTGTCTTGGTCTGGCACCTCAGCTGAAACCTGTCCATCTTGGGAGAACCTGCCAGTAGTTAAGCTACTGATAGCTTAGCCCTCAGCAGCACTGATGCACACAAGTCCTCACAGCATGACAAGCTGCAAAGGAGATAGTCATGCCGAGGCAGATAGAATGGTAATGGAGATGCAGCAGAGACCCAATTCACCTTGTGATAAGGAAGTTTATCATAGCTCAGGAAGGAGCTATAGTAAAGGTGAAGTGACTCTGAACAAGCAACCTGTCAGTTCTGGTAGAAATAAGAAAACAGAATTTTTCTATAAAAGACTACCAGTCCCAGAATGCACCAGGTTTCCAACAGCCATTAGAGGAGCTGAAGTGGGGAAACGTGTGTTCAATCAGGAGGGCTATGAGGTAATCCCCAAGCACTCATCTCAAAGGGCAGGGCCTGATTCAGCACAGCTGTGCTGTGCTAGGGTGGAGCACTCATCTAAGCAGAATAAAGGTAGAGTTTATTCTACAGAGAATTATCCTCAGTTTCATCTGGGAGATTCTCAGTTTCATCTTGGAGATCCTCATCTTGGACAGCTTCATCATCTGGAGGATCATCATCAGAAGCAGAAGCCAGAGCGGACGGACAGAGAGGGCAAGAAACCCTTTGGAAGAAAGAAGAGAAAAGCTTTTGGGAGGTCTAAAGGAGTCCAGAGCAGTACGTATACTGGAAGGCATTCCAAAGGCAAGCTTACACCATTGGACTGGGGAAAGCCAGAGGAATGGTGCTGCAGAGCTAGGAATCTCCAGATGGTACCTGTGAGGGAGACGGCTGCACGTGGAAGGGACCCTAAGACCCGTGCCAGAAGGTATGTGAAGAGAGATCCAGTGTCCAGGGATCTGGATTGGAAGGCTGAACATAAGAACTGGACTACATACTGGCCAGGCTATTTAGAGAGGAACTCTAACAGTAATGGAAGCTCAGGTATGAACACTGATCTATGCCCTAGCTATACCCTTGAAAGACAGCAGGGAAACAAGTATTCACCTGAGAGTGCTCCATTGAGAAATTCCTCTGTACCAATCCATGATATTGAACCCATGATTGTTGAAGAAGGGGGAGGGGTTGCAGATGCAGGCTGTGAATACATGGATTGCTCTTTGTCTAAACTCCTTTGGTAATTTTCTGTTACAAAGTACAACAACCATCACAAATAAATACAAACTTGTTCTTTAATCTACTCAGAAAAGCTCCTGAGTAGGGTTTGAGCCACGCAGTAGAAAGCAAGCCAGCTAAGGGGTTTCAGCTGGGTAGCTGCTAGCAATTGAGCCTTACCTAATTGCTTGTGAGCTCTGAGGAAATCACTTCTGAGTCTATGTGTGAAGATATAAGAAGTTAACCTGAAAAGAACAGTTTTTTCCCCTTCTTTGGGGGTTTGGTTTGTTGATTGATGCACTGCTAGAAAATATTAGCTAGAGCCTACAGAAAAGACCAGTTTGTTACCAACCAGGTCTTTATTCTTTTGATTTGATTGCCTGACAAGTTCAACTGTTGTTTTCCTGATTTTGTTTTTCCAAGTTTAATACTGAAAGCAAGTATCCTGTTTTATGTGCTACCAAGCATATCTGTGTTGGGAGAAATAACCCCATAAATAAATATCTTATTGGCTTTACACTCAAGCACAACTAATTATTGTGAGCGGCTGTGTCTGGAGTGAATGGACTGCATTTCCCACAATCCCTTGCAAATCATATTGATATATGCACTTGCCAAGACTGTGAACATTCTCACCCAGGCACCCGTCTGGCAAATGGCGTAGTTTTTCGGATTGCTTTTGCGCAAAGGGATTTACTTGCTAAGGATTACAACTCAAGTCTGAAGGAAAAGACAGTTCAAGCTTAAAAGCTGAAAGAAAAGATTTTCCCTCAACTGCACTTTGGAGGAGAGGTGGCTGTTCCAGGTAGCTGTTCCAGGAAGAAAAGACCCTGTGCAGAGCTGGATTCATCACTGGCATAAGGTAACAAGTACCTGGGCATGTCTATTGGTGGATGGGAGTAAGGCACAGGGGTAATTGAGAAAAAAAAGTAGAAAAAAACACCTGTTTGGAAGGTGGTGCACTGTGTTTTTTTTCTTTGTGTTTTCTTGTAGGGATCAAGATGGATCCAAGGGAACTACCTCAGTGGATGGCAGCCCAGTTTAGCAGGCAACAGGAGCTAGCACAGCAGGCTCAGGACACTGCTATGAAAGCCTTAATGGACCAGCAGAGGCCAGTGCTTGATCTGGTGCAAGCCCTAGTTAAACTGCAGAACCAAAGTGGACCAGATGCAAGACCAGCAGTAAATACTGGTACACCACATGTGCAGAGTGTGGGACTCAATCAGGGAATTGGGGCATTTATTTTGGGAAGCTAACTCCAGATGATAATGTTGATGATTTTCTAGAGTCTTTTGAGAGAATGGCACAAGCATTAGCATGGCCAGAGACCCAGTGGGCAGTAAGGCTGGCAGCCTCATTAACTGGAGAGGCGCTTGCAGCTTATAGAGCAATGCCAGCAGCCCAGGCTTTGAATTATAAGGATGTAAAGGCTGCTATTAGAGATTGCCTAGGGTTGTCTATTTCAGAGTATAGGCGAATGTTTAGAGCTACTACATTAAGAGTGGGTGAAACACCCAGGGCTCAGAGAATCAGAGGATTAGCTGTAAAATGGTTGGAGCCTGAGCAAAAGACGGTAGAAATGTTATTAGACATTATTATGCTTGAACAATTTATGTCTGCGGTGCCTAAAGATTTGCACACTTTCCTTATACAGCAAAATTGCCAAAATCTTGGAGAGGCAACCATGCTAGCAGAGAGATTCTTGGAAGCCACGCAGGCTTGCCATAGAATGTGTGGCCCTCTGAAGATGGGTGCTGAGGCAAGCTGTGCTGTATCAGAAAAGAAAATAATTAAAGATGTTTCTGAAAATAAATGTACTGTGCCAAACCAGATGACACAGTGGAGTAGAAAGAAATGTTTCAAGTGTGGAAAATGGGGACATTTAGAAAAGGGATGCCAGACACACACTAGCTTAATGGGTGTGGATTTAAAACAGCCCAAAGAAGGATTTCTTTTGATGGTTGATGTGCAAGGAATTACCACAAATGCTTTGTTAGACTCTGGGGCAGACCAGAGTATGATGTCAAAAAGGCTTTGGAAGAGAATAGAGGCCCAAGAAGGATTTGTGCCTAGAACCCCTGAAAGCCAAGTTCACATCAGATACATTCATGGTGCTGCAATATCATATCCCACCTATAGGCTAAAGATTAAGTGCCTGGGGAAACAAGAGGAAGTCCTGTTAGCAGTGGTGCCTAGGCTACCCTTTGATTTGGTTCTAGGAAGAGACTGGCCAAGATTTAAGCAGGGTCTAGTGGAAGGGCTAGGAAAGAAGGAGGGAGAAGGATTAATGGTAATAGCTCCCGGGCCTTTATTTGGAAGTCCTCAGACCCCAGCTAAAAAGATGGTTAAGCGTCCAGAAGACCAAGCTACCCCAAAGCAGACATTCGTCTTAAAGTACCATAGGGTCACAGAGAAGGCCCAAGCTCCTAAGCGGGCAACCCCTCAAGCTGCTGGGTTTGACCTGTGCAGTATAGAAAATGTGACTGTACCTAGCCAAGGGAGAGCCCTGGTTGACACCGGTCTCCAAGTGGAAATACCTATTGGATGCTATGGGAGAGTAGCCCCAAGGTCCGGATTAGCCCTTAAATATTTCCTCGATGTGGGAGCGGGAGTAATTGATCCCGATTACAGGGGCAATATTAAAGTTCTGTTATTTAATTTTGGACAGAATGATTATCACGTGAAGACAGGAGACAGAATTGCCCAATTGATCTGTGAGAGACTGGGTTTTCCACCTGTGGAGGAGGTCACATCCCGGGAAAATTCTGAGCGTGGAACCAAAGGCTTTGGTTCTACTGACGTCAAAGGGGTTAAAAGCCTAGCTGCCACCTGTGCCCGAGAAAGGGAGGTGAATGAAGAGGAAGATTTGGGACCCCAGGTATCTGATTGTAAAGAAAAATCAGAGCCCCAAATAGGTGAGGACCTGACTGTGGTACAGCAGGAAGAAATTAGGAAATTGCTTAAAGTGTTTCCAGATGTGTTGACACCCATACCTGGGGAGACACATTTGGTTGCCCATGAAATAATAACTCCACCTGGGAAATTAATTCGTCAAAGGCCATACCGCTTGCCTGAAGCCAAGAGACAGGAAGTTGTGGCACAAGTCCAGGAGATGTTGGACATGGGAGTAATAGAGGAGTCAAAGAGTCCCTGGAATAGCCCCATAGTCCTGGTGCCAAAGCCTGGTGGATCTTTAAGATTTTGTATTGACTTCCGGCAGGTAAACGCAATATCAGTTTTTGATGCATATCCAATGCCAAGAATTGAAGAGCTGTTGGACCAGCTTGGACAAGCTCAATACTTAACCACCCTTGATATGACAAAAGGATATTGGCAAATCCCTCTAACCAGGGAGTCGAAGCCGAAGACTGCGTTCAGCACCCCCGTTGGCCTTTTCCAGTTCAAGAGGATGCCTTTCGGACTGCATGGAGCAGCGGCTACCTGCCAAAGGTTAGTGGATCAGGTACTTCGACCCCACCAAAATTATGCTTTTGCATATATGGATGATGTCATAATCCATAGTAACACCTGGGCGGAGCATCTAAAGAGGATCAGGGCAGTCTTGTGCTCCATGAAGCAAGCGGGAATCACTTTAAACCCGAAGAAGTGTGCCTTTGCAAATAGGGAGGTAAAATACCTGGGCCACCTAGTGGGAAGAGGAAAAATTAAACCTCTAATGAGTAAGGTAGATAGCATCAGGAATTTTCCCCCTCCAACAACAAAGAAACAACTAAGAAGTTTCTTGGGACTTATTGGATACTACCGCAGATTTATACCGCAATTTGCAGAGAAAAGTGCAATTTTCACGGATATGCTGCGGAAGAATTGTCCAACCCAGCTAAAGTGGACACCTGAAGCTGAAAAAGCATTTTCAGTCCTAAAAGGAAAATTGTGTACAGGACCGGTACTGAAAGGGGTGGACTTCAGGAAACCCTTTCTGGTTCAAACAGATGCATCGGATGTAGGGCTAGGAGCGGTTCTATCCCAGTGTCATGAAGGGGAGGAACATCCTGTGATGTACCTGAGCAGGAAGTTGTCACCGGCGTAACAAAAGTATTCCACAATAGAAGAAGAATGTTTAGCTATAAAGTGGTCAGTGGAGGCGTTAAGGTTTTACCTTACAGGGAGAAAGTTCCAGTTGGTCACAGACCATGCCCCACTTAAGTGGTTGCAGCAAATGAAGAACCACAATGCCAGGTTGACACGCTGGTACATGGCCTTACAGGCATTTGATTTTCAAGTGGAACATCGTGCTGGGAAGTTACACAAGAATGCGGATGCCCTTTCCCGTATTACGGACTGTAGAGAAGAAGTTTCACCAGTTGCACCAGTCCGTAATAACTTAAGCAGGGGGGTATGTGATAAGGAAGCTTATCATAGCTCAGGAAGGAGCTATAGTAAAGGTGAAGTGACTCTGAACAAGCAACCTGTCAGTTCTGGTAGAAATAAGAAAACAGAATTTTTCTATAAAAGACTACCAGTCCCAGAATGCACCAGGTTTCCAACAGCCATTAGAGGAGCTGAAGTGGGGAAACGTGTGTTCAATCAGGAGGGCTATGAGGTAATCCCCAAGCACTCATCTCAAAGGGCAGGGCCTGATTCAGCACAGCTGCGCTGTGCTAGGGTGGAGCACTCATCTAAGCAGAATAAAGGTAGAGTTTATTCTACAGAGAATTATCCTCAGTTTCATCTGGGAGATCCTCAGTTTCATCTTGGAGATCCTCATCTTGGACAGCTTCATCATCTGGAGGATCATCATCAGAAGCAGAAACCAGAGCGGACGGACAGAGAGGGCAAGAAACCCTTTGGAAGAAAGAAGAGAAAAGCTTTTGGGAGGTCTAAAGGAGTCCAGAGCAGTATGTATACTGGAAGGCATTCCAAAGGCAAGCTTATACCATTGGAAAGTGGAAAGCCAGAGGAATGGTGCTGCAGAGCTAGGAATCTCCAGACGGTACCTGTGAGGGAGACGGCTGCACGTGGAAGGGACCCTAAGACCCGTGCCAGAAGGTATGTGAAGAGAGATCCAGTGTCCAGGGATCTGGATTGGAAGGCTGGACATAAGAACTGGACTACATACTGGCCAGGCTATTTAGAGAGGAACTCTAACAGTAATGGAAGCTCAGGTATGAACACTGATCTATGCCCTAGCTATACCCTTGAAAGACAGCAGGGAAACAAGTATTCACCTGAGAGTGCTCCATTGAGAAATTCCTCTGTACCAATCCATGATATTGAACCCATGATTGTTGAAGAAGGGGGAGGGGTTGCAGATGCAGGCTGTGAATACATGGATTGCTCTTTGTCTAAACTCCTTTGGTAATTTTCTGTTACAAAGTACAACAACCATCACAAATAAATACAAACTTGTTCTTTAATCTACTCAGAAAAGCTCCTGAGTAGGGTTTGAGCCACGCAGTAGAAAGCAAGCCAGCTAAGGGGTTTCAGCTGGGTAGCTGCTAGCAATTGAGCCTTACCTAATTGCTTGTGAGCTCTGAGGAAATCACTTCTGAGTCTATGTGTGAAGATATAAGAAGTTAACCTGAAAAGAACAGTTTTTCCCTTCTTTGGGGGTTTGGTTTGTTGATTGATGCACTGCTAGAAAATATTAGCTAGAGCCTACAGAAAAGACCAGTTTGTTACCAACCAGGTCTTTATTCTTTTGATTTGATTGCCTGACAAGTTTAACTGTTGTTTTCCTGATTTTGTTTTTCCAAGTTTAACACTGAAAGCAAGTATCCTGTTTTATGTGCTACCAAGCATATCTGTGTTGGGAGAAATAACCCCATAAATAAATATCTTATTGGCTTTACACTCAAGCACAACTAATTATTGTGAGCGGCTGTGTCTGGTGTGAATGGACTGCATTTCCCACAATCCCTTGCAAATCATATTGATATATGCACTTGCCAAGACTGTGAACATTCTCACCCAGGCACCCGTCTGACAACCTGCAAGAATACACAACCAAACAGAGAGAATATAACAACATAATTCGCAACCATAAAAAGAAATAGCACACACTCATCCTTAAATCCCTAAAGCGTCCCAGAGAATTGTTTGATATAGTAAAATCATTCACACAGGCTCTACCAACATAGAATGTACTGTACCCTGAGGTCTTCGCAAAATATTTACAGAATAAAATCAAGGTCAATAGTGACAACTTAACACTAGACTTAACATAATTAGCATGGGGTACCAAGACTATAAATATGATCTCTGTTTCTCACCCAAAAAGAATCCTTTCCCTGCTCACACTCATACTATCCCTGCATCAGCAGTCTCATTTTTCAGAACATAGGAATAGTGAGGGTCTCATAGATTGGTTCTTTTAGCACAAAGAGCACATTAGTGCATAACCTAAATAAACACTATGGGAGTCATTCTGTCCTGCGAATAGCGGGGATGGATGTCCCGTTGGGACGTTCATCCCCACTATTCATCCCCCTGCTGGCCCTGACAATATCCTCCTCATGTGAACAGCTGGTTTGTACAGGGAGGCCTAGATGGGGGCATGAAGGGGCATTTCGGAAGTAGAGCTAAGGCAGGGCATGGGTGGGCTCTGACCCCGGACATACAGGGCTGATTCAGAGGTTGGCACTGTATGTCCGGGGCCTCAAATCTACATGAGGAGGAATAAGTCCCCTTGGATGGAGGGGGATCACGGCGTGAGACCCAGGGATGCAGGTGAGGGGGCACAAGGGGTTCCCTGCAGGCCTTGGAAGGCCAGATTTGGGGGTTGGGCTGCGGGAAAAAAGAGTTTGGTCGGTGGCTGGGGATCACGGCTTCTGAATGGAGCCATGGTGCCATGGTGATGGGATGCCATGGCACTGCGGCTCCATTCAGGAGCCTGGCTGAGGTAGCTGGGTATGTGGCTGGACATGCAGGCTGATCAGAATTGGGGCCTGGCCTGCACATCCAGGCCGTAGACTCAGTTCTGAACCCATGGGCACATCTAACCCCCACAGGATCAGAATTGGGTCTTCCTCTGTATGCCCCACTTCTGATCGGCCGCACAGGGGCTGCATGGCCTGACTGGAATTGACCTCTATTGCTCTTCTTAATATTTCTGTCAGGGTGTTTATTCATGTGCCTAGACCTTACAACATTCTGTCACCTCTGCTCTCTGTACCTTAAAACTGCATCTTGTATTTTTCCAGACTGCAGTCACAACGGTTCTAAACATACTTGTCACAACCATTCTTTGATATGGGATGCATTGCAGAGAAGAAAATAATTTTTTCTAAGTCCTGGCCTTATGCCACGTTTCATCAGGAATAACATGGACATTCCCTCACTTGGTTTGCAGCTTGTCATGCTGTGAGGGCTTGTGTGCATCAGTGATGCTGAGAGCTAAACTATCGATAGTTTAACTACTGGCAGGGTCTCCCAAAATGGACAGGCCTCAGCTGAGGTGCTAGACCAAGACAAACTACCCATCTGGGCAGCAGCAGAATGGGATAGTGTTGATGGTGGAGGATCACATTTCTGTGACAATGGCAACAACACCAAACTTAAACTGTGCAGAAGAAAGGCCCAGCAATCTTCTTCTGTATTTTGCCATGAAAACCCAATGGATAGTTACAACAAAACAAATTCTGCTATAGTGCTGGAAGATGAGACACCCAGGTTGGAAGGCACTCAACTAGCTACTGGGGAAGTGTTGAAGACTTCTCAGAGTAAAGCCAGCATTTATGATGTGGTTGGATCAAAGCCCTCGGGACGTCTGACTGCTGATGTAGCTGCGCATGAAATGAGAGTCAGAAGCTGTAAAGATGTCTTACGCATTGGAACATGGAACGTACGAAGCATGAACCAAGGGAAGTTGGAGGTGGTCAAGAATAAAATGGAACGTGTACAACTTGATCTGTTGGGTGTCAGTGAACTGAAATGGACTGGCATCGGGCACTTTGCATCAGATGATCACATGAAATACAATGCAGTCAGCGAACGCTTAATCTCTATTCTTCTACGAGGAATGCCTATCAACACAACTATAATTCAAGTATATGCCCCAACAACAGCTGCAGAAGAGAATGAAATTGAAGAGTTCTATGAACAAGTAGAAGCTGAAATTGACAGAACATGCAAACAGGATATCCTGATAGTCATGGGTGACTGGAACGCAAAAGTTAGCAACAAAGAAGGAGGCAAAATAGTTGGAAAATATGGACTTGGCAACAGAAATGAAGCTGGCGAAAGACTGATAGAATTCTGCAAGACCAATGATCTATTCATCTCAAACACCTTCTTCCATCAACACAAGCGGCGACTGTACACATGGACTTCACCCAATGGATTTTATAAAAATCATATTGACTACATCTGTGGAAGTCAATGATAGAAATGTTCTATAACATCAACAAAGACAAAACCTGGAGCTGACTGTGGTACAGATCATCAACTACTAGTATGCAAACTCAAGCTAAAGTTGAAAAAGAGCAAACCACTCGTGAATGCAGCAAAATATGACCTTGAGAATATACCACTGGAATTTAAAGACTGCCTGCAAAATCGATTTGCTGCTTTAGATACAAATGACAGAGCTCCAGAAGAGTTATGGAATGACATCAAGAAGGTTGTGTTGGAAGAAAGCGAGAAGTCTCTACTAAAGGTGAAAAAGCAAAAACGGCCAAAATGAATGACGGAAGAAATTCTGAAAATTGCCCAGAAACGCAAACGTCAGAGGAGAAAGAAAGACAATAACAGAACTCAACAGAGATTTCCAATGTGCAGCAAGACAGGACAAGGAAAAGTACTACAATGACGCATGCAAGGAAATAGAAGCAGAAACTATTAGAGGAAGAACAAGATCGGCTTTCCTAAAGCTACGAGAGTTAAAGAAAAAATTCCAGCCTCGAATTGGAATGTTACAAGATGCTCAAGGTTCTATGTTGAATGATGGTGAGAAGATCAAGAAAAGGTGGAAGGAATATACAGAGTTTTTATATGATAAAGATCAAGTGGACCAACAACCGTTTCAACCTGTACCTTATGATCGGGAACCATTGGTGATGAAAGAAGAAGTTAAAGCAGCATTGAAAGCCTTATCAAAGAACAAAGCACCAGGCATTGATAGCATTCCCATAGAAGTATTACAGCAATCTGATGCAGCTATTACCGTACTTACAAGGCTCTGCCAAGAAATATGGAAGACAACATCATGGCCAACTGACTGGAAAAGATCTGTGTTTATACCAATACTAAAGAAAGGTGATCCAACTGACTGTGGAAATTATCGCACAATCACTCTGATCCCAAATGCCAGCAAGATTCTACTGAAGATTATTCAAAAGAGACTACAACCATACCTGGAACAAGAACTACCTGAAGTGCAAGCAGGGTTCAGGAAAGGGCAAGGAACGAGAGACATCATAGTGGATGTGAGATGGATCCTTGAAAAGACTAAAGAATACCAAAAGGATATCTATTTGTGCTTTATCGACTATAGCAAGGCTTTTGACTGTGTAAACCATGAGAAACTCTGGGCCACATTAAGAAGCTTGGGTATACCAGAACACCTGATCGTACTCTTGCACAATCTGTACATTGATCAAGAAGCAGCAGTTCGAACGGAACAAGGAGAAACAGAATGATTTAAAATAAGCAAAGGTGTAAGACAAGGCTGCATACTTTCCCCCTACCTGTTTAATTTATATGCAGAACAGATCATCAGAGAAGCAGGATTGTATGAAGGCAACAGAGTTGTGAAGATTGGTGGAAGACTCATCAACAACCTTCGTTATGCTGATGATACCACATTACTGGCTGAAAGTAAAGATGATCTGAAACATTTGCTTCTCACAATCAAAGAACATAGTCTCAAAATGGGCCTGCACCTTAATGTAAAGAAGACAAAGATCATGACAACTGGCATAATTAACAGGTTCATCGTTGAAGGAGAAGAAATTGAAATCATGAACAACTTTAACCTACTTGGATCAACTATCAATAAAGAAGCAACAAGCAGTCAAGAAATCAGATGACGCATTGCTCTTGGCAGAATGGCTATGAAAGACCTAGATAAGATTCTCAAGACCAGAGATGTCTCTCTCCATACAAAGATTCGACTTGTTCAAGCCATGGTATTTTCAATAACATCATATGGATAAAGTTCCTAGATGAAATAAATGACTGCTTCTTGGAGCAGCTGGTTCATGAACCGACCAGAGGGGAAGCAATATTAGACCTAGTCCTTAGTGGAACACCAGATGTAGTGCAAGAGATAAGGGTGTTGGGGCCACTTGGCAATAGTGATCATAGCATGATCGCCTTTGATTTAATTAGTGGAGGAGGGATAGTAAGGAAATCCACAGTACTACCCCTTAACTTTCGAAAGGGAGACTATGATAGAATGAGGAAAACAGTTAAGAAAAAACTAAAAGGAGCAGTTGCAAAGGTTAAAGACGTACATCAAGCTTGGGTGTTGTTGAAAAATACTATCTTGGAAGCCCAGACCAGCTGTATTCCACGCTTTAAGAAAAGTGGAAGGAAGTCCAAAAAATTGCCAACATGGTTTAAAGCTGAGGTCAGAGAGGCTGTTGTTGCCAAAAAAGCATCTTTCAAGAAATGGAAAAAAGAGCCAAATGATGAAACCTGGAAACAGCACAAGCACTGGCAAGTCAAATGCAAGGCATTGATAAGGCAGGCAAAGAGAGAATTTGAGAAGAAGCTTGCTGCGGAAGCAAAAACGCGAAATAAAGACCTTTTCAAGTACATTCGTAGCAAAAAACCCGTGAGAGAGTCAGTTGGTCCATTAGATGATAAAGGGGTTAAAGGAGCACTAAGAGGCGACAAGGCGATAGCGGAGAGACTGAATGAATTCTTTGCTTCGGTCTTTACTGAGGAAGATGTAGGGATGTTACCCACGACTGAAGTGGTATTTAAAGGTGTGGAAGAATTGAAGGAAATATCGATACATCGGGAAGATGTCCTACAACTATTAGATAAACTGAAGAGTAGCAAATCACCTGGGCCGGATGGTATACATCCAAGGGTGTTGAAAGAACTGAAATTTGAGATTGCAGACCTGCTATCAGTAATCTGTGAACTATCATTAAAATCATCTCTAATACCTGAGGATTGGAGGATCGCCAATGTAACACCAATTTTTAAAAAGGGTTCGAGGGGTGATCCGGGAAACTACAGACCGGTGAGCCTGACATCAGTACCGGGAAAAATGGTAGAAACCATCATAAAGAATAAAATTACTCAGCATATAGATAGTCATGACCTAATGGGAGACAGCCAACATGGCTTTAGACAAGGAAGATCTTGTCTTACTAATCTGTTATGTTTTTTTGAAGGAGTGAATAAACAGGTGGACAAAGGTGAGTCGGTTGATATTGTGTATCTGGACTTTCAGAAAGCCTTTGACAAGGTCCCTCATGAGAGACTTTTGGCAAAACTAAAGAGTCATGGGATAGGAGGCAGTGTACTACTGTGGATCAGGAACTGGTTAAAAGATAGAAAGCAGAGGGTAGGGCTAAATGGCCAATTTTCCCAATGGAGAAAGGTGAATAGTGGTGTACCCCAGGGATCTGTGCTGGGTCCGCTGCTTTTTGACATATTCATAAATGACCTGGAAAGTGGAATAACGAGTGAGGTTATCAAATTTGCTGATGACACAAAACTATTTAAAGTTGTTAAAACCCAGGAGGATTGTGGAAAATTGCAAGAGGATCTTGATAAATTGGAAGACTGGGCATCAAAATGGCAGATGAAATTTAATGTGGAGAAGTGCAAGGTTATGCACCTAGGGAAGAACAACCCAAACTATGGTTACACGATGCAAGGTTCCACATTAGGAACCACCACCCAAGAAAAAGATTTAGGCGTCCTTGTGGATACCATGTTAAAACCCTCGGCCCAGTGTGCAGCGGCGGCCAAGAGAGCAAATAGAATGCTAGGTATGATAAGGAAAGGAATGGAAAATAAAACAAAGATATTATAATGCCTCTATATCGTTCCATGGTGAGACCGCACCTTGAATATTGTGTGCAATTCTGGTCGCCATATCTTAAAAAGGATATAGCAATTTTAGAAAAGGTTCAGAGAAGAGCCACCAAAATGGTAAAGGGGATGGAAGGCTACTCCTATGAAGAAAGGCTAAAAAGGTTGGGGCTCTTTAACCTGGAAAAGAGACGGCTGAGGGGAGATATGATAGAAGTCTATAAATTAATGAACGGAGTGGAACGGGTAAACGTAGATCGATTGTTTACCTTATCAGAATATAGAAAGACTAGGGGACATGCAATGAAGCTACAGGGTAAACTATTTAAGACTAATAAAAGAAAATATTTTTTCACTCAACGTGTAATCAAACTCTGGAATTTGTTACCGGAGGATGTAGTAAAGGCTGTTAGTGTAGCTGGGTTTAAAAAAGGTTTGGACAAGTTCCTGGAGGAAAGGTCCATAAACCATTATTAAGAAGGGACCCAGGATATCAATGCTTGAACCAATACAAGCATTGTGGAACCTGTGTCCCTTGGGGAAACTGCTAGGTACGTATGACCTAGATTGGCCACTGTTGGAAACAGAATACTGGGCTTGATGGACCTTGGTCTGACCCAGTATGGCATATCTTATGTTCTTATGTTCTTATGGATGTGAAAGTTGGACAGTGAAAAAGAGAATTGATGCCTTTGAATTATGGTGCTGGCGGCGAATACTGTGTATACCATGGACTGCCCGAAGAACAAACCAGTCGGTACTAGAGGAGATCAAACCTAAGCTTTCTTTAGAAGCTCAGATGACAAGACTTCGACTTTCATACTTTGGACACATCATGCAAAGAGAGAGATCATTAGAGAAAAACATCATGCTTGGCAAGATAGAAGGTCAACGCAAAAGAGGAAGGCCAGCAATGAGATGGATTGATACAATAACAGCAGCTACGGGTAACAGTTTGTCAACAATGAGCCGCTTGACTCAAGACCGAACACAATTTAGGATAGCTATCCAGAGGTCGCCATGAGTCGACTCCAACTCGACGGCACTTAACAACAACAACAACATGGACATTTCCAGGAAACACTTAATTCGTACATGGGCCTTTCCTTAATATGCTTTCTACATCTCCACAGCTAACAATGTCTCCGTTCCACTCCTTCTGGGCATGTTCTGAGATTCTCGTATTAGCACCATGGACGTGCATGCCAGCAGTGTTTCAGAATACGGTCTGGGACATTTTCAGCACATAAACGTCCCTGCTGCATATACAAACCCCTTATTTGTGTTCTGGAATAACCCCCAAAGTGAATGGCCATGTTGGAGGCTGAAGAAGGATGACTGAGAATACTGTCAGAATAGGGCACTTTCCAGATGCTTCCTGGATAAACTAGATGGATCCTAAACCAGACTGTGCCAGTGGCTCTAATTGCATTGCAGATATATTCAGCGCCGTCCTCTATACATATGTACTGCTCTACTTAATAAATCCTAATAACATTTAAATGCCAAAGCTGTCACTGGATATTGGCTCCTATTTCTAAATCTTTATATAGTCGCTGAATATTGGTCTCATTATAAACTTAAAATTCTGTTGTTGTAACCCTGGCTGATGAATGTTTCTCATAAGCAAAGCCTTCCTAACTCCGTCTCTAGGTTTAGTATTTTCCAGTACTACCCTATGAAGCTGCTGTGCAGACTGACTTAGCTTATCTGATGACATTTGTAACTTTGTTGCTATAATTATTCACTCATTCTCCTTTTTCACGTGCCTGGTTTGCAGCTCTGAGTGGGAAACGCCCTGCTTCCTCTTGGGCTTTTCATCTTGCACACCTTTTTGGGTGTGTATTTGCTAAGTGGGAAGATTAAAGGCTAAAAGTGGTGTTTGGAGTTGATGAAGGAAGTAAGTAACTGGTTGTCCCCTGTGGGAATCCTTGCAGTGACTGAGGCCCCACTGTATTCTATGAATTGCTTTGTAATTACTCTCTTACTGAAAGATGCCACTGTTTAGTGTTTTTTAGCTCAGTAGCTTGCCTTGCACAGCATTCTTCTTGTTTATGATTCATGGTGAGAAAGTTCCCTCTAATGTTAGGCCTGCATTGAATTTAATTATTTTTTACTGGTCATGCCCTTTGTTCGCCATGCGACAGCTTTTCCTCACAAACGTTTCAGATTCAAAGGATGTGGGGAAAGCAGGAGGAAGTGGTGTGGAGATTGCAACATGAGATTCACCCATGCACTCTCATCGGCACACTCCATTCTGACCCCCTTGTCCTTCCCCACACTCTCACACAACAGCCCTGCTGAAGGTCCAGACAATTTTTAAAAGGGGGTTTTCCATGAGTAAAGTCCTTTTTATTTAGAGAAATAAAGGTCAATAAACTACCCCCCCCCCAAAAAAAAATAAGGTGACATTTTATGGATGATGTTGCTGTCAGCTACATAGAATAGTCCTGTACTAGGACTGCGAGTGTATAATTAAAGTGGGTAGCTGAGGCAATGGGAAGTAAAGCGACTTGTCCAATGTCATGTGAAATGTTAGAAAGGACAAACAAATACAATGTGGAACGCATGGTGCAGAATGTGCAGAAAAATTCTAGGAATGTCTATGTCTCTGCATGATCTCAAGTAACATAGACGTACCTGATGGAAATGTCTATCTCAGTGGCCACATAGATGTCCCCTTAGGAAAGCATGGACGAAGATGTCCATTTCATGCAAGCTAGCATAAGAGGGCATCCTGTAGCATAGCAAAACAAAAATATGAGCCCTCATTCCCTGTCAGCATTCACTAACGGCATAGAAAATATTGGGGACAGGCATGTATCTCCTCCTCAGCAACTTCCAGATATCTACCTGTCAAAGGCAACTCTTTTCCGGTGCCTCTTCGTGCCTGGAGCAGGTATAAGCTTGGACGTGGCTCAGGACCTCCAGGGTGATTCAGAATTTGGTTGAGGACATTCAAGTTCTGGGAACACCCTGGACATGACTACTCCAAGCCCCTGTTAAGACCTGGACGTCCTCGCCCCAGGGATGTCCACAGGTTGGCTTCTAAAATGGCTCTGGGGATGTCTCCATGCCCATTTTCAGATGTCCAAATTATGAAAAGGGCTTCTGAAATAACCCCCAAAGAGTATAACATAAGAAGTGCCATATTGGGTCACAGCAAAGGTCCATCAAGCCTAGTATCCTGTTTCCAACAGTGGCCAATCCAGGTTACAAGTATCTGGCAAAATCCCAAAACAATGGGAATTGACAGGGCCAGTGGAAGGATATGAGGAACCCTAGGTGAACCTTCAGCTGTATGCCCCCTCCCCCCAAATTTTGATAATTAAATACAACAATCATGATCATCAAAACACTACTCCCACAACAATTCTGTAAAAATGCCTAACTGGACATCATGGGAGGGATATTCAAAGGCATTTATATGGTTTGCAAACCTGCAAATCATGTAAATGCCGCTTAGTGGGATACTCAGTAGTACTAACACAGTTAGTGCCACTGGATATCTGCGGGTGCTGCTGCTACGTGCCCCAATGCTATGGGCATTGCAGGGTGGGGTGGAGGCAGCACCCTTAGCTAACCGGGCAGCGGCTCAATTTCACCACTGCTCGGATAGCTTCCGGGCAATATGGTGACATGGCATTGAATATCCAGGACTAGTATTCAGCGACGATGGCAATGCGCTTTACAAGCACTAGCCACTGCTGCTGAATAACAAACCCCATGCGTTTAAATATTTCATTTGCTTTGAATGTGCATAGGAAAAGAATGTGCTGATGTCTCTTTAATGTTGCCTAATGGGGCCTTCTGGCTAGCCCTGGCAATTGAACCCTGGCCTTCCTGATTTTCTGTCCAGTGCTTTAATCATTTGGCCACTTTCGTTTGTCTAAATGTCCCAGCTGTACAGTACTTGTCCTCTATTAGGATATTTCCTAGTGTAGTGCTAGCATTGTGAGTATCATATTTATGTGCTTTGAATGTTGTACTGTGTGGTATATCCTTTATATTCCGCTGATGCGATATCATGGTTCTATTATATGAACGTTATATTGTGCTGCTTTAAAGTGTACATTACTGACTCTGTATCATTCTGTTGCTATTAGTAGGATTTAACTTGTCTATCTCCCAAGTTTATCTACACGAAGGCACATTTTACCGATGTCGTAGTAGTGCAATCTGGGACTCCAAGCCAGAACGTCTGGAAAAAAATAGCCTGACTTGCGCCACTGACTGGATTGCAAAAATCGCAATCCGGCCAACCTGGACGACTCCAGAACTGAATATCTAGGTTCAAATTTCAGCAGCGACGGCCAGTCGCTGAATATCCCGCCTGCATTTCTTACTGAAATTTGGCTATCTGATGAAGCCCATGTTAACTGTGTAAATGTTTTAATCGGGGATTTTCAAAGGCACCTACACGGCTAATGCCTTTGAAAATCCCTGATTAAGTCCCCTACACTCCCTGATGCTATCCGGTTAGTATTAGAGCATATTGGGGGCATTCTGGGGTGGAGCGGGGGCAGAGGCAAGTGCTAACCAGGCAGCAGCGATTTTCTATGCGCCCGGTTAGCGCTCTGCGTCAGAAACAATGATGAGGAAACCCCTCGCCTATCTTTACAGTGCAGCATGGAAAATCGCTGATGCCCAGTTAGGTTCGACGGCTTCTAGGCTATGCAGCAAACCCAGGATATTCACTTCCATCGCCACGGAATTTCACGCTTTTGGGAAGTTTTAAGATACATTTCAATGAAAGAGGAGAGATAAGGGCGAATAGTCTTTTCAAGTTTGGAGACTGGTGGGCTAAGACACATATCATTAAAGACACGTGAACCCAATTCCAGAACATATACTTCTGGTCCATGGGCATGGCCAAATCGAAGAAGGGGGCCAATCGAAACCCAATTTTGCAACTGCGGGTATGGACACACCCATGATTCTGGAACTGGGGATCTACACGCTTCAGGCACAGTACGCACAAACTAGTATGGAGCAACACAGGCCCTCGCTGACAGTATGGCACTCGGATATACCCAGCCAATGGCCCTGACATCTCCACGCTCAGGGTATTTTGCAGTGATGTACATTTCGGATCCTGGCCGTGCATCTCCTGAGCTCCTCCCCTTACTGACAATGGTGCGCTGATGTCACCTGCACATGAACATAGCTGATACGGACATGCTGATGCAAGCCAGACAGTATATACAGGTCTGTTTCATGGCCAGTACACTGCCAAGTAATCTCAGGGACCGCAAAGTTATTCCAAAGGCAAGCCAAAAGTTATATCTTGGTCCTGACTTACCTAGCAGAGGAACAGCCATGGCAGTGGGGGAATTCCTTCTACATTCTGGTACTGGGCATCTCGGACATTTGTCTGTACAATGTAATGTATGGACAGGAACAATCGGAAGAGGCTCTCTACAGCTATGTATCTGTATATATTCATGCCAATAAGAAGGGCCCGTCAGAATGGGAGCATGCAACAGTGCAAGTAGCACTAATACATATCCTAAATCACCCTCATCGGAATATACATATGTGCACATTTGCAGAGACAGATGATGCAGCTCCTTGGCATGTATGATTGCTGCCTGCACTGTTGCATGCTCTTATTCTGATGGTCCCTTCGTTGTGACAGTGATATGTTCCGATATTTCGCTGAATAGACCTTCTTTCAATTGTTCAGGCCATACTTGGAATCGTTTCCAAAGAAGTGCAGTGATCACAACAAAACATCCCATGCTAGCCTCATCCCCCACACACACGTAAATAAGAAGCACAAACTGCATATATCATGAGAGACATATTTACAGGGTTGATAAGCTACAGGTAATTTCATATATTTAGGTAGTGGCACGATCAATCTGCATTATGGTGGTATTTCAGCTGATGTACTTGTCACTTCAAGTGGTCAATGCAAATTATTTAGACAGAATAAAGAATGACAGAATATCAATTACTGTGAATCAAGTCCTAAATCTTCAAGCGCAGCACACACTAGACTCCAGTGGATATGATGCGCAGCGCAAAGCAAACAAATCTCTAAGTCCTGGCTTTATTCTACCTTTCAGCTGGCATAACGGGGACGTCCAGGGGAAGCACTGAGTACGTAAATGGTCCATCCTTGAATACACTTTATGCAGCTTGCTAACTGACCATGCCCTCATTCCTCCCCCTCCGGCCCACGTTCTGAGATCCCCGTGCTAGGGGCATTTACGTGCAGGGCCGCGGGGGTTTCAGAATACTATGCTGGACATTTTCACTTGCAGAACGTCTACCACACACGTTTATGACCTCCATATTGAATTTGATATTTGGTTCAGAAGATATTTTAGAGATGAGTCAATTAAAGATTTGAGATATTAAACCGATTCCCTGGGCAGATAGTTTCTTGATCACCTTTAGTAATGAAGATATAGGGAGGTGGACTTTGCAAAAGAAACTGTAGAAGAAAATAATGAAGACCATTAGAGGAAGATTAATGCAGAAAGATGGGAAAAAGCTGCTCTGGCAAAGAGAAGGAGCGGGACAGGGAAGGTTAGAAGATTCGATTAAGGAATAGTTGAAATTACAAAAAAGGATAGCATGTAAATCAGAGAGAATTTGGATTAAACCTCAATCTGAACCTGATAGGAGGAGTTGGGAAAAGGAAGCAAATCGATATCTAGCCAATATTCTATTTACGGAAAAGTCTAAATACGTGGTAAAGATTGAAAAGGTTGGAAATCAATCCAGAGGATTATTTAGCATTAATTGCACAAGGGATGGCAACAGAACACATTAGTATCAAGGAAGATGTGGCAGAAAAAGCCGCAGTTTCTTGTACAAAGAACTGAGACGTTCAAAAAAATGATCGAGAAAAAGATAAAGGCTAAGCAGGATCAGAACGTCAGTGAGATGTTAACTGAAAGCTTGGATATACAATTAAGGGGGTTATTTTAGAAGCCCTATTCACGAATTGAATGTCTGAAAACAGGCACTTTGACATGCGTAGCCATTTTAGAAGCCAAGTATGTAGATGTCTTCAGGCCCAGCATGAGAATGGCCATATAGCATGGGGGTATGGTGGAGGCTTGGCCTGCGTGGGGCAAGGGAGAAGCATGTTGCACTGAGACTTCAGAAAAGCACGAGCGTGTCTGGCCCTGGTTGGTGAGACATCCATGCCTTACCTGCTCGTGGCTATGAATAAGGTGAAAAAAGCTTGCGTTTCATGGAAGTAACTCTTCCAGGGGAAAGTTCATAATGCACTTTCATTGCCACGAGTAATATTTCCTGCCTGAGGAAACCCATGTATGGATACGTACTCCAAATATATTACTGGCCAGAGTTGCACTTCTGAGTACTTGAAATGGCAGGCCAGGATGTTGAAGTCTCAAAACATAGTTGCCCCGTCCCCCTTTAGAAATACCCCTGCCAGCGCATCCAAGTACCTGATTCTAAGACCGTGCAATTCGGGGACATCTACATTTATAAAATGGACTATACCGGTTTTGCTATCTGCCCTAGACCTGTCTTCAGAACTGGCTACTGGGATATTAATATTTTGGAGTAGAGATATAGCAATTTCAGAAGGCACTTATAGTGTCTTCCTTTACTGCTGCCATTCCTCTGGATATTTGAATGTTCTGCTCTGGACATCTCAAATTCTTCCTAGACATCCCTTCTAAGATCTCACTTTAGCTGCGTTTTACCGAATAACAGTAGAGACAGTTAGAGCATTGCATACGACTTTGAATACTACATTGTCCTCCTTAGATCCAACATTCATCGTAGCCTTTAAACAATGTTTGGGTTGAATGCTGGATTGCATAAAGGTGTTCATAAATTCATCCATGGAAGAGGGGGTGGAAGGCTTCATACTCCATACCGCCAGCTCCGCTCTCTGCATGCCAATCGCTTGTCCTTACCCTCTCCGTCACAGGCACACTTAGAAGAAACTCATCATTCGGCTTTCTTCTTTCTCAGTCCCTTGCTTTGGAATGCCCTACCACCCTCCCTCCATTTAGAGCCCTCTTATCCCAAGTTCAAGACATTACTGAAAACTCATCTGTTCCAACAAGCCTTTGACCTTCTTCCTGATGTTCCTTCCTGAGTTTCTGTTGGTCTATTTGTTATGCTATTATTGTGTTTGTTTGTCCTGTTTTCCCCTTGTTCTGTCCCTTTGATTTGTCTACCTGTGCTTGACCCCCTGGAGTCCTTGGTCCAGGTTTATGGTCTTATTTGTTTTTGCTCTGTCCTTTTCTCTTCTTTCCTGTTATATTATGGCGTTCCTTTTCCATAGTTTAGCGGCGTTGACCTTTTATTTTATTGTAAACCGCTTTAATGTTTCGACAAGAGCGGTCTATCAAGTGAAGAAATAAAGATAAAGATAACCTCTGACTAAAAGAAGCTGTAATGTCACCAATCTTGAAAAGGAAGGAGTTGATAGCAATAATTATGAAAATTTTCATTCCTCATCTAATATACCCTTGTTGGCTAAATTGATAGAAAAAGAAGTATGTCATCAAATTAGTGGGGTTTTGGAGAGGAGAACAATTTATTGAGATTTAGGAAGGAGGTAAGAACATTATTATTCCCTACAGAAGAGTACAGAAGAGTAAATATTGAATGATCAGGCCAACGGAACATCTTTTTTTGCTTGAGAGGCCCAACAAGCCAAGCTCAGCTTCTACAGTTGCTAGATGCAGGGGCGGCCCCAGAGTTGGTTAAAGGTGTTGGAACCCTAGAAGAACCTTAAGCTTTATGACCCCTCTGGCTGTCAGAATCTATTGTTTAGCTTTGAATGCCCTGCTCTTTGACAACCCCCCCCCCCCCCCAGAAGCTGGCACTCTAGGCGACTGCCTAGTTTGCCTGATGCTTTGGGCCGGCCCTGACCAGATGTCCCCAATTTTCATGGATTGTCCCTGATTTTAGAGATGCATCCCTGACTCCCACCTGTTTGGCAACTTCCCGTCCCCAATTCCAGCAATGCAGACAATGGGAATAGAAAAAAAAATATTTTTAATTTAGTGATTTGAATGTCAGTTTTTAGAATTTACATCCATTATCTTTATATTTTGTACAATATGGGGGGAAATGCATCACTGTTTCTGTTTCTCTATTGATTTGTCTGCTTGGAAGTGATATTTTTGCTGTCCTGGGATGGATGTGAGTGTGGGCAGAGTAAAGACTCCTTTTTCCTCCTCCAAGTCTTGTTGCTCAAACCTTGAACTAAGGTGCCCTGTCCCCCCTTCCCCCTCCCCCACTTCCGATAAGTGTTCCAGATTTGCCTACAAAAAATCTGGTAACCTTATGCTCTCCCCATCTCCCCGGTTGCTGATGCTGATGTTGTGAGGGGAAAAAAATATTTTTTATTCTAAAAATCTTATATACAGCTGATCAAAAATTTCTTCTCAGTATGTATCAGTCATATATGAATAAGAAAGAACAATATTTTTTCACTCAACGTGTGTTCAGATTCTTGAGTTCGTTGCCGGTTGATGTGGTGGAGGCTGTTGGTGTATCTGGGTTTGAAGGGGGTTTGGACGGGTTCCTGGGGGGGGGGGGGGTCCGTGGACCATTACTGAAGAGGGCCCAGGAAATCCACTGCTTGCCCTGGGGCAGGGATTGTGGAACCTGTGAGCCATTTTGGGGACATGAAAGGTTCTTGTGGTCTGGATCTGAAACATTTTGGCATTTCTTATGTTCTTAGGTATGTGACTGCAGATCTGGCAATGGGGGAGTATATCCCACTAGAGGACAGCAAAGATGGGCCGGAAGAACTGGGGTTTCTAGTCCCACATGTGCTCCTTGTGGTCTTGGGCAAGCCACTTAACCCTCCATAGCCCATGTTCTCTGTAAAATAGTTATCTCCAAGTTATAATGCCCTGTTCAATGTAATTTCAGTTTGTTCAATGTAAACCGCACTGATGCAGAATAGTGCGGTATATAATAGAATGTAAATAAATAAATAAATAAATATCCAGCATGCCAGCATATAACAGACACACATAAAATTAAAATATTAAAACTCATCAATGCTCATGCCTATCTCACCTATAACCTTCCACTAAACCTTTTGACTCATATCACCATCTTCTACCCATTCTACCCACCATATGCCTGTTCAAATTAGTAGGGTCATGTCCCATTCGGTGCACCTCTTTCCACTGTCTGTCTGAGCGCTTAAATGTTTTTAAGTGGTTTTAAGCAATCGAGATGCCGATTTTAAATCCTTGTACTTCAAGCTCTTTTTTAATTCTTACTTTTCAAACTTTGAGGCAGGGATAGTTAGCGGTGGCGACTAACACTGCTAAAGTGCTGAACTTTTGAAATTTATTGTCTGCACAACTTTGAAGCCAGCTGCTGTTTTGTCTGCCTTGTACTGCCTTGCAGTATGATGAAATCTACAACTAAGTTGGGTACAGTGTGGTGGGACACCAGGCAGCCAAGTTGGATGCAATACAATGGCCTAATAAATGATGAATGAACACCAGCTGAACAGATAAGTGCAGTGTTTATACAGTAACTGTGGGAAATATAATGTGAGCAGAGAGTATGCTGAACCTTATCGATAAAAAGTGGCTTACAAAAGCATTCAGCAGTAAGGCTTGCAAAGCAAAAGTGCCAGTGAAAGTAGTACTTAATATTTATGTGAGGAAACTGAATTTTAAGCAAAAATATGTATAAATTAAGAAATATTATATTGTAATGCAAAAAGACATTGTTAGGATTCACTGTGGTATACAAGGAAATGATGATTGATATGAGGGATGGGATAGTGGAATTAGAACAGCTGGGTATAGTAAAACACTGGGCACAACTGAAAGGGGATATTTTAAGGGCAATAAACCTTTTTGTTAGAAAGGTAAATAGATATAAAAGGAAAAGGAAGCCACTATGGTTCTCAAAAGAAGTAGCTGAAAAGGTGAAGAAAAATAGGGTGCCTTCATAAAATATAAGAGATCACAGAGAGAGGAAGACAAGCATTTGTATTTAGAAAAACTTAGAAAAGTAGCCAGGAAAGCAAAGATACAAAAAGAAGAAGAAATTGCCGATGCAGTAAAATGAAAGGATAAGACATTTTTAGATATGTTAGTGAGAGAGAAAGTACAAAAGTGGCATTGTTAGACTCAAGGGTGAAGTGGAGGAATATGTAGAAGCTGATGACGATAAAGCAGACTTGCTTAACAAATATTTTTATTCTGTGTTCACAGATAAAGGGCCAGGAGCAGGGATCTCAGAAAACACCTACAAATAGGAACAGAAGTGAAGGGGATCTTGAATGATATTCAGAAGACTGTGTTCGTGAGGAGCTAGCTAAACTAAAAGTAGAAAAGTGATTGAACCGGATATGATACATTCGAGAATATTGAAGGAATTTGGGGATATTCTAGCAGCTCCACTGACCGACCTTTTCAATACTTTTTTGGAGTTGAGAGTAATCTCAGAGGATGGGAGAAAGGCACATGTGGTCCCTTTATACAAAAGCATAAGTAAGGATGAGGTTGAGAACTATAGGCCGGTTAGTCTAATCTCTGCGGTGAGTAAATTACACAGGTACACTACCAAAAAACTGCCTCCAGTTTTGCAACTGATTCCTATAGATTTTGGGGTGCTGAATCCAGGAAAAATAGCCAAAATGTTCCATCATGTCACGTTTCCTTGCAAAATTAGATTTCTTACCCATATAAGGAATGTTCACATAATTTCTTTTTAGCCGACTGCAGTTTATTTTCTTGGCCCAAAATAGAGGTTGTAATGGTTAACTAACTAGAAACACTCCCTCATGATATTTTAGAGTGTTTTGTATTCATTTTATACATTAACAGGACAATTGGGAGGTGGGGGGCTAAATCCAGTACTCGCGCTGGCGCATGTTCTTTCCTGTTCGCCTCGCCTCGTTCGCTCGCTCAAACACGGTGGTTGCGACATGAACGTTCCTGTCAAATTTCAGTTTCTTGCAAGTCCATTATTACCTTTTGTTTGCTCAGTCGTAATCCAGCTTTATTCCGAAGTGGTTCACTACAGTTGTAGTTTGCAGTGCTGTGTATTTGTGATGGCTCACAGAGCCAGAGGTTGCGTCAACTCTCCGGACAGTTTTTGTTTTATTTGTGGGGAATATACCGTGAAAAAGCGGCAGAGGAACATTTCTGCATTTATTAAAAAAGTATATTTCGCCTATTTCGGTTTGAAGTTAGGCGATCAAGACAAACCGTGGGCTCCTCACAAAGTGTGCAAGACATGTGAGGAAGATCTACGCTTATGGATGAAAGGTAAAAAACAAGCATTTCGTTTCGGAATACCTATGATGTGGCGTGAACAAAGAGACCACAGCAGTGACTGCTATTTTTGCTCTTGCATTGTGAAGGGATACAACTTAAAAAATAAGAACGTAATAAGTTACCCCAACCTTCCCTCAGCAATTAGGCCTATGCCTCATAGCAACGAAGTACCTGTGCCTGAACCACCAAAATCTTTGGATCATATTTGTGTGGACGGTTCTGATCATGATGAGACTCATCAGATGGCTTTTCCTGATGAGTCCAGTACTTCCGAGTTTGAAACTGAACCAGATCCGAAACCTGAACTTTTCTCTCAAGCTGAATTGAATGATTTAGTCCGGGATTTAGGACTCCCAAAAGATGCTGCCCAACTGCTAGGTTCTCGGCTTAAACAGAAAAATCTATTGTCACCAGGAACAACTTTTTATTGGTACCGCAACCGCGAGACACAATTTTTGAAGTATTTCAGCAAAGAGGAAGATTTGGTATTTTGCAACGATATATACGGAGTGATGGAAAAGTTTAAACTCAAGTATGATCCTGCTGAATGGCGGCTGTTCATTGATTCGTCAAAAGACAGCATAAAAGGTGTTCTTCTTCATAATGGCAACACATTCGCTTCAGTTCCTATTGCTCACTCTGTTATTCTCCAAGAAAAATACGAGAATTTGGCCCTGATTCTTCAGAAGATTCGTTATGATGAGCATAAGTGGATGATTTGTGGAGACTTTAAAATTCTATCCATGCTATTAGGGCAGCAATCCGGTTTCACCAAATATCCCTGCTTCCTTTGCTTGTGGGATAGCCGGGCCCGCGACCTACACTGGGGGAAAAAAGACTGGCCAATTCGGGAGTATTTGAGACCCGGTGAGAAAAATGTTCTTCATGAGAGCTTGGTACCTCGTGATAAAATTCTATTACCACCTCTCCACATTAAGTTGGGTCTCATTAAGCAATTCATCAAGTCCCTTCCAAAAGATGGTGAGTGCTTTCGGTACCTTTGCTCAAAGTTCCCCTGACTTTCTGTTGCAAAGCTAAAGGAAGGAGTGTTTGTTGGCCCTGATATAAGGAAACTCATTTCAGATGGAGCATTCACTGAAACGATGTCTGAGAAGGAAAAAGAAGCCTGGGATTCCTTCAAGGATGTTGTTCTCAAATTCTTGGGGAACAGGCGGGATGAGAACTATAAGGATATTGTTGCCAGGATGCTCAATGCCTTCAAAGAACAAGACTGTAACATGAGCCTGAAAGTCCATTTCTTGCACTCCCATGTGAACTACTTTCCCGAAAACTTGGGGGCGTACAGTGAAGAACAAGGTGAAAGGTTTCACCAGGACATCAAGGACGCAGAGAGAAGGTACCAAGGAAGATGGACCACCACTAAGATGGCTGATTTCTGCTGGTTGCTGCTGCGGGAAACCCCAGATGAAAAATACGCCAAGCAGCGCACCAAGAGAAGCATTCGGGGGAAGAAGAAACGGGCCCACCAGGAGATTGATTGACCCAAGAATGACTTTAAAATCTAAACTGTGTTGACAAATATCGTGTTTTACTAAACTTTGAAATAAAAATTTGCTAGTTATTACCACAGTGTCGGATCTCATTTATTAGAATTTTATTTTCACACCATCGGGTGTTTGTCTTCATGTATTGCAATGGTGCGGTTTGCGTTTTCTATTCTTACATACATACCTGTACAACATTTTTTGCACATTTCTTTGCTTTGCTTTGTGTCTAACCTCGCTCTTATATGCTCAATGTTTGTGCACATGTATGTGGCTGTTTTAAGTGCAGACAATTTTGCTACCATCACAGTGTGTTTTGTTGACATTACTCTATTCTTATGTGCTGCCTTGTTACAATTTTCTTTATTCTTATTTGAATAACTACTAAACAATTAGTATAAAGAATTCATCCAAGAAACTTTTATCTCGATCGCACTCAATCTGAAACGTTCACCTCAAACTGCTAACCCAATGTAGCAAAACATCTGTACGTGATGGAGCAAATTGGTTACCAGATTTGGATTCAGCGCACCAAAAAACGTAAAAATCAATCGAAACATTAGAGGCAGTTTAAAAAAAATTTTTTTTAGTGTACCTGTGTTATTGGACATGCTGCTAAAACAGAAGATAGTGCGGTTTCTGGAGTCCAGTGGCTTGCAGGATCCGAGAGATCATGGGTTTACCAGAGGCAGGTCTTGTCAGATAAATTTGACTGATTTCTTTGACTGGTGACCAGGGAGTTGGACCGAGGGAGAGCCCTAGATGTGGTGTACTTAGATTTCAGTAAAGCCTTTGACACTATTCTGCATAGGCGACCTATATACAAAATGAGCATCCTAGAGATGGACCATAAAGTGATTGACTGGGTTAGAAATTGGTTGAGTGGGAGGCGACAAAGGGTACAGGTAAATGGAGCTCACTCTGAGGAGAAGTTGGTTGGCAGTGGTGTGTCACAGGGATTTGTCCTTGGTCCGATTCTTTTTAATATCTTTGTTAACGATTTTGCGGAAGGGTTGTCGGGTAAGATTTGCCTGTTTGCAGATGATTCCAAAATCTGCAATGGAGTAGACATCCACGAAGGAATAGATAATGTGAGGAGGGATCTAGCTAGGCTTGAAAAATGGTCAAGAATTTGGCAGCTGAGATTTAATACTAAAAAATGCAGGGTAGGGTTATGCATTTGAGTTGCAAAAATCCAAGGCAGCAGTCAGTGTAGGGGGCAAAGTACTTCTGTCCACGAAAGAAGAGTGGGACCTGGGTGTATTTGTGTCTGATGATCTTAAAGTGGCTAAACAGGCTGAAAAGGTGACAGTGAAAGCCAGAAGGATGATTGGGTGCATAGGGAGAGGAATGGCCAGCAGAAAAAAAGAGATGATAGTGGCTCTGTACAAGTCTCTGGTGCAACCTCATTTGGAATATTGTGTCCAGTTCTGGAGACCACACCTTTAAAAGGATATAAACAGGATGGAGTTGGTGCAGAGGGTGGCTACTAAAATGGTTATTGGTCTTCTTAATAAAGCATATGAGGACAGATTTATAAATCTTAATATGTATACATTAGAGAAGAGGCGGGATAGAGGAGATATGATAGAGATGTTTAACTAGCTCTGTGGCATAAATGAACAAGAGGAGAGCCTTTTTTGATTAAAGGCAAGCTCTGCTTCAAGGAGACATAAGATGAGGGTGAAAGGGCATAAACTCAGGAATAATATGCGGAAATATTTCTTTTTTTTTTTTTTTTCTATTTATGATTTTACAATAAATCCAAGCATAAAAAACTTGAATGGCAATAAGGATACAGTTAACAAAGGTTAGAACAAACATCCAACCCAATAGGAAATCAAACATAGCAAGAAAATATAAACATTCCCGTTCCTTCTACAGCCCACAACTAAGAGGGAGGTTCCAACTAAGATTGAAATAAGAAACAATAAGTGAAGGAAAATAGGCTGAAGGGTGACAGCCAGGTAATACTATGCAGTAGAACCTATACTGCGTCAGAGGGGCGGCAGGCATTTATGAAAGCAAGCAGCTGGGATGGATCATAAAAAACATATGTAGCAGAATTCAATTTAACCATGCATTTAGAGGGAAACTTAAGAAAAAAACTGGCCTCCCAACAACAATATACCTGGACGTAAGAGCAAAAACTCCCGCCTACGTTTCTGGGTCTCCCTAGAAAAGTCGGGAAAAACCCGAACAGTCAATCCAAGAAATACAACATCTCGTTTGCGAAAGAACATTTTAAGGAACCAGTCCCTATCAGAGGCTAATGCAAAAGTTACAATTAAAGTAGCTGAAGTAACAGTATCAGTTAAAGAAGCTTCTAACATAGCAGATACATCTAAAGAGTCAGCCACATCTTCTCCGGGTATATTTCCACCTCCCTCCACTTTTTTCCTAGGAAATATTTCTTTATGGAACGAGTGCTAGATGTGCGGAATAATCTCCCAGTGGAGGTAGTAGAGACGAGGACAGTATCTGAATTCAAGAAAACATGGGACAAACACCGAACATCTCTAAAGGAAAAAAGAGGACTATAGTAGTTGATATTGAAGGGCAGCCTAGATAGGACATGTGTTTTTTTTCTGCCCTCATGTTTCTATGTTACTAAGAAGTGCATAAAATATAGATGATATAAAGTACATGGTCTTATTCCAATGATTTCTTACACGAGGGCCTAGCCATAAAGGGGGCCCACACAGTGGTGATAAGGCTGTGTGACAAATTTCTTTATTGCCTTTCTCATGCTTCCTCTGCTCATGTACGTTTGCCACAGGCCTGGCGGTTGTTCCCCACTGGGCCAAAGTCTCACAATAATAGCCGCACCATGAGACTTCTGCCCAGTGGGGAACAGCCGTTGGGCATGTGACAAATTTACAAGAATGGAGTCAGCGCAGCAAAGATGATAAAGTAAGTTTGGTACTGCCGCTGCCACCACATGGGGGAGCCACACAAGGAAGGGGCTGCCACACGAGGGGGTCTGCATGGTGGGGGGACATGCCACCGCAACAATGGGGGTCCTCAGCAAAATGTTGCCTGGAGGCCCCTCACTGGAACTTATGCCACTGGTCAATCAGTATCCTCACATTTTGCAAAGTGGTGAAGAAGGTATTGGATTTGTTTTTTCCTTCATTAAGAGAGTATTTTTGTATTCACGATAGAAAGGTTTAAACATAAAATGGCCGATATTGAGACTGTGGCCGTCAGAGGCTTTTTAAACACTGGCCTCGGCAGGTAAAGAAAATCCAGATATTCAGTGGATGTATCCAGATAACAGCTGCTGCTGAAGATCCGAATTTTGTGGCCAGTGGCAGGGGCTAGGCATATAGCAGCAATTTCCAGCCACCTTCCACTTTGTGTACCTCTTCATAGCTTTTTTCTGTCCTAGGTTATACACCGCTACTTGGATAAGTGTCTGCTCTTCCCCAATTCTGCCTAGGGACCATGCCAGCACTGTTTAGATAGAGTCACAGGGATCAGAGGAAATATTCAGCGATACTATCCAGATAGTGCCATTGAATATTGGGTTCACTGGGCTTATTGGGTTAGTAGGTCCTGCCTTTTGAATACCAGACATGAAATTCTTGCACCGATACGCCTTAAAGAATAAGATAAAATAGTCAGTTTTTTGACGTGACCTGCGCTTCTACAGAATTGTGCAGTTTTATGTAGTGTTAATGAATAGAGTCCAATGGAGCATAAAGCAAATCTAAATACTTATACCTACTCCTGTGATATGGTCATCCATTATATAGTCCCCTTTTGTGCTGTTTGCTTACTTTCCCATCCTAGTCTTTTTTCCACCATCTCCCATCAGCAACAGGTCTTTATTTTCCAAAGAATCTGACATAGAAATGGAACAACAAAAACCCTTCTGAAAGCTGTATCCAAAATGGTTGGATGAACCTCATGTTTGTTTGTCATACCACAAAAAAACGTTCTCAGGGAGCAGCTCATATAGTCTTCCTTGTTTGTTTGCGTCGACTCCATCCACACTTTCTTCATTATCCCCACAAGAGGCATGGAGTCATTTCCACATTCTGATGTCACACACTACATTCCTGTAAAAATGAAATAAAATTAGAGGGGGATGGTGAATTTATAGCTCTCCATTTTTCCGGCCAAGAGACTGTTAGAGTGATTTATTTTGTGGCTTGAGTTAAGTGAGGTCATGTCACTTTGGGACATTAATAAATTATCTACCCACACTCCCAGAATATGTAGGATGAGGTAAGCTGCTTTTGCAGCCCTCCAAAATTGTAATCATGTATATTTCTGCATTTTAAAGCAATCACTTTCACTCTGCCTATAAAAGACTGCTCAAGCAATTGATTTAGCCTTGCTCTCATTTTGCCCATTTGTCTTTTAATTCTTGCTAAGTTCACGAATCGATTGGTAGATGTGCCTAATTAAATTTATACACTAATCATGTATCACAAAACGCAGAGGGTAATTTTATAACAGGGCTACTAGGCAAGGAAGTCACATAAAGGACGTCCAAGTGCAATCTAGGACATTTAAGCCAGAACATAAAAAAAAAAATCAGGCATATCCAGGTGCAGACACGATTTCAAAAATGTGGACATGCCCGATATTGGATGTCTGCAGGGGGCATATACAGACATCTCCAGAAGCGTCTAGGAGCAGGAAAGCCAGGACTGAAATCCCACTGCTGCTATCATTGACTGGGGATGATGGATTACTTTCTTCTGTACATCCTCTGGATATTTTTCAGCCAAAACAAGCACTTTTCAGGTGCCTGAAGCAAGTCTAATCTTAGACAAGACACTGGATGCCCATGATGTTTCTGCCACACCTCCACCACATTCCTATTCAGACTTGGATGTCTTCATGCTGGGGACATCTCCAGAGCCGGCTTCCCAAATGGTTCTGAAGACATTTCTGTGCTTTGGATGTCTCTATGCCCGTTTTCAAACATGACCCCTATAAGCACATGTTGTACCTCTTTTTTGAAAATAACATATGCTCTTATGACAGGGGTTTTCCACCCAGTCCTTGGGGCACACCTAGGCCAGTCAGGTTTTCAGGATTCCCACAATGAATATTCATGAGATAGATTTGCACATACTACCTTCATTGTATGCAAATCTATCTCATGCATATTCATTGTGGGAATCCTGAAAACCTGACTGGCACAGGTGTTCCCCAAGGACTGGGTTGAAAACCCCTGGCCTATGGGGCCCTTTAACTAAAGTGTGCTAGAGTTTAGCAATTAAGGTGCATTTAGTGTTAAAACTAACATACAGTAGTTGCAACCACTGTGTGCTAACTTCCGACAGCATGGCCATCATGTTGCTGGAAACAACTATATGTAATGTATTTATGCTATGGAAGGGTCCAGTAACACTACTGGAGCAGTTTTGTCAATGGGTTAATAATTGTGATAAAAACATTCAATTTACATATGCACACCATGAGCGGACAATTACATATTTAGATGTGAAGGTCATCAAAAGAAGAGAGGGATGGGAGACATCAGTTTTTCGAAAACAGATTGACCGCAATACTTTTTTACACTATAGAAGTACCCATCCCCCACGTCTAAAGAAAGGGCTCCCTTTTTCACAGTTTTTGAGATACCGGAGAAACTGTTCCGATATTCAAGATTTTAAGAACTTGTCTAAACAATTATCGGAAAATTTTAAGAAGAGAGGATATCCCCCAACTGTAATAAAGCAAGCTTACCAGAGGGCCCTCTATAATGATAGGAGGCTCTTATTGGAGCCTCAGGAACGGGCGATTGAAAATAGTATGGAACATATAAATCTAGTCACGAGGTATTCCCCATTGAGTTTTAAGATACAACGTATCCTAAAAACCCACACGCAAATGTGCTGAGAAATGTCCCGGGACTGGAACATAAAAAGATATGTTGCGTCTGGCAGCAGAATAAAAACTTGAAAGAACAGCTCAGTCCAGCAGTGTTAAGAACTTTAATAGACTCAGATGAACAGTCAAAAATAGAAAAGGGACATAAAAAATGCAGTGCCTGTAACATTTGTGAGATCACTGAGGAAGTGGCTAACTTTAGGTATCATGGAATACAATACAATTTAAAGGAATTTACATCATGCGATTCTACGCATGTGGTATATGTAATTCAGTATCCTTGTGACCTGATTTATATGGGTAAAACAATTCAACCATTTAAAACTAGAATGAGTGAACATAAAAGTCGCCTGAAATGTAGGGTGAGAGAGGCACCACTAGTGGGTCATTGCTTGGATACAGGGCATACATTTGAAGATCTACGGTGCTTTTGTATAGACAAAATAAGATCAGGATTTGCGGGAAAATCACGGGAGCAGGCCCTGTTGATAAGGGAACAAAGATGGATTTTCACGTTAAATTCGGTTTCACCGGGAGGTTTAAATATGTCCATTGACTGGAAATCCTGCGTGTGAAAGGATGAGGATTTATTTCTGATCTAGTAGATATAGAGATATTAAGTAGAGATGATGATGAAAGTAAGGAAGAGGAGGACATCATTCTGCATTAAAGATTGACAGCTAGCGTGTAGGTAGGTAATTTGCATGAGTGTGATAGGGTCAGGAAAGCTGAGGCTTTAAAAAGATGAGAGAAAACAGCACCCCGCATGTGCGGCTTTTTTTCAAGCAGTATCAGTTGGAAAAGGACTAATTGAAGGAGATATGTGCAGCATCACTAAAATACCCAGGTAGGGGATAATGATATAGTTTTATTACGTTTTATTACGTTTTATAAGTGAGAGAGGAGATGCCTTTTGAATATATTTTAGGGAATGAGTACTGTCCCGTCTCTCTATAGTTTCATGCTTTTGATACGCCCCTGAGGAATCTCGGAGTGAAACATGTGAGGTACCAAAGGACGACGTTGGGACAAAAGCTGAGAGACATGCAGAATACCAGGAATACAAGTTAAGCAAAAGTTATGAGAGCGAAATAAGGACTAGTTATCTTTTTACGATTTCAGAGATTTTTTACATCAGCATAATAATACAAGTAAAAATTAAAAGATACCTCGTATGATTAAAGAAGAATAAGATTTCAGGGGGAGGTCGTTGATGCGAATAGGCACTTCAGATTGACGAATTTATACTGTCAAGATCAGTGCCATAGAGTCTGAGACCTCCTCAGTAACAGTAGAAAGTTAACTATAACTGTGGATGAGCGTGGGTATATTCATAAATCTAATGAGTACATTCTTACTCTCCGGTTGATATTTGAGCGGATATTCATTTTTCATTAGCATGTTGCTGGAGACTAATGCACAAAACAGTACTCGAACACACCACGGAAGCATGCACTGTTACTGTGGGTGCACTGAAAGCCACCCATTGGTGGAATAAGGTGAACCTGTGCTAATTGCATGAGGTTCAGGGAGCACATGGTGTGTACATGTAAGCTAACTGCACAGTGCTCACCACGCCCACTCTCTGCCTCTACCACGCCCCTTTTCCATCTCAACATGCATCAAGCTGTAAATATGGAAATCAGCTGTTTTGACTCCACTCTGTCAGTTGCTACAGGCTTCCGTGCACGCTTAATGCATGCCAAAATCTGCTTTGACTGTGCAGTGTCCTTTAGTAAAAGGGCCCTTGGGTGTTTTTCTAAAATAACCTACCCGAAAGCTCCAGTATACAAATACAGCTGTTCAGAGGGAGACTACTTTGGGTGTGTATATACCAGTAGAAACTGTGCATAGTACGTCCTGCCCATTGTCTACCTTGGGAGCACCCAAGAACATGTCAGGAGTGGAGGAGTAGCCTAGTGGTTAGAACACTGGCTTGGTAACTCAAGCAACCAGGGTTCAATTCCCAATAGCACTCCTTGTGGCCTTGGGCAAGTCACTTAACCCTCCATTGCCTCAGAAGAAAGGCCTGGCAATCTACTTCCAGTGACACTGCCAAGAAAACCCTGGAGCTTCTGGGTCACTAGGAGTCAGGACTGACTTGAAGGCACACATTGCATTGCAAGAATATATCACAGAAAAGCAGGTGCTATAATTTCTGAGCACCTAATTAAATGTACTTCTATGCAGGAGATTATATGCATGTAAAATGCCTCTTATAAAATTACCAGGCCGCATAAAAGTACACAATATGACAAGTAGGTGGATATTTATATGCGACCCCCTGTATAAGTATATTTGGGGTGTAGCTTGGCTACAGCACAGCTGTTGGTAGGGTTTACATAGTGTGTTTATAAAAGACAAAAAGACTGATGGGGGGTGAGGTATTTAGAAGTAAAGATTTTTGCTGATCCCTCAGAACTGTTTAAATAGGGGGGGGGGGGGGCGTGCCAGCTGAGTTCCGGTAGCCATGTTTTTCCTCTTACCTGTTCCTCTCCGACTTTATGATTGAATGCTAAACTGGTTTATTTGGATAAAAAGAGCTACAATAGCAGATCAAGCGATTGCAACTTTGGTTAAAGATATAATTATAAAACAAAGAAAACTGGAAGCTTTTGAGAATTGGATAACACATTTGAATTTAAGAATTTTGAACTTTCCCTGGGTTTCATATATGTTGCCTGTAGAGCTTTTCAAGAAATATTTGTTGGAGATTCTTAAAATTCTTGACACGGCTGTATGTTACTCTTTAAATAAGATATATTTGTTGCCCTCAGGAAAACTTCACCAGAATGATATTAATCAACAATCTTTGGATGTATCTGCTTTGCTTGAAACATTAAGTACCAATTGCAGGAGAAAGCAACGCTTTGTGTTTCCTTTGTGAGCAAGATTTGAACCTTGTTTTGCCTTTATATTTTACAGAGATGAGCGAGCCATTCTTTGCTCATGGGATGTTTCCCATTGTAGCCCATGCAACACAGGAGAGAAGGAAATGTTTTCTCGCAATGAGGCTAGAGACATTATCTCTGGGTGCTATATTTATATATTTATTCTTAGGTACCTTGTACATGCTATTTGAATGTGAAATATGATTTTCTGTTACCTGAGCAGTAGAGGGCATTTCTTAATTTAAAGTAGCCCCAGCTTACTACAAGTGCAAATCAGATGCTTAAAGCCTATTTTCCTTTGGTGGATATTAATTTATCTGATTTTACTTTCAGGTATTTCCTCCAGCTGAGTTTAGGTCAAGTGAAGCTCCCTCTCTTTTTTAGTGGGCTAATGGATAATTGGTGGATCCAAAACATATGACGGGTTATATTCGGAACCTTTTCTCCTTCGTGGTAACTCTATTTCTTTTTTCACCAATTCTCGTGTTTCTTTAAACAAGTGTATAATTGTGCATATTTGTAAAAAAAAAATACATATCAATTACAAAAAGGAACTGTTTAAATTGAATTTTCCCCCTTTGCAGCTGCCTGTTTTTATCCCTGTTTTGCGGATTACTTGCCCTTTTCTATGTCAGAGCTGAGAGAATTCTGCAAGGTTTTATCTGCAGCAGGGCTGGGCACATTTAAGGAGTTCTTTCCAGGGGAGATAGTCATGTCTATGATGCAACTGGAAGAGCAACATGTTCATAAAGTACCCCTTTATCCATATTTTCAGCTCTGCTGTTTTGTGTCTCGTCCTGATCATCGCGCTAATATTCTTAGGAACTCACATGAGGTAGAAAGAGGGATTTAAGTGTTTGTGAAAGAGGGATTTAAGTGTTTGTTATCTAAATTGTATAAAGTGTTTCAAAAATGTTTTGATGAATGTTGCAATCCAGAATAAGGGTGCTTGTAATGCATGCTGGACGGCTCCTTTCACCCAGCAGGAATGGCTGAAGATCTACAGGCTGATGTGCTCCTGCTGTTTTGTCATCAGGTACCAAACCACTCAGTTTACGCTCGCAGCTGTTCCACATGGGGGCGCGCTCTGATTCACTCTTCTGGAGAGGTTGCGGCTTGGTTGATTCTTTTTCTCATATGCAGTGGGACTGCCCTGTTATTAACAAGTTTTGGGAAGAAGTTAAAACAGCAGTTGAAGTTTTTATTTGTTTTCCACTGGTGTGGATCCCAAAACCTTTCTGTTGGGTCTGTCTCTCAGAACCCTTTGCCAAAATTATTGTGGCCTACTGTTTAGCTGTTGTTATTGGTGGATTAGGTTTCTAACCCAAATAGATGATGAGAGGACCGAGATCCCACCCACTGAAGAGCGGCCACAAAGATGGAAGTCAATGGTCACTTATGAGGAGCTCACCTGATCATTAAAGGGGAAAGTAAGAACATAAGAACATAAGAAATGCCATGTTGGGTCAGACCAAGGTCCATCAAGCCCAGTATCCTGTTTCCAACAGTGGCCAATTCAGCTCACAAGTACCTGGCAGGTTCCCAAAGGCCACAGGTCCCACAATGCTTGTCCTGGGGCAAGCAGTGGATTTCCCAGGTCTTCTTTAATGATGGTTTATGGATCTTTCCTCCAGAAACATGTCCACACCTTTTTTAAACCCAGTTACACTAACAGCATTTACTACATCCTCTGGAAACGAATTCTAGATTTTGATTATACATTGCGTGAAAAAATATTTTCTCTTATTAGTCTTAAATGGGTTACATTGTAGCTTCATTGCATGTCCTCTAGTCTTTCTACTTTTTGATGGTGTAAACAATCGATCTATATTAACCCATTCCACTCATTCATTAATTTATAGACCTCCAGGGGTAGATCTACTGTGAAACTAATGAAGCTTAAGCTTCAGGGTCCCTAATTCCGGAAGGGCCCCAGAAGCGACTTTAGTCCACATTGCTTAAAAATTTTCAGTCTATTGTATGAGAAGTGTTTTAAAAAAAATTAATAATATAGTATAATTCAATACAAAATAATAGTTAAAATAAAAATTAAAAGGTTACTGAAGTATCATGTAGGCTAGCCATAAATGAAAAACCTTTCTGAGATGTATTGGTTAAATTTTTAAAAATTTTGTGATGATTAGCCTTGGAACAACCCCATTGAAGAAGATAACAGTGGTTACCCAGACCTCATTGCTGGTTGCGAAGGGGCCCCCATAACAGTTCAAGCTTCAGGGCTCCAAAAATGTAGGTCCGCCACTGCTTCTATCACATTTCCCCTTAGCCTTCTCTTTTCCAAGTTGAAGAGCCTTAACCTTTTAAGCCTTTCTTCATAGGGATATTTTCCATCTCCTTTACCATTTTGGTGGCTCTTCTCTGTACTTTTTCTAATTCTACTATATCCTTTTTAAGACACGGCAACCAGAATTGCACACTAATATTCAAGGTGCGGTTGCACCATGGAATGATACAGAGGCATTATAATATCCTTGGTTTTATTCTCCATTCTTTTCCTTATGATTCCTAGCATTCTATTTGCGTTCTTGGCCACTGCTGCACACTGAGCCGAGGGTATTATCTATGATGACACCTAAATCTTTTTCATGGGTGGTAGTTTCTAAGGTGGTACCTTGCATTATATAACCAAAGTTTTGGTTGTTCTTTCCTAGGTGCATAGCTTTGCACTTGTCCACATTAAATTTCATCTGCCATTTGGACACCCAGTCTTTCAATTTATCAAGGTCCTCTGCAGTTTTTCACAGTCCTCTTGTGTTTTAACAATTTTGAATAATTTTGTGTCATCTGCAAATTTGATTACCTCACTCATTCTCCCCATTTCCAGATCATTTATGAATATGTTAAAAAGCAGTGGACCTAGCACAGATACCTGGGGTAAAGCAACAACCTCCATAACCAGCAAGTCACCTCAAACGCCCCTGATCGGCATTGAGCAGGGAAGTGGGAAGCAAGACTCCTCCCTGCTTCGCTGCACCAGGCCAATCAGGGACCTCTGGAACTGTTTTAAATTGAAGGTGCCATTGGGTGCAGGCAAGCGACACTGCCGGAACTAGTAAGTCACCTCAAACTCCCCCGATTGACAATGAGCAAAAGAGTGGGAAGTAAGACTCCTCCCCGCTCTGCTGCACCAGGCCAATCAGGGACCTCTGGAAATGTTTGAAATTGAAGGTGCCATTGAGCACAGGCAAGCAACACCACCAGAACCAACAAGTCACCTCAAGTTCCCCTGATTGGTGTTGAGCGGGAAGCAAGACTCTCCTACCAGCACCCTCATTCCTCCCCCCCCCATTCCCCCTCTACCTTCCTCACTTCTCCCTCCATTCTGTCTTCTAAACTAGCATCTGCTCTTGGGCTTCATCACACCCTCCCCCTCTTTCAACCAGCCCCTCTCTCCTTAAGACAACCCCACCCTCGCTTTTGCCATACTGCCTCCTCTTTACCCCACTCTCTACTATTCCTTTTTCTTCTCTCTTCAGGTAATATCAACCCCAACCCTGGCCCCCCTCGATTTCTTTCTCACTCTAAGAAGAGTTTCTCACGTAACTTATCTAATCTCATCCATATCCCTCTCCTTTCCCCTTCCACTCTCCCTCCCTCATGCGCCACTCACTCATCCAGAGATACCAACCCCAACACGGGCCTCTTTAGAATTCTGTCTCACTCTAAGAAGGGATCCTCACGTAACTGTCCAATATCATCAATATCCCCCTTCATTCCCCTTCGACTCCCCCTTCCTCATGTGCCTCATGGAAGGCTCACTCATCCAGAGATACCCACCCTTACCCTGGCCCCTCTAGATCTCTGTCTTACTCTTACTCTGGCAAGAGATCCTCACATAACGACCCCCTTAGACCTCTGTCTTACTCTGAAAAGAAATCCTCACGTAACTTGTCCAACCTCATCCATATCCCTCTCCTTTCCCCATCCACTCTCCCATTCTCATGTGCCTTATGGAATGTATACTCTGTCTCTAATAAACTTTTACTCATGATCTCTTTATCTCTAATGCTCTACATCTTCTTGCTCTAACTGAGACCTGGCTCCTCCCAGATGATACCGCATCTACTGCTGATCTCTGTCACGGGGGTTACCAGTTGTTGGGCGGTGTTGGGCTTCTACTTTCTCCATCTTGCCAATTCCAACCCCTCCTGCTGCCCCAGTCTCACTCCTTTCTCTCTTTTGAAATCCACTTCATTCGCCTCTTCTCACCACTTCCCCTCCGAGTAGCTGTTATCTATCACCCACCCAACAAATCCACATCCACCTTCCTTACCGACTTCGACTCCTGGCATTCCGTCTTTCTGGATCCCTCTTCCCCCACTCTTATTCTTGGCGATTTTAACATTCACATCGATAACCCCTCTGATCCACATGCTTTAAAGCTCCTCACCCTCACCTCCTCGTTTGACCTCCAACTTTGTTCTACTCCCCCCACCCACCTGCACGGCTACTGCCTTGACCTGATACTCTTCCCTAATTCCTCTCCCTCAAACTTCTTTAACTCACTCCTTCCCTCATTTGACCATCACCTTTTAAGCTTTAATCTTCAGCTTCCACTGTCTCAACCTTGTCCTGTCTCCTCCGACATATTTAGAAACCTTCATAATATTGATCCCTTGACTCTCGCCTCCACCATTTCTCCATCTCTTTCCCCCATTATGTCCTCTAAATCCATCGACGAGGCAGTAACCTCCTATAATGCTGCACTTTCCTCGGCTCTGGACACTCTTGCCCCACCCACCCCACGTCCTATCAGACGTTCTGCACCCCAACCCTGGCTTTCATCCACAACCCACTACTTACGCACCTGTGCCCGTTCTGCTGAATGTGCTTGGATCAAATCCTGCTCCCCGGAAGATCTTCTACACTTCAAATTCATGCTTGGCACCTTCCAGTCAGCCATAGCACTTGCCAAACAAGAATACTGCATCCATTGGAGTGGAGGAGTGGCCTAGTGGTTGGGGCAAGGTACTTCAGGCCAGAAGGTCAGGGGATCAAATCCCACTAGAGGACAGCAACCTTGGGCCAGAAGGACTGGGGTTTCTAGTCCCACAGGTGCTCCTTGTGGTCTTGGGCAAGCCCCTTAACCCTCCATAGCCCATGTTCCCTGTAAAATAGTTATCTCCAAGTTATAATGCCCTGTTCAATGTAATTTCAGTTTGTTCAATGTAAGCCACACTGATGCAGAATAGCATGGTATATAAGAGAATGTAAATAAATAAATAAAATCTGACTAACTCTCTTGCCTCTGATCCTCGCCACCTCTTTAATACCCTCAGTTCTCTCCTCAAGGTGCCCCTGTCCCTGGTCCCGCCATCCCTTTCTGCCCAAACCCTGGCCGACTACTTCCATGACAAAATCCATAAGATTACCCTCCAATTCCCCACCTCTTCATCTACCACCCCTCTCCCCAATTTTCCCCCATCCATACTTCCTCTGCTACCCTCTCCTCCTTCCCTACGATCTCTGAAGAGGAAACCGCACTCCTTCTTTCTTCCTCCAAACCCACCACCTGTTCCTCTGATCCTATCCCCACCCACCTCCTAAACCCCATCTCCCCACCGTTGTCCCTTCCATCTCTCTCATTCTCAACCTTTCACTCTCCACTGCAACTGTCCCCATAGACTTCAAACATGCTGTGGTCACACCTCTCCTCAAGAAACCCTTACTCGATCCCACCTGTCCTTTTAGCTATCGACCCATCTCCCTCCTTCCCTTCATATCTAAACTACTAGAATGAGCAGTCCACTGCCACTGCCTCGACTTCCTCACCTCTCAGGCCCTCCTAGACCCTCTACAATCTGGCTTCCGTCCCTTACACTCCACTGCAATGGCTCTTACAAAAGTCTCCAGTGATTTGTTCCTGGCTAAATCTAAGGGCCTCTACTCTGTCCTCATCCTTCTTGACCTCTCTGCTGCCTTTGACACTGTTGACCATAAACGTCTCCTCACCACCCTCTCCTCACTTGGTTTCAAGGACTCCGTACTATCCTGGTTGTCCTCCTACCTCTCCCATCGCTCCTTTAGTGTATGCTCTGGTGGCTCCTCCTCTTCTCCCATCCCGCTCCATGTTAGTGTACTCCAGGGATCTGTCCTGGGTCCGCTCCTTTTCTCTCTCTATACCCAATCCCTTGGTGTGCTTATCTCCTCCCATGGCTTTCAGTACCATCTCTATGCCGATGACTCCCAAATCTACCTCTCCACGCCTAATATCTCTACAGCAATCCAGACCAAGATCTCTGCCTGCCTTTCTGACATCGCTGCCTGGATGTCTCACCGCCGCTTGAAATTGAACATGGCCAAGACTGAACTCCTTAGCTTTCCCCCCAATTCCTCCCCTCCTCTCCCTCCTTTCTCAGTCTCCTTGGATGGCTCTATGATCCTTCCTGTTTCCTCGGCCCGCAATCTGGGAGTTATCTTTGACTCCTCTCTCTCATTCTCCACACATATCCAGCTCGTAGTTAAGACAACATTCTCTACAATATTAGCAAAATCTGCCCCTTCCTTTCTGAACATACTACTAAAACCCTTGTCCACTCCTTAATCTCCTCTCGCCTTGACTACTGCAACCTACTCCTTGCTGGTCTCCCTGTGAGCCATCTCTTCCCCCTTCAATCTATTCAAAATTATGCTGCTCGACTAATCTTCTGCCAGCCTCACCATGCCCACATTACTCCTCTTCTCAAGTCACTTCACTGGCTCCCTATCCAATTTCGCATCCAATTCACTGACCTATAAATGCACTCACTCTATGGCCCCTCAATACCTTTCATCTCTTATCTCTCCCTACATCCCCTCTTGGGAACTTTGCTCTTCTAACAAATTACTTCTATCTAGGCCTTTCACTCACACCGCTAACTTCCGACTTCGCTCCTTTCACCTTGCTGCACCTTACGCCTGGAACAACCTACCTGTGTCTATACACCAGGCACCCTCCCTGGCCCTCTTCAAGTCCAGGTTGAAAACCCACCTCTTCACTGTTGCTTTCAGATCCTGACTTCTATCCTCTGTCTCGACCTGACTCCCGTCCTTTGTCATGACTATATTGTAAATGCCATATTTTGTTTTGCCCCGAATTGTAAATGCCATATCTTGTCTTTCCCCGAATTGAGTATTGCTCTTTGCTGTCTTGACTAGATTGTAAGCTCTGACGAGCAGAGACTGTCTTTGCATGTATTCTGTACAGCGCTGCGTGCGTAGCACTATATAAGTGCTAAATAGTAGTAGTAGTAGTCCTTCCCGCTCCACTGCACCAGGCCAATCAGGGACGTCTGGAACTGTTTGAAATTGAAGGCGCCTTCGGGCATGCCTGCAACTGATGGTCTCACCAGAGGGCCCTTTGACATGGCCCTTAGGCGGGGACTGTAGGTGGACCATAACAAGACAGGAAGCCACGTACAAAATGACCAAAAAACCGCAATGACCCCCAACCCCTTCAGCTATCTGGAAGTGCAGTCTGGTTTGGATCCTCACAGACCCCGGGTGGCATCCCACAGCAGAGGAAAAGAAACACAAGATACTCCCGCACCCCCTGCTGCAGAAAACCTATTGAAGCCCAAGAATCCACTTATTCCACCAACGAAAGATAGCCAAGGCTCTAAAAACAACAGCGCTGTAACCAGAAAGTAAAACAAAAATGCTCACCACATACCCTCAGATCTACATGCTGCTATTACTCCTACTACTCACCATAACCCACAACACACCTCCCAACACAGTACCACAACTATGGCAAACAAACCAGCGCCTATGGCCCACAAACCCACTAACCAACTTAGCAAATGCTCATCACCCACACAACAATCACTGATCCACCAAACATCTAATACACATAAAAAAATTCATGCCACAAGCCACCCCAACACTACTATACACCACCCCAATACACCACCTACAATGTGCCCTAATAAACACCCAATCCATATGAAACAAAATCTAAATCATCATAGACCTCTTGGAATCAAAAGATCTGGACATTCTTTGCATCACCGAAACATGGATCAAAGAAACAGACAACATACTTCTAAACGGACTCGCACCAAATGGATGCAACATATACCAATGTCCCAAAACCCAACGACGTGGAGTGGAGTGATGATCATAGCAAAGAAAAACATCAACCTCCGAATCCAGGCAAACAACAGCACCAATGAATCTGACTTCATCACTGTCTCCAACAAAATGACCACAATCTGCCTTATATATAGGACACTGTCCTCAAACACCAACAACCTGTCAGCGATACTGGATACAATTATAACAGCTGAAAAAACAGGAAAGGATTTAATGGTACCAGGAGACTTCAACCTCCCTTCCCTACAACAAAACCATGCACAGTCCTTCCTTCAAGCCATTACAGCGATGGACCTAACACAACTAATAAACGCTCCCATGCATGCAAAAGGAAACACATTGGACTTAATATTCTTCAATCACCATAATGCCCAACCAAACACTCCACACTTCATTCGAATTTGCCCAGCACCATGGTCGGACCATAAACTCATTGAATTCTCACTCCTACAAGACCCCACCAAGAAAAATCCCAACCATCAGCAATTAACCGGAAGATTTAAATTATTCAACAAAGAGAGCTTCATCAAAGAAACCATTGAACAAATGCCAACGGGCTCCACTGACCCAAACACACTCATAGAATACTGGAACAACACCATCAGGCATGCAGCAACCCCAGTGCTCCAAACACCAAAACAACAAAGACACACAAGCAGCAACCCAAATCCGACTGGTATATCCCAACCCCCCGACTCCTAAAAAGACACCTATGCTGACATGAAAGAAAATGGAGAAAAAGAAAACATGACAGAGACAAAACAATATCTTCAACTGATGAAGGAGTACCACACTGAAACAGACAACATAAAATGAGAACATCATACCAAAATACTGAACATCACCATCAACCGACCAAGACAACTCTTCTGCATTGTACAACAACTAACAAAAACACCAGCCACTGACAACCAAGATATCAAGGTCACCCACCAACAGCTCACCCAACACTACAAACAACTTCAACCACAACCAAATAACAACCAACCCCCAAAATGGACACAAACTCGGCACCCAAGAATCTATAATAACCATGGACAATCACATAGACACCCAGAGCTCCTTCAATCAAATCAACAAAAGACAAATAGAGAACACCAAAACATCCCTAAACACAACAATCTCCCCCCTTGATCCCTGCCCTCATCATGAATAAAGACAGCCAAAATGAGTTCACCAAATTTGCACAAGAAATACTCCAGCAAGGAATCATGCCTGCAAGCCTAAAAACCACCTCCATTTGTCCCACGCTGAAAAAACCAACCCTGAACACATCAGACCTGGCTTCATACATACCCATTGCAAGCCAACCCTTTGCAGAGAAAATCATAGAGAAAATAGTTCAGTATCAACTCCAAGACAGACACAATTTCCTAGATCCCCAGCAACATGGATTTCAACCACAACACAGAGTGGAAACTATTTTAACCACATTAATAAACATGCTTACACAAGGAATGCAGCAGATCGACCAAGGCCACCTATTAATTTTCCTCGATATCTCATCAGCCTTTGACACTGTGAACCACCAAATACTGCTACAATGCCTCCATATGAACTGAATACAAGAAACCATCCATAAATGGTTCACATCCTACCTCATTGACAGATATCAGCAAATAAGGACTGGAAACAACTCTTCACCACCATACAAGCAAACTCAAGGTGTGCCACAGGGATCTACCCTCTCCGCTATACTCTTCAACCTATACCTCCGACCACTCTGCACAGTCATAAGAAAGCACAGTCTAAACCAACATGTCTATGCCGATGATATTATGATTTATGGACCAATTGACACACATCAATCAGACATAACAGCACACCATGAATGCTTCACCGAAGTAGCAAAATGGCTAACAGAAAACATCCTACAAATGAACTACAACAAGACAGAAGCACTGTACATAATAAGAGACACAGCATTCACTCCACCCCCCTTGATAACACTGAACAATATCACAATCAAAATTAAAACCAAAGTAAAATACTTAGGAGTCACCATTGACCTTCAAATCACACATAAGAATGACCACACAAATAATCTACTTCAAAGCAAAGACACTCCAACAATTCTGACCACCCTTCAAACCAGATGACTTCCGTACCGTATTCTAAGCATCAATAATACCCCACCTGGACTACTGCAATGACATCCTACAAGGACTTCTGCATTCCACACTACTACCTCTTCAGACAGTCTTCCACTCAACATCAAGACTCCTATTGGCTGCAACCAGAAAAGAACACATCACCCCAATACTCAAAAGGCTTCACTGGCTCCCCCTGCAAAGCCCCATAACATACAAGACCATCATGCTAACACATAAAGCAATTCACTCAGAGCCCCCCCCCCCAACACACACACCTACAAACACTCATACAGCTCTCACAACTGCACAGAGCCAGAAGGACCTCACCAAAGAACACTCACAACATCCCCCACATCAAAGCAAAAGCAAATCAACAATCATGAAAAAGAATCTTACGACTCTACGCACCCTCCATATGGAACAAACTGACAGACCAGCTCAGGGATGTAATGGACCTCAAGACTTTCCAGAAAAAATGAAAGAGACACCGCTTCACAGAACACTTCCACAGCAATGATTAACTACCTAACACTAGATCAATACACACAGACTGTGAATAACTGTTGCATATAAAAATCCTGTATATAGTTAAGAGAAAACCACTCTTTGATTGCATGCTGTAAATAGTTGAATGTTATCTTTATCTTTTTTTATCAGGCTTGATTAACCGCCCTTCATGACATCAGGAACCAAAAACAGAAAAGAACTACAATAATGACAGGAAAGAACACAATCACACAGAGGAAAGGAGAAGCTTGGAGAAGCAAGATAAATCTCTCAACAGGTCAGTGGAAAGGAGTTCAAGGGCTAAGAGCCTAGAGAAGCAAGATAGGTTTCCTACAGGTCAGGGGAAGGGAGGTCATAGGCTAAATAGAAAAGGTGTGTTTGAGGAGAGCCTTAAATCTGGGATAAGACTGCTCTTGTCGGAGAGAGTATAGGAGAAAATTCCAGAGTGAAGGGGCCAGGAAGAAAAAGGCAGCATGGCGGGTTTGTTCTAGATGGGCACCGGCTGGGGATGGCAGCTGCAAACGGTGGTTGTGAATGGAATGGAGACTTTGTGGCACAGAACGGAATTGCAAGGAATCAACCAGGTATTGAGGAGTGTGGGTGTGAAGAGCCTTATGTGTAAGTATCAGGATCTTGTAAGTGATACGGTGAAAAACAGGCAGCCAATGCAAATTGATGAGGTGGGGTGTAATATGAGAAAACTGAGAGGTGTGTGAGAGAATCCTTGCTGTAATATTTTGAATCATTTGAAGGCAGTGGAGCTGATGTTGTTGGAGATCTGCAAAAGATAATGTTACAATAATCAATCTGAGAAATAACCAAAGCAAGCAGAAGAGTAGTAAGGGCAGTAGGTGGCAGGATATCTCGGACAGCACGAATCGGGCGTAGATAAAAGTGGGAACGACGGGAGAGAGCAGAGATGTGATCCTGAAATGACAGAGCTGAATCCAGGATTACACCAAGGTAGCACAAAGATGACACCAGTGGAATGGGGGTACCAAGAAGGGTGGGAGAAACTAATGGAGGAGGAGTGTCAAAATAAAACCACATGCCTGAGGTCTTAGCTGGGTTGAGATGCGGAAGATTGGTTCTCAGCCAATCAGCTACACTGTGGAGGCAGGTGTTAAGAGGGGAAAGGTCTGGGTTTATAGGAGAGGTATGATGTACCAGAATGACATTGTCTGCATAGTAGTAGGCAGAAATGACGGCCTGCTACACAAGAAGGGTAAGAGGGACCAAAAAGACATTGAAGAGTAAGGGTGCAAGAACAGACCCTTGAGGCATCCCACAGTGCAAAGGGACCATTTCAGAGGTAGAAGAATCCATAGAAACTGAAAAGGACCTAGAGGAGATGAATGAGTGAAACCAGAGATACACAGTACCCTGAAGACCCATATCCCAGAGGCGAGAAAAAAGAATAGTGTGATCAGCCAGGTCAAAGGCAGCGGAAAGATCCAGAGAGACAGCTATAGAGATGTCACCCCGATCATGAGAAATGTGGAGGTCATTGAAAAAGGAGAGGAGGATAGTCTCCGTGCTGTGACCAGTACAAAATCCTGATTGTCGAGGGTGCAGAAAATGAGTGGAATTCAGGTAGGAGGACAGGCAGGTTAGAAACTGGACAGTAATGAGCAGGGACACTAGGATCAAGAGAGGACTGCTTGAGAAGTGGACGAACCAGTGCATGTTTCCAAGTCTTAGGAATTTACCAGATGAAAGACAAGATTTAAGCATGGAGCGAAGAGAAGGAAAGAGAGTGAGAGAGGGTTCCAGAAGCCAGCAGGAGGGAATTGGGTCGAGGGGACAGGTGGTCTTCTGAGTGGTGGAGAAAGACTTATGGAGTTCAGAGAAACTAATCAGCTGAAAGGAGGACCAGGTATGAGACAGGGATGGGGAGACAAGAGGTGAGAGCGAGGTGGGGGGAGACAGGAGAGGAGGCGGAACAGATGCAAAGGAGGTGCAGAGGTGCTCAATTTTGTTAGCAAAGTGACTAGCCAATTATGAGCTGCTAGGAGCTGAGAAAGGGGTGGCAGATGGTGGAGACTGACACAGGGTGGATAAAAACTTAAGGGTTGAGTAGAGCTGTCGGGAAGAGTTAGTGGCTGAGGAGATCAAATTAGACTAGTAGCTGGGATTAGATTCTGCAATGAGGGAGCAGTAATGATGGTGGCATAGATGAAAATAGTGTAGGGACTCAGAGGAAGGGGCTTTCCTCAAAAAGTGTTCAGTATGCCGGAACTGGGTGCGCTGAAGCAGAAGGCCATGGTGATACCAGGGACGGTGTGAGGAGGATCATGGTAGGCATGGACAGAAGGGAGCTAGATGATCTAGGGCAGAAGAAAAGCAGGAGGTCCAAAGGGAGTCCTGGGCTTCAGCAGAGAGAGAAAAAAATGTCAGATGGAAGGAGCTGGTCAGCAGGAGGAAAACGCTGGAGGGTAGCAGGGGTAATCTAGCGAGTCTACTGAGGCAGACTGATGGCGGGACAGGGAAGACTGCTGGGAAGTGTTTGGCCAGGAAGGGAATGGGACAGTGAAGGAGATACAGAAGTGGTCTGTCCAAGGGAGGTTTTGAGTAACGATGCCTGAGGGGAAATAAGGAGAACCAAGTGGAGTGATAAGGAGGTCGAGAGTATGCGGGGCCACATGGACATGCTGCTGGAGGTCAAGCTCATGGAGTAGGGAAAGAAAAAAACAGTTATGGGCTGAGGTAGGGGAGTGGAAATGGACATTAAAATCACTGATAATGATTAGATGCGAGAATTGTAAAGAAACCTCAGAAATAGTGAGGGTAACAGAGTCCTATAGAGAGGGGTGTAGGGCAGGAGGTATGTACAGCAGAAGAAAGTGAATTGGAGGGGCTGTGTGCAGACGGAGAAGGAGAGATTCAGGGTAGTGCAGAGCAGGTGATCCCAGTTATGTAACAGGTAGGGTAGAATGAAACAGGGCAGCCACCCCACTGCTGGTGCGCTCTAGACAGGGGGGTGGCAATGGCAGAAAAGTCAGAGGGAAGGCAATGGGCAAGGAAGGGGTCCTCACCCTCCCAAATCTAGGTCTCGGTTAGGAAAAGGAGGTCCATTCGGGATTGAAGAAGGAGATCCTGGATCAGATCTGTCTTAGTCCGGAGGGCTCTTCAATTTAGGAGACCTGTATGTAGTAGCTGCTCATCAGAACAAGGAGGAGGCGGGAGGGGGGGGGGGAGGAGGATGAATGCCAAGGTTGGTTGACAGTGGGTTAAGTTGGAGACAACCCAGCAGAGGTGTCCAGGTGGTTTGGGTAGGGATACCAGGGTGCACCGTCCCAGAAGGGAGGGATCACAGGCATGCTAGGCAAAGAAGAAAATAAAACCAACAGTAAGCACAGCAGGACCTTGAAAAACAGGGTAGGGACCAACCAATGTGAGACGCAGCCAGGATGGTGGCACAATGATTGGGGCAAAATCCTCCGGGTGAACGACCTAGCCACTAGGCCCAGGCGCTGGGAGCCACAGGAGCCTCAGGAGATGCCCCAAGGAGCTCACCCAAGGAGCATGACCTACTCCTTGGGCGTGCTCCTTCGGCACGTGCCGCCGCAGAAGGCTGTCTTAAATACTGCAGGGAGCACATGATGGCGGTACTTGGTAAGTTACTTCCCAGTTCTATGTTAACCGCCTTGACCCCATGAAAGGCGGTATATAAACCCAGCTAAATAAAATAAATGAAATAAAATAAATACTCCATTATTTACTTTTCTCCATTGAGAAAAGTGGCCATTTAGTCCTACTCTCTGCATTCTATTTTTTAACCAGTTTCTGATCCATAATACTACACTGCCTCCAATCCTATGACTTTTTAATTTCACCAAGAGTCTCTCATGAGGGATCTTATCAAAGGCTTTCTGAAAATCCTGATACACTATATCAACCGGCTCACCTTTGTCTACCTGTTTATTCGCACCCTCAAAAAAATAGATTAGTAAGATAAAACTTTCCTTGGCTAAATCCATGTTGGCTTTCTCCCATTAAACCATGACTTTATACATGTTCAGTAATTTTATTCTTCATAATGGCTTCTACCATTTTGCTCGGTACTGATGTCAGCCTAACCAGTGTGTACTTACCCGGTTTAACCCTGAAACAATTTCTAAATATTAGCGTTACATTGGCTATTCTCCACTCTTTCGATACTATAGATGAATGTAATGATAGTTCACAGATTATTAATAGTAGGTCTGCAATCACATATTTCAGTTCTTTCAATATCCTCGGTCCAGGTGATATGATACTCTTCAATTTATCAAATATTTATTTACTTATTTATTTATTTAACAGGTCTTCCATACTGCATTTCTTAAATTCAATGTGGTTTACATCAACACAAAATAAATGAATATAAATAGTTGTAATACATCTTCCCGGTTTATCGATATTTCTTTCAGTTCTTCCAATAAATCAACTTTATATACCATTTCAGGCACGGATAACCTCTTCAGTAAAGGTTGAAGTAAAGAATTCATTCATTCTCTCTGCTATGGCCTTGTCCTCACTTAGAGCCCCTTTTACTCCTCTATCATCCAATGGTCTAACTGACTCTTGCTATGAATTTACTTGAAAAAGTATTTGTTATGCATTTTTCCTTCCATGGCTTGCTTTTTTTCAAATTCTCTCTTTGCCTGCCTTACCAATACCTTGCATTGAACTTGGCAATACTTATGTTGTTGCCTATTTTCGTCATTTGGCTCCTTTTTCCATTTCCTGAATGATGCTTTTTTTGCAACAGCCTCTCTAACCTCGCCTTTAAACTATGCTGGCAGTTTTTGGCCTTCCATCCACTTTTCTTAAAGTTTGGAATGCATCTGTCCTGGACTTCTAAGATAGTACTTTAAACAATGCCCACACTTTATGTAAATCTTTAACGTTTGCAGCTTCTCCTTTTTGTCTTTTCTTAACTATTTTCCTCATTTTATCATAGTCTCCCTTTTGAAAGTTAAATGGTAGATTTCCTTGCTATCCTTCTTTCATTTATTAAAATCAAATGTGATGATGCTATGATCACTATTGCCAAGTGGCCCCAATACCCTTATCCTTTGGCCCAGATCCTGTATGTCACAAAGAACTAGGTCCAAAATAGCTTTCCCTCTTGTTGATTCATGAATTAGCTACTCCAAGAAGCAGTCATTCATTTCATGTAGAAACGTTATCTTCCTAGCATGTCCTGCTATGACACTGATCCAGTTGATACCCAGGTAATTGAAATCACCCATTATTACTGTGTTGTAACTTTTGTTAGCTTCCCTGATTTCTTTCAGCATTTTATTATCCATCTGTTCATTCTGGCCAGGCGGTCGGTAGTATACCCCCACTGCCATCGCCTTCCCCTTTTTACATGGAATTTCTATCCATAGAGATTCTATAGCGTATTTTGTTTCCTGCAAAACTTTAATCCTATATGACTCAATGCCCTCTCTAACATAGAGTGCAACCCCTCCATCAATTTTGCGATATATTTTGTACCCAGGTATCACAGTGTCCCTTTGGTTTTTCCCCCTTCCACCAGGTCTAAATATCAATCATATCTAACCTCTCATTTAAAGCTATATATTCTAACTCTCCGATCTTATTTTTTAGACTTCTAGCATTTGCATACAGGTATTTTAGAGGTTGTATTTTATTCATATGAATCTGGGACCCGATATTCAAAAGGCATTTATATGGCTTATAGCCTAGTAAACCATATAAATGCCTTAGATGGGGATATTCAATGGCACTTACATCTAAGTCCCCTACGCACCCCTATGCTATTTGGTTAGCAATGGGGTGTGTTGGGGGCATTCTGGAGCAGAGCGGGGGCGGAGAATGGTGTTAACCATGCAGCAGAGATATTGGAAGCTGCCCGGTTAGCGATCGATGCCTTAAAGATAGACAAGGAAAACCCATGTGCAGAAGCTAACCGGGCAGTATCCAATATTGTTGCTACACAGCTTCAATGGCTTCTGGCTTTGGCAGCAATCAGTTTAGAGGTCGGCGGAGAGGGCTATTCGCTGGTCGGTGCTTAGCCCTTCAAAGATCCTGACAGAAGAATATCAGGCCCCTGGTTATCAGTTAATAGGGTTAATTTGGAATCTTTCAGCTCTGTACTTAAGGGCATCTGGGTAACTTTTATATTTTTTGAAATCTCTCTGTTAAGATGTCCTAACTTCCGTCTTTTGCTATTATCCTTCAAGGATACATTCTTCCAAACCATGTACTCTTGGGTGACTGTTGGTTTTCCCCTATTATCTAGTTTAAAAGCTGCTCTGTCTGTTTTTGTTTATGTTTATGTTTATTAAAAACTTGTTATACCGTCCAACACCATAGGCACCTGAGCGGTTTACAATAAAACTTTAAAACAATTTAAAAATGAGGCTGCGGGAAAAGGAAAAAGAACGCCATTAAAATAATAGGAAAGAAGGAGAGAGGAAAGAAGAGAGAACGCAAATAGAAAGCAGCAGTTCCAATACAACATCATGGGACGGGGGGGGGGGGGAGGGGGAAAACAAGGACGGAAGGTCAAATGCTAGGTTAAAAAGGTGGGTTTTGAGCTGAGTTTTGAAGGAGCGGTAAGATTCTTCTGCACGAAGCGAGGGAGGGAGCGAGTTCCAAAGGCTCGGGGCCAGGAAATAGAAGGCAGAGGAACGAGTAGAAACAAGATGGGCCTGGGAGGGGGAGGGAAGAGACATGCGATTAGTGTGGATAGAACGAAGCAGACGGTGGGGGGTACAGAAGTGTATCTGATCAGCAAGATAGGAGGGAATGCCAGTGCGGACAGCCTTGTGCGTAAGAATGAGGATTTTGTACTGGACACGAAAAGGAACAGGTAACCAGTGGTGATGGAGAAGAAGAGGGGTAACATGATCGAAACGAGAGGCATGGGTTAGGAGACGAATAGCAGTATTTTGAACACGCTGAAGACGAGACAGTTGGGATTGGGGCAGACCAGCTAGGAAAACATTGCAGTAATCAAGACGAGACATCACAAGGGTGAGAAGGAGAGTAGCCAGAGCAGAAGAAGAAAGGAAAGGGTGGACAGCTCGGAGCTGCCTAAGGGAGAAAAAAGAACGCTGAATGATGGAAGAGATGTGTGCCTTGAAAGAGAGGGAAGAATCAAGGGTAACACCCAGATAACGGAGTAAAGAAACAAGAGGAATAGGCTGTGAAGAAAGGGAAGGGGCACAAGTGGGGGAGGGACTCCCAAGCGTGAACCAAATAGTGAAAGATTTAGCGGGATTCACGTGGAGGAAATTGGAAGAAAACCAGGAAGTGACAGCAGTGAGACAATGATTAAGAGGGGTAATGTCAGGGGAGAGAGAGTCTGTGTGAAGTAAGAGAAAAATATCATCTGCGTAATAATACGCAGAGATACCGAACTGTTGGATTAAAAGGGCAAGAGGGGCTAAGAAGACATTAAAAAGAAGGGGAGCAAGGACAGAACCTTGGGGAACCCCACAAGTGAGGGGAGTGGGGGCAGAGGAGGAGGACCCGGTGACTACAGAAAAAGAACGACAGGAAAGAAAAGAACGAAACCATTGGAGAACCACACCAGAAAGACCTGCTTCCCGAAGGCGAGTGAGGAGAGTACGGTGATCCACTAAGTCGAAGGCTGCAGAAAGGTCGAGGGAGACAGCTAAGGTAAAGAGACCACGATCGTGAGCAGCGTGAAGTTCATTAAGGAGAGAGAGAAGGACAGTTTCAGTGCTGTGGCCGGGACGAAAACCTGATTGTCGGGGGTGGAGAGTGAAGGAAGCTTCAAGGTGAGAGGAAAGTTGAATAAAGACCAGCTTCTCAAGAAATTTAGAGAGAAAGGAAAGGTTGGAGATGGGGCGCCAACTAGAAAGAACAGAAGGATCGGAAGAATGGGACTTTAGAATAGGACGAATGACAGCGTGTTTCCAACTGGAGGGAAAGATGCCAGAGGACAAACTGGAATTGAACAGGGAGAGAATGTAGGGAGAAAGAGCTAGTGAGGGTTCCAAGAGCCAACGAGATGGAATGGGATCAGCCGAGCAGGTAGTTTTACGAATGGAAAAGAAGGTTTTTTCAAGAATGCTGGGGGTTATTGCCTCAAAGGACGACCAGGAATGGGACAACGCAGGGCTGGAGCGGGATGGAGAAGAGAAGGGGGGGGGAAACATAACAGGGGGAGAAAGGGGAGGGGGACACGAAGGGAAAGACTGATGGAGGGTGTCGACCTTGGCAACAAAAAAGGAAGCGAGAGAGGAAGGGTCAGGAAGGGAGGACGCAGGAAGAGGGGAGGGGAGGGGGAAGTAGCGGAGTGAGACGCAGTGAGGGTATGCAGGATGGAGTACAATTGGCGTGAGGAATTTGAAGAGGAAGAGATGAGATTAGAATAATAATCACGTTTTGCGGCAAAGAGAAGAGAGCGGTAGTGGCGATGGCAAAGATGAAAACCTGACAGGTTAGTGGGGGAGGGATGCCTCTGTCAGAGGCGCTCAGCCCGACGGAGGTGCTTGCGGTGCAGAAGGAGACCGGGGTGGAACCAAGGATGGCGTGGGTTACGGCGGGGGCGGGGACGGGGGTGAAGAGGAGCAATAGCGTCCAGGGCAGTTGAGAGTGAGGAGTGCCAGCAGTGAGCCTGGGCATCAATGGAGAGGGACTCAAAATCTGCAGGGAACAGAGCGGTAGGGGATGGGAACTGGAGAAGTGTGTCTGCGTTGATCTTACGAATGAAGGTGCAGAACTGGGATTTGGGGTAGGAATCGAGGCCAATGGGGGGGCAGGGACAGAAAAAAGAAGACAGTAATGGTCAGACCAGGGAAGAGGGAAGGAAGACAGAGAGGAGCAGTGAAGAGGGAAGGAGGTGGAGGTAATAAGAAGGTCAAGCGAATGGCCAGCAACGTGGGTGGGGAAGGAAACAAACTGACGAAGAGAGAGATCAGACAGAAGAGCAAGGAATAAGGAATCCCTTGCTGAAGAAGGGGAATCCACATGGATATTAAAATCACCTAAAATTAAAAGGTGAGGATAAAGCAAAGAGACTTCAGATATGGTAGCCAACAGTGAATCCCAGGAGGAAGTTGGGAGAGAAGGTGGGGCGTAAATAAGAAGAAAGTAGTAAGGAGTGGAAGAAGAATCCAACCGTACAAGTAAAGACTGGATAGAGCAGGGAGGAGGAGGAAGCGAGCTCAGAGAGAGGGAGGGAGGAGCGGTAGATAAAAGCCACTTCCCCGCCGCTTCTACCCCGGCGAGATGTGGAAAAAAAGGAGTAGCCTGGTGGAAGGCAACGGTTAAGGAGGGGTTCATCTCCCTCCTTTAACCAGGTTTCAGTCAGAAAAAAGACGTCTAAGTTATGAAGTGTAATTAAATCGTGAACCAGGGGAGTTTTGGAACGGATAGAACGACAGTTCAGAAGCGCAAGTTGCAAGAACACAGAAGAGGGAGAGAGCAGAGGGGAAGGAGGAGAAGGGGTGCATGGACAATAGATAAGATTCAAAAGCTGACGAGCAAGAGGGCCAGAAGGAGTGATGGCAGGCGCTACAGGGCGCCAGCCCCAGTGCACTGGGATAGCAGACATGATAAACGATGATAACAGAAACAAAGAGCCAAGAAGAGCTAGGAACCGGGCACTGAAGGATGGTGCTGGCCGGGATGGGGGGGGGGGGGGAGTAGTACAGATTACAGAGTGCAGGGTTAACAATCGAGGAACAGCAATAATGGACATAGCAGTAGTAGGAGCCTTGGAACAGCCGCCCCGTACCTCGCCCCAAGGAGCTCGCACAAGGAGCAGGTCGTGCTCCTTGTGCGCACTCCTTCGGCACGCGCACGCTGCGGGCGCCTTAGCGGCGCGAGGCGCCGCACCGGAGTGGATGTTAAAGGGCACGGGGCCCAGCGTCACTTCTGGAGAGCGGGACTAACAGTACCCGGGGAGACAGGAAGACAAACGGGGTACGTTGTTGAGTTTGCACGGCAGATTAGGCAGCAGAGAGCAAGCAGTAAGCAGGCAGGCAGCAGACAATGAAGGCACACAGATCAGCCTTTTAAATGTTAATGCCAACAGCCTGGCTACATCCCTTCCTCAGAATGTTGCCCAGTTCCTAACAAATCCCAAACCCTCTTCTTTGCACCATCGTCTCATCCACGCATTGAGACTCCGGAGCTCCGCCTGCCTTTTGGGTCCTGCACGTGGCACGGAAAGCATTTCAGAGAATGCTATCCTGGAAGTTCTGGATTTTTATCTTATTACCTAAAAGCCTAAATTTGGCCTCTAGAACCTCCCTCCCATATTTTCCTATGTCATTAGTACCAACATGTACCAAGACAGCAGACTCCTCCCCAGCATTACCTAAACGTTTGTCTAGGTGGCGTTAGAGATCTTCTACTTCGCACCAGAGAGGCATGTTACTAGGTGATCCTCATGTCCATCAGCCACCCAGCTATCTACATGCCTAATGATCGAATCACTCACTATAATGGCTATCCTAACCCTTCCCTCATGGGCAAATGGCCCTGGAGAAACCTCCTCGGTGCAAGAGGGTATTACATCTCCTGGTGGACAGGTCCTAGTTACAGGATCACTTCCTGCCTCACCAAAGTGATGCTCTCCTTTCACAAGACCTCTGTCCTCAATGGCAACTGAGAGGCTGCCAGACTGGAGGTAGGGCTTCAATACTACATCCCTGTAGGTCTTGACTATATACCTCTATGACTTCCTTATGTCCTCCAAGTCTGCTACTCTAGCCTCCAGAGATCACACTTATTCCCTGAGGACAAAAAACTCCTTGAACCTAGCACAACCGGGAGAAAATTGTACATGTGGTGCTCAGTGCAAAAGACTGGTAACCCCATCTCTCTGCTGGACTGCTGTCTGCATCTTAGTTTTATAGTTTTGTTTAGTTATTTAAGTTGTTTTAAGTTGCTAGGGATACTTATACTAATGCAACTATACCAAATAAGTTTAAAGGACTTTGTTCACCACAAGATTATTTACTTTCATGGCTTTAACTTATCTATTCTTGGTGAGGATAATCAGCTGAACCTGAAAGTGAATGTGAATACCTCTCCCCCTTTAATAGGTCTAAGACCTATAAAGCTATGGTCGGGGTGGGTGGGGGTCAGGGTAAGTGGGAGGGAACTAACACTTAGAAAAGGCTGGCTCGCTGACCTGTGCTTCTAAGGTAATCTGTGACCAATTTCCTGGGTGATTCACACAGCCCTTGCTTTGATAGAGGGATCCTTTCAAATTGTTCCTTTCATCTGTCACTTGGGTTTAACACCTAGTTAAAACAATTTACAAGTCTCTTGCCCCCTGTCTAAAAGGCTTCTTTGTAAAGGTCGCTAGAAACAATTTATTCCTTTCTGCTCAAAGAATACTGACACTATTTTTCCTTTATGCTAAAATATTCTTTGATTTGGTTTAAATAAAAGCTCTCTTCTGATACTAGGCCCTGTCTGAGTTTTAATCTTAAACCAGAAGCTCTCTGCTGAGTTTTACATTTAAAATAAAAACTCTTTGTGGAATTCTAAAATTTGAACTAAAAGCTCTTTGCTGATACTAGGCCCTGACTGAGTATTAAATTTAAACTAAAAACTCTCTGCTGGGTTTTCAACTTAAATTGAAAGTTCTCTGATGTGTTCTGAATTTAAACTGAGAGCCCTCTGCTGAGTTTTAAATTTAAACTGAAAGTGCTCTGCTGAGTTTTAAAATTAACTTAAAAGCTCTCTTCTGGGTTTTAAATTAAACTGAAAGCTCTTTGCTGGGTTCTGAATTTAAACTGAGAACTCACTTTGAGAAGGTGAGGTCCTCAGTCCTTACACAAGCCTCCTCATGAATGTGCCCACTTGCTTCTGACTCCCTCAACTTTAATTTTTTTTTCTAAATACTATGTAGTCTTGTGTTTATTAAATGTTTTCATTATTCATTTTTGAGTTTACATCTTTTTTATTGGGTTTTTGATATATAGTATTTATGGATCTTTTGGGATGTTATTACACCACAATTTTTTGACTGAAGTATTTTTGTACTGTTAGTTTCATTGCTGCACTTCTTTGTATGTCTTTTAAATACTGTCCTTTTCATTTTCTCCCCCTGCAATGGGGCACTGGGGCCCGATTGTTCAGATGATGTTCTTTGTTGCTTGTAATGACAAGCAATTTCTAAATCACCAAAAAGGAATAATTAAAAAAAAGGATTTATCTAGATGAACATTTTCGTGAATTTCCCATTACAAAGAAAACTAATAATAACACAGCATTTCCTTTTAAAAAATGGATTTTATAGCTTACTCAGAATAAATTTTGCATAAAATATCAAATTCTACTATAATAATAAGTCTTCTTATTACAAACATAAATGTGTTAGCTTCAAGTCTGTTTGGTTATGAACACGGAGTACTGTGTTTCACATTTTATTGAGTCCATCATAACACTGCACTTTATTAAAAATAAATAAATGACATTACATTATTTGTTTTTTATAAGTCATTATTATGGCTATTTAATATTGTTTTTATCTGCACCATCAAACTTTACTTGTAATTTCTCTTGGATATAATATCTAGATAATATGACCTTTCATTGTACAAATTATTTAAGTTTTAGCTGTTGTTAATTTTCTACTGAATACTTTCTGCAGCCAGCTGAAATCTTTCTGTTTTGTTAGTCATTGCCTTGCAATGTGTCTTGAAGGACTACAAAAGGGGACTGCTACTTCTGGAGAGAGATCTGCAATTATAAGTATTTACTTCAGGGAATTTTTCTAAATCTTGGGGAAAAGGGAATTCTTTAGATTAAAGCTGATTAATCAGTGAACCCAGTGTATTTGTTAAATCAGTCAGGACCTAGAAGCAGCAAAGAGTTTTCAGTTTAAATTTAAAACACAGCAGAGAGCTTTCTGGTTAAATTTAGAACCCAAGACTCCCTCTATCCAACAAGGGATGTGGGACTCCCCCTGGAGATTGGTCACAGATTACCTTAGAAGCACAGGACAGAGTACTGTGTAGCAGCCAGCTTTTAATGAGTCTTCATTAAAAGCTGGGGAAGGGATATAGCCAAGCTGTTGGCAGCTTTTAAATTAGATAATAGGGAGAGCCGACAATCACCCAAGAGCGCATGGTTCAGAACAATGTATCCTTAAAGATACTACCAAAAAAATGAAGTTAGGGCACATCAGCAGAGAGGTTCCAATAAAGACATAGGTAGCCTAAATGCCCTTGAGTATAGAGCAGACAGAGCTTAAAGATCCCAAATTACCCCTGCCTACCGATATCCAGATTAATATGAATAAAATACAGTCTCTAAAATGCTTGTATACAAATGCTTGAAGTCTAAACAATAAGATGGGAGAGTTAGAATACATAGCACTAAATGAAAAGATAGATATGATTGGTATCTCAGAGACATGGAGAAAGGAGGACAACTAGTAGGACACTGTGATACCTGGGTATAACTACATCATAATAATAGAGCTGATCAAATTAGTGGAGGGGTTGCACTCTATTTTAGAGAGTCACATTGAGTCACAAAGGATTAAAGTTTTGCAGGAAACAAAATTTGCTGTAGAATATCTATGGATTGAAATTCCATGTAAAAAGGGGAAGGCGATGGCAGTGGGCGTGTACTATCGACCGCTTGGCCAGAATAAACAAATGGATGATGAAATGCTCAAAGAAATCAGGGAAGCTAACAAAAGTTATAGAACAGTAATAATAATGGGTGATTTCAATTACCCCAATATTGACTGGGTCAGTGTCACGGCAGGACATGCTAGGGAGATAAAGCTTTTAGATGAAATAAATGACTGCTTCTTGAAGCAACTGGTTCATGCACTGACCAGAGAGGAAGCCATTTTGGACCTAGTCCTTAGTGGAATACCAGATCTGGTGCAAGAGATAAGGGTGTTGGGGCCACTTGGCAATAGTGATCATAGCATGATCACGTTTGATTTGATTAATGGAAGAGGGATGATAAGGAATTCCACAGTACTACCTTTTAACTTTTGAAAGGGAGACTATGATAAAATGAGGAAAATAGTTAAGAAAAAACTAAAAGGAGCAGTTGCAAAGGTTAAAGACTTACATCAAGCTTGGGAGTTGTTTAAAAATACTATCTTGGAAGCCCAGACCAGCTGTATTCCTCGCTTTAAGAAAAGTGGAAGGAAGTCCAAAAAACTACCAGCTTGGTTTAATTGTAAGGTCAGAGAGGCTGTTGTTGCCAAAAAAGCATCTTTCAGGAAATGGAAAAAAGAGCCAAATGATGAAAACTGGAAACAGCACAAGCACTGGAAAGTTAAATACAAGGCATCGATAAGGCAGACAAAGAGAGAATTTGAGAAGAAACTTGCTGTGGAAGCAAAAAAGCATAATAAACACTTTTTCAAGTACATTCTTAGCAAAAAACATGTGAGAGAGTCGGCAGGACCATTAGATGATAGAGGAGTAAAAATTGCAGTAAGAGGGGACAAGGCTATAACGGAGAGACGGAATGAATTCTTTGCTTTGGTCTTTACTAAGGAAGATATAGGGATATTACCCATGACTGAAGTAGTATTTAAAGGTGATACTGCGGAAGAATTGAAAGAAATATCGCTACACCGGGAAGATGTATTACAATTATTTAATAAACGGAAGAGTAGCAAATCATCTGGACCAGATGGTATATCCTGGGTCCCTTCTTAATAATGGTTTATGGACCTTTCCTCCAGGAACTTCTCCAAACCTTTTTTAAACCCAGCTACACTAACAGCCTTTACTACATCCTCTGGTAACAAATTCCAGAGTTTGATTACACGTTGAGTGAAAAAATATTTTCTTTTATTAGTCTTAAATAGCACAGGTACACTAAAAAAATTTTTTTTTAAACTGCCTCTAATGTTTCGATTGATTTTTATGTTTTTTGGTGCGCTGAATCCAAATCTGGTAACCAATTTGCTCCATCACGTACAGATTTTTTGCTACATTGGGTTAGCAGTTTGAGGTGAATGTTTCAGATTGAGTGCGATCGAGATAAAAGTTTCTTGGATGAATTCTTTATACTAATTGTTTAGTAGTTATTCAAATAAGAATAAAGAAAATTGTAACAAGGCAGCACATAAGAATAGAGTAATGTCAACAAAACACACTATGATGGTAGCAAAATTGTCTGCACTTAAAACAGCCACATACATGTGCACAAACATTGAGCATATAAGAGCGAGGTTAGACACAAAGCAAAGCAAAGAAATGTGCAAAAAATGTTGTACAGGTATGTATGTAAGAATAGAAAACGCAAACCGCATCATTGCAATACATGAAGACAAACACCCGATGGTGTGAAAATAAAATTCTAATAAATGAGATCCGACACTGTGGTAATAACTAGCAAATTTTTATTTCAAAGTTTAGTAAAAACACGATATTTGTCAACACATTTTAGATTTTAAAGTCATTCTTGGGTCAATCAATCTCCTGGTGGGCCCGTTTCTTCTTCCCCTGAATGCTTCTCTTGGTGTGCTGCTTGGCTTATTTTTCATCTGGGGTTTCCCGCAGCAGCAATCAGCAGAAATCAGCCATCATAGTGGTGTTCCATCTTCCTTGGTACCTTCTCTCTGCGTCCTTGATGCCCTGGTGAAACCTTTCACCTTGTTCTTCACTGTACTCCCCCAAGTTTTCGGGAAAGTAGTTCACATGGGAGTGCAAGAAATGGACTTTCAGGCTCATGTTACAGCCTTGTTCTTTGAAGGCATTGAGCATCCTGGCAACAATATCCTTATAGTTCTCATCCCGCCTGTTCCGCAAGAATTTGAGAACAACATCCTTGAAGGAATCCCAGGCTTCTTTTTCCTTCTCAGACATCGTTTCAGCGAATGCTCCATCTGAAATGAGTTTCCTTATATCAGGGCCAACAAACACTCCTTCCTTTAGCTTTGCTTCAGAAAGTCGGGGAACTTTGAGCAAAGGTACCGAAAGCACTCACCATCTTTTGGAAGGGACTTGATGAATTGCTTAATGAGACCCAACTTAATGTGGAGAGGTGGTAATAGAATTTTATCACGAGGTACCAAGCTCTCATGAAGAACATTTTTCTCACCGGGTCTCAAATACTCCCGAATTGGCCAGTCTTTTTTCCCCCAGTGTAGGTCGCGGGCCCGGCTATCCCACAAGCAAAGGAAGCAGGGATATTTGGTGAAACCGGATTGCTGCCCTAATAGCTTGGATGGAATTTTAAAGTCTCCACAAATCATCCACTTATGCTCATCATAACGAATCTTCTGAAGAATCAGGGCCAAATTCTCGTATTTTTCTTGGAGAATAACAGAGTGAGCAATAGGAACTGAAGCGAATGTGTTGCCATTATGAAGAAGAACACCTTTTATGCTGTCTTTTGACGAATCAATGAACAGCCGCCATTCAGCAGGATCATACTTGAGTTTAAACTTTTCCATCACTCCGTATATATCGTTGCAAAATACCAAATCTTCCTCTTTGCTGAAATACTTCAAAAATTGTGTCTCGTGGTTGCGGTACCAATAAAAAGTTGTTCCTGGTGACAATAGATTTTTCTGTTTAAGCCGAGAACCTAGCAGTTGGGCAGCATCTTTTGGGAGTCCTAAATCCCGGACTAAATCATTCAATTCAGCTTGAGAGAAAAGTTCAGGTTTCGGATCTGGTTCAGTTTCAAACTCGGAAGTACTGGACTCATTGGGAAAAGCCATCTGATGAGTCTCATCATGATCAGAACCGTCCACACAAATATGATCCAAAGATTTTGGTGGTTCAGGCACAGGTACTTCGTTGCTATGAGGCATAGGCCTAATTGCTGAGGGAAGGTTGGGGTAACTTATTACGTTCTTATTTTTTAAGTTGTATCCCTTCACAATGCAAGAGCAAAAATAGCAGTCACTGCTGTGGTCTCTTTGTTCACGCCACATCATAGGTATTCCGAAACGAAATGCTTGTTTTTTACCTTTCATCCATAAGCGTAGATCTTCCTCACATGTCTTGCACACTTTGTGAGGAGCCCACGGTTTGTCTTGATCGCCTAACTTCAAACCGAAATAGGCGAAATATACTTTTTTAATAAATGCAGAAATGTTCCTCTGCCGCTTTTTCACGGTATATTCCCCACAAATAAAACAAAAACTGTCCGGAGAGTTGACACAACATCTGCCTCTGTGAGCCATCACAAATACACAGCACTGCAAACTACAACTGTAGTGAACCACTTCGGAATAAAGCTGGATTACGACTGAGCAAACAAAAGGTAATAATGAACTTGCAAGAAACTGAAATTTGACAGGAACGTTCATGTCGCAACCACCGTGTTTGAGCGAGCGAACGAGGCGAGGCGAACAGGAAAGAACATGCGCCAGCACGAGTACTGGATTTAGCCCCCCGCCTCCCAATTGTCCTGTTAATGTATAAAATGAATACAAAACACTCTAAAATATCATGAGGGAGTGTTTCTTTCTTTTTTTCTTTTTTAAATTTCTATTTATTAATTTTCATAATGATCCAAGCAAACACACTTGAAATGAAAATAAGGTTACAGGTAACAAAGGTCAGCAAAGCATCCAACCCTAACGGAAATCAACATAGCAAGTAGGCAATCAAACCTGTTCCATCCACAGCCCTCGAAAAATGGGGGAGAATCCAACTAAGAAATATAATCACAAAATTAGTGAGGAAAATAAGACTAAAGGGAAACAGACAGGCACTATCCTATGCAGTGAACTATTCTATATCAGAGGGACGGTGGGAATTAATGAAGGCAAGCAACTGAGATGGATCATAAAAAACATAAGTAGCAGAAGTCATTTTGATCATACATTTAGAAGGAAATTTTAAGAAAAACTGAGCTCCCAACAGTAACACAGCAGGACGTAAAAGTAAAAATTCCCATCTACGTTTCTGGGTTGCTCTTGCAAAATCAGGAAAAACCCGAACAGTCAAACCCAGAAAGGCAATATCTCTTTTGCGAAAAAACATTTTAAGGAACCAGTCCCTGTCTGAAGCTAATGCAAAAGATACAATTAAAGTAGCAGGAGTTACAGTATCCACTAAAGATGCTTGCAACAAAGCTGAAACATCCAGGGAATCAGCAACGTTTACTCCAGGTATATCCCCTCCCCCTTCTATTTTCTTTCTAACAGGAAGATAATAGACCTTAACCATCGGGGGATGCGACTCCACGGGGACCCCCAATACTTCCAGCATATATTTTTTAATCATTTCCTTGGACCCCACAGAGGGGGCCTTCGGAAAATTAACCAGCCGCAAATTAGAGTAGCGAGAATGGTTTTCCAGCATTTCTAAATGCAGTTGCATTGCCATAAGGTCCTTTTGAAAGTTTTGTCCCGAATCTTCAACCAAAGTTATTTTCTGCTGCAGATCAGAAACTGAACTCTGCACTGCCGAGATTTCCAATGTATGTTGTTGCAGAAGTCCTGTGTGATCCTGAAGTTGTGTAGAGACCGACGTAATCTGAGGAACCAAAAGTTCACCTAATTTAACAATTGCCGACCAAATCGTTTCAAGGGTAAATTCCTCAGGTTTCTGGATAGGAAAAACAAATGGAACAGCAAGAGCCTCTGCACCAGCCTCCATTCTCCTTCGTCCAAACTCCGAAAGAGTAGATACCCCTAAGGCCACCGTTGATGACTCACTGGCTGCGACAGAGCTAACCGCGGCTAACCTGCCGCTCCGAGGAACCGGCGTCCCTCCGCTCCCCTCTCCCCTTCCAGACACCAGGGGAGGGCTCACCGTCGGCACCGGGCTCCCGTTCAGCAAAGGCACTTTAAGGGGCCGCCACTGCTCCGGCGATGAGATGTCGGGTCCGGAGCCACCTGCCGAACTCAAATCAGCCGAGGGATTCCTAGTACCACCAATCGCCGGTTCTTGACCTGACCGCTGCCGCGGGACTAAAAAAGGATCAAGCGGACCAACCGCAGAAGGTAACAGGGTCGAGGTAGCTGGGGTAGAGGAGGGCTTCTTTGCCCCTTTAGCTTTCCTTTTCCCCATAAGTGAGAAACGGTACCACGCAGCACTCCCGTCAGAACGCCATCTTGGAAAACTCCCCTCGTTCTTTTTCCTGGGTGGTGGTTTCTAATGTGAAACCTTGCATCGTGTAACCATAGTTTGGGTTGTTCTTCCCTAGGTGCATAACTTTGCACTTGTCCACATTAAATTTCATCTACCATTTTGATGCCCAGTCTTCCAATTTATCAAGATCCTCTTTCAGAAAGCCTTTGACAAGTCCCTCATCAGAGACTTTTGGCGAAACTAAAAATTAATGGGATAGGAGGCACTGCACTTTTGTGAATCAGGAACTGGTTAAAAGATAGAAAGCAGAGGGTAGGGCTAAATGGTTAATTTTCCCAATGGAAAAAGGTGAATAGTGGTGTACCCCAGGGATCTGTGCTGGATCCGCTGCTTTTTGACATATTCATAAATGACCTGGAAAAGGAAATAACAAATGAGGTTATCAAATTTGCAGATGACACAAAACTATTTAAAGCTGTTAAAACACAAGAGGATTGTGGAAAATTGCAAGTGGATCTCTCCACCCCAGTATCTTCTTCCGAGCCTTTCCCCCTCCCCTGTGGTGTTCCACAAGGCTCAGTATTGGCCCCCTCCTCTTTAATATCTTTCTCTCACCTCTTGCTTTACCAGTTCAACAACATGGGATTTCTGCTTTCTACTATGCTGATGATCTGGTTCGCCTGCATCACACTTCTCTACTCCATCCCGATCTCTCCCCTCTCAACACCTGCCTTTCTGCAGTTGCCGACTGGCTCACTACCCTTTGCCTACATCTTAACCTAACGAAAACTCTTGCCATCTGGTTTACCCGCATTAGCTCCCTCCTCTGGTTGCACCTGCCCTTTCTGGCTCACCTATTCCCTTGGTATCTTCCTTTCGCTACCAGGGTGTTTTCTTCAACTCTGATCTGTCTTTTCGGGATCACATTTCTCATGTTTCCAAAACATCATTTTTCTTCCTCCGCCAAATTCATGCTTTCCGACCCTTTCTCACTTCACAGGCACTCACTACCCTTCTCTTATCCCTGGTCATGTCCCGCATCTATTTCTGTAACTCTGTTCTGGTTGTGCTTTCCTCTTCACAAATTCATCACTTACAACATATCCAGAATAGCGCTGCTCGACTTATTTCCCACTCTTCTCCTCGTGATCACATTACGCCTCTTCTTATTCGCCTTCACTGGCTCCCTATTAAATTCCGCATTCACTTCAAAGTCCTTTCACTTGTCCATCAGGTTATTTACACTCACTCTTCTCAATATCTGGCCGACCTTATTCACTTTCACACCCCTACATGCACCTTACGATCATTGCATCTTAATCGCTTACATCTTCCCTCCCCTTCACATGCCCATCTTCAGTCCACTCGCTCCTCTGCCTTCTTTTTCATCGGTCCCGCCCTTTGGAACTCCTTACCCTTCTCTATCCGGCTTGAACAACAGCATACCACCTTTAAGAGTAGTCTGAAAACCTACCTCTTTGCCATCGCTTTCGACCTCCCCGTCCCTCTGTGTAATCTTGCTCTTCCTGTTCCCCCTCTTCTTCCTCTCCTCTTGTCTTGTTGTATGAATCCACTATTTGCTTTCCTATCTGTTATTGTAACTTCCTTTCCACTTTCCGCCATTGGCTTTCTGTATTTTTATTTTATGTAAACTGCTTTGATATTATTGTTTAGCGGTATATAAAGTAAATAAACATAAACTGGAAGACTGGGCATCCAAATGGTAGTTGAAATTTAATATGGACAAGTGCAAAGTCATGCACCTAGGAAAGAAAAACCCAAACTTCCACATTAGGAACCACCACCCAGGAAAAAGATTTAGGCATCATCGTGGATAACATGTTAAAACCCTCCACCCAGTGTGCAATAGTGGCCAAGAGAGCAAATAGAATACTAGGTATCTTAAGGAAAGGAATGGAGAATAAAACATAGGATATTATAATGCCTCTCTGTATCTTTCCATGGTGCGACCGCACCTTGAATATTGTGTGCAATTCTGGTCGCCGTATCTTAAAACGGATATAGCATTATTCAAAAGGTACAGAGAAGAGCCACCAAAATGATAAAGGGGATGGAAGGCTACTCCTATGAAGAGAGGCTACAAAGGTTAGGACTCTTCAACCTGGAAAAGAGATGACTGAGAGGAGATATGATAGAGGTCTATAAATTAATGAATGGAGTGGAAAGGGTAAATGTAGATCAATTGTTTATATCATCAGAATATAAAAAGACTAGGGGACATGCAATAAAGCTACAGGGTAACCTAATTAAGACTAATAAGAGAAAATGTATTTATTTTGTTGCTGAAGTCCCATTTTGCAATATGTTCTCTTACATTAAAGTGTGGTTCTAACAAAGCGAAGCAGAGTAATTAAGAAGAACATTTTTGAATGTGCCTGGGAAGTTGACAGGTCTGGATCTGGATGGGGACCGCAGGTGCGATAGAATGAATGGGTTCGATATTTCAGTGGCAGTGGCTAGCCGATCTAATGTGGCTAGCTTCCACTGCTGAACTTTAAACCTTGCCTTGTCTGGACCAGGCGTTGAATATCTGGGTTGCCTGGATTAGCAAGAAACTAACCGGGCAGTGTCAATATTCAGCTGCTGCCGGTCAGCTTCTGTGGCAAAAGTAAGACTAGCCTTTGCTGCGCCTTACTTTTGCCACATAGCCATAACCAGGCAGTGGCGCAATATTGTTGCTGCTCAGTTATGGCCTGGTGCTGTCCTGGACTGTCCCGGAACACCCTGATGTAAACCGTTAGGACAGGCGCTTGCAGCAGCGGCACCTGTAGATATTCAGCACACTAAGCATGCTAGTGATGTGGAATATGCCGTTGAGCGATATTTACACCGTCTGCAGGTCTGCAAACCATGTAAATACCTTTGAATATTGGACCCTATGGATTTTCCCTCTGCTTTTCTGTAGAAGCAAAGTCTACACGGGAAGGTACCCATGGTGAGTTAAAACATGGATTCCCTAAATGTACTTTTCCTTCTTTGTCCCAACCTGCCCTACCCAAGCCCGAGACCTTCCTGTCTCAAAATGGAGCCGTTTTGGTTTCAGTGAGTGTGGGAAACTTTCAAATAAGCAATCTACTACATTGCCAAGAAAACCCAGAGGTAGCTGAGTTGCCAGGAGTCAGCACTGACCTGATGGCACTAAATAAAAATAAATAAATAGCGCTACAAGGCGTATGCAGGACTGTACAACCACATATAGAAGATAAGTCCCTGCTCATAGATCTTACAATCTAGTTAAGACAGACAGCACAGTACAGGAGAAATAAGGGATTCACTAGGGAGAGGAGACACAAGGGGATTAGGATCCAAAAGCAGCCTCCAAGAGGTAAGCCTTTAGCATGGATTTGAAGATGGGGAGAGATGAGACTTAGGGGTATGTTTACTAAACTGCGTTAGTGCAATTCGCGTTAGGAGCCGCGGTAGTGACAGAAACCACAAATAAGGACATGGGCGGCACATCATTACCACTAACGCGCGTTCCAAAAACTAACGAGCGTTACAGGGTGCCGTGGCGCGTTACTGCGCGTTAATCGTAAGAAGGCGTACAGACACAAAGCACTGAAACAGAGCTGTAGCACAATGGTTACGGTACTGACCGCTATTACAGGCAGCATGGATTCGAGTCCCCAGTGTGCCTAACGCAGAAGGCTGGCCCAGGCATCACCCTGTACATTACATAGGGAATGAGGAGGCATGTTTTTCTTTACGTTGAGTAGTGGTGTCAGAAACACACCCTCGGAGTGTGCCTAGCCACGTACTTTGGTGCGTGCGAGGCTGCGTGCGAGGCTGCGTGCATGGCTGCGTGCGTTGGTACGGGCGTAGCCCCGTGCGTAGCTGCGTGCGTACAATCGTGCGTGGGTACGTGTGTTTTTACCAGCGTGGGCACCCTATATTACAGACTCTTTAGGGTGTCTCGCACCTATGCATTATGCCAACAGATGTACGTGTGATGGCCTATGGTTTATCAGAGCCTGTGAGCAGGTGCTGGATTTTCACAGGGTTGGATTGTGCCAGTCACACCCATGATGCACTGTACATGCAAATCAGCTGTCCACAGATACACACCATGGGGAATGCACCCCCACAGCACCTCGGCCTGGTAGGGGGAACTGACCATGTGCACCCCCACAGCACCTCGGCCTGATAGGGGGTACTGACCGTGTGTTGTACTGGCACAGAGTAGCTACACACCGTCACATTGTGCGGGTACTGTGCTCACCCTGAGGCCCAGCACCAGGTCCACAGCACCGTCCATGGCTGAAAGCAGTGTTAATGTGTGAGATAGGTAGTTTCTGCAGAAACACCTTGGATATATCTGTCTGTTTCAGTCAGGTGTAGCCCCCATGGACCACCATCCCCCTCCCCCAGGGCCAAGGGTGGCAAACAGGGTCTCCTAACAATAGATCCACATTCTACCTCCCTGCAAAGGTGGCAGTAGAGGGGAACATCAACCCCAGTCCTGCTGAGGAACAGACACCCCACAGTCAATGCAGCTCTGTACACATCCATAACACAATAGCAGACAGACATTAGGCCTGGATATGGTAAGCTGCACCCCACCACTATCTGATATTCTCCTGCTGCAAGCCATCAGCCACTGCACCCTGCAAGCCACTCCATCAAGACACATACCAGCTGCAAACAGCCTGCTAGTTAGTCAATAGTGCATGTGCCCAGTGGAGATGCATGTACCCAGAACTGGGATGTCAGCATACACAGCAAGCAGATAAATCAGTGACTGCGCCCCAAAAGAAAACCCATATCTATTACATGAGAGAAATACTATATAGTACTATGGGGGTGCCTAGCCATGCTGTGGTCACTGCACAGTCAGGGTGAGAGTGATCTCTCAGGAGGACATACTGAGGTCACCCTGTCTGTGTAGGTGGTGGCCAGGCACTAAAATGTCCCAGCCCCCTTCACTCAGCCCATTTCCAGTCCTAGCTCCCTCCCCTCACAGCCCATTTCCATTCCAAGCCCCCCTCCCCATCAGCTATTTGTAGTTCAAGCCTTCCTTCCATTCAGCCCATTTCCATTCCAAGCCCCCGTCCCCATCAGCTATTTGAAGTTCAAGCCCTCCTTCCACTCAGCCCATTTCCAGTCCTAGCCACCCCCCCCAGCCCATTACCAGTCCTAGCCCCCCCCCATAGCCCATTACCAGTCCTAAGCCCCCCATAACCCATTACCAGTCCTAAGTCCCCCATCAGCCCACTTCCAGTCCTAAGCCCCCCATCACCCCATTTTCAGTCTTAGCCCCCCATAGCCCATTACCAGTCCTAACCCCCATCAGCCCATTTCAAGTCCTAGCTCCCCCATGTGAGTCCCTCCATCAGCTCATTTCCAATCCCAGCACCCCATCAGCCCATTTCTAGTCCTTTCCTAGCCCCACCATCATCAGCCCATGTCAAATCCGAGCTCCCCTCCACTCAGCCCATTTCCATTCCAAGCCCCCCATGAGCCTACTTCCAGTTCTAGCCCCTCCATGAGTCCATTTCAATCCAAGCCCCCCAACAGCCCATTTCCAGTCCTATCCTAGCCCTCCATCAGCCCATGTCCTGTCCTCGCCCCCCCGCACGCAGCCCAGTTCCAGGCCTAGCTGCCGCCACTCACAGCACATTTCCATTCCAAGCCCCCCTCCCCAGCAGCTATTTGTAGTTCAAGCCGTTCTTCCACACAGCCCATTTCCATTCGAAGCCCCCGTCCCCATCAGCTATTTGCAGTTCAAGCCCTCCTTCCATTCAGCCCATTTCCAGTCCTAGCCAACCCCCAGTCCATTACCAGTCCTAGCCCCCCCATAGCCCATTACCAGTCCTAAGCCCCCCATAGCCCATTACCAGTCCTGCCTCCCATCAGCCCACTTCCAGTCCTAAGCCCCACATCACCCCATTTTCAGTCTTAGCCACCCCATAGCCCATTACCAGTCCTAACCCCCATCAGCCCATTTCCAGTCTTAGCCTCCCCACAGCCCATTCCAGTCCTAACCCCCCATTAGCCCCTTACTAGTCCTACCCCCCCATCAGCCCATTTCCAGTCTTAGCCGCCCGTTCTCCCATTTACTCCTAACCCGCCGCCATCAGCCCATTTCCAGTCTTAGCCCCCCCATAGCCCATTACATCTTAACTCCCATCAGCCCATTTCCAGTCCTAACCCCCCCCATCAGCCCACTTCCAGTCTTAGCCACCCCCATAGCCCATTAGTAGTCCTAACCACCCCATAGCCCATTACCAGTCCTAACCCCCCTCCCCCATCAACCCACTTCCAGTCTTAGCCCCCCCATAGCTCATTACCAGTCCTAACCCCGCTCCCCCCATCAGCCCTAATAGATTTAAAAAAACAAACTGGCTGCTGCTGCCGCTGCCGCCGTAGCAGCGGCAGAATTAAATGTCCCGCCGCGGGGCCCCGCCTGCCCGGCAGAGCCTCCCAGCAGCATCAGCTCCCGAGTCCCTCCCAATGCGCGGGCTTTCAGAGCCGCGAGAGTTTTCCTTTCTTCTCGCGACTCTGTTAATCTCGCCGGGGCTGATGGGATTTCCCATCAGCCCCTGTGGGACTAACAGAGCCGCGAGAGGTCAGAGAAGCTCTCCCTTCGCGGCACTGAAAGCCCGCGCATTGGGAGGGACTCGGGAGCTGATACTGCAGGGAGGCTATGCCGGGCAGGCGGGGCCCGCGGCGGGACATTTGATTCTGCCGCTGCCATGGCGGCAGTGGCAGCAGCAGTCGGTTTGCTTTTTTAAAAATCTACTTGTGCTAATGAAGAATGTTTTTTGCGCGGGGCCCCCTGAAATGCGGGGCCCTGTGCAAAAAACATTCTTGCTCAATGGACGGGCCGGCCCTGCATATTGCAAGGGATACATGCGGCTATTCTGGGATATAATTAAAGACAAGTATATGTTGCCAGACCCACGCCATCCATATCGGACATGTGAATGTTCCCAAAATCATCTTGAAACTGGCACTTGTCTTGGGGTATGATTCAATCACATTTACGCCAACACTAACTCTCACACTCATCAGATTCAATACTCTAACGGCCCTATATTCAGAACCGGTGGCTAGCGCAATTAAGAACATAAGATATGCCATACTGGGTCAGACCAAGGTCCATCAAGCCCAGTATCCTGTTTCCAACAGTGGTCAGTCCAAGTCACAAGTACCTAGCAGTTTCCCCAAAAGACACAGGTTCCACAATGCCTGTATTGTAGCAAGCAGTGAATTTCCCGGATCCTCTTTAATAATGGTTTATGGACCTTTCCTCAAGGAACTTGTTCAAACCTTTTTTAAATCCATCTACACTAACAAATTTAACTACATCCTCCAATAACGAATTCAAGAGTTTGATTATGCATTGAGTCAAAAAATATTTTCTCTTATTAGTCTTAAATAGTTTACACTGTAGCTTCATTGCATGTCTCCTAGTCTTTCTATATTTTGATGGTGTAAACAATCGATCTACGTTTACCCGTTCCATTCATTTATAGACCTATATCATATCTCCCCTCAGCCATCTGTTTTCCAGATTGAAGAACCCTAACCTTTTTAGCCTCTCCTCATAGTGTTATCCTTCCATCCCCTTTACCATTTTGATGTCTCTTCTCTGGACCTTTTTTAATTCTGCTATATCCTTTTTAAGATATGATTACCAGAATTACACACAATATTCAAGGTGAGGTAGCATCATGGAATGATATAGAGGCATTATAATATCCTGTGTTTTATTCTCCACTCCTTTCCTTATGATACCTAGGGGGATGTTTACTTAAAGCCCGGTAAAGTGCGGGCCGCGGTAGAGTGCGTGTGCCGTATAAGGAGTGGGCGTTCCGTCCTGAAGAAGAAAAGCCGTGATTGACAGATGCGCTAAGGTGAGGTGTTAGTTTATGAGGCAGAGAAATACTGGGCCGAATAAAGCAGCGCGTTATTTTTTTTGGCGGCACATCAATACTGGACGGCATAAGGGGGCGCGCTGATGTTTTTATGCGGCATATTAATACTGGGCAGCATAAAGCGGCGCGCTGATGTTTCTGGCGGCATATTACTACTGGGCGGCATAAGGCGGCGCGCCGGTTTCAGTGGCAATCGCATACTGGAAGGTATAAGTGGGGCGCTGATGTGCAAACAGAAACACAGAGCCACAGCACAATGGTTAAGGCACTTACCAATGGTGCAGGGATCTGGGGTTTAATCCCCCGCTGTGCTCAATGATCAGGGCTTGGTGAGGTGATATTTTAGGAGGCATACAAATAATGGGCGGCATAAGGCGGCACGCAGATGGGCATTAGGACCATGTAACCCCAATACTGCTAGATCTACACTGGCTCCCAATAAACAGCCGAATAAAATACAAAATTATCCTAACAACCTTCAAACTCATAAGAGACATAGCCCCCTCACACTTATCCACACTACTGCATTCACCAACCGAAACTAGATCACATAGACAAAACGCGGCCCACTCCCTTACCACATCAAAAGCTTTCAGAAAACAACGAAAACCACTAGCTCCAGAGCATTCACATTTACTGCCCCTACGCTCTGGAACGACCTCCCTATAGACCTCCGCATCATAAAAGACCTCTCCCAGTTCAGGAAAGAACTAAAAACTTACCTATTTACTGAACACTTTGAAATCCCATATTCCCCTAAAAGACCTCCATAACAACCATACCCCTACACTCACTAAAACCCCCATACTCAAAACTAAATAACTCTCCCTCCCCTCCTCCCTGCCCCCACAAACACCCCGACTTATGACATAAAAGGAAATAAATTCCAACACCTAACGACACATGCCCTACACACAACACATGCCCTACACATGCCCTACACATGCCCTACACACAACACTCAACCACTGTAAATTTCCAATGTAAATAATTAATAGTTGTTTGTATTATCAACACCTCATAAAGTTGAAGTTTATTGTTCAATGTAAATAGTTGTACCTAACCGTTCAATGTAAATAGTTGACTCCGATTGTTTAATGTAAATGTATACAACTGTGTACAATTGTTAAGTTTCATGTAAACCGCCCTTGATCGCTGGAAGGGGCGGTATAGAAGAAAATAAATAAATAAATAAATAAATAAATAAATTAGGCTATTGCTTAAGGAGGCTATTTAATAATAGGAGGCATAAGGCGGCGTGCTGATGTACAAACACAGGAATAGAACCACAGCACAATGGTTATGGCACTGACCAATGGTGCAGGGAGCAAGAGTTCAATTCCTCACAGTGCCCAATGAACAGGGCTAGCTGAAGCATTATGTATTATGGGGAAGGTTGCTTTAGGAGTCAATTTATGTTTATTTTAATTTACAGTACTAGCAAACGCACCCTTAAAGCGTGTGAACATAATGCGCCCCATAAGGCACATTGTAAAGTGCACTGTCTGCCACGGCACCCTAGAATGTTGCTCACAGGGCGCTGAAGAGGGTGTCGTATGAGGTACCGCAAGGTCAGAGTACTGTTTGTTATGGCAGCACTGTGCAGTTTAAGGAATGAAAAGCATAGGTAGGTGCGTTGACATGCAAGGGAGAGCAGCAGTGGAGCACAATGGTTAAGGCACTGACTGCTGAATCAGGGGTCATGGGTTTGCTCCCCATGGTGCCTAATACGGAAGGCTGGCTGTGGCAGCAGGTTTGCAATGTACATATTTTGTCCTGCAACACCGTATGTTTATTTTATTAATTTCTGCCAGCAAACACGCCCTCACGTGCCGTAATTGAAGGTGCCGTATAAGGCACCCTATACGGCACTCCATAGGGCACATCATAAAGTGCACTATCCGCCATGGCACCCTAATATGTCCCCCATAGGGAACCCTATAAGTTGTGTCACAGGATAATGTATAGTGCACCTTATATGGACGGAAACCATAGGGTGCCCGATAGGGCGCCATATAAAGCGGCACCCTATGGGTACAGTACGCTGAGGGTTTGTTTGCTGGCAACAAAATATGTACATTAAAGACAAATAATGCTTTGGACAACCCTAACAAATAACCCCAACGTGGGTTTGAACCTATGACCTCTGGCTTCACAGGCAGGGATGTAACCATTGGGCTACAGCTGCTAGCAAGCTCATGGCTGGCTGCAGAAAGCCTGCACGTCACCACAAAGAGTCTGCTGTGGTCACCAGGATAGGGTTAGCCAACCCGTACCCATGATGCACTGCACATGCAAATCAGCTGTCCACAGATGGACACAAGATGGGGAATGCACCCCCACAGCACCTCGGCCTGGTTGGGGGAAGTGACCGGGTGCACCCACACAGCACCTCGGCCTGGTAGGGGGGTACTGACCGGGTGTTTTACTGGCACAGAGTAGCTACACACCGTCACATCTTGCAGCTACTGTGCTCACCCTGAGTGTGCAATGAGGCACCCAGGACCAGGTCCACAACACCTTCCATAGTTGATGGAGACCCAGAGCAGTGTTAATGTGTAAGATAGGTAGTGTCTGCACAAACACCATGGATATCTCTGTCTGCCTCAGTCAGGTGCAGCCCCCATGGGGGGGTGGCGGCAGCAGCGGCAGCAGCAGCAGCAGCAGCAGAGGCAAACATGGTCTCCCATCAATAGATCCACACTCTACCTCCCTGCAAAGGTGGCAGTAGAGGGCAACATAAACCCCAATCCTGCTGAGGAACACACACCCCACAGGGCAGCTCTATACACAGCCATACCACAATAGCAGACAGACATAAGACCAGGATATGGTAAACTGCACCACACCACCATCTGATATTCCCCTGCAGCAAGCAAACAGCCACTGCACCCTGCAAGCCACTCCAGCAAGACACACACCAGCTACAAACAGTAGCTGCTAGTTAGTCCATAATGCATGCACAGCAAGCAGATAAATCAGTGACTGGGCCCCAAATGGAAACCCATATCTATCACATGAGAGAAATACTATATAGCACTATGGTGGTGCCTAGCCATGCTGTGGTCACTGCACAGTCAGGGTGAGAGTGATCTCTCAGCAGGACATACTGAGGTCACCCTGTCTGTGTCGGTGGTGGCTGAGCACTACAATGTCCCAGTCAGTGCCCTATGCCCTGTGCAGATGCACCCTGGCCAGGCCACCCTGTCCGGCCTATACCCATGGTACCTTGCTCCTCATTATGCACATTGTCAGCCCAATACTGGCAACATTGCTGGCAGTGTGGGCTGTAGAAGGTGTTTGCAGCCACCACACACTGGATAGACAGACAGCCACCCCCACACCTATGCCAGCATTGTGCTACTATAGAGGGGTTCAGCAGCCATACCCACCACACCAGTCCTGGACACAGTACATGCATGGATATGGTACGCATTATTGTTGGGGGTCACATCCCAGGGTGGTAAACACTGTCAGAGACCAGACCTGCAGCACACACCGCAGACATCTGTTTGAGTGTTATGGTGGAGCTGAATGAGCAAACTGTGCTTTACGTAGGACTGGAGATCTGCCAGTTATAATGGGAAACGCTTGATAGCTGTGTACCGTATACCCAGGTGTAGGGTGGCAGTGCTGAGGTATGCAACTGTTAGTATTGGAAGATACATGCAGGGCCCAATGTCCTGCCTCTCCAGGAGGCATTGGCCAATGGGGCCTGTGGGGGGGGGGGGTGTCTGGCCCTGTTGGCTGCTGCTTTACGGCAGAGTTCCCCAAATCCAGTCCTGGTGTTCCACACACTGTTCTGGTTTTCATGCTATCCCTCATAAATATGCATGAGCTACATCTGCATACCATGGGGGTGGTGCATAGCTATGCAGCACAGGCATCTTTGTTAGAGGCAGCATGGAACCTGAATGGTGTGGGGCCCTCCAGGACTGCATTTGGGAGACTCTGCTCCAGGTAATGCGCCTGTTTATGGTGTCTGTGAGTGCTGTGGTAAAATATAGGCATGTTAATCATGCATATGTTCCTAGCTATACAGTTTTGTCCTTACTATCACGGTTTAGTTGTAGGAAAAATATGTGGACTGGATTGGCAGTAGCCCCAGCTGGGCTTTGAACCTTTGACCATCTGTTCCTGCACACACTGTCTGTGTGCACTGCACCACTGTGTTGCCACAGGTATGTTGTGTTCCCTGGGGAGTACATGACTGTACATCCGACAGAGCCTGTCTGTTGCGGTGGACGGTGCCAGCCTGCACAGGCCTAGGCCACTGTCTGCTGTGGTTTGCAGCCACTGCCCCCTCCGCCACCTGTACCCTTCCGCAAACATGCAGACATGTTCCTATCTGGGAAAAACATATGACCTGAGTGAGTTGTAGCACTCCAGGACTGACTTTGGGGGACTTGGCTGTAGGCAATGCCCATTGTTATGGTTTGTGTGTGGTGTAGGGTAAAATATAGGTGTTGGGAGCATGCTTATGTTCTCTGCAATAAAAGAGTGTCTGTATTCTCACTGTTTAGTGGTGGGTAACATGATGGGGACTGGGTTGGTAGGAGCTCCAGCTGGGCTTTGAACCTGTGGTCCTACAGGTACTGGCTGGGTCCGCTGCACCACACTGTGGCCAAAGAAACAGTGCAGTCTCTGGAGATGTGATACCTGGCCGCACGAGTCAGACACCCTGATCTTCACAATTTTACTGTGGGCTCGTTGACCTTGTATGGGGACAAAGGTGCAAATAAACCTCACAAATGCCCTCCAAAAAAGGGGAGGAAAAGCATAACCAAGCTGCGCAACAGTGATATCAATGGGCAACCTGGAAAACACTCCCAGGAAAGCTCCATTAAAATGCAGTGCTTTTGAATGAGTCTACGGAGCGTAGACCCTTCCAAAAATCATTTCTTTTTTTTGGAGCTTTCCTGGGAGTGTTTTGTATGGTTGCCCATTAATATCACTGTTGCTCAGCTGGATTATAATTTTCTTAGAATTTGTTGTGGTCATTTTCATATCATATTTGCTATTTTGTTCTGTGCACATGTATCACACTGCTCACGTTTTTTAGGTTTCCCCGATTTTGCTGTACATTGCTGACGGAAATGGTTTCTCTTCCCTTTAAATGCGCTCTACCGCGAGTGTTTCACTCGCGGTATTTTTTCCTTGTAAATTCGGGCACGCTCCTGTGCGGGGAGTCTCTCCCCTCCCACATTCCACCCATTGACCCCGTCTCTCCGCTCCTCGGGGGCCTTCCTCCGCCCTCATTTCGCCTTTCCACGCCTCTATCGCACATGAGCGCCCCGCAAACGTGCGCGTTTTCGGCGCACGCGTGTGGGGCCCGTTAATGTGACACGCACGCGTATGGGGTGCTTAAGAGCACTTAAATGCATCATTTTAGGGCGCTTAAGTGCGCCCCGCACAAGTGCGCCGTTTAGTAAACATCCCCCCTAGTATTTATTTATTTATTTAACATTTCTTATATACCGCCTTTCATGATATCAAGGCGGTTTACATTGAACAAACTGAAATTACATTGAACAGGGCATTCTATTTGCTCTCTTGGCCACCCTGCACACTGGGCCGAGGGTTTCAACATGTTATCCACAATGACGCCTACATCTTATTCCTGGGTGGTGGTTTTTAATATGGAACCTTGCATCGGGTAACCATAGTTTGGGTTGTTTTTCCTAGGTGCATAACTTTACACTTGTCCACATTAAATTTTGTCTGCCATTTGAACATCCAGTCTTTCAATTTATCAAGATCCTCTTGCAATTTTTTACAATTCTCTCGGGTTTTAACAACTTTAAATAATTTTGTGTCATTTGCGCCAGTTCCATGTACACTGCTATGACTTTCAGATAAAGTGGTATAAAAGAGTTATTAAATAAACAAAATAAAGGTGGGTCAACTTTTGAAGACCCTTACACCTTCACGGCTGCCCCTCCCATGGAATTTCGGACATTTTGTTTCTAAATGGCCTGTCTAAAATATGCTTTCAAATCTATAATAGCGCTGAACATATGTTAATGTTTTCAAATGCCTCTGGCTGTCATTTAAAAAAACCCTGGCTTTTGGGTTTAAAGACTGATCTGAAAGGTACCTCAGGCTGGAGGAGCAGGGGTTCAATTCCCACCAGGGGACAGCAATCTCAGGCCAAAGGGACTGGGGTTTCTAGTCCCATGGCTGCTCCTTGTGACCTTGGGCAAGCCACTTAACCCTCCATTGCCTCAGGTACACATAGATGGTGAGCCCTTTGGGGATGAGCGAATGTATCCAGTACCTGCTTGTAGTTGTAAACTGCTCTGATGCCCTCCAGCCTGGGCAGTATATCAAGAAATTGAATAAACATCTGAAATTTTATTGGAATTCTAATTTCAAGTGTGTTTATTTTTGGCTGTGTGCAGGCAAATTGCATTCTCTAATGATGTGCACACAATTGAAATGGAATATATCTTTACAAGCTTCTAATAATTTGAACCTGAGAATATCTGTATCTAACCTCCTTCCTGTGTGGTCCAGACAGATGCTGTAGAACCGCTAGGCAGACAAGGAGCACACCAGCCTAGGAACTGTTGGCCAGAATATCTCGGAGCTGCTGGAGTGTTAATGTATCAGGGAGCAAACTAGTAAGGAGTTAATTAATTTGTGGCAATTAAGTCTGGCACTTGACACACTCTTGTTCACTCTTCTCAATACTTAGAGTCCAGGCCAGAAGTTTGTGTTCTGAACCAAAGGTTTACTTAAAGTTAGGATCACTGATAAGCAACTTTAACTTTGAAGAACTTACAGTCTTATAAATTAACTATAATACAGTAGACACGTTTCTTAAGGTGATATATGCGGTGTAGCTCACCCCGTTCCTTTCCCAATCTGCACTACTTGTGTGTGTGTGTGTGTGTGTGTGTGTGTAGATATATTTGTGTGTGTGTAGATATATTTGTATTGCTTTTTCCAACCCTTTTCTATTTATCAACGAACTTAACAATATTTACTGATTTATCTGATTTATACTTCTGTCCTCCTGTTCTTCTAACAATGCACTTGGGCCTAGGGGGGTTTGGCTTCAGTTCCCTGGTACTGCAAGGACTCAGTTTCCTTCACTTAGGTTCCTTGCTGTTTCTTCTTATTTTGTGCTGGCTTTATTCATCAGAAGATGTTCCATGCAGACCTCTGCAGGAACTCTCATCTTCAGGCTCAGCACCTCCTCTACTTGTACAATAGCTCTAAACCTCTATTACCTCTTCGTGCTGCTTAGGATGGTTGGTGCAGATCTCTCTCAAGGGTGGATTTTGTACCCTCACTAGGTGCCAGAGACACTTGCCTCTAAGGATAAATAGATAAATATCAACTCAGATGTGCATGGTGCAGTAGCTGAGGTCCAAAGGCAGGAAACTGGAACGGGATGAAGTTTTTATAGGAAGTGGGCTTTCCCTTCTCCATTGAGTCTCCTCCCATCCTAAAATAAATGGCAGGGGGAACCTCCCAGGATTCCGGAAAGTACAAATCCTTCCTCTGTATAATTCTGCCATTTCTTAATAGGGACACTTGATAGTGCTGCTGATCTCTGCAAACTCCAAGTAGTTTCTACATATATATGTAGTGCCCCCACCCCCTCCTGAGTACACACCTCTGTAAAGGGATAACGTGATATTGGACTGAGTTCTCACTTACCCTTTTCAGTAACAGTGAAGATTTTCTAATGAAGGTAAGAATTAACCTTCGAGATCCAAGATGTAGGACTTCTGTTGGTTCACAAAGAATCTCCACACAAGATTAGTGTTCTAAAATAAAAGTATTTTCTGTAAAATGTCTTAAGCACAAATAATCTGACACATGGTACATGGCAGTCTTTAATACCCAATTGCATAAAGAAAAAGAGATTCCCTCACTTTCCCCCATGGAATTTAGGTTTCTTTTGAACTTGTCCAACCCTCTGTGGTACCCTTTCTCCAGGGCTTTGTCTCTGAATCCTCAGACGTAGACCACCAGATGGATAGCTCTGTCCTCTTTCCTTTATAACAGTTTGGTACCTGGATGGAACATTGGTGCATTGGATGGGCCAACTGATTCCGTTCTACTTTGTTCCAGCTCCATTGTTAACTTTGCATCATTCTGTTCACTCTAAAGTCTCACTCCTCACTTGGAACTTACACTAGTATTTTCCTTTCTTAATGATAAACCCAAGATGGAGAGGTTTACTCTCTTGGTGTCAGGAAAAGCTCCACTCCAGCTGCAACACAAGAACATAGTGTAAAGCTCAGTAAAGCACTGTAGAGGCAGACCATTTGACACCACCTATGATCCACTATGAATCCAGAGATGGGGCACCAACTTTCTTTCTCTCTAAATTTTGCTTCATCTCTTATTTTCTCCAGACTCTTTGTGAGTCACTATCCATCCATTGTCAAAGGCACAACCCTAAACAAAAGCATAGAGGGAGTGACCTGCATGGAGTGGCAGGTACAACTACTCAAGCCACCTCACTGGGCAGACTAGCTGGACCATACTGGTCTTTATCTGCCATCATGTTACTATGTTACTTATCTGTATAGTAGCACTTGGATAGGTGCCTTTGGCCGGGTATATCTAATGACTTTCAGTGGTACTACTCAGATAGTGCTGCTGAAAATCATTAGTTCTGGGTGGAGCGTGGGCAGTCTGAATATTGCTGCTGCCTGGATAACTCTGGTGTTATCTGCATTTGTGTCAGTCACTAGGTGAATACACCTAATTTATATAAAAGTCACCAATCAAGGGGATATTTAAACCCAAGATTGAGTCCTATGCAGAAGGCCAAAGCAAATGGTCATTACACTTTCCAGCACAAATATGCCATCTAGCGGGTAGAAAATAGAGTCTAGTAAAGGCCCTTTATGCATATGTCCATAGCTATCCAAGCAAACCCAGATTTTTCAAAGAAAAATCGGAGTCTGCTTTAAATTGGGTTGATGCTGATGTTCACCATTAAAGTAATCTTGTCTGGTCCCAGTTCAAATTGAGCTGCTGGAGGTTTTCTGCAAGGCTGGTGCTACCATTCGACAAACTAGGTATTTGCCTAGAGTTCCAGATTTTGGAAGGCGGCCTATTACTGCCACTGCCACACCTCTCTGGGACCTGCAGCAATGGCAATGACAAGAAAAAAATAAAGAAGCACTTAACAGCCTGAACCACTGTGATTTGAAAGTTCAGCTGGTCCCGCCCCCTCTGACACAGATTTCCTGCTTACGTGGAGGCGGAATCGGCTGGCTGCTTACGTGGAGGAGGAATCGGCTGGCCTTCACCAGCTTGTGGCAGTCCAGGCTCTGCTAAGTGCTTCATTGCCGCCACTGCAGGCCCTGAAGAGATGTGACAGTGGCAGCATCAATGGTGGTAAGAGCAAGGATGGGAGGGGGAACAGGAACGGAGGGGGGGGGGGCACATGCAAGAATGAAGGTTCACCTAAGACGGCTCATATTCTTTCACTGACCCTGGTCTTCTTACTCCTAAAGAAAGTGCGATATTGATCCAGCAAGTTGAGGAGATACAAGTGGTCGGTTGCTTCATTTCACCTTTTGGCTTTAGCCAAATATAGCACACAAGTGGGTAGCAGTATTGTTGCAACCTTCTAGGCCAGAGGTTTGCCAAATCAAATCTCAGACTGTTCTACAAAAAAGGCTGCATGAGGGAAAAACTTACATCTGTGTAATGGGCTAAGACCAGGTCACAGAACTGACTAGTAGTAGGAAAGAGCTACTTGAAAAAGGAACCCGTCAAAGAGATGTGATATAAAACATCTAGTCTTTAGGAGACTGAAGTTTGCTTTACTGGTCCCACTATGTAGCTGTAAGTAGCAAAATCTCAACATTGCATTATAGAGTGGAACATTTTGTTGAAATGAACTGTTGCTTAGATGTGAAACTCATAATTAAAGAAGTGTATTGTATTTAAAGCAGAAATACTAGTAGAAAAAGCTAAAGGTCATCTAAAGATCTGTCACTCACTGTCTCACAATGAAGGACATGTGAGTTCACAACTTTATACTGTAGTTCATTAAAATAAATATTTAAAATTTTCTTTTCAGCTCTCAACAGTGTACACACCTTTTAGCGTGCAAAATAATGGCTTATTCAATTTCACTTTTGTCACAGAAGACACACACTACAGATGGGAATTTTCTGTTTGATGATCAGATGGTGGACCCCAGGTACTGTGTTAGAGATGATTGGGTCCTGGGCAGAAACTGGGGATCAGTCTCTAAAGCTCACTTACAGGCTATGCCTCCTTCAGCTTCAAGCAGGCTTGGGGTCTCTGTGACAAAGGGGGCTAAGGCATTTGGCCAGGTTGCCATCCCATAATGATGGCCCTGATGAACGCTACTAATCGTGTGATAACACTGAAATCTGAGTTGGAGAAACAAAGCAGGGTTTAGGAAGCTATTATTATGAGCAATACCCATGTACAAAATAAGATGGGAAATCAAATAAAACACCAGAATTTATGGCTAATTCTATACCATTCTTACACTTATATACCGCCTTATTCTCCAAAATGGGGACTTCATTTTATCCTCATTAGAATTACATCAGCTTTGGCACTGTTGAAAAGACTTTAAAGGCTCTAACATACCAGTCCGTCCTCTCCCATCTAAAGAGCCTACTACCTCCTGCCTTTCAAGACAGCTGCAAAACATTCATGGGTAAGATGGTAAGGCCAAAACATCTCTGGTATTTGCAGAGGGCAGTCCCATCTTTCCCCCTGCAGATACCAAGATATTTTGGATTTACTTTGGAGATCGGTGATACCTGCACCAGTAGTCAGCAGTCCTTTGCTCCTGCCCTCCTTAATGGTAGTCACAAAAATGGCCACGATCCCGTGGTGCAACCCCCTAGCATGAGGCTAAAGGGCAGCACTGTGTGATTGTGGCCATTTTGTAAGGCCCAACAATGGGAGCAGGAGCGGGGAGGACCGTTCCTGCCCCCCTTCACCATCAGACCACCAGAGAGCTGTCCAGGGCAATTGGTGCTGACAGAGGGGCTGGCACTTCTTTAGATATTCGAGCAAAGAAAACACCCTTCAACAGCAACAGCAAGCACACAAGGAGCAGGACACAAAACACCGTGGAAGGACAATTTTATTGAATAACAGAGCGGTGAGCCCGACACGTGTTTCGGCTGGGGGCCTTCTTCAGGGGAACAACAACCTCTAATAAAACAATAAAAAGAAATATATAAATAATAATAATATAATAATAATATTATGATAATAATGTTTTATTAGAGGTTGTTGTTCCCCTGAAAAAGGCCCGCCTATGTAAATACCCCCTGCAGACATCCATATCGGACATATCCACGTTTGTGAAATTGTGTCTGCACCTGGACGTGCCTGCTTTTTTCCAGATGTTCTAGCTTAGACATCTCAGATTGCACTAGGATGTTCTTTCTAAATGCCCCTCATTGTGTTCAGAACAGAACTGTTAGGATTTTATTGGGACTGACGCCAACTGACCATGTATATCACCTGCCTTGAGTATGTTGCACTGGCTTTCAGTGATCTTCTGAATAAAGTTTGAGGATATTCAACATGAGTAACATGTTTAGCAGACCTGCTAACCACATCAGTCATGGTCAGCGGGATATTTAATGGGCTGCCTAGTTATTCCTAAGTGGTGAAAGTTAGGCATCTGACAGGGTGGCTTAACCTTCGCCACATCTAACCGGGCAATAGATGAATATTCCCACCGTCTGGTTAGCTTCCTGCTTCTCCAGCCAACCCAGAAATTCAATGCCAGTGGCCGCTGTAATTGTGCTAGCCGCTGCTGCTGAATATCCCCTTGAGTTTTTATTAGTTAATTTTAAGGATTTATTTTCAGAAGTTCCAGCTGCTCTGAGATTGAAGGCAATGCATTAAGGACCTGGGAGTCTGTTGTGCTCATCTCAGGACTGTCTACAACAGCCGTTAGGGATTTCTGAGTTGCATTATGTCAAATCACAGAAAAGGGCACCTTCTAGTTATGCCTCTGAAATTTGAAATAATACTTCAAAGGTGTTACGGTTAGGGTTGAGGTATTTAACATTCCATAAAATATGCAAGTTTTTTTTGTGATTGATTTTATTGATCTGTATTTTATGTACGCAGTTGTTTGTATGATGTTTTTATGCAAGTCGCCCGGTCCATGTATTTGGGGCAAGTGCCCAATAAATGTGAATAAATAAATAAATAATGTAACAGATTGATGAGGCAAGACTCCCCATGGTTAAAACCATGTTTGCTCTGTCTCATTAAACCCTATCTATATGTTCAATAATTTTTTCCTTCAGAATGGTTTCTACCATTTTGAATGGCATTGACATCAGGCTTACCAGTCTATAATTTCCAGGATCAGCCCTAGAACCCTTTTTAAAAATTTCCATCATAAATGCTCCTTCAAATCTTCAAGTTCCATAGATAATTGTTATGAAAGGTTACAATTTGCTAAGAATGGGTCTGAAATTTCATTTTGAGTTTTCCAGAACTCTGGAATATATACCATCTAGCCCAGGTGACTTGCTACATTTTAGTTTTAGAACTAATATAATAGAGAACACTGGTTTTTACAAATATCACTGCCAAACACTAGAATTAGTCCCAAATCAAAACTTCTTATCACATTCTAAGGCATATATATACAGGGTGGCCCAAAGAAAGTGAGAACATCTCGTAAATTAAAAGCTTAAATAGTTTACTTATTTACCTTTTTTTAGCTATACTGTATAACGTCTTTATTTTGACAATTTCTGGTCGCCATCTTTGTTTTTTTAATTTGTCAATTGTTTACATCTGTCTTTTTGAATTTTTAAATCACTTATATGCTACGAGATGTTCTCACTTTTTTTGCGCCACCCTGTATATACCCTAGAAAATTATAATTGACCTTAAAAAATTCTAGCTTCAGCGCACATCACAGGCCATTGATGTGGCATGTACCATCTCAGTCCAAACTAGTCTTACTATGCTTTACTACTACTACTGCTTTACATATATGTTCTAATTGTTTACCCAGCCAATATGAACTTTTTTTTGCTACCACTGCGAACCTTCACCATAATTACTCAATTGCCCTTATATAGGGCTGGAGCCACCCAGGCCCCGTGAGCAAGGGTACTGCAGCAGCTACATTGCTGAAAATCTTCCATTCTTTATTACTTTTTATTCAATGTCGCATGGGGCTGGTGCTGTGCAGGCAGGTCAGCGGTGGTAGCTGGAAGCAGATGCACAAAGCCCGATTGCAGGCAATGAATAGATACAAGCCACGGCAATCTTCTTCTCTTTAAGCAAAGCTGCGCTCCTTTCCGAGGTTGCAGTGGCAGGAGGTAGTTGATATGATTTAACTTCCAGTACATGGAGACACTGGAAGTGAACTTATATTAAGTTATTCCTGCCGCTATGATCGTGCGAAGGTGTGCAGCTTTGGTTAAAGCGAAGAAGAATATTACAGTTTTAAGGCCTGACAAGAGAGCAGATGAGTTATGGGGAGGCAGAGTATGGGTGATGATGGAATAAGATGATGGTATCAAGAAACTAGATCCGAATTTTTTAGGGAGGTTTTGTTGCTGTCTTTGCTATGGATCTATAGAAGATACCAGACTCAGCTGGACTGTGGAGCTGAAGCTAGTGAAAAACATCAATATCTGTTGGGAATGAGGGTTTGGGGGTAGGGTGGGAGAGGGGATGATGGAGGCAGAGGCCAACAAGGGGGAGGCATGGGGGAGAGCAGGAGTTATGGCTGGGGGAGGGGGGAGGTTGCTATAGTTTTTACGACCCCTTTCCTTGCTAAAACAAGAGAGCAGATGAGGTGTGGGATGTGGGATGTGGGGTTGGGGGCACAGGTTTTATAGCCCTACCTTTTCGTTGCTAAGAAGAGAGAATAGATGAGGTCATATTGGAGGAGAAAGCAACTACTAAAATAGCCCTTGGGCTCAATGAAACCACTATTATTAACCCATATTTGTAATTTTAAATCTTTTTACCTGATTCATCCCCAAAATTCTCATTTGATTTGTCTGTTTATTTGGACTAGACTGCAAGTGGCCACCATCCACATATCTATACAGATATATGTTTAATAGTGCATGGAACAAATCAATTCATTTTGTGGTCATTTTTGGACATTCATGTCACACATTTGTTTTAATAACATAATCTGAAAGCATCTTCATATTTCTCTTTCTGACCTGTGGTTCCTTGTTCAGTATTTGGTGAGATCTGTATTGCTTGTGATGGAGGCACAGAATGCTTAATGTGGAGTTTCTTTGTAGAAACCTGTAGTGGTCCCACTTGTTCTGTGATACCAGTAGTAGGTGTATTGGTGTCCTAGGGCCCATTATAATGTTGTCGTGCTGTCTCCGCACGGGTAAGGTTCTTGGTGTTTGAATCATAGGAATTAGTGCTACTATGGTGTGGCAAGATGCTATATGAGCATTCTGGGGGGATTTTTTTCAGGTTTTGTATTATTTAACATCATGCATGGTAATAGAGAGATTTATGTTGCTGTTACTCAGATTACATGAAAATGAGTACATCTTTTGTATGATACTGATCCGCATGGAGGCCGATTCTGCACTGGGCATGTCCAGGTCGTACGGATGCCCAACAAATGTACAAAGCTAATTTGTGCCCGATTCTGCAACCGCAGGAGCTATATGTTCCTGTGGTTGCAGAATCAGGGCACTTAGAAGACCCTGTGTGCCACCAATTCAGATGCAGGAGATGTCCACCAATGTGCCCAGCCAGCCTGCCAAACATTCCGGCTGGTGTACCGGTGGAGCGGCATCCTGTCACCATGGCACCAGCACGTCCAGCCGGAACAACCAAGTGCCCAGACACCAAACAACCCATTCTCCTTGCCATCTGGCCCTCAGGATGGGGTCCCCCAAGGCCAGGATTGGCTGCCAGAATCACCCCTGCGGCAATGTGCTGGAGTAGGGAGGGCTGTAACCCGCAATTGGTGGGGTGCCTTGCACTTATTTCACCTTTGGGGTGGAATAAGCCAGGTGTCCAAGTCGCTTCCAAGGGATGTACAGGGGCCTGACCTGAATGGCCTCTGTACATCCTGGTGCCAAGCCATGCCCCCACTCGGCCCTCGCTCCGCCCCAACATTGCCCCCCTCCCACCCCGTCCAGTGCTCCCTATGCTATGGCCTTGTATGTGCGGGGAGACAGGAGAACAGAATTAGGTGCAGGAGCTGTGCACGGGTTGGATGTCCAATCCGGATGCCCAATCCCATTATTTGCAGGTCAGAATGACCTCCTTAGTCTCCTCTGTTTTTCTTTACCATTCCCCTAGATGTATCCTTGTCTTTAGCTGCTGTTTTGTCTGTCTTGACTAGAATGTAAGCTCTGATGAGCATGGACTGTCTTTTACATGTGTCTGTGCAGTGCTGCGTAAGCCTTGTAGTGCTATACATCAGTAGAAGTAGTAGTATGGTGACTTACATGGAGAAATGCCCTAGTTCTGATCTGCACTGTTGTTGGGGGAGGAGGTCAATGCAACTGAACTATATGATGAACTCTGTGCTTTTAAAAATCTCTTGAAGTCTGAATTATCCCAGTTCGATAATCCTTATGAAACTCTTAAATTCATCCATTCAAACAACCTCTCCTCGTTTCCAAATTTGAGCATTGCCCTAAGAATATTGCTGACAATTCCTGTTAGTGTGGCAAGTGGCAAGCGATCATTTGCACGGTTAAAAATAATAAAAAATTATTTGCGATTTAGCATTTCTCAAGAAAGACTTGTAAACCTTGCCATGGTTGCTATTGAGAGTGATATAGGTGCCTAGTTAGACATCACTGAATTAATTGCTACTTTTGTAAACATAAAAGCATGAAAAGTTAAGTGGTTGCAATTTCACTGATGATTCCTGTCAGTGTGGCAAGTGACACGTATTTGTTTTCACAGTTAAAAATAGCAAAACAATTTATCTGAGATTAAGCATTTCTTAAGAATGGCTTGTAAACCTCTGCCATTGTTACTATTGAGAGGCATGTGCCAAGTTAGACATCAGTGAATTTATTGTTAAATGGTTGCAATCTTTGTAGAATCTCCTTTTTTTGATTAAATAAATTGATTTTGTTTGCTGATCACGTTACACCTTAGAGTATCACAGCCTGTTCATATGATACTAAGTACTGTGCCGTACTTACTTTTAATCTAGCTATGCATTTGTGCCTTCACTACAGTTTTCTTAAAACATTTAATTTGAAGGAGATATATTACCATGTAGAAAGAGTTCACAAAGGAGTTTTGGAAAAAAGGGGGGTGGAGGATAATAGCAATGAGGGAGGGGGTGCCGATCTATAGGTTGCAGGGGGGCACCAGGAACTCTTGCACTGGCCTTGTCCATATACAGTATAAAAGTTTAACCTCTCAACAAAACTTTTGGCTTATATTTAAATGTCCACCTTCGAACTTGCCCTCCTTATGTGAAGAGGTTAGAGTCACAGGACGAATTACATCAGGGTATTATAATTTGCTAAATGAACATAAAAGCCGTGCCCTTTTTGGGGTTATGTAGAATTTGGAAGTTTGAAACAGGGATTGTCTGCAATAATATCAAGTGGGAATCCTTCTGGAGACGTCAGACGCCCACTCTATCCAGTAGTCTTTCACAATCACTTTTTTTCTTACCCATCGGGCCTTCTGGACCCCACTATGAATGCATAGAGCAGATCTTCTTCAAACAAGCAAATGTTGGCGTTGCTCCATTGTTGTTGGGACCCTGACACATAATATATAATTGCCCCCCAGTCAAGACTTTCTGGGATGAGGTTTGGAAGTACATACGTGAAATCTTCAAAATGAAGATGGATATATCTCTGGGAATAGTTGTGTTCCGCTCAATTGCTTTAAATAGTGTCCTTTCAGAGTATGACAACCTCCTACTTGATATAATGCTTTCAATGGCTATACAACATATTTTGAGTAACTGGAAAAATTCTGTTGGCCTGAATGCCACATATTGGTGGCATTCAATATGTTTAACATGCAAGATGGAGGGTGCTGCTTCCATATCGTCTGGCAATATACTTAAAGTTGAGAGGATATGGAGAACACTTGATAATTTTTTATCTGACAGATAATGACTGTGTTTTTGGTTTTTTAAAAAATTTATATTTTTTTATTTATTCTACTTTGAAAAATTGTAATTGTAATGTATTTAATATTTTCTTGTACGTGCTTATTGCTATTCTTGAAATTCAAAATAAATTGTGAAAAAATAAATGTCTCGATATCCTCACACAAGAAAATATAAAACAAAATTCAGTCCATATCTTCATCTAAACATTGCTTATAAACACTTTTTAACTATGCTGCCAGCCAGTTCCCATGGCGTTCCATTTAAAAGATTGACACCAATGAAAGAAAGTCACATTGGGCCCGATTCTGTTCCAGACGTAGATCCCCTCTGTGCGTCCGGTCTGAACGGATGCACAGATGGGATTGTGATTCTGATCCTGTGGGGCACATCTAGCCCCGTGGGATCAGAATAGCAAACAGTCCTGCACATGCAGGCTGGGACTGCGATTCTGTCCAGCCTGCACGTGCAGGACTGCACCCGGCTAACTCAGTCAAGGCTCTTCAATTGAGCCGCGGCGCCATGGCGCAATGTTGCTATGGCACCGTGGCTCCATTGAAGAGCCGTGATGCCGGCTGCCAGTGAAGAAAGTTAATTCCCCAAAGCCTGATCCCCGATCTAGCCTCCTAAGGCCAGGGTCGGGCTGCGGGGAATGTCCTTTGGTCCCACCTGCCCCATCCGCATCCCGGCAGCAAAATTTTTTTTTAAAAATCCAGGGAATTAATTCTATTTCAAAGGTGGAATAACTTCCCTGTACATGTCACCAGCCCTGGACGTACATGGCTGACATTAGAATCGGGCTGGCAACTGCCCAGACTCTGCCTCCGGGCCGCCCCATCCCTGCCCCTGTTTAACTTCCCTGCACAACCGGTGGGGAAGTTAGTCGGGATGGACGGCATGAATAGTGGGGATGGTTGTTCCATTAGGACGTCTATCCCCCCTATTCGTGGCTCAGAATAACCCCCATTGTGTTTTGGCGGAAACATCAGCTGCATTGGGGTCCCCTAAAAGTTATTGATACTGAGCAAACCATTCTCCCATTCAGGACCGGCCCGTCCATTGAGCAAGAATGTTTTTTGCATAGGGCCCCGCGTTTCAGGGGGCCCCGCGCAAAAAACATCTTGCATCAGCCCAGCTAGGTTAAAAAAACGCAAACAGGCTGCTGCTGCCGCTGCCGCCGTGGCAGCGGCAGAATCGACCATCCCGCGGCGCCCCCCCTGCCCTGCAGAGTTCTCCATGCAGTCTCAGCGTCGGCTGTCAGAGTTGCGTGAAGAGAGAGCTTCTCCTATCGCGGCTCTGTTAATCCCGCCGCGGGGCTCGGGATTAACAGAGCCATGAGAAAGGGAAACTCTCCCTTCGCGCGGCTCTGAAAAGCCCGCGCTGAGGGAGCTGAGGCCGCATGGAGGACTCTGCAGGGCAGGGGGGCCCTCGCGGGATGGTCAATTCTGCCGCTGCCACGGCGGCAGCGTCAGCAGCAGCCGGTTTGCATTTTTTTTAACCTAGCTGGGCTGATGGGGGGGGAGGGGGTTAGGACTGGTAATGGGCTATGGGGGGGTAGGATTGGTAATGGGCTATAGGGGGAGGGTGTTAGGACTGGTAATGGGCTATGGGGGGGCTAAGACTACAAGTGGGCTGATGGGGGGTTATGACTGGTAATGGGCTATGGGGGGTTAGGACTGGTAATGGGCTGTGGGGGGGCTAAGACTACAAGTGGGCAGATCGGGAGGTAACGACTCGCACAGCCCTGATCCCGGGATAGGCCGGGTAATGGGCTATGGGGGGACTAAGACTACAAGTGGGCTGATGGGGGGTTTATGACTGGTAATGGGCTATGGGGGGTTAGGACTGGTAATGGGCTATGGGGGGGCTAAGACTACAAGTGGGCTGAAGGGGTGTTATGACATGAAGTAGGCATAAGGGGGGTTAGGACTGGTAAAGGGCTATTGGGGATAATACTACAAGTGGGCTGATGGGGGATTAGGACTGGAAGTGGGCTGATGGGGGGTTAGGACTGATAATGGGCTGTGGGGGGGGGGTAAGACTGGAAGTGGGCTGATGGGGGGGTTAGGACTGGAAGTGGGCTGATGGGGGACAGGACTGGTAATGGGCTGGGGGGTTGCTAGGACTGGAAATGGGCTGAGTGGAAGGGGGCTTGAACTGCATATAGCTGATGGGGAGGGGGGCTTGGAATGGAAATGGGCTGAGGGGAGGGAGCTAGGACTGGAAATGGGCTGAGTGGGGGGGGCTAGGACAGGAAATGGGCTGATGGAGGGGCTAGTATAGGACTGGAAATGGGCTGTTGGGGGTGCTAAAATTGGAAATGGGCTGTGGTGGGGCTTGAATTGAAATGGACTCATGGAGGGGCTAGAATTGGAAATAGGCTCATGGGGGCTTGGATTGGAAATGGGCTGAGTGGAGGGGAGCTAGGATTTGACATGGGCTGATGGTGGGGCTAGGAAAGGACTAGAAATGAGTTGATGGGGGGCTGGGATAGCATTGGAAATGGGCTGATGGGGGGCTAGGACTGGAAATGGACTGATGCAGGGACTAAAAGGGAGCGGATGCTGGGTGGGGCTGGAACTAGAAGGGAACTGATGTTTGGGGAGGATTAGAATGGGATGGAGCTGGGAGAGTGAAATGGAGAGGGAAAAATATTTTGTGTGGGAGGGAAGACAAATCTACAATTGGCCAGATATTCGGAGAGTAAGTGGGGATTGAGGATGGAGGGGTAATATTTGAGTGGATGAAATAGGAATGAGGAAAGAGCAAAAGGAGAAAGATTAGTATGTTAAAGCAGATGTAGAGAGAGAATGGAAAAAAACTAGAAGAGAGAAGAAAGGACAAATGGACAGCAGACGATGGAGAGTTAGCAGAAGACACAAAGAAACCAGAAGAAAGTGGCTGGAGCAATTGCCACTGAAAAAAAAATGCACAAAAGGTAGAAAAATATCTCTTTATTGAATTTTTTAACTGAAATATGCCAGCTCTGGGAAATGTGCATCATTAACGTCTGTGCTTTGTTTAGTACAAGAGGAAATTAATTTATAGTTTTATTTCTACAGTGTTGTTATACATTCCAAGTTTGGATTTTAGGGTTCCCAGTTTAATTATTATCTTCCTGTTTCTAAATTGTGATTCCTTGTTTGGTGATGGTGTATGTTCTGCATGTGTAACTGTGCTGAGGTATTCTGTTTATGTAATTCCTATTTGACATTGCCACTTGTTCTCTTTCCCTAGTAGGTCATGTATAGTTATTCTCTGAAATGTATTGGTTTAATATTTGCAGTGTTTTCCTTTTGATAGGTAGGGTCTGGTGCTTTGTGAGTCCTGGTAGTGCTGTTACGATACGGTGGGTTTTCTATGGGTTCTAAATGGGCAGTGTTTGTAGTAGTTCCTAATGTGCCTGGCGGTTGGCACTGGATTATAGCAATGTAGAAATCTTTTAGTCTTTCTTTATCCATGCACTCATTAAGAGGCATGTTTACTAAAAGTTAGTGTATGGTAACATTATGCAAATATTTATGCAAATGAGGTCCCTTATGCAAATGAGGCCTACACCGCATCTCTGCACATGGCCCCGCATCTCCCTTGGGCCGCCCCTGCTTCCATTATCTACAGCCTTTTTATAAGTACCATTTATCCTTTTCTTTCTTGATTATGGGCCCCTTTCACTGGAGTGTGCTAAGCAGTTAATGTGCATTTTAACGTGTGGCAACCATTAGAACGAGTCTGTGGAAATGGCTAGTGCAGGTTAAAACAGTCAGTGTGGTAAATACCTGTGCATATTGCTTAAAGTGCGATGGGGCAGGGACTAGGCAGGTTATGAATGGAGAGTGGATGTGGTCTGAAGTACTTACCATGTGCTGTCAGTTTTGCAGGTAGCATGGATGCCCTTATCACCACCACTTCAAAAGGAGGCATTAATTAACTGCAAATGAATTAACAGGCGGTAAGGAACCTTTGTGTGCAGTAACAGAAGGGTACACGTTGTGTGCAGTCTGTGCACTTACTGTGCATTGGTATTTGCTCCTAACGAGGATAATTTTAGAAGCCTTATTCATGCTTTGGATGTCTGGAAATGGGCAGAGGTATTTTAGAAGCCGGGTCTGTGGACATCCCAAGCATGAGGACATCCAAGTGTGAACGGAGTGTGATAGGGGCATTCCCAAGAACTTGGATGTCACCGCCTGCTCAGAAACGTCCTTGACATCCAGAGTCGTGTCTAAGGTTATACCTGCTCCAGGCATGAATAGGTGTCGGGAAAGTGCTCATTTTGGCCATGAAACATCCAGAGGGTGTAGAGAAGATGGCACTCCAACATCCTCAGTAGACAAACCAATGATACCAGGAGTCTGTTCAGAAGGTCCAAATCATTTATTTGTGCACAAGTCTCAAACTATGTCAATTTCAAAATGGTTGAGCGATGTTCTCTGGCAATACAACAACTTTTATAGATATTTGCTCCATTCCAAGCATAGGAAAACATTTCATTGGTCCCGGTAACCTCCCGTACCTCCCATACCCCTTCTATTGGTCCCGGTACTGATATGGCTATCCAATTATGTTCTTCAAGTGGGCTCAGCACCTGCTTACCCCCCTTCTAGTCCCAACTACAATGGCCAGTTCACCAACTTGTTACTTTCCTACTTCCAAGGCCATTCAGCTAGTTAGTACGTGTAGGGAAGCAGGGCTCTGTAACCTTTCTGTCAGCAGTTTCAATTAAATCCCTTACAGCTGTACTTTTCTTATCAGTGGCTTTTTAAACATATTTTTCTGTATTTTTCCAGGCCTCAATTCTACTTGTCTAATTCTACAATAGCAGCATATTGGGGGATGTGCAATTCCTTTGGGCCTCTCCACAGGCTTCATTTACAGGTCAAGCTAGTTAGGCCTGTCTGCTTATGTCAGACACTGTGGATCACAGGCCTTCACCTGCCACATTCCCCCCTTTGATTAATCTCACCCTATTATTTAATAAGGTGTGAGAGTTAAATCACTTAATTTGGTTATACCATGGTCGGAGGATCCCGACTATACACAGGAGGACTAGGATGCCATAAAGCCATAATCTTAGTTGCGGTCTTACGCTCTACTGTACTTTCAATAGCACTGTGAATAGAACGCATACAACATGGGATTATACATGGCAACAGAAAAATCACAGCAATGATTATTAGTACTAATATAAGGAAAGTCTTAAGTCCTCCTAGCCATGAGAAAAGATTAGCAAACCAATTAGGTAATCTTAGTGGGTGCCAAGTCTGTACTGGTACATAAGCATGTTTTCGCATATCTTCAGCAAGTTCTTCAACTACTTGACCTTTATCATCTATTTTTAAACAACAATTGGTTAAATTCAGCTTACCACATACTCCTCCTTCAGATGCTAACAAATAATCAAGTGCTAAGCGATTCTGGTATATAGCAGTGCGCATTTGGGTGCTCTGTCTAGCTAAAAGTGTGAGAGCTTGGCTAGTTTCATTAGTTATTATTTCAACTACTGCTTGTAAGCGGATAATACGATTAATCATATAAACTGGTGTTCTAGCCCCATGTGCCATCTTGCTCCCAAGTGGCAGGTCCATAGTAATCAATGATTCTTTCTGGTGGCCAATCATCACCCTTCCACTTCTCCCACTTGCCTATCTGCAGAGGTGCTCTCTTCTGTCTAAGTGCTCTTTTGTGTCTGTGAGTAGTGTATACTGGGTATCCTAATTGTTCTCCATGTTCTGTGGGCAGGAGAAAGAAAGAGGGTCTGATGGTTCCTAAGACGCACGCCCCTCCCCAGTGTGTAGGGAGTCTGGCATATGCTCGGTTTCCACAGATCCAATATAGGCCAGGTGGGGCTTGCCAGGCATGAGGTTTGGCAAGATTAGTCCATAAACTAGCAAGTTCGGGGAATCTCACTAATGGATTAGGAGGTTCAGATTCGTTTATTCCTGACCACCATAATGTCCTTTTGGTGGTAGCATTATAAAACTTTTGGCTGAGACAGACCAGCTGTCCTACCTGTTGGGTAAACTGAGGTCCAGTTCTGGCATAGCAAAGACGTCCAACTATTGCGTGTGCTAACACCCATTCGCTGGTAGTCTTGTGTAATTCAGTCTGATTGTAAGTCAGAGAATAATTTAATTCTTGGGCTTCCCATGGCCACTGATCACCCATTTGTGTCCCACCACAAAAATAACAATCTGAGATTTTGAGACTAGATACTACTGCTCCAGCTAATTCTAAGAATAAATTCTGAGAAGGATGAGGAATTTCAAACTTATTTACATGCATGGCTTCATAAAAAGTGTTATGGATATGATATTTAGATAACTTGTGGGCTTGGGTATTCAATCTTATATACACAATGGTTCCTGGATCTGATCCGGAACCTGCAATACGTAAACCAAACTTGTGTCCTTGTTTCCATACATTAGGATTACGTATCCATAATTGTAAAGGGTTACAGGCACCTTTCTTACATTTGTCAAGATTTTCATTTGGCTTAGTTAAAGAAGCAACTCGATTATCCTTGTTATTTTCTATTATACCAGTTTTACATGTGGCATAGAAAACACATTCCCATCTTGGGCAATAGTAGTCCGCCACTGGTGCAGTGCTATATACATGGGCTGAAACCTTTTTACCTGTACATATTCCCCATCCAGTAGTACCTTCTGGGCACATATATTTATCATCATTACGATATGCTTTCTCCCAAGTGCCACATTTGGAGCGACTATCTCTGTTTATGGCATCACAAGCATCAAAACCTAAGATAGCAGGTCTACTGGGATCTTTAAGTGGGGGTGTGGCATTGAGCAAAGGTCCATCTGCATCATTCCATCGTATTTCCAAAGTATAATAGGATGGATTCTGATGCGGATTATAGCATACTCTAGATTTACCTTTAGTACAAATATTTAGTTCAGTAGTGTTATAAATACACCGAGTCACTTTACCAGTGCAGGTATAATAAGAATGATAAAGCAAAGTCTGAGTTACTTTTGTTCCAGTCCGAGTGGAAGTAATGCAAGCAGTGCATGGAGGCAAAGCATAAGTCAGTTCAAAGTCTCCTAAGCAGGCAACCAAAGCAAAATAAAAGCAAAGAAACATATTGATTGGAGTTCTTCTGAATCCTCAGCTTGAAATTTTGACCTCGACGTTCTCTTCTTCGTCCCGTTTGCTAATGAAGCAATTCAACGGGTGCTGAGTGTTGATTGAAGATCCTCAAAATGTTTATCATGCATCAACCAACTTGTCAACTTTCAGTTGGCTTGAAATATTATCAATCAATAGTATCAGAGTAGTGTGTAAAATCACACACATGAGGTTCGTTTGAACAAACTCTTGCCATATTAGAAACAGCAATCCTCTTCGAAAGACTTGGCTACTGCAAGGCACTGTAGTTGTTGGGATGATCCCGAAAGTGTCTAGGTTGCTGGTTGCCGTCTCAGGGTGATTCGCAAAGGTACATCAGGGTGCTGTTCTGCTGTCCACTGCTTGGGTTCTGGATCTGCTGCGGGCTTGACTCTGCTGTGGTGGATCCAGGAATCGATCTCCGCTACCTTTACTGCAGTTGGGGTAGACAGGATAACGATGTATGGTCCCTTCCAATGAGGTTCCAGTGGTGTCTTCTTCCAATCCTTGATCCACACTGAGGTACCAGGCTTGTAACGATGCAGGGACTCCGTCAAGTTGATAGGCAACTGATCTTGGATCCACGCATGAAGAGTCTGTAGAACAAAACTGAGAGCTAGAAGTTCTTGTCTGGTAATTTCTGAACCAATCTGTGATAAACTACCTTTAATTCCTTGTATTATTGGTGGGGGTTTACCATACAAATCTTCAAAAGGGGAAAATCCTGTTGACTTCACAGGAGCTGAGCGTATTCTAAGCAAGGCTATTGGGAGTACTTGGGGCCACTTCAGGTGAGTCTCCTGACATAGCTTAGACATTTGAGCTTTTAAGGTGCAATTCATTCGCTCAACTTTCCCTGAACTCTGGGGTCTGTATGCAGTATGAAGTTTCCATTGTATCTGTAAAGCTTTTGCTAACTGTTGTGTTATCTGAGAAACGAATGAGGGCCCATTATCTGACCCTATTACTGCAGGAATTCCAAACCTAGGGATAATCTCCCTTAGCAAAACTTTGGTGACTTCTCGAGCTTTTTCAGTTCTGGTGGGGAAAGCTTCTACCCACCCAGAGAAAGTACAGACTATCACTAACAAATAGTGGTATCCACTAGCTTTTGGCATTTCAGTAAAGTCAATTTGTAAATGGCTCATAGGGATTGTACCTCCTGATTGAGCTCGGGGTGGTGATATAGGACCTTGTTTGGCATTATTCTTAGCACAAATTAGACATTGGCGTGCTACTGAAGCTGCTATGGTTGTTAACATAGTGATGCAGAAGTGTGGTCTAAGTGCTTTTTCCATAGCACTTTTTCCATAATGTGTGGCTTCATGGAAGGCTTTGACAAAAGCTGGACCCAACAATTCAGGGATTACTATTCGTCCTGGCGGTTGATTACCCTCTGCTGGTGGTAGTTCAATCCACCCATCTTTAAGCACTCCATTTTCCTTATTACAGTAGTAATCTAATTCTTTGGTGGTATATCGTGGTGTCCATAAGTTCAAGGGTACTGGAAACAATGCTGCTTGTATTGGTATAGCTTGTGGTACAATCTGTCCTGTCATAGCTGCTTGTCGTGCTGAGGCATCTGCAAATCTATTTCCTTTGGCCACTTCTCCTTTACCTGCTTGATGTCCTCTGCAATGCATGACAGCTATACGAGCTGGGGCCCATACTGCATCTAGTAGCATCAGTATCTCTCGGCATACTTAATTGATTTTCCTCCGGACGTGATGAGCCCTCTTTCTTTATAGAGAGCTCCATGGGCATGTAAGGTAGTAAAGGCATACTTAGAGTCTGTGTATATATTCAATACAAGTTTGACACCCAACAGTAATGCTCTGGTAAGTGCAATCAATTCTGCTTTTTGGGCTGATGTGCCTGAAGCTAAAGCTGATGATTCAACGACTTCGTGTTGAGTGACTACTGCATATCCGGCACAGCGTCGTCCATCGATGATAAGACTGCTTCCATCTACATAATAAATCTGATCAGGATTCTCTATGGGCACATCTGTTAGGTCAGGTCGACTTGAGAATACAGTGTCCATGACTTCTATACAGTCATGTTCTGGAGATTCTTCACTGATGGGTATCAATGTGGCTGGGTTCAAAGCATGGCTCACTTCCAGTTGTATCTGTGGATTTTCACATAACATGCTTTGGTATTTTAGCATTCGAGAATTGGTGAGTCAATGATTTGCTTTCTGTTCTATAAGGGCAAGGACTGCATGTGGTACTGTGACTCGTAGATTCTGTCCTAATGTGAGTTTGTCTGCTTCACTTACTAGCAATGCTGTAGCTGCAACTGCCCTCAGGCAGGGTGGCCATCCTTTGGCCACAGTGTCCAGTTGTTTTGATAGGTATGCTACAGGTCTCTCCCAGTTTCCCAATTTCTGAGTCAACATGCCTAAGGCATTTCCTTGTGCTTCATGTACAAATAAGTGAAAAGGCTTATGAACATTTGGTAGTCCAAGTGCTGGTGATGACATCAATTCTTCCTTTAACGTCTTAAAGGCTGTATCCTGCTCAGGTCCCCATTCTAGTGGCGACCTTTCTTCTCGTTTTGTGGCTTCATACAGTGGTTTGGCAATTTGGGCAAAGTTAGGAATCCAGATTCGACAGTATCCTGCCGCTCCCAGAAAGGCTCTGACTTGTTTTCTTGTAGTTGGAGTTGGGATTCTGCATACTGCTTCTTTTCTTTCTCTGCCTAATCTTCGGCTTCCTTGAGTTATACGGAAACCTAAGTATTTCACTTCTTTTTGACATAATTGTGCTTTTGCTCTGGAAACTTTGTATCCAGCTTCATTTAGTAACTGCAAGAGGTCTTTGGTGGCTTGTATACACTCACTTTCTGATATAGCAGCTATCAGCAGATCGTCCACATATTGGAGAAGCACTCTCTTCCCCGGGGCCACTGAATAGCTTGAAAGATCTTGACTCAGTGCAGCACTGAAGATGGTAGGTGAATTTTTGAATCCTTGGGGTAATCGTGTCCAAGTAAGTTGGCCCCCTCTTCCAGAGATAGGGTCTTGCCATTCAAATGCAAATATCAATTGACTTGTAGGGGCTAATCTTATGCAAAAGAATGCATCCTTTAAATCCAGAACAGTGAAGTGGGTAGCTTCTGCAGGAATCAGTCCTAAAAGTGTGTAAGGATTTGGCACAACTGGATGTATGGTCTCAACTGCTTCATTCACTCTTCTTAGGTCTTGCACTGGACGGTAGTCATCTGTCCCAGGCTTTTTCACTGGCAGGAGTGGGGTGTTCCATGGTGATTGACATACTTTCAATAGGCCATGCTTTAGCAATCTTAGCAAGTGGCGGTGGATGCCTTCAATCGCGGCTCTTGGTAGAGGGTACTGCTTAACATGTACTGGTGTAGCACTAGGTTTTAGAGTTACAATTACTGGAGCTATATGCTTGGCTAGGCCTGGAGGATTATCTTCTGCCCATACTCCAGGTGGGGCATCAATGCTTTTCAAAGTTTGTTCAAAATAAGTATCTTGGGTAGATTCATCACTGTAATATCTCCATTCTTCTTCTCGGGGAACTGTAAGTAGCATTATTCCTGCAGGCTTGTTTTGGGAATTCACTGTCATTTGCATTTCTCCTTTTTCAGTAAAGGATATTTGAGCTTGCAGCTTGGCTAACATATCTCGTCCCAGTAATGGTACTGGACACTCGGGCATATAAAGGAATTGATGGGTTATTTGCTGTCCTCCCAGACTGCATATGCGATTTTGAAGAAAAGGTTTTGTGGCTTTGGCACCAGTTGCTCCTACAATGGTGACTGCTTTTGCAGAAAATGGGGCAATCTTTTTGTCTATTACTGAATGCTCTGCTCCAGTATCAACCATAAAGTTCATAACTTGGTCTCCTATTTGTATTCCGACCATAGGCTCCTGGAGACCTAAAGCAAACTCGGAGCCCGATCTGTCCTAATCTATTTCTTCTTCTTCGCGGGTTGCCGCAGCCAATGCTTGCACGGCTTCTCCTCTTTCTCGCTGGTATTGCTCTCTATTGACTCCTCCATGATTTCGGGGACGGCCTCGTCTTCCTTCTCTCCACTGATAATTATTTTCGTCATCTTGGTGGGCGTCTTCAAGTTGTGGGCATGTATCTCTCCAATGTCCTTCCTCTTTGCAGTAAGCGCATTGGTTTACGCCTAGCTGGGGGTGGCCTCGTCCTCGGCTCCTCCCCCTTCCTCTACTCCGTCGATTAGGAAAACTTCCTGTTTTCTGTTCAACTATGGCTGCCGCCAGAAAATCAGCTTTTTTCTTCATCTTTCGATCACATTCTCTCTGTTTTTCATTATCACGATTCACATATACTTTATGAGCAACTTCTAATAATTGTGTTGCATTCATGCCCGCAAACCCATCTAATTTCTGTAACTTGCATCTAATATCTGGCTGTGACTGATTTACAAAAGCAGAATTCACCATGCATAGACTTCCTGGCGCATCTGGGTCATAGGGAGTATACATTCTATATGCTCCAGTTAATCTTTCATAAAATACTGCTGGGCTCTCATCTATACCTTGGGTGACTTCGGTTACTTTAGAAAGATTCATTGCTTTCTGGCCCCCCTTTTTCAAACCTTGCATGAGGCCTTGGCGGAAGCGGGCTAGGGCTCTGGATCCTCTTTCTGTATTTGGATCCCATCGAGGGTCTTCATTTGGGAATTCTCTTTGGGCCGCTTCTCGATTATCTATTCTAGCATCTTCCCCTGCTCCAGGAGCTACGGGGTTATCTGCCAGCCAGTCTATTGCTGCCTTTCTAATTCGTGTTCGTTCTTCTGTAGTGAATAAAGTGGACAGAAGCTATCGGCAATCTGCCCATGTAGGTTGGTGGGTTTCCATAATAGTATGCACTAATTCTGTGAGTTCCTGGGGCTTATTGGTATAGGAGGCATAATGCGTCCTCCAGTTTAACAAGTCTGTGGTAGAGAAGGGCACATATACATAACTTAAGGGCCCCGCCACCACCTCATTCTCATCATTCCTTACGGGTATTCCCGGGACTTGCCGTAAAGGCATCATCTTGGCAGTAGATGTCTTTGGGGTTCTAAGGGACATTTTCGTAACTTTTCTATCAGGGGTTGTCTTTTTCTTTATGTGCTTTGTTTTTGATTTACTTTTAGCTGGTGAGCTAACACTGACAGCCGCTTTTACACTGTCAGTATCACTTTGGGAAATCTCAGTTTCTTCCTGTTTTGTTTCTGTCTCTGATTCACCTTTCTCTTCGGTTTCAGTAGAATCATCTTCTTCATTTAAAGGGAGCTCATCTGCCTGTTCTTCGGGTGATGGCTCGGGGGTTGGGTCTCATTCCCGCTGTCTCCGGGGCTCTGGGGCTGGACGTGGGGGTACCCTTACTGGGCGCTGAGCTTGGGGCTGTCGGATAATCACTTCTGGGGAATCGGGATATGTCAGGACAGGTTTCTGTTTTGACTTTTCACCTTTCCCTTTCTTTCTAGACTGTCCTATTTTCTGCACAGGATCTGTTCGTGCTAACATTATTCTGCACTGTTCTTCATAACAGCGCTTCGCCCAAGAAGGCTGATTTTCACAAATACTTAACCAGGAATCTATATAAGGGTACTGATCGGGGTGCGATACTCGCACTCTCTGGTGAACTGACTGAATAATTCCTATTGCAAAGGTTCCCTCTCGGGGCCAGGTGGGGTCTAGATCGGGCCACTCCCTAGTACACAAAATCTGTAACCGGGATGCTGTCATTTTAATACCATAATCTCCTGAATATCCTTCTCTAAAATGTGTGATCATACATTCTAATGGAGTGTTCCTAGTAGACCCAGCCCCTCCCATTTCGATGTGTGCGCGCAACGACAGACAGAAGGGAAAAGGAGAGCGGACCGTGGGTAAGGGGTCCTCACGGCCCTAGAAACATATAAGGGAAACAAATAACAAGACAAGACGACAGTCGCTTCCCCCTTTTTACGACCTGAACACGGTCGCCCGGTCAGGAACTGCGTTACTCAGGGGTCCGCCTTCGCTTAGTCTGTGCTGCCAGACCTCTCATTCACACTTCATTCACACAATCATGCTAGCAACGTATCCCAAAATGCATTTCAATTCTGTCTATTCTGACTAGTCTTTTACAAGTTCCAAATACAAGAAGGCGGGGGTTTCACCCTGCGCTTATGCAGGGGTAGTCGGCCCGTCTTTGAGAGGTGATCAAGCTCTCTTACCAAGTTCCAAGTTCCAAGATTCAAGTGGCAGTACTGCTCTGTCTCATCTGTCTAGACTTTCAAAACCAAAATTTTACTCACCGGATCCAGTCCTCAAAGTTCCCAAGCAAGCGCATGAGTTGGACCTCGGACTCCCCTCACTCGGGTTCGAGGCGTTGGCTCCAGCCGGGCCCGGCACCCGCCGAGGTCCGACCAGCTCCCTCCGATACAAGGGACTGGTGGCGCCAGAGAGCAAAGTCCCATCGGAAGGGCGCGATCCCGGCAGGACCAAGCCTATAGAGGCGGAAAGTCATGGTATATTGCCCTATATACCCTCTAATACCACACCTTCCCGGCCAACGCACCAAGAATATGTAGCAGCAGAGCGCAGACAAACCAATGATACCAGGAGTCTGTTCAGAAGGTCCAAATCATTTATTTGTGCACAAGTCTCAAACTATGTCAATTTCAAAATGGTTGAGCGATGTTCTCTGGCAATACAACAACTTTTATAGATTTTTGCTCCATTCCAAGCATAGGAAAACATTTCATTGGTCCCGGTAACCTCCCGTACCCCTTCTATTGGTCCCGGTACTGATATGGCTATCCAATTATGTTGTTCAAGTGGGCTCAGCACCTGCTTACCCCCCTTCTAGTCCCAACTACAATGGCCAGTTCACCAACTTGTTACTTTCCTACTTCCAAGGCCATTCAGCTAGTTAGTACGTGTAGGGAAGCAGGGCTCTGTTGTGGCAGGTGCAGGCCTGTGATCCACAGTGTCTGACATAAGCAGGCAGGCCTAGCTAGCTTGACCTGTAAGTGAAGCCTGTGGAGAGGCACATAGGATTGCACATCCCCCAATATGCTGCTATTGTAAGATAGAACTCAGTAGAAGTATTGAATTAGCTTAGATAAGCAGAACTGCAGAACTGAAAGATGGAAAAATACAGAAAAGCATGTTTAAAAGTTACTGATAAGGAAAAGTACATCTGCAAGGAATATAATTGGGAGTGCTGACAGATGAGTTGCAGAGCCCTGCTCCCCTGCATGCACAAATTGGCTCTATGGCCTTGAGAGTGTGAAAGTAACAAGTTGATGAACTGACCATTGTAATTGGGACTAGAAGGGGGGTATGCAGGTGCCATGTTCACTGAAGGAACATAATTGGATAAACATATCAGTACCGGGACCAATGGAAGGGGTACGGGAGGTACGGGAGAGTACCGGGACCAATGAAATGTTTTTCTATACCTAGAATGGAACAGAAGTCTATAAAAGTTGTTGTAATGCTAGAAAACTTTGCTCAGCCATTTTGAAATTGACTTGCTTGAGACTTGTGCACAAATAAATGATTTGGACCTTCTGAACAGACTCCTGGTATCATTGGTTTGTCTGCGCTTTGCTGCTACATATTCTTGGTGCATTGGCCGGGAAGTTGTGGAATCAAAGTGTATATAGGGCAATATACCACGACTTTCCGCCTCTATAGGCTTGGTCCTGCCGGGATCGCGCCCTTCCGACGAGGGCTGCTCCCTGGCGCCGCCGGTCCCTTGTATCGGAGGGAGCTGGTCGGACCTCGGCGGGTGCCGGGCCCGGCTGGAGCCAACGCCTCGAACCCGAGTGAGGGGAGTCCGAGGTCCAACTCATGCGCCTGCTTGGGAAGTTTGAGGACCGGATCCGGTGAGTATAGTTTTGATTTGGTGTCTAGACAGAAATAGAAAGAGCAGTACTGCCATTGGAACTTGGAATTTGGAATTTGTAATCTCGAGATATTGGGAATTGGTAAGAGAGCATGATCACCTCTCAAGGAAGGGCCGAGTAACCCCGCATGGGAATTCGCCGGGTGAATCCCTCATCCTTTTTGTAATTGGGAAAAAGACTAGTCAGAATAGATAGAAACGAATGCATTCTGGGATACGTTGCTAGCATGATTGTGTGAACGAAGTGTGAATGAGAGGTCTGGCAGCACGGACCAAGTGAAGGCGGACCCCTGAGTAGCGCATTTCCTGACCGGGCGACCGCGTTCAGGTCGCAAAAAGGGGGAAGCGATTGTCGTCTTGTCTTGTTACTTGTATTCCTTATACGTTTCCAGGGCCGTGAGGACCCCTTACCCACGGTCCGCCCTCCTTTTCCCTTCTGTCTGTTGTTGCGCGCACACATCGAAATGGGAGTGGCGGGGTCTACTAGAAACACTCCATTAGAATGTATGATCGCACACTTTAAAGAGGGATATTCAGGAGATTATGGTATTAAAATGACAGCAGCCCGTTTGCAGATTTTGTGTACCAGGGAGTGGCCCGATCTAGACCCCATCTGGCCCCGAGAGGGAACATTTAATGTAGAGATTATTCAGTCAATACACCGTAGAGTGCGGATATCGCACCCCGATCAGTACCCCTATGTAGATTCCTGGTTAAGTATTTGTGAAGATCCGCCCCCCTGGGCGCAGCGCTGTTATGAGGAACAGTGCAGGATAATGTTAGCGAAAACAGATTCTAGACAGAAAACGGAACAGCCCAGAATGAAAGAGCAGGATAAGAAGTCCAGGAAGAAGCCCATCCTGGTAGATCCTGATTCCCCAGAGATAATTCTCAGACAGCCCCGAACCCCAGGTCCGATAAGAGTAGCCCGGCGTCCTGCCCCAGAACCCCAGAGACGGCCGGAGCGGGACCCAACCCCTGAACCCCCTCCTGGAGGGCAGAGAGAGGAATTAGCTGAAGAAGAGGATGCTATAAAAAGCGAGTCAGAAGTAGAGGGAGAAGAGGAAGAAAAAGAGAATGCCCAAAGCGAGGAGGATAGCGTACAAGAGACCCAAGTGGTTGCTAGTGCCAGCGAGCCAGCAAAAGATACACCCAAAGTGAAACCTGTTGAGAAAGCGAAAGTAATTCCTGGAAAGATAGTTAAGAAAACAGTCCTTAGATCCCAGAAGACAGCTCCCGCCAAGATGCTACCCTTACGGCAAGTCCCGGGGGTGCCCATAAAGAACGATAATGAGGAGGTGGTAGCGGGACCCTTAACATATGTGTATATCCCTTTCTCAACAACTGATTTGTTAAATTGGAGGTCGCATTATGCCTCCTATACTAGCAAGCCCCAGGAACTTACAGAATTAGTAACTACCATTATGGAAACCCACCAACCCACCTGGCCAGATTGCCGCCAGCTCCTGACCACCCTATTCACGACAGAAGAGCGAGCACGAATTAGAAAAGCAGCTATTGAATGGATGGCAGATAACCCTGTAGCCCCGGGACAGGGACTGGGCAGAATAGACTATCGGGAAGCAGCCCAGAGAGAATTCCCGAATGAAGACCCCCATTGGGATCCAAATACAGATGAAGGATCCACAGCCCTAGCCTGTTTTCGCCAAGGCTTTTTACAAGGCCTGAAAAGGGGGGGCCAAAAAGCCATGAACCTTTCCAAAGTTGCAGGAGTTATCCAAAGTATAGATGAGAGCCCAGCAGATTTTCATGAAAGATTAACTGAAGCATACAGAATGTATACTCCCTATGATCCCGAGGCACCAGGAAGTTTATGTATGGTGAATTCTGCTTTTGTAAACCAGTCTCAACCAGACATTAGACGTAAATTACAGAAATTAGAAGGGTTTACGGGCATGAATGCAGCACAGTTACTGGAAGTCGCTCATAAAGTGTATGTGAATCGTGATACTGAAAGACAGAGAGAATGTGATAGAAAGATGAAGAAGAAAGCTGATTTTTTGGCTGCGGCCATAGTTGAACAGAAAAGGGGAGGTGTCCCTAGTCGACGGAGCAGAGGAAGAGGGCGGGGTCAAGGCGGAGGCCGGACCCAGAAGCTAGGCGTGAACCAATGCGCCTACTGTAGAGAAGAAGGACATTGGAGGAATACGTGCCCGCAACTCGAAGACGCCCAGCAAGATGACGACAGCAATCATCAGTGGCGAGAAGAAAGACGAGGCTATCCCCGAAACCGCGGAGGAGCCAATCGAGAACAATTCCAGCGAGAAAGAGGAGGAGGAGCCATTCAAGCATTGGCCACAACGATCCAGGATGAAAATGACGTGGATTAGGACAGACCGGGCTCCAAGTTTGCTTTAGGTCTCCAGGAGCCTATGGTCGGAATACAAATAGGAGACCAAGTTATGGACTTTATGGTTGATACTGGAGCACAACATTCAGTAATAGACAAAAAGATAGCCCCATTCTCTACAAAAGCAGTCACCATTATAGGAGCAACTGGTGCCAAAGCTACAAAATCTTTTCTTCAGAATCGAATATGCAGTCTAGGAGGACAGCAAATAACTCATCAATTCCTTTACATGCCCGAATGTCCAGTGCCACTACTGGGATGAGATATGTTAGCCAAGCTTCAAGCACAAATATCTTTCTCTGAACAAGGAGAAATGCAAATGACAGTAAATCCCCAAGCCAAACCAGCAGGAATAATGCTGCTGACAGTTCCCCGAGAAGAAGAATGGAGGTATTACATTGATGACTCTATCCAAGATACTTATTTTGAACAAACTTTAAAGAACATTCATGCACCACCTGGAGTATGGGCAGAAGGCAGTCCCCCAGGCCTAGCCAAGCACATAGCTCCAGTAATTGTAACCCTCAAGCCTAGTGCTACACCAGTGCATGTCAAACAGTACCCTCTCCCAAGAGCCGCAATTGAAGGCATTCATCGTCACTTGCAGAGATTGCTCGAGTATGGCCTACTAAAAGTATGCCAATCCCCATGGAACACTCCACTTTTGCCAGTAAAGAAGCCTGGAACGGATGATTACCGCCCAGTACAAGATTTAAGAAGAGTAAATGATGCAGTTGAAACTATACATCCAGTTGTACCCAATCCTTACACTCTTCTAGGACTGATACCTGCTGAAGCTACCCATTTCACCATACTGGATTTAAAAGATGCATTCTTTTGCATAAGATTAGCCCCTGTAAGTCAAATATTGTTTGCATTTGAATGGCAGGACCCCATCTCTGGAAGAGGGGGCCAACTCACCTGGACAAGATTACCCCAAGGATTCAAGAACTCGCCTACCATCTTTAGTGCTGCACTAAATCAAGACCTTTCAAGTTATCCAGTGGCCCCGGGGAAGAGAGTGCTTCTCCAATACGTGGATGATCTGCTGATAGCTGCCATATCAGAAAGTGAATGTATACTAGCCACCAAAGACCTCTTGCAGTTACTAGATGAAGCTGGATAAAAAGTTTCCAGAGCAAAAGCACAGCTATGTCAAAAAGAAGTGAAATACTTGGGTTTTCGTATAACCCAAGGAAGCCGAAGATTAGGCAGAGAAAGAAAAGAAGCAGTATGTAGAATTCCAACCCCAACAACCAGAAAGCAAGTCAGAGCCTTTCTGGGAGCGGCGGGATACTGCCGAATTTGGATACCCAACTTCGCACAAATTGCCAAACCACTGTATGAAGCCACAAAAGGAGAAGAGAAGTCGCCACTGGAGTGGGGACTTGAGCAGGATACAGCCTTCCAGAAGTTAAAAGAAGAATTGATGTCATCACCAGCACTTGGACTACCAGATGTCCACAAGCCTTTCCACTTGTTTGTACATGAAGCACAGGGAAATGCCTTAGGCATGTTGACTCAGAAATTGGGAAATTGGGAGCGACCTGTAGCATACCTATCGAAACAATTGGACCCTGTGGCCAAAGGATGGCCACCATGCCTGAGAGCCGTTGCAGCTACAGCACTATTAGTGAGTGAAGCAGACAAGCTCACACTAGGACAGAACATACGAGTCACTGTGCCACATGCAGTCCTTGCCCTCATGGAACAGAAAGCAAATTATTGGCTCACCAATTCCCGAATGTTGAAATACCAGAGCATGTTATGTGAAAACCCACAGATACAACTAGAAGTGAGTCATGCCTTGAACCCAGCCACCTTGATACCCATCAGTGAAGAACTCCCAGAACATGACTGTATCGAAGTCATGGAAACTGTGTTCTCCAGTCGACCCGACTTGACAGATGTGCCCATAGATAATCCTGACCAGATCTATTATGTTGATGGGAGCAGTCTCATCCTCGATGGACGACGCTGTGCCGGATATGCAGTCGTCACTCAACACGAAGTAGTTGAATCATCAGCTCTAGCCTCAGGCACATCAGCCCAGAAAGCCGAATTGATAGCACTCACCAGAGCATTGCTGTTAGGAGAAAAACTTGTGCTAAATGTATATACAGATTCCAAATATGCCTTCACCACTCTACATGCCCATGGAGCTCTCTATAAAGAACGAGGACTCATCACATCTGGAGGAAAATCAGTCAAGTATGGTCCCGAGATATTGATGTTACTTGATGCAGTGTGGGCCCCAACACGTGTAGCTGTCATGCATTGTAGAGGACATCAAGCAGGAAAAGGAGAAGTTGCCCGAGGAAATAGATTTGCAGATGCCTCAGCACGACAAGCAGCTATGACAGGACAGATTGCCCCACAAGCTATGCCAATGCAAGCAGCATTGTTTCCAGTACCTCAGAATTTATGGACACCACGATATACCACCAAAGAATTGGATTACTACTGTAACAAAGAAGATGGAGTACTGAAAGATGGATGGATTGAGCTGCCACCAGAAGAGGGCAGTCAACCCCCTGGACGAATAGTAATTCCTGAACTGTTAGGACCATCATTTGTCAAAGCTTTCCACGAAGCTACCCACTATGGCAAAAGTGCTATGGAAAAAGCACTCAGACCACATTTTTACATCCCTCTATTGACAACCATATCAGCTTCAGTAGCACGGCAATGTCAAACTTGTGCCAAGAATAATGCCAAGCAAGGCCTTATAACGGCACCCCGAGTTCAGTCAGGAGGTGTCACCCCCAAGCACAACCTCCAAGTTGATTTTACCGAAATGCCAAAAGCCAATGGATACCATTACCTATTAGTGTTAGTCTGTACTTTCTCTGGGTGGGTAGAAGCCTTCCCAACCAGAACTGAGAAAGCCCGAGAAGTTACCAAAGTTTTAATGAGAGAGATTGTCCCGAGGTTCGGAATTCCAGCAGTAATAGGGTCAGACAATGGACCCTCATTTGTCTCCCAAGTTACTCAACAGTTAGCAAAAGCTTTGCAGATACAATGGAAACTCCACACTGCATACAGACCCCAGAGTTCAGGGAAAGTTGAGCGAATGAATCGTACCCTAAAAGCCCAAATGTCCAAGCTTTGTCAAGAGACACACTTGAAGTGGCCCCAAGTGCTCCCGATAGCCTTACTCAGAATACGCTCAGCTCCCGTAAAATCAACAGGATTTTCCCCTTTTGAAGTTTTGTATGGTAAACCCCCACCAATAGTGCAGGGAATTAAAGGAAGTCTAGCCCAAATTGGTTCAGAAATAACCAGGCAAGAACTCCTAGCTCTTAGTTTTGTTCTGCAGACTCTCCATACGTGGATCCAAGACCAGTTGCCTATCAACTTGACGGAACCCTTGCATCCCTATCAGCCTGGTACCTCGGTGTGGACCAAAGATTGGAAGAAGACACCGTTGGAACCACATTGGAAGGGACCGTACACCGTCATCCTGTCTACCCCAACTACAGTAAAGGTAGCCGAGATCGACGCCTGGATCCACCACAGCAGAGTCAAGCCCGCCGCTGATCCTGAACCTGAGCAGTGGACAGCAGAGCAGCATCTTGATGCACCCTTGCGAGTTACTTTGAGATGGCAACCAGCAACTTAGACACTTCATCACAGTGCCTTGCAGTAGCCAAGTCTTTCGAAGAGGATTGCTGTTTTCCATGCAGCAACAGTTTTGTTTCAACGAACCCAATCTGCGTGCGATTTTGCACACTACTTTGATACTATATTGACCCATACTTCAAAACCAACTGAATTGCTAAGTTGGTTAATGTGTACTGGACAACCTGAGGATCTTCAATCAACACTCAGCACCCGTTAAATTGCTTCATTAGCAAACGGGACGAAGAATAAAAGACCGTCGGGATCAAGATCAGCAAGCTGAGGATTCAGAAGAACTCCAATCAACATCAACATGCATCTTTACTTTTGCTTTGCCTTGGTTGCCTACTTTGGAGGTTTTGAACTGACTTATGCTTTACCTCCATGTACTGCTTGCATTACTTCTACTCGAACTGGACTGAAAGTAACTCAGACTTTGATTTACCACTCGTACTATACTTGCAAGGGAAAAGTGACTCGGTGTATTTATAACACCACTGAATTAAATGTTTGCACTTATGGCAAAATTAGAGCATGCTATAATCCGCATCAGAATCCATCCTATTACACGATGGAAATACGATGGAAGGATGCAGATGGACCTATACTAGCTGCTACACCACCACTTAAAGACATTACTAAACCTGCTGTTTTGAATTTTGATGCATGCAATGCCATTAACAGAGATAGTTATTCCACCTGTGGTACATGGGAGAAAGCGTATCGAAATGACCATAAGTACATGTGTCCAGAAGGTGCCACAGGGTGGTGGAAGTGTACAGGTAAAACGGGATCAGGCTATAGTACTGCACCAGCGGCAGACTACTATTGCCCGTATTGGGGATGTGTTTTTTATGCTACCTGGAATACTGGTATAACTGATGAGAAAATAGATAAACGAATGGCTACTTTAACCAAGCCAACCACAAATGATAAATGTCAGAAAGATGCTTGTAACCCCTTACACTTACGTATACACAATCCCCATGCATGGAAACAAGGATACAAGTTTGGTTTGCGTATTGCTGGAGGGGCAGTAGATCCAGGAACCATTATGTATATCAGATTGAATACCCAAGCCCACAAGTCATCCAAATATCATATTCATAATACCTTTATGAAGCTATGCATGTAAATAAGTTTGAGATCCCTCATCCCTCACAGAATTTATTTTTAGAATTAGCTGGAGCAGTAGTATCTAGTCTTAAGATCTCAGATTGCTATTTCTGTGGCAGGACCCAAATGGGAGACCAGTGGCCATGGGAAGCCCAAGAATTGAATTATTCTATGATTTACAATCAGACTGAATTACACAAGACTACCAGTGAATGGGTGTTAGCGCATTCAATCGTTGGACGTCTTTGCTATGCCAGAACTGGACCCCAGTTCACCCAAAAGGTAGGACAGCTGGTCTGTCTTAGCCAGAAGTACTATAATGCCACGACCAAAAAGACAGCATGGTGGTCAGGAATCAAACACCCTGAACCTCCTAACCCATTAGCCAGATTTCCTGAACTTGCAGGTTTATGGACTAATGTTGCCAAAATCCAAGCCTGGCAAGCCCCACCTGGCCTATATTGGATCTGTGGAAACCGAGCATATGCACAACTCCCGCCACACTGGGGAGGAGCATGTGTCTTGGGAACCATCAGACCTTCTTTCTTTCTTTTAAACACTGAACATGGAGAACAATTAGGATACCCTGTTTACACTACCCACCGACACAAAAGAGCATTAAGACAGAAAAGAGAAGCCTTACAGATAGGCAAGTGGGAGAAGTGGCAAGGTGATGATTGGCCACCAGAAAGGATCATTGAGTATTATGGGCCGGCCACTTGGAATGATGATGGAATGTATGGTTATCGAACCCCAATCTACATGATTAATCGTATTATTCGCTTACAAGCAGTAGTTGAAATAATAACTAATGAAACTAGTCATGCACTTACACTTTTAGCCAGACAAAGTACTCAGATGCGTACTGCTATATATCAGAACCGCTTAGCACTTGATTATTTGTTAGCAGCTGAAGGAGGAGTATGTGGTAAACTGTATTTAACCAATTGCTGTTTAAAGATAGATGATAAAGGTCAAGTAGTTGAAGAAATTGCTAAAGATATGCAAAGACATGCTTATGTGCCAGTACAAACTTGGCACTCATTGAAATTTCCTAATTGGTTTGCTAACCTCTTTTCATGGGTGGGAGGATTTAAGACTTTCATTGTCTTAGTACTAATTCTTGTTGCTGTTATCTTCTTATTACCATGTTTAATCCCATGTTGTATGCGTTCTATCCATAATGCTATTGATAGTACAGTAGAGCGGAAGACCGCAACTAAAATAATGGTCTTATATAAAGCCAGTCCTAGTCGAAATCCTTCAATCATGATGTGATTCTTCTAAAGGTGATTTAATTCTCACACCTTATTAAGTAATAGGGTGAGATTAATCAAAGGGGGGAATGTGGCAGGTGCAGGCCTGTGATCCACAGTGTCTGACATAAGCAGGCAGGCCTAGCTAGCTTGACCTGTAAGTGAAGCCTGTGGAGAGGCACATAGGATTGTACATCCCCCAATATGCTGCTATTGTAAGATAGAACTCAGTAGAAGTATTGAATTAGCTTAGATAAGCAGAACTGAAAGATGGAAAAATACAGAAAAGCATGTTTAAAAGTTACTGATAAGGAAAAGTACATCTGCAAGGAATATAATTGGGAGTGCTGACAGATGAGTTGCAGAGCCCTGCTCCCCTGCATGCACAAATTGGCTCTATGGCCTTGAGAGTGTGAAAGTAACAAGTTGATGAACTGACCATTGTAATTGGGACTAGAAGGGGGGTATGCAGGTGCCATGCCCACTGAAGGAACATAATTGGATAAACTTATCAGTACCGGGACCAATGGAAGGGGTACGGGAGGTACGGGAGAGTACCGGGACCAATGAAATGTTTTTCTATACCTAGAATGGAACAGAAGTCTATAAAAGTTGTTGTAATGCTAGAAAACTTTGCTCAGCCATTTTGAAATTGACTTGCTTGAGACTTGTGCACAAATAAATGATTTGGACCTTCTGAACAGACTCCTGGTATCATTGGTTTGTCTGCGCTTTGCTGCTACACTGTAACCTTTCTGTCAGCAGTTTCAATTAAATCCCTTACAGCTGTACTTTTCTTATCAGTGGCTTTTTAAACATATTTTTCTGTATTTTTCCAGGCCTCAATTCTACTTGTCTAATTCTACAATAGCAGCATATTGGGGGATGTGCAATTCCTTTGGGCCTCTCCACAGGCTTCATTTACAGGTCAAGCTAGTTAGGCCTGTCTGCTTATGTCAGACACTGTGGATCACAGGCCTTCACCTGCCACACTAACGAGGATAATTTTAGAAGCCTTATTCATGCTTTGGATGTCTGGAAATGGGCAGAGGTATTTTAGAAGCCGGGTCTGTGGACATCCCAAGCATGAGGACATCCAAGTGTGAACGGAGTGTGATAGGGGCATTCCCAAGAACTTGGATGTCACCGCCTGCTCAGAAACATCCTTGACATCCAGAGTCGTGTCTAAGGTTATACCTGCTCCAGGCATGAATAGGTGTCGGGAAAGTGCTCATTTTGGCCATGAAACATCCAGAGGGTGTAGAGAAGATGGCACTCCAACATCCCCAGTACTCACCACAATCACAATAATAGCAGCAGTGGGATTTGAATGTTAGCTTCCTTGGTCCTAACCCACCACTCTAGCCTTTAGACTATTGCTAGACATCCATGAGCTGGAATCCTATTCTAGGGATGTCTATATTGATGCCTCCACAGACATCCATAGCATCACGGCGATGTTTGTGACATCATGCCTGAACGTCAGACATTCTAATTTGGAGGTCATTTGTAAAATGCCACTTAATATGTGCTAAGTGCAAAATCATTACTGCACTTTAGTAAAAGGGCCCCAATGTCTTCTGATTGCATCATCTCTCTCCATACAAGAAAGGAGTAAGAGTTTGGTAGACCTACCACAGTAGAATGTGTTTGTCAGTAATGTCATGAAAGCTGCTCTTCCAAGACTCCTCAAAGCTTGTACTGCTGCTACTGTGGCAGGCTACGGCCTAGTATGGCCTGCTACTATGAAAGGCCTGAAAGTTAGGCCTGGATCCTAACCCCCATTATAGCTAGAAAAGAACCAAAGTATCTGTGAAAAAAATGAGAAAACTGTTTTAAACTGCTTAATAAGAAGTTTTACATGAATTCATAAGGCTTTCATTATTCTCTTGTGTGCAAAAGAAAGAAATGTTTCAATACATGCATTCCTGAAGCTAGGGATAACCTTGCAGTAGAGAAGTATCAAATCAAGAACTGCACTATTGTTAAAACAATCCTAAGGGAGGGGGCTGGTTGCTTGGCCCCGGAGGGATTTCTGATTGGACAGGTGCAGGGGGCATTGGAACCAATGAAAAGTTTGCATGTATCGAGCTAGAACCAATAGAAAGTTCTCATGTATCAAACTGAAAAAGAGGTATAAATGGTTATGTCTCTGTAAAAACTGCTCAGTTCCTTTTGAAGCTTTGAGTGACTGGGCCTGTGCACACTAAACTGGCTTGGACCCTGTCAATTGATTCCTGGATTTATTCATTGATTGCACTTTGCTGCAGAATATTCTTGGTGCATTGGCCGGGAAGTGCGAGTAGTAAATGGTATTCAAGTGAATAATCTACGAAATTCGCCTCGAGGTTTGGCCCGGTTGGAACCGTGTCTATCCGACCGCGGGGGAAACCTCAGGCGCCGCCGGCCTCTTTGTGCCGGAGAGGGTTCCGCCTGCCTCGGCGGGCCATCGGGTCCAGCTGGCCAACACCTCCGACCCGGGGGGAGTCCAGGATCCAACCCAGGAGCTGGTGTGGTATCGGGAACCGGATCCGGTGAGTAGACATTTCTGTGATTTGATAGTCAGAAAGTACAGCCTGGGACAATGTCTTGCATGCGCATGACTGATTTGGTATATTTGGTATAGACTAACTGGGAAAATCTCGCATGAGTGTGCGCGAGACAAGGGAGCCTGATCACCTCCCATAAGGGCGGTCCTAGTAAGCTCCGCGTAAGGGAAAGCGGAAGCCGAAGCTATCGACCCTTCTTGTTTGAAATAGTCAGTTAGTCAGAAAACCTGGGCACTTGAAAAATGATTTCTTGTTGAAATATGATTGCTTGTGTGATTGAGAGGTCTTGAGATACAGACCGAGCGAGAGCGGACTCCTGAGTAGCGCAGTTCCTGTCCGGGCGACCGCGCCCAGGTTGCGAAAAGGAGGAAGCGAGTGGTGTTTGTCCCCTCCAGTGTTCTGTGGGCTGTACGGACCCCTTACCTACAGCCATACTACCTATCCTTATTGTTCGTTGTCCTGTACGTCATTATGTGTACGTAGTTACGTTTAGATTATGGGAGGGGCGGAGTCCACGCAAGCTCCGTTGGAATGTATGATCAAGAATTTCCGTAAAGGATTTTCAGGTGATTATAGTATGAAAATGACTCCGTCTAGATTAAAAATGTTATGTGAAAGGGAGTGGCCTGTGTTAGTTACTTCATGGCCCCGCGGGGGCACCTTTGATGTAGAAACAGTTTTTCGAGTTCATCAGCTTGTACAAAAAGCATATCCTGATCAGTTCCCCTATATAGATTCCTGGTTAGGTGCTTGTGAACGACAGCCCTCATGGATGAGCGTTGCTATGAGGAACGCTGTAGAATATTTGTAGCCACCACTAGAGGAACCAGGAGAGTTAAGGAGGAGAAGCCGCCTGTGTATTCTGCCCCACAGTCCCCTGATATCCTGGCTAAGTTACCCCAGTACCCACAGAGGTTAGTTCCCCCAGCATCACGGCCTGAAGTGGAGCCAGATGAGGAGCCCCAGAAAACGCCGCTGCAGCAGCCCAAGAAGCTCCCTACCCCGAGTGATAGTCCCGAGTCAGGCCCAAGCACGTCGGGGGGACCCGAGTCCTCTGACGAGGTAGAAAGCGGAGGCTCTCCTGCCAGTTCAGGGTCACCCACCAAGGAGACTTGTGCCCGGGAGCCTTATGATTTAAGAAGCATAACTCCCAAGAAGAAGAAGGAGAAAGCAGGGCACCTAATGCCAATACGCCAAGTGCCTGGAATACCTGTTTTAAATGATCAGGGCCAGATGGCGCCAGGACCAACCAGCCTAGTTTACGTGCCCTTTTCCACTACTGATTTATTGAACTGGAAAACGCTTTATGCATCCTATACAGCCAAGCCTCAGGAATTAACAGAATTAATGTCTAGCATTTTGCAAACCCATCAGCCTACCTGGGCCGATTGTCGCCAGCTCCTGTCCACCCTCTTTACTACTGAGGAGCGAGGGCGAATTGGGCAAGCAGCCCTCCGTTGGTTAGAAGAGAACCCTGTAGAAGGGGGAGGAATAAACCCCCCACAAGCAGCTGCTGCAGAATATCCAAATGAAGATCCCGGGTGGGACCCGAATGATGAAAGGGGGGCGGCGGCCCTAACCAGATTTCGCCAGGCCTTATTGCAGGGCCTGAAGAAGGGAGGCCAGAGGGCCATGAATATCGGGAAGGTATCGGAAGTCCTCCAGGGTCCAGATGAGAGCCCAGCGGCCTTTTATGAACGGTTGTCTGAAGCTTATAGATTATTTATTTTATTTATTTATTTAACAGCTCTTATATACCTCGCTATTTGACATCAGTGCAGTTTACATTAAACAAAATACACTCAGATTTAGAGAACTTGTCTAAGTTACAGGTAACAGGGGAATAAAACAAGGATTAACTGGGGAATAGCATATGAATAATTAAATAAAATTAAATAAAAGCAATTACATCAGACTAGAGATCCCGCCGCTCAGGAAAATTTACGCATGGTAAATGCGGCCTTTGTCAGTCAGTCCCAGAGAGACATAAAACGAAAATTGCAGAAACTGGATGGATTTGCGGGCATGAATACAGCACAGTTAATGGAAGTCGCTCAGAAGGTATTTGTGAATCGTGAAAATGAACGTGACAAAGAAAGTGAACGGAAGATGAAGAAGAAGGCAGATCTTCTTGCTGCCGCTATAACCGAACGACGTGGGGGAGGTTTTCCTAATCAAAGGACCAGAGAACGTGGAAGAGGCCGCGGAAGTGGAAGGCCTCCATTAGGTGTGAATCAGTGCGCCTACTGCAAAGAAGAAGGACATTGGAGAAGTGAATGCCCGCATCTGGACTCCGCCCCCGCGAGGGGAGGAGGGAGTCCCTGGAGAGCAGGAGGACGATTTCGAAGGAGGGGAGGAATGAACCGAGCACAGTTCCAGCAAGAGAGAGAGGAAGCCATTGAGGGAGTGGCAGTAGCAACGGGCTATGACTTGGATGACGTAGATGAAGACTAGGCCAGACTGGGCTCCAAGTTCACCCTGGGTCCCCAGGAGCCTATGGTCAGTTTGAAGATAGGGGACCAATACATGGATTTCATGGTAGATACAGGAGCAGAACATTCAGTAGTAGCCAAGCCAGTAGCTCCTCTTTCCTCTCGATCTGTTACCATTGTTGGAGCCACTGGAAACAAAGCCACAAAGTCATTCTTGCAGAACCTCATGTGTGAACTAGGGGGACAGAAAATAACGCACCAGTTCTTGTATATGCCTGAATGCCCTATTCCACTACTGGGCCGAGACATGCTTGCTAAGCTCCAGGCACAGATATCTTTTGCTGAAGGGGGAGAAATGAAAATGACTGTGAACCCAAAGCCTGCTGGATTGATGGTGCTCACTGTTCCTTGAGAAGAAGAGTGGCGGTTCTATAGTGCACCTCCAATAAAGTCAACTAGTCCCTGTATACCTACCAACCTCATAGCCCCACCTGAAGTATGGGCAGAAGATAATCCACATGGCCTAGCGAAGAAAATAGCCCCTGTCATTGTCACCCTCAAAAAAATCCTTTTTCTGAATGAGAGAATCATTTCGGCAGTTGCATCACAGAGGAAGTTCTATACCTGAATAACTTTTCTCGTTAATATTCGAAGAAACTGAAAGACGAGTAATTTAAAGGTCCCGAAGTGACGCATTGCATTGTCCCCCTTGAGAAACCCAGAAGGAGAAACGCCGGAGTGCTTAGAAGATTGAGGCGTCGGGGTCTCCCTGTATGCAAATGCAAAGGGGCTTTATTTAAAAGCCATCCACCATTAAGATAAGTTGGAATGGCATTTATTTCTTTTTAAGAAAAAGTAGAAAATTGAAAAAGAAAACTAAAGCCACACTAGTCCATGGTCATTGATGTAAACGGACACTCGTTGGGATAAGTTCATTACCCATATTTAAGTGTCAAAGCAAAAACCGTTTATCTGAGACCGGTGACTAGCTGTTATATACTAATTTATTGGTTTCATCAAAACTGTTAGTGAGTGAATTTGTGCAATTTTTGATTGTCACCCTCAAGCCAGGAGTGGAACCAGTGCATGTGAAGCAGTATCCTCTCCCTCGACCAGCCATCGAAGGAATCCACAGCCATTTGATGAAACTGCTGAAGTATGGACTTCTTAAGGAATGTCAGTCACCTTGGAACACCCCCCTTCTCCTAGTTAAGAAACCTGGGACAGGGGACTACCGCCCAGTACAAGACCTAAGGCGAGTGAATGATGCAGTTGAAACTATACACCCTGTAGTACCAAACCCTTATACTCTCTTGGGACTGATCCCCGCTGAGGCTACTCATTTCACCATCCTGGACCTGAAAGATGCCTTTTTCTGTGTACGCTTAGCCCCCACTAGTCAACTTTTGTTCGCTTTCGAATGGCAAGACCCCACAACAGGAAAGCGGGGCCAACTCACCTGGACCAGATTACCCCAAGGATTCAAGAATTCACCTACTCTCTTCAGTGCTGCCCTGAATCAAGATCTCTCAAGTTACCCAGTGGACCCAGGAAAAAGGGTTCTTCTTCAATATGTGGATGACTTGCTCATAGCCACCAACTCAGAAAGTGAATGTCTACAAACTACTAGTGAACTTTTGTACCTTCTCAAAGAGGCTGGATACAAAGTCTCAAGAGCCAAAGCACAACTATGCCAAACCGAAGTCAAGTGTCTAGGATTCCTGTTGTCCAGTGGGATCCGATGTCTGGGACCAGAAAGCAAAGAAGCTGTATGCAGTATCCCTACTCCAACCACTAGGAGGCAAGTAAGAGCCTTCCTGGGGGCCGCGGGGTACTGTCGCATATGGATCCCCAATTTTGCGCTGATAGCAAAACCATTGTACCAAGTCACCAAAGGAATGGAAAAGTCTCCACTAGAATGGGGACCTGAACAGGATGCAGCATTTCGGTCTCTGAAAAGTGCTCTAATGTCATCCCCAGCTTTAGGTCTTCCAGATGTTCAGAAGCCTTTCCATCTTTTTGTCCATGAGTCACAAGGAAATGCGTTGGGAGTACTGACTCAATCTCTTGGATCTTGGCAACGACCAGTAGCCTATCTGTCAAAACAATTGGATGTAGTTGCAAAAGGATGGCCCCCTTGTTTGAGAGCTGTTGCAGCAGCAGCCCTCCTAGTGGGTGAAGCAGATAAGCTCACACTGGGACAAACTCTTCAAGTCACTGTACCACACTCTGTTCTGACTCTCATGGAACACAAAGGAAACTTCTGGCTGACCAATGCACGAATGTTGAAATATCAGAGCATGCTGTGCGAAAACCCCCAGATACAGTTAAAAGTCAGTCAAGCTTTGAACCCTGCTACATTGTTCCCAATTGGTCCTGGGCCCCCTGATCATAACTGTTTAGAAACCATGGACACTGTATTCTCAAGTCGCCCTGATTTGATCGATGTCCCTCTAGAGGACCCTGAATGGACTTTCTTTGTGGATGGAAGCAGTTTGGTCATCAGTGGACATCGTTGTGCTGGATATGCAGTGGTGACCCTTGATCTGGTAGTTGAGTCCTCAGCCCTGACCCCAGGAACTTCTGCACAGAAAGCTGAATTGATAGCCCTCACCAGAGCCTTGACATTAGGAGAAGGACTCCACTTAAATGTGTACACAGATTGCAAATATGCTTTTATCACTTTGCACACACATGGAGCCTTGTACAAAGAACGAGGGTTGATCACCTCAGGGGGTAAGTCCATTAGGTATGGGCCCGAGATGTTGATGTTATTAGATGCTGTGTGGGCCCCCAAACAGGTGGCAGTCATGCACTGCCGAGGTCATCAGGCAGGAACAGGAGAAGTCACCCGAGGAAATAGATTTGCTGATACCACAGCCCGAAAGGCAGCCACCACAGGACAAGTTAGGACCGAAGATATTGTAATGCAAGCAGCCCTATTCCCTGTGCCCCTTAGTTCCTGGGCACCCCGATACACTACAAGAGAGTTAGACTATTTTTGTGAAAAGGAGGGAGGAGTCTTGACAGAACAAGGTTGGATAGTGCTGCCACCCCCAGAAGGTAGTCCACCTCCAGGTCCTACAGTCATCCCTGAAGCATTAGGACCAGTTTTTGTTCAAGCTTTTCACCAAGCCACACATTATGGGAAAACAGCCATGGAAAAAGCTCTGAGACCCCATTTCTGCATTTCACTACTAGGATCCCTGACTGCCTCGGTGGCACAGCAATGTCTGATATGTGCCAAGAATAATGCTAAGCAAGGTCCCATTCCACCCCCAAGAGTTCAGTCAGTAGGGGTGACCCCGATGAGTGATATACAGGTAGACTTTGCTGAAATGCCCCGTACAAATGGGTATCACTATATGTTAGTGTTAGTCTATACATTTTCGGGATGGGAACTGAGAAAGCCTGAGAAGTCACTAGGGTGTTGCTTCATGAGATTATTCCTCGATTTGGAATACCATTGACTATAGGATCAGATAATGGCCCATCGTTTGTATCCCAAGTGACCCAACAGTTAGCTCGAGCTTTGCAAATACAATGGAAGTTACACACTGCTTACAGACCCCAGAGTTCAGGAAAAGTGGAACGTATGAATAGAACCTTGAAAACTCAGTTGTCCAAACTTTGTCAAGAAACACACCTAAAGTGGCTCCAAGTTCTCCCTATAGCTCTTCTTAGGATACGTTCTGCTCCCACCAAGTCCCTAGGAGTTTCTCCTTTTGAGATTTTGTATGGGCGACCTCCACCCATAGTTCAGGGAATAAAAGGAGATATGAGACAGATAGGATCTGAAATAACTAGACAAGAACTATTGGCTTTAGGTTCTGTTTTGCAGAATCTCCAAACGTGGGTGCAAGATCGACTACCCATCAACCTGACCGAGCCTCTGCATCCTTTCAAGCCAGGAATGTCCGTGTGGGTGAAAGAGTGGAGAAAGACCCCGCTGGCGCCGCATTGGAAGGGACCATATGTTGTCATCCTGTCAACCCCCACTGCAGTGAAATTTGCAGAATTTGAACCCTGGATCCACCACAGTCGAGTAAAGCCGGCAGCTGCTCCTGATCCTGGCCAATGGACGTCAGTGAATGATCCCGAGACTCCATTGCGACTTACATTGCGGAGGCAACCGGCACTATAGAGAATCTTCAGAATCTACAGCTCTATTTTCATCACGCGAGGGTGACCATCACAGCAGGAAAAGAAGAAGAAGACTCAACAAGTTCATCATACCCAACTTTCCAGTTGATCTCCAAAGACTGTAATCACAATGTTCTTCCACTATTGCCTTGTGGGAGTGGTGATCCTGGGATTCCTGGGAAAGACTTTTGCCTTACCCCCTTGTGCAGCCTGCATAACCACCATCCGAACGGGACAAACGATTACTCAGATGTTACTCTACCATTCCTACTATACTTGCACTGGTACAGTCAGCCAGTGTATTTATAATGGCACCGAACTAAATATTTGTACAAAGGGAAAAAATAAGACTTGTTATAACCCCCGACAAAACCCTTCATATTATACATTTGAGATACGCTGGAATGATGAAGATGGAGCCATCATAAATGCTACAAAACCCCTTGTAGACCCCACAAAATCCATTATTTTGAACTTTGATGCCTGTGAGGCAATTAACAGAAATGCCTACCACAGATGTGGTCTAATAAATTCTATGAACCCAAAACGGTGATCAATATAATAAGATAAGAAAAATTAGATCCCGTGAATCCCCCAGCAACTTTATAATTTTTTTGTCGGACATAAATCGTGTAGGGCAGGCATTGCAAACCCTTGCCCCAATACACAATACATATCCCTTTTATTCAAACCAATAGGTTATTCAATAAAACTTCTCAGAAGACCAAATCCAAATGAAAACGGCACTTATCTGGATAACCATGCGCGACGTGCACGTTTCGGGGGATAAACCCCTGTATCAAGCGCTCTCTGATCCACTTGTATGAGGTGGCTTGGAAAAGTTTCATACAAGTGGATCAGAGAGCGCTTGATACAGGGGTTTATCCCCCGAAACGTGCACGTCGCGCATGGTTATCCAGATAAGTGCTGTTTTCATTTGGATTTGGTCTTCTGAGAAGTTTTATTGAATAACCTATTGGTTTGAATAAAAGGGATATGTATTGTGTATTGGGGCAAGGGTTAGCAATGCCTGCCCTACACGATTTATGTCCGACAAAAAAATTATAAAGTTGCTGGGGGATTCACGGGATCTAATTTTTCTTATTCTTACCACAGATGTGGGTCATGGGAACGAGCTTACTATCATGATGATAAATATATGTGTCCAGAAGGAGCCTATGGATGGGGACGATGTACAGGAAAGAACTCTCCAACCACCACTTACACCACTGCATCTAAACATGATTACTTCTGCCCAAAATGGGACTGTGTATATTTTGCCACATGGAAGAATGCACCTGTGGGACGAGATGGTGATAATTGCAAAGGCAGTCTGACGAAGATCAGATTGCCTGAGCCTAAGAAATGCCAGAAAGGTGCTTGTAATCCTCTGCAACTTCTCATAATTAACCCTAGCCAATGGAAGCAAGGATACAAATTTGGATTACGTATAGCAGGAGGAGGTGTAGATCCTGGGACTATCCTGTATCTACAATTGAACACCAAGGCCCATGTATCCTCACCCTATCGTATACCTCACTCCTTCTACGAGGCCATGAAAGCAGAGTTTGAAATTCCTCCTACCTCCCAGAACTTGTTCCTTGAGCTAGCGGGAGCAGTATCATCTAGTCTCCACATTTCAGACTGTTTATTTTGTGGAGGAACTAAGATGGGAGACCAATGGCCTTGGGAGGCACAAGAACTGAACTATTCTGTTCCATATAATCAGACTGACATACATAATACGGCGAGCGAATGGGTATTGGCCTACTCCATTGTGGGTAACTTATGTTTTGCTCGCTATGGACCGCTGTTTAATATGGAAGTGGGGCAGCTGGTATGTCTCAATCAAAATTTCTACAACAGTACCACTAAGAAGACGTCTTGGTGGTCAGGAGTCGATGCTACAGAACCCTCCAATCCTCTAGTCCGTTTCCCCAAACTTGCCAGTATCTGGACTAACTTAGCAGCATATAATTCCTGGCAAGCACCACCTGGACTGTACTGGATTTGCGGAACCCGAGCATATGCTAGGCTCCCTCACCATTGGGGAGGCGCATGTGTATTGGGAACCATACGACCTTCCTTTTTCCTTTTGCCTACATCCCAGGGAGAACAACTGGGATATCCTGTGTACAGAAGTCGACAGCTAAAGGAGGCCTTGAAAATAGGCCAGTGGGACAAATGGGATGCGACATCTGAAGAATGGCCACCTGAGAGAATTATCTCATACTATGGACCTGCTACTTGGGAGCAGGATGGGACATGGGGATATCGTACCCCTGTTTATATGATTAATCGAATAATACGTTTGCAAACTGTTGTTGAAATAATAACCAATGAAACTAGTAAAGCACTAACCCTTTTTGCTAAGCAAAGTACGCAAATGCGCACAGCCATTTATCAAAATCGTTTAGCTTTAGATTATTTGTTAGCAGCTGAAGGTGGGGTATGTGGAAAGTTGAATTTAAGTAATTGTTGTTTACAGATTGATAATAATGGGCATGTAGTTGAAGATCTAGCCACCCAGATGAGAGAGCAGACATTTGTGCCTGTTCAGACCTGGCACAGTTTGAAGCTAGATGGGTGGTTTGGTTCACTATTTTCATGGTTCGGTGGTCTAAAAGCCCTTGTGTTTATTGTATTATTCATATTAGCTATGTGCTTATTGCTCCTTTGTCTCCTACCCCTTTGCTTACGCATGGTAACTTCAGTAATTGATAGCACTATAGAGCGGAAGGCAGCTGCGAAGGTATTAGCTATGTGGCAATACTACCCTATACCCCACGATGATGCTATTACACCAGTATAATGTGTTAAATGACTAATGAGTGATTTAATTTTCACCCTTTCTCACTTGCGGGTGAGAATAATCAAAGGGGGGAATGTGGCAGGCTACGGCCTAGTATGGCCTGCTACTATGAAAGGCCTGTAAGTTAGGCCTGGATCCTAACCCCCATTATAGCTAGAAAAGAACCAAAAAATCTGTGAAAAAAATGAGAAAACTGTTTTAAACTGCTTAATAAGAAGTTTTACATGAATTCATAAGACTTTCATTATTCTCTTGTGTGCAAAAGAAAGAAATGTTTCAATACATGCATTCCTGAAGCTAGGGATAACCTTGCAGTAGAGAAGTATCAAAATCAAGAACTGCACCATTGTTAGAACAATCCTAAGGGAGGGGGCTGGTTGCTAGGCCCTGGAGGGATTTCTGATTGGACAGGTGAAGGGGGCGTTGGAACCAATGAAACGTTTGCATGTATCGAGCTAGAACCAATAGAAAGTTCTCATGTATCAAACTGAAAAAGAGGTATAAATGGTTATGTCTCTGTAAAAACTTTGCTCAGTTCCTTTTGAAGCTTTGACTGACTGGGCCTGTGCACAATAAACTGGCTTGGACCCTGTCAATTGACTCCTGGATTTATTCATTGTTTGCACTTTGCTGCAGCACTACTTCTAAAGCATCACTAGACACACAACTTCTAAAGGTCCTTTACCTAGTGGGATAGAACTGCCAAGGTATGATGAGCAGCATCATGGTTGGAAATAAAGTGCTAAGATAATTTTTAAAGTGAAGCAGCCAATGTTATTAACTTCAGAGTGAAAATGCCCATCTCATGCTCAACCCACATCAAAAGACTGAACAGCAAATTGCAGAGGTATAAAAGTGAGCACATTATCCCTTTATAATGATATCTTAATGTTATTATTATCACTGAAGCAGTCATTCATCATGTAAGCGTCTGACATCACCACTTCTAATAGCTACAATTACTTAGCTCCTACAATGCCTTTCTTTATAACAATTTTCAGCTCTCCAGTGACTCACATTAAGGACATTATTCATAATATTTCTTTCATGATTGCTAATTGCTAGGGTAACTGACTTTTGTGTCTGTCTTTGCTCCATGGACATTGCTGCCATGTACTATTCTTATAAGATAGGATAAAAATTAGCTTAACCCACAGAAATTATATTTGGCACTGAAAGTAGAAAAGCACCTTCTAATGATGAAACAGAGCCAACTGGGGCTTAATGTGCCTGCATCTTCTGACCTTGGGTTCTACCCCAACTGTATGTGCCAGCCAATCTTACCAGATTTTGGAGAGAGAGGAAAATCTGATTAGTGTTGTGCCCTATTTAGGAAAGGTAATAGGAGAACACTTATTGGTAGCTGTGCTGAAAACCAGTACAGAAGAAAAATTCACAAAAGCAAAACCCAAAATTGTATCTAAATTCATGAAAGGACAGTTACAGGTGTATTCCTGAACCGGACGTACAGAGGGGATCACGATTTTTATCCTGCGGGGCATGTCTAGCCCCGCGAGACTAGAATCGCAAACAGTCCTGTACGTGCAGGCCGGGACTGCAATTCAGTCCAGCCTGCACGTAGAGGACTGTATCCGGCTAACTCAGTCAAGGCTCTTCAATGGAGCCGTGGAGCCAAGGTGTCATATTGCCATGGCACTACGGCTCCATTGAAGAGCCACAATGCCGGTTGCTGGAGAAATAAGCTTATTCCCCACAGTCTGACCCCAGATCTGGCCTCCTACAGCCAGGGTCAGGCTGCGGAGAATGTCCTCCGGCACCCTCTGCCACATCCTCACCCCGGCATTGCAAGAACAACATGTTCAAGGGAGTTAATCCAACTTGGAGGTGGAATAACTCCCCCACACACGTCACTGGTCCTGTATGTCCAGGGCCGGGGACTGCCCAGACTCTGCCCCCAAGCTACTCTTCCCTGCCCCCATCTAACTTCCCCCCACAACCAGCGGGGAAGTTAGACACACGGGGAAAGGCACGAATAGTGAGATGTCCATCCCCACTATTCGTGGCACGGAATTGGTCCCTTAGTGCATAGAAACAATGGGAAAATGGAACCATGAACTTGCAACAGTTAACTTCTTAGTTCTGGCTAAAGAGTTCGATGGCAGTCTTGAATTCCATGAAACAAAAAGTATTCAGACTGGAGTCTCTAGAGTCCCTTGAACTTGGCGTAACGCCTGTTCCACACTTTTGTTGGACATATGGACACAGAAATTGATACCTTCTTCTAGTAACATCAAAACCCCTCAACAACCACAAAATCACATAAAACTGTAGTTCATCAATCAGCAATAGCAGAATTTCCTCTGACTCCCAGACCCTATTAGGTTGCTCCTTGATTGGTGCATGATTTTAGTTGGCGATCTTTCTTCTCTGATTATACAGGGCACTTCTGTAAAAGAATGACATATTACCACTAAGGATGTGCATTTATTGTTCTTTATTCTGTTTGGGCGCCTAAACAATTTTTGTATATGCAAATCACTTGTGCATGCATAACCTATGAATTAACGCACGTACAATCAATTTGCATGTGAAAAAGCTGTAGTGTGCATATAAGGCATACATTTAAGACAAATGTATGCCAAACAAATATACAAAAAATGCAAAACTTTTGTTTAAAACAAAGACTAGTCAAACCTTTTGTTGGCCATGCACGTTCTTACTTTCCACTTCTGTGTTTTTTCCCTTTGCCTTAGATCCAGAACCAGCACTACCATTAGGTAAACTAGGCAATCACCTAGGGTGTCAAGGTCTGGAGGGCAGTGGAAAGTGCCCCCAAAAAAGCCAGTCTCTAATCTTCTGCCCTTGCCCTTATCGCTGCTGCCACATCTCTCCAGGACCAGCAGTAGCAGCAATGGCAATAAAACAGCAACATGGAGGGAAGTTTCTGAATCCCTGTGTGCTGTGTTCTGTAAAGACAGCTGGTCCTGTTCCCTCCGATGCAGACTTCCTGTCTGCACTGGAGCAGGACTGGCTGCAGAGAAAGCAGATGCTGGTTCTCAGTGGCGTAAGTTACAATGAGGGTCCCCCACGTGTGAGCCTCCCCGTGCGGCAGCATCAAACTTACTTTATTGTGTTTGCTCCACTGCTTCTGCTGTTTTAAGTTTGCCGTGGGCCCGGCAGCTGTTCCCCACAAGGCCGAAGTCTCATGATGTGCTGTAATCATGAGACTTTGGCCCAGCGAGGAACAGCTGCTGGGCCCGTGGCAAACTTACAACAGTGGAGGTGAGCAGCAAACAAAATGAAGTACGTTTGCTGTGCTGCCACTGCCGCTGCCGCTGTTTGGGCCCACTTTCTGCCCCAGCCCACTTCCCACATTCTGGGGGCTGGTTGGGTGGAATTTATGCCACTGCTGGTTCTTTTTCCTCAGGCAATTTTGAAAGGGGACACACAGGTGTACAGTACTTTGCCTTTGACTATGGCCATGCCATCATAAGTACACTTGATCTTGTCTGATCTTGGAAGATAAATAGGGTTGGACCTGGTTAGCATTTGAATGGAGACAACCTTTGAGCAGAGGTTTACTCTTCTGTTTCATTGCCTTGGCTTCTCTGTGCCAGCAGAAGTAGTAGGGGCAAGAATGAGAGCTACCTAGGGTGCCCAATGTTCTTGCACCAATCCTGTTTTGATCTCAAAGAAAACATTGTTGTTATTAAGAGACATTGAGTTGATGTCAACTCCTGGTAACCCTGTGGATAGTTCTCCATGTTGTGACTATCCCCTGGATTTTGATGGCATGATGGAACTGGAAGGAGACTGCTAGGACATTCTTCATTGCAGTAAGCCTACAGCACCTGGTAGTCAAAGGTGGTCTCCCATCCAAATACTAACCAGGCTCAACCCTATTAGCTTCCAAGATCACATAAGGTCAAGGGCACTCATGCCAGAGTTGCCAAGTCACCCATCTCCAGGAATGAGATTTTTTGCCACTTCTGGTTTTACATTTGCATTACAGTGCAGTATGGTATTTGTAGTCCCTGATTTTACCGATTGGAATCAGTGCTGCGGGTTTCATAATTCAGCAGGTTGAGATTGCCAGAAATCTAAGACTGTCTGAAAATCTGGCTCCTGGAACTGGGTAAATTGACAACTCTGTCACAGTGGCATGCCTTGTGTTCTCCCCTTTCAAAACAGCCTAAGGAAAAAGAACCAGCATTTGCTTTCTCTGTGGCTACTTTGTCCCTACAAAACCACACATGCAGTTTTGAAAATGCAAAGCTATATGCGTTATTACTTCCCGTCACATAGCCCCACCCCAAAACCCATGTATTTTTCCATTGGGCAAAGATACGTGTATTATTAATTCCCTGTCTGTAGTTTTACCCAGGGAAAGGATGGAACATTTTCGGTTTATTTTATGATCAAATTGACCTGTGAATGATTATTTTGATTCTTTGAATCTTTCCAGTATTCTGTATTTCCTTCTGTTGTCATCATTGTGAATATCTCAGTTGCTTGGGGTTTTCCACCAACTGAGTCCAAGTAGAATGAGATGCCTCTGTTGTATTATTTTTCTTTTTACAAAGAGAACATGATTCAACAGGACTATGTAGGTAGTTATTAGCCAATTTCTCATTTACCTTATTTGAACAAAGCCATGGAAAACCCTATTGCAACAACCTGTTAGTCACTTCCGTTTTAATTCTTTGAAATATTCTAAACTGCCTTTGGGCAAGGGAACAGCTCATAAAGCTGTGCTTTTCATGCCTTAAATGACAGAGCAATTAATCTTGGATTTTAGTGAGGTGTAGTGTTTAATAGTATGCCGTGAGAAATATAGGTGCTCCTGTGGGTATGTTTAGGTTGGGGGGAGAAAAACACCTTCGATTTCCAAAATCTTCATGGCTATTTTGCCCCCTTACTCCTATTTTATTACCCCCACAAGTAACATTTAATGTAATGCTTTACACTTGTTAACTTTCGAAGAGAGACATCATGGATAGTTTCACTTTGAAAAATTTGCATAAGGTACACACATTAAACCACGTTGCTTGCCACTAGGCGGGATATTTACAAATTGCCTTCTCAAGAGACCCATTTACATGATGTTGAGCATATAGTAAGCTAAAGAAGGATTGGGTGGTTCTCTTTGCCTCCTCCAAGGGGCAAAAGGCGGGTATGGCTATCTTGATTCATAAAATGGTGCCTTGTGGAGTCTTGCAAGTGAACAAGGATCCATCGGACCATTCGACAAAGAAGCAATCCTCAACAAAGTCCTTCCAAACCTCAATCTAGATTTGCCTAACCTGGATGAAATGATGGTCACATGGAATAACAGCCTGAAATCCTTTGCATGTTTACCTGCCCCAGACAAGACACCTGCCCCAGACAAGACAACAAGAGGTAGGAAATCTACACGATAGTACTCCACGGAGCTATGATCCTCAGGAAACTAGAAAGAAGATGGCGGCACTCCTGGTCCCTAACTGACCTGGCAGCCTACACCACCCACCTGAATGCACACCACGACTCTATATCAGTGAAAATGAAAGAATACCACTCCAAACTCCTACACTGCTCAATGAACAAACCTCACGACCTCTTCAACTTAGTGAAGACCCTGACGAAAGAACCTTCGCCCACCCAAACTACAATGTTACACCCGCAGGAATACGCAGACTACATACTAGCAAAATCCAGCAACATCAGTGGAGCCACGAAATCCACTCCTAGCCGCAACCCATAACAACCTCTGCCGCTCAACTCGCTTACAACACCATCAGCCAGAGGTATCGCGGACATCATTGCAACCATCAACTCCACCACAGCTCCAAACGACCCCAAGAAAAAGATTTAGGCGTCCTTGTGGATACCATGTTAAAACCCTCGGCCCAGTGTGCAGCGGCGGCCAAGAGAGCAAATAGAATGCTAGGTATGATAAGGAAAGGAATGGAAAATAAAACAAAAGATATTATAATGCCTCTATATCGTTCCATGGTGAGACCGCACCTTGAATATTGTGTGCAATTCTGGTCGCCGTATCTTAAAAAGGATATAGCAATTTTAGAAAAGGTTCAGAGAAGAGCCACCAAAATGGTAAAGGGGATGGAAGGCTACTCCTATGAAGAAAGGCTAAAAAGGTTGGGGCTCTTTAACCTGGAAAAGAGACGGCTGAGGGGAGATATGATAGAAGTCTATAAATTAATGAACGGAGTGGAACGGGTAAACGTAGATCGATTGTTTACCTTATCAGAATATAGAAAGACTAGGGGACATGCAATGAAGCTACAGGGTAAACTATTTAAGACTAATAAAAGAAAATATTTTTTCACTCAACGTGTAATCAAACTCTGGAATTTGTTACCGGAGGATGTAGTAAAGGCTGTTAGTGTAGCTGGGTTTAAAAAAGGTTTGGACAAGTTCCTGGAGGAAAGGTCCATAAACCATTATTAAGAAGGGACCAAGGATATCAATGCTTGAACCAATACAAGCATTGTGGAACCTGTGTCCCTTGGGGAAACTGCTAGGTACGTATGACCTAGATTGGCCACTGTTGGAAACAGAATACTGGGCTTGATGGACCTTGGTCTGACCCAGTATGGCATATCTTATGTTCTTATGTTCTTATGTCTAGCATATTGGATAAGATCTTTGCGCAATGAACTCAGTCCAACTCTAGCCAAGATCATGGAGCGGTCCTTCTCCACAGGAACATTCCCAGCATACCTCAAACAGATGTCAATCTGGCCCCTTCTGAAGAACAACAAGCTGAACCCCCAGAAGGTTGAATCCTATCAACCAATCTCAAGCATCCCACTTCTAGCCAAGATTATTGAGAAGGTTGTCCAACGGCAAATCCAAGAACACATTGACTCCACTGCCCCCCTCGATCCATGCCAACATGGCATCAGGGAATCTCATGGCATCAAAATGCTTCTTGCCATGCTTCTCAACACATTAATCACAGGGATTAACAACAACAGACGAGGATATGCCCTGATCTTCTTGGACATCTCCGCGGCTTTCGACTCCATCAACCACGAGCAGCTCCTGACACGGCTCCAGGAAAAGGGAATCCAGGGCTCAGCCTGGAGCTGGTGTAAATCGTACCTAACAGATAGATGGCAACAGGTACGAACAGGCTCAATGACCTCCGAGCCTTTTCAACAAAAACATGGAGTTCCCCATGGTTCCTCGCTATCTGCCCTACTATTCAATATATATATATGCAGCCCATATGTGCATTCATCCGTTCCTTCAACATCTCCTGCCTGATTTATGCAGATGACGTTCTACTCTTCACCCCATTCACCATCGACCAAACAGACTTCTCTTCACTAGAAAATACTTTGATGCTGTCACTGACTGGCTCTACTCACAGAGTCTCAAGATAAACATCAGTAAGACAGAAGTGCTGTTCATCATGAAAAACCAAACCTTCTCCCCACCAGCAACATTAAAGACGAGAGATGCCGAGCTCCCGAGTTGATCTACCATCCGCTACCTAGGAGTCACGCTGGACCAGCACCTCGACTTGAAAGCGCACAAAGGCAACACCGTCAAGAAAATCTACCATAAGATGAGGACAATTCAACATCTTTGACCCTTGCTGCAACCAGACGACTTCCGAACAGTTTTCCAGGCGCTAGTAACCCCCCACTTTGACTACGCCAATGTGATCCTCCACGGACCCCCTAGGAACACACTAATCCCACTACAGTTAGCAATGAACACTGCTGCCCACTTCCTACACGGGGCCTCTAGAAGGGACCACATTACTCCAATCCTAAAGGAGCTACACTGGCTTCCAATCTACTGCCGGCTCACCTACAAAGTAGTACTGTTAACATTCAAGGCCATCAACAAAACAACCTCTAGCTCCTTGACGGACCTTATCCACCCCACACCTGCAACCAGAGCAAGGTCCTTCGCCACCAACACACTAATAACCCCTAGCAAAGTAACAAAATGCACTCAGGCAACAAAAAACAGAGCCTTTATGTTCTACGCACCTACCTGCTGGAACGACCTCCCAGTGACCATCCGCACGATCACCGACCTTGCCCAATTCAGAAAGGCACTAAAGCACCACCTCTTTCTCCTACACTATGCCCAGGCCAACAACACGTCCTCACCCAACACAATCCTACAACCTAACCGTAAAAAAACAGACAACCCAGTAAACAAATTACATCCCTGTACATAGCTCTCAGGGCAAGCCATGTTGCCACAACCGCATAGCGACTTCCTGCCTAGACTGTATATAGTCTGTATATAGTTATCCCTGTTCTGAATCCAAGTTACTTTTACTAGATTACTTTTTTAGATTGTAAGCTCTTTTTAGCAGGGACTGTCTCTTTTATGTTTTCATTGTACAGCGCTGCGTGCGCCTGGTAGCACTTTATAAATGCTTAGGGGTATGTTTACTAAACTGCGGTAATCGTGAATAACACGTGTTATGTAACGTTAACGATCGTTAGCGCGTCATAACGCGCGTTATGACGCGCTAACGATCGTAATGCCCCGCGGTGCGGTAAAACACCGCAGAAGGTGGAGAGAGGGCGGAGAGAAGGGGTCAATGGGCGGAGAGTGGGTGGGGAGAGGCTCCCTTCACACTAACGTGCTGATTTTCAGAGCTGAATTCCAACGCAAATGAAAACCTGCCGTTAAAAAGGCATATTAAAGGGGAGAGAAACTATTTAAGTGTCAGCAATGTACAGCCCAGGAAGGGAAACAAAAAAAAGTGATAAGTGTGATACATGTGCACAGAACAAAAGGGCACAGAAACACTGAAAATGACCCCAACAAACTGGAAAGAAACAATAACCAAGCTGGCCAATAGTGGTATCAATGAGAAACATCAACCCCTCCCCCCCCCGAGTAAGCTCCATAGAACAGATATAAATCATGGAAGGGTCTATACTCCATCCCCATACAAGGTGAATGGGCCCACAGTGAAATAGCACTGCTCAGGGTTTTCTCCACCATCAGACAGGGTTCCTATGGCATGCACATGTCCCGCAACAGCAGGGCGGGCATGTCAGAATGGCAACTGGACAGATGCCGGAGAAGGGGATACAGAGGGCCGGAGGGCGGCACATGCTGTGGTGGAGCTGGGCCACAGTGTGGACTAGGGTGATGCCTAGGTGGCCCATACGAATGCTGAAACAGCGGAGCAGCCAGACAGCAACTGCTGAAGGTCCAACATGGGCACGAGTGGGTTTCCCAAAGTGTCACAGGGGATAGTACCCAACAGCTACCCCCAAGGGCACGGAACATTGGCAGGCGGGGCTTGGGGGGGGGAGCGTGGAGGTCTATGCAGGCACCCCTACCCCAGAACCTGCACCATAGGCAGCCACCTACCTGCACACTGGATGGCCTGAGACTGCGCACCACCAGCTCCACCAGCAGAAGGGTATGTCAGCATGGTGGCTGAGGGATACTGGTGGTGGAGGGGGCAGTGTCAGCTGCCCAGAGCAGACCGTGGCCTAGCCCTGTGTAGGTGGGTGCCATGCACTGCAACAGACAGGCCCTGTCTGACCAACAGTCATGGTATCACCAGGGAATGCACCACCTCTGTGATAACATGGTGGTGCAGTGCACAAAACCAGTGTATTCAGAAGCAGAAGGTCACAGGTTCAAGTCCCAGCTGTGGTTTCTGCCAACCCAGTCCTCATATTTTACCCACTACTATAACGTGCTAATACAGACAGAACCTTTCGTGCAGATGATGTGAACATGCCCAAAACACCTACATTTTACCCTACAGAGCACAGACACCATAAACATGCACATTACCTAGAGCAGAGCCTCCCAAATGCAGTCCTGGAGGGCCAAACACCATTCAGGTTCCATGCTGCCTCTGATAAAGATGCCTGTGCTGCATTTCTATGCGCCACCCCCATGGTATGCAGATGTATCTCATGCATATTCATGAGGGACAACATGAAAACCCGAACAGTGTTTGGCACCGCAGGACTGGAGTTGGGAACCGTAAAGCAGCAGCCAACAGGGGCAGACACACCCGCACCCACATGCCCCATTATCCAAAGCCTCCTGGAGAGGCAGGACTTTGGGCTCTGCGTGCATCTCCCAATACTAGCACTTGCATACCTTAGTAATGCCATCCTAAACCTGGGAATATGTACACAGCTATCAAAAGGTTGCTATGAGTACTGGCAGATAGCAATTCCTAGGTTAAGTACAATTTTCGGAGTGAGCTGCATCATAGCAATCTTTCTGATGTCTGTGGAGTGTGCTGCAGGTCTTGTGTCTGACAGTGTTTACCAATCTGGGGAGTGACTCCTACAGTATTGCGTACCATAGCCATGCCTGCACTGTGCCCAGGACTGGTGTGGTGGCCTGGGCTGCCCAACATCTCTATAGTTGCACAATGCTGGCATAGGTGTGGGGAGTGTGTGTCTGTCTATCCAGTGTGTGGTGGCTGCCAACACCCTCCACAGCCCACACTGCTAGCACTGTTGCCAGTATTGGCCTGCCAATGTGCATAATGAGGAGCAAGGTACCGTGGGAATAGCCTGGATAGGGTGGCCTGGCCTGGCCACATCTGCACAGGGCATAGGGCAATAGCCGGACATTGTAGTGCCCGGTACCACCTGCACGGATAGGGTGGCCACAGCATGTCCTGCTGGGAGGTCACTCTCACCCTGACTGAGCAGTGACCATGGCATGGCTAGGTTCCCCCATAGTGCTATATACTATTTCTCGTATGTAATATTTATGGGTTTCCTTTTTGGGCCCAATCACGGACTTATCTGCTTGGTGTGTATGTTGATATCCCCGTTCTGGGTACATGCATCTCCTCCAGGACCATGCACTATGGACTAGCTGGCGGACTGTCTGCAGCTAGTATGTGTCTTTCTGCAACACCATGCAGGGTGCAGCGGCTGGAGGCTTGCTGCTGGAGAATGTCAGATAATGGTGGGGGGCAGCTGAGCATTTCCAGACCTGCCGTCTGGCTGCTATTGCATTATGGATGTGTACTGCTCTGCATTGCCTGCGCTGTAGGGTGTTTGATCCCTAGCAGGACTGGGGTGATGGTCCCCTCTACTGCCACCATTGGATCTGTTGGCGGGAGATCCTGTCCTCCACCCTGAGCTCCAGAGGGTGCGTTAGGTGGTGGTATGTAATCTCCCTGGTAACCACAGCAGAATGTGGGTGTGGGGCCGTGCAGTCCTCCTGTAGCGAGCCAGGTGTTTATTAGCAGCTCTAGCCCACTGGTTACTTCACTGCCCATGGAGCCAGCGGTCATGGGTTCACAACCCACAGTGGGGTTCATCGATAGGGCTGTCTTAGGCATTGTCTATTTTTATTGTGTATTAGTGCTGCCGGCAGAACCACCCTCAGGGTACTGTCACCTTAGGGTGGCTCATAAGGCGCCCTATAGGGTGCCTTATACATCGCCCTATAGGGCGCCTTATACGGCGCCCTATAAAGCATCTTATAAGGTGCCTTATATGGTGTCCTATAGGGGATATTATAGGGTGCCTTGGCAGACAGCACACTTTATAATGTGCCCTATGGAGTGCCTTCTAGGGTGCCTTATGTGGCACCTTAGGTTACGCCACTGTGAGGGTGTGTTTGCTGGCAGCACTATTACAGTACACCTAAACTTCCTCACAGCCCAATACCTAACCCTTTTCAGGCCAAGCCCAACACTTTCGGGATCCACACTTCTGCCTAAATATTCCTATCAAATGGTATATAATACATGACCATGGCAGAGGGAACGTCACTATTGGAACATATTGAATAAGACGGGTACAATTTTCCTGACATATGCAAACTTTAACCCGGCTGCAGATTAAAATATTATAGTAGGCCTTCAAAGGGTTACACATGATGCCTCAGCCAGCCTTATTCATTAGGCACACTGGGGAATTGAACCCATGACCCTTGTACCATCGGTCTGTGTAGTAGCCATTGTGCTACAGCTCTGTTTCTGTATTTGGGTGTCTGCGCGCCTTCATACGCTTAACGCGCAGTAACGCGCCCTGTAACGATCGTTGCTGCGCGGCGCGTTATAGTGCGCGTTATCACTAACGATGTACCGCCCATGTCCTTTTTTGGCATTTCTTCCACTAACGCGGCTCCTAACATGAATCACACTAGCGCAGTTTAGTAAACATACCCCTTAGTAGTAGTAGTAGTAGTAAGTTGTATTACCCGTTCAATGTAAGTACAGAGCAGGCTCTTCATACTCTGTACAAAATGTTATCTGTAAACTGCACTGATTTTAAAGAGTGCAGTATATAAAAGCATTAAATAAAATAAAAATAAAAATAAAATAAATCGGGAAGATATATTTTGGCTAAAGTGAGGGTGCAGAATGAATTCCATTACTTGATTAATATACATCATGTGCCAAACAAGATCATAAATTTTTTGCCCACATCATTTGAGATCTCTCTAATGATTGACACCTCCCTATAATCATGGTCCAGATCTAGATAGATCACATGTGGTAAGGACCAAAGCCAGTCCCACTAAGGTATTCCGTATTAGTGAAAGATGGATGGCCTTCGGGATGTGTGGAGAACGTTATACCCAACTGAATGGCTTTGCACTCATTTATCAAGGGTGCTTTCTAACCAAACACTTATTGCAGAGCTTGGGTCTCTGGAGGTCTCTGATCATTTAATGGTGTGGATAGACTAGATGTTGAGGACAGAGTCACGATCTCTCTGGGGGTTCCAAGTCTACCTAGCAGGAGATTTAGATTTTTAAGAATTCCTTAAAGACAATAGGAGGAATATGTATATTTTAATGAGAAGCATAAGGAACAACCTATTTTGCTTTGAGAGGTTGGGGAAGCTACATTGAGGGGAGCTATCACTGCCTCTATGGCTATGTGGCACAACCATTTTGATCATAGTATTATTGCCTTAGAACAGCAGCTAAAAACATGGAAATATGAAGTGCGAAATAAACCTTTTAAACACAGCTGAGCAAATTACTTAGCAATGCCAGCCTCCTTGAACATTTTTTTACAATATAGAGCCACTGTCTCCTTGCAATATTACAAGCATAGATTCTTTTGCTATGGCAAAAATGAAGGGCGGCTGCTGGTGAAAGTAGTACATAATTGGGAGGGGATGGAGAATGTCAAAAAAAGTATCTGTTGTATTTTGAAAGACTTTTACCCTAAGCTATCTGCTGCAGAAGAGTCTAATCCTACTGCTAGGATTTTTTTTTTTAATAAGATCAAGTTCTCCAACATCACCCAGGAACAATTGACCACATATGAAGTAGAATTTTACAAAGGACATCCAAGTGCAATCTGAGATGTCCAAGCCAGAATGTCCGAAAAAAGAGCAAGCACGTCCAGGCTCAGCTACCATTTCACAAACATAGACGTGTCCAATATGGACATCTGTAGGGGGTGTCTATTTAGACATCCCCAGAATAGTACTCCAGTCTGTGGACATCTAGGAATAGCCTAATGATTAGAGTAGTGTGTGAGGAACAGGGAAGCCAGGGTTCACATTCCATTGCTGCTATCATTGTGACCGTGCAGAGTATTGAGGCTGGAAGCGGCATCTTCTCTACACCTTCTGGATGGTTTATGGCCAACTGGAAAACCTTTTTGGAAGAGGAAAAATAATATATCTACGTGAATCCCCCCAAAAAACAAAATCCCTCACAAACTTATCTTAAACAAAATAAAACTTCATTATAACCTATATTATATTTTTTTGTCGGAGCATGTCGAGGGAGGGCTAGATAAACCTTCTTCTATTGATGTTTCAGTTGTGAAACCTAAATCACGCTGGCTCCCGCCTGAAGCAGGGCCAGATTCAATAATAAGGACTTTTCAATTACTAGTGATGCGAGATCTTTCACTGATGGAAACCCGGCGGTCATGTCGCCATTCTAACCTTACCCATGAATCTAGGGCAGTGTTGAAATCATTGTCTGAAGACCCGGAGATCACCTTTCGTAGGGCAGACAAAGGGGGAGCCCTGGTACTTCAAAGGACTGGGGATTATATGAGACAATTACAATTACATTTGCAGGATACACAAATATATTCCAAGTTGTCTACCAATCCCACCAACATTTTGAAACAGACGATAAAAGCATTGATGGATGAAGGTTTTACTAACGGTTGGCTCACCCGACGTGAATTTAATTTCCTTGTAGTCACTTGTCCAAAGATTCCTACACTATATTTAGTTCCTAAGATACATAAATCTTTATCATCACCACCGGGGAGACCTATTGTCTCTTGCAGAGACTCGATTTTGGAACCCCTTTCCACTTTTTGTGATGTTTTCTTGAAAAAGGAAGCTACAGAAGTGTGGTCCTATTTAAGGGACTCTACCCATTTTCTCCAATCGATATCCGGCATCAAAATTCCTCCAGGGACTTTTTTAGTAACCCTTGACGTAACGGCGCTCTACACAAATATTGATCAACAAGAAGCATTAGAATTATTAACTACTGCATTCATTTATGCTCCGTCTCGTATACCGAAAGAGTTTCTATTACGAATGGCCACTTTAGTATTGACCAAAAATTATTTTATCTCAGGAGGGATCTTTTACCAACAAATTATGGGCATCGCTATGGGAGCAACGATGGCTCCCTCAGTGGCTACATTATACATGGGGGCCATGGAGGACACCTTGATTAGACCAGATCCACATTTCCATAAGGTACAATTTTGGAAACGTTATTTGGATGACATTTTCTTTATATGGATATCGGATTTACCTTCCCTTCAATGCTTTATAAATTGGCTAAACTCATTGAAGTCGAACATTAAATTTACTGAGCACATCCATCAACATCAGATAGAATTTTTAGATATGCTAGTAAAAATAGAACATGAGACATTGACCACCACTCTATATCGCAAGGCGGTACAACGTAATAGCCTATTACATTTTCACAGTTATCATCCACACTCCCTCCGTCGAGGGCTTCCATTCGGACAGTTCTTACGTATAAGGAGATTGTGCCATTCTCGAGAGGAATTTATCATCCATGCTTCTGAACTTCGACAACGCTTATTACAAAGGGGATATCCCAAGAAAGTGGTAGCTTTGGCTTACCTTCGGGCATATCATTGTCATCGTGAATGGCTATTGGATACGGCGTATCAATCGTCTGTTTTGCAAGAGGAAGATCAAATTACCGGTGTATTCCCTTATACTGATCGTAGTTCAGCAGTAGTACAGATTTTAAGGACGCATTGGCCATTACTACAATTACATCCCTGTTTGAACAAACCCCTACGCATAGCTTATTCACGTGGTTCGAATTTGAGAGACCGGCTGGTACACTCCACGGATAGCCATGATCGACCACCTTTACCATGTACTCAAGGGTCACATTCCCCATGTCACGCTTGTCAATTTTGCAGTACCACCATATCGGGGAGCACCTGGACACATTCTCGCACTTCGCGATCTTATATACGTAGATGGCATACCACGTGTACATCTGATTTTGTGGTGTACCTGTTATTTTGCCCTTGTGATTTAATATATGTGGGTAGGACTATTCGTCCAGTTAAGAGAAGACTATCTGAACATGCATTCCGTCTCCGTTGTGGACTTCTTTCCGCACCAATAGTAGTTCATTGTTTGGAGAATAACCATACGTTTGACGATCTCCATTGGACGGTGATAGATCACGTTCCTTTGGACCCTCGCGGCGGTAATCGGGAAGCCAAACTTCAACATCTAGAACAACGTTGGATTTTCACCTTGGACTCTGTGACCCCGAATGGCCTTAACTGCGAAATCGAATGGGGGAGTATGTTGATGTAATCATCATATGATCCAATCCGAGCAGGGATTCCCTCTATGTGGGAAGATCCCTGCTTCCTGATTGGAAGGTTCCCTCTTGATATATGCTAAAAGGAGACGCCATTTTTAAATGAACAATCCTGGCCACAGAGACGGCATTTTCACGCTACAGTTGCCGTTTATCATCTTGTTTGGAAGGCACTTGAAACAGGGTTCATCCCGAAACGTGCACGTCGTGCAAAATTCCATGAAGTCAGAGCAACTGCAGGATTTGCGATATTGCTAAAGAGTATCGTTACACAGACAAACAGAGCATCGTTACATAGACAATCAGATAAGTGTTTGTCAAACGGTTTGGGAAACCTTTAACTTTGAATAAAAGAAGTCTGTCGTCTGGAGGGGGCTGGACGTTCAGTTCTAGCCCTCCCTCGACATGCTTCGACAAAAAAATATAATATAGGTTATAATGAAGTTTTATTTTGTTTAAGATAAGTTTGTGAGGGATTTTGTTTTTTGGGGGGATTCACGTAGATATATTATGGCCAACTGGGACATGTTCCGGATGTCTTTTTGTGCCTGGAGCAGGTATAACCTTAGATATGATTCCAGACATCCTGGAAGTTTCTGAAATCAGACACTGACGTTTAGGTTCTTAGGAATGCCTCCACCACGCCGCCGTTCAGACTTGGACATCCTCACTCTGGGGCTATCTATATGCCTATTTTCAGATGTCTAAACCATGAATAGGGCTCTGAAAGAACCCCTGTGGAGGCCAATTCTGATTAGTGCCCATCCGGCCCATCTGACAGTCCAAAATCTGGATGGGCCGAATTTGCATCTGATTCTCATCCCACAGGGGCTATACGTCCCCTTGGGATCATAATCGGGTGCAATGGGCCTGGACAGGCAGGACGAGCCCTGATTCTGGCCCGCAGCATGTCCAGGTATTTCGCTGGTGAGCTCAGCCTGGGCTACTGCATGGCGCCGTGGTGCCCTGGCATCCCATCACCATGGCACCGCGGCTCCAGGCAGGAGCCCCGATCACCTGCACCGCCGGCTAACATCATTTTCCACGCAGCCCGACCACCAGTCTGGCCAGCCGGAGCCTGACGTCGTACAAGGACTTATTCCACCTGTTCTTTGTAAACCGCGCTGATTTTGAAATAGCGCGGCATATGAAAAAAAACAAATAAATAAATAAAGTATTAAGCATGATTAGCCTGCAGTGCTCTTTTGTAAAAGCATTATCAGTTATGGAAGAATTCAGGCTCTTCTCAAAGTTTAAGATCAGTCATGCTAAGTCACTGCTTATGGACCTGGGCAAGGACTGTGTTAGGAACTGGCAGGATTCCTACCCCCTGCAATAAGCATAGAATCAGCTGCACTATTCCTCCAAGATATAAGAATCCAACACTCAATCTTTTTCCACAGAACTGGAGACCTACCTTCATATGTGGGAAGATCTGCCCTTACGCTTATTAGGGAGGACTCATTTCTTCAAGATGATTGAGCTACCTCAATGGCAGTATGTGTTGCAGCAATTAAATTCTGAAGAGGTCAAGGGCCAGCCCTTCCACTAGGAGAACTAGGTGGTCACCTACGGTGGCAGACCCTTGTGGACGGCATCTCTAACTCAATCCCCCAAGAAGCAGCAGCTGAACTGCTGCTTCAGCTTTGTTGCAGGCTTAAAATGCTCATGCATATGCACACAGTTATGGCCTGCCGCTCCTGCCTACCCTCTCAAAAAGTTGCATTGAAGAAGGGGCAGCAGCGGCACACATGCAGGAGGGCACTTTAAGGCCCGATGTAGTGCTGAAGTGGCAGTTCAGCCGCTGCCGTTTCAGCGCAAGGTGGTGATGGCATGGTGGGCTGGACAGTCTTTGGAGGGGGCGGCGGCACAGAGGGTCTGCCTAGGGCAGTAGAAACCCTCATGCTGCCACTGAAGAGGTTGCATGTTAAGAGATTTGAGAGGATGATGATAAAGTTTTGTGGGCAGGGAAGAAACCTAGACTTCCCTTGAAGATAATAACTAAAAAGTATAAGGAAGGGGATTTCTAGATACCAGCTCTTTACATGTGGGATGTTGGGGGGGAGGGGTACTTCTTGGCTCTTATTGGAGTATAACGCTACCTCTTTACATCCAGTGTATGTGCTGAATGCTGAGACAGGACAGTTCTCAGATCAAATTAAAAGGAGTTTAGTGTTTTCTAGTTTGAGGTATGTATGTAGTATAAATGGAGTTGGCAAGTTAACTATACCTCCTCCTGTAATGGGAAAAGCGAGACTCCCTCAGGAATGCATTTAAAGATAATTCTGGAATGGGTTCACAAGGTAATATGATGTGTGGGTGATTTTCGTCAGAGGAACTGGGGGTGGGGGAATATTTCCAGCTCTAAGTCAAAGGTTCGCCCTGTCCCCTAAGGATTCAAAGTACAATACTATGTAGATAATTTGAAAAGGAGTAGGGCCAATCAATTCCTGGTGAATGAATTAGAAGTCCTTTCAGAGACAAACCAAACAGAGTGGCTATTGCTCTGAATACATGAAGCATTTCAAATCAGTCTGTGATATCAGTGCTCTTAAGTGGTGAGTGGTACACGGGTGCTGGGCTGCATATCTTAAGTGGTGAGTGGTGCACTGGTGCTGGGCTGCATATCTTAAGTGGTGAGTGGTGCACTGGTGCTGGGCTGCATATCTTAAGTGGTGAGTGGTGCACTGGTGCTGGGCTGCATATCTTAAGTGGTGAGTGGTGCACTGGTGCTGGGCTGCATATCTTAAGTGGTGAGTGGTGCACTGGTGCTGGGCTGCATATCCTTCTCCCTGCTGCTTCAGAAAGGTTGAAGTCGATACCAGAATGTACAGCCATGATGGAAATGAAGGACAAGTTCTTTTGGTGCATATTTGCAATGCAGTGTGTGCATTCGAGTCAATGCTGACTCCTGGCGATCCATCATCTCCTGGGTTTTGTTGGCAGTGTGACCGGAAGTAGATTGCCAAGCCTTTCTTCCAAGGCAGTGACGGGTTTAGTGACTTGCCCAAGGCCATAAGAAGTGTTAGTGATAATCAAACCCTGGTCTCTTGGTTACCAAGCCAGTGCACTAACCACTAGGCTACTCATCCATTCCTTGGTGCATATTTACATATGGAGCGCGATTCTATAGCAGTCATGTCTGGCCGGCAGAAGCATTTAATCTGAAAATGGGCACTTAATAAATTTGATTCTGAAACCACAGATATAGATGCACCTGCAGTTCCGAAATCAGGGAGATATACATCCCCGACGTGGCCTATGTCTCTGTGGCCACCGTATTCTGACAAGATAGATGTCTCGGATGCTTCCCAACTCTGTGTGGCCACGCCCCCACTGGCCTAAGCTGATGCTCACACTGACAGTGGTGTGCTCATGCAAACAACACATTAATACAGATGAAACATATATGGTCATACAAACCTGACTATATATACTAGTCTGTTGCATGCACATAACACTACAAAGTTATGTATTTGCACGAAAGCTATTGTATAAGGAAGTGGAAAATTAGATGTTGTCTAGATAGACCCTGCAGCAAAACAAACATGTCATTTGAAACACCTTAGTAATTGTAGTCACAAATAACATGGTGCAGTCAGGTATATATCAGTGCTGTTTGCACTGCAGCAAGCCCCCACTCTGAGGGTCCCCCATCATTGATAGGGACATGCCCTGTTATGTTGCTGCAGAGCAGCTTTTAAGAATATACTGCCCATTCACTGGTTCCTGGTGATGCTGCAGTCAGCCCCACAGTCAGCCCCACAGTCCAGGAATTGGCCAGGTATACATGTCCCCCCATGTTGCGGATCAGCACACCAGGGTCTCCCCTGAACACACACTGGTAAGACATAATGGCATGGTGTCTCAGGACAACACATCTGCTCTGCATTTCTCAGCCAAACATGAATCTGCTCCATACTACCTCACATTCCATCCCTGCATCTACATTCCCATCTTTCTGAACACTGGAATTTGGGAAGCCTAGAATAGCCCCTTTAGCACAAACAGCAAATGTCAACATAACCAGAATAAAGACTATTGCAGTGCTTTATATTTCTGTAAGGGTGTTATTTTATTGTTCCCTAAACTTAACCCTCACTTGGTTTGCAGCTTGTCGTGCTGTGAGGGCTTGTGTGCATCAGTGATGCTGAGAGCTAAGCTATCAGTAGCTTAGCTACTGGCAGGATCTCCCAAGATAGACAGGTCTCAGCTGAGGTGCCAGGCTAAGACAAACCACCCATCTGGGCAGCAGCAAAATGGAAGCGTTGTAAGTGGGGGATCATATTTCTGTGACAAATGCAACAACACTGGAATTAACTACATGGAAGAAAGGCTTGGCAATCTACTTCTGTATCTTGCCACGTAAACCCAATGGATAGTCACAAAACAATTTGCACTATAGTGCTGGAAGATGAGAACCCCAGGTTGGAAGGCACTCAAATGGCTACTGGGGATGAGCTGAAGACTTCACAGAGTAAAGCCAGCATTTATGATGTGGTTGGATCTGCTGATATAGCTGTGCATGAAAAGAGAGTCAAAATTGCAAAGATGTCTTACATACTGGGACATGGAACATATGAACCATGAACCAAAGGAAGTTGGAGGTGGTCAAGAATGAAATAGAATGTGTACAACTCAAATTGTTGGGGGTCAGTGAACTGAAATGGACTGGCTGTGGGCACTTTGCATCTGATGATCTGATGATGGTCTAGTATGCAGGAAATAAAAGACGAAGAAGAAATGGTGTTGTATTTATAATTAAAAAGAAACTTGCAAGAACTGTAATGAAATTCAGTGCAGTCAGTGAACACTTAATTTCTGTTTGTCTATGAGGAAAGCCCATCAACACAACTATAATTTCAGGTATATGCCCCAACAACAACTGCAGAAGAGGAAGACATTGATGAGTTCTATGAACAAGTACAAGCTGAAATTGACAGAACATGCAAACAGGATATCCTAATAGTCATGGGTAACTGGAACACAAAAGTTAGCAACAAATAAGAAGGAAAGTGGTTTGAAAATATGGACTTGGCAACAGAAATGACGCTGGAGAAAGACTGATAGAATTCGGAAAGTCTAATGATCTCAAACACCTTCTTCCAGCAACACAAGCACCAGCTGTACATGTGGACTTCACCCAATGGATTGTACAGAAATCAAATTGACTACATCTGTAGTAGACAATGATGGAAAAGCTTGATAACATCAACAAAAACAAAACCTGGAGCTGACTGTGGTACAGATCACCAACTACTAATATGCAAACTCAAACTAAAGTTGAAAAAGAGCAAGCCACTCATGAATGTAGCAAAATTGATTTGCTGCTTTAGATACAAATGACAGAATTCCAGAAGAGTTATAGGATGACATCAAGAAGGTTGTGTTGGAAGAAAGCAAGAAGTCTCTACATAAGGTGAAAAAGCAAAAACAGCCAAAATGGATGACTGAAGAAACTCTGAAAATTGTCTAGAAACGCAGAGAAGCTAAAGTCAGAGGAGAAAGAGAGGCAATCACAGAACTCAACAAAGATTTCCAACATGCAGCAAGGACAAGACAAGGAGAAGTACTGCAATAACACATGCAAGGAAATAGAATCAGAAGCTATTAGAAGAAGAACAAGATAGCTTTTCTAAAGCTATGAGAGTTAAAGAAAAATTTCCAGCCTCAAATTGGAATACTACAAAATGCTCAAAGATCCATGTTGAATGATGCTGAGAAGATCAAGAAAAGGTGGAAAGAATATACAGAGTCATTATACCATAAAGATCAAATGGACCAACAGCCATTTCAACCTGTACCATATGATCAGGAACATTGGTGATGAAAGAAGAAGTCGAAGCAGCATTGAAAGCCTTATCAAAGAACAAAGAACCGGGCATTGATGGCATTGCCATTGAAGTATTACAGCAATCGGATAAAGCTGTTACCATACTTACATAGCTCTGCCAGGAAATTTGGAAGACAAATTCATGGCCAACTGACTGGAAAAGATCTGTGTTTATACCAATACTGAAGAAAGGTGACCCGACTGACTGTGGAAATTATCGCACAATCGCTCTGATCCCACCTGCCAGCAAGATTCTACTCAAGATCATTCAGCAGAGACTCCAACCATAACTGGAACAAGAACTGCCTGAAGTGCAAGCAGGGTTCAGGAAAGGGAGAGGAACAAGAGACATTATCATAGATTTGAGATGAATCCTTGAAAAGACAAAATAATACCAAAAGGATATTCATATGTGTTTTATTGACTACAACTAGGCTTTTGATTGTGTAATGAGAAACTCTGGGCCACATTAAGAAGCATGGGTACACCAGAACACCTGATCGTTCTCTTGCACAGCCTTTATATTGATGAAGAAGCAACAGTTCGAACAGAACTAGGAGAAAGAGAATGGTTTAAAATCAGCAATGGTGTATGATAAGGCTGCATACGTTCCCCTTACCTCTTTAATTTATATGCAGAACAAATCATCAGAGAAGCAGAACTGTATGAAGACAACCGAGGTGTGAAGATTGGTGGAAGACTCATCAACAACATTCGCTACGCTGATGATACCTTATTACTGGCTGAAAGTGAAGATAATTTGAAACATTTTGCTTCTCAAGATCAAGGAATATAGTCTTAAAATGGGTCTGCACCTTAATGTCAAGAAGGCAAAGATCCTGACAACTAGCAAAATCAATAAGTTCATCGTTGATATGAGAAGAAATTGAAATAGTTGACAGCTTTAACTTACTTGGATCAACAATCAATAAAGAAAGAATTAGCAGTCAAGAAATCCGATGACATATTGTTCTTGGATGAATTGCTATGAAGGACCTAGACAAGATCCTCAAGAGCAGAGATATCTCTCTCCATACAAAGATTTGACTTGTCAAGGCCCTGGTATTTTCTTTTTTTTTTTAAACTTTTATTTTCATTTTACAACAAGCAAAAGAAACAACACACCAAAGGAAACAAATACAAGCATACAATAAGGAAAAGCAACCCCAATTACCCCCCACCCCTATGCTTCTTCTCTAAGCTGATAAGTATCATCATATAAGCGCTTACAAACAACAGTAATTATACATCAAAACAAACAGAAAAAGTATCTGCGATACAGAATGATCATGTGACAGAAATTTACACAGATTTAAACAGTCAAATGAGAGCATTGAGCAGTTTGAACATAGTCGTTGAGCATCTTCCATTTAGACAAGTGGCGGGGAGTCTGAGCGGAAGAAGCTAACATACGAGGTATTTGCTCATATTTACTGTAAAGACAGACATGATTCCACCATTCATTGGGGCTCAGATGGGAGCTATTTTTCCAGTATTTCGTAATTAGGGAAATAGCTATGCCCAGCATAAAGTCTAAAAGGAAGTAAGCCGATTTGGGAAGAGAGGGGATCCCCGCAGCTGAGCGGAGTCCCACTATCTTCCAAGAGAGGGGCTCCTGAAAGTGCAAAATAGATTGAATACGACCCCAGACCCGACTCCAGTAATACTGTAATGCGGGGCATTCATAAATAACATGAGGTAGTGAACCAATGGCCACATGGCATGTCCAGCATCTATTGCTCTGGGTGGCTTTCCATTTGGCTAACCTGTCAGGAGTATAGAAACATCGGTGGGCTAGAAAGAAAAGTGTCTGAGTAAGTGAGGCGGATCGAGAGACCCGTGTCACTTTGCTCCAGACTAGGCTCCATTGCTCCGGGGTCAAAGTTACATGCATTTCCCGCTCCCAGGATTTCTGTGCGGTAGGAGTGCCTCTATTTACAGTATTACATAAAGTTTTGTAAAAGTTAGATGCCACACCCGATAAGCTCCCGATAGATCGGATTATCTCCGACAATCCTTGGGTATGGGTTTCCGATGGCGGGAGCACCTTAGCACTCCGAAGACAATGCTGAAGTTGCACCAACTGAAAGTAGTGTTTCGCTGGGAGACCAAATTCAATTTGTAATTCGCTAAACGTTTTCCAGCGACCATCATAGAACAGCTGGTTAGGGATCCAAATGCCCCTAGTGTACCAGGGGCTCCACGCCATCGGTTTATTTTGTATTTGAAATCGAGCATTGTGCCAAAGCGGGAGTCTATCTAGCGGACAAAGTCGGGGGTCTAAAGATTGCACAAGGGTATTAAAGGCACCTAAAGTGTCTAAGAGCATTGGTGGATAGTGGGAGTCTGATGGGAGAGTCATACCAGGGAGATAAGTAAGAGGAATTGGTTTGCAAAGGTCCTCCTCTATATCTAGCCACACCGGTCTACTCGGTGTGAGGTCTTCCAGCCAACGAGCGCCTTGTTTGAGAAGAAAAGAATGGTGGTATTTCAAGAAATCAGGGAATCTGACACCACCATTTTCTTTATCTGCTTGTAACTTATGTTTCGCTATCCTAGGTGTCTTGTTTTGCCATAAGTATCTAGTCAGAAGACCCTCTAAATCTTTATATGTACGTCGAGGTAGGAGACATGGCAGCATTTCTAAGATGTAGTTCACTTTGGGAACAATCATCATTTTAATGGTTTCTAGGCGGCCCCACCAAGTAAGTGTTAAAGGAGTCCAGCGTTGAGTAAGCGCCCGGACCTTAGAGGTTAAGTCCTTGGCATTAAAGGTGATGGTGTCTTCCAAAGGAGAGCAGTAGTGCACCCCAAGGTATTTGACCATGCGAGGTTGCCATAAAAAGGGAAAGGATTGCATGTCTGCCTGATGGATCAGAGGATTTAGTGGAAAGGCCACCGATTTGGTCCAATTTATCTTATAGCCCGAGAGTTGTGAATATTTACCAATTTGCTCTAGGACAGCCGGCACTGAGTCTAGGGAGACAAAGAGCATAAGGTCATCAGCATATGCTGAAATTTTGATTTCCCTATGAGAGAAGGGGACTCCATGAATATCCTTGGATTGCCGGAGTAGTAAAGCTAAGGGTTCGAGTGCGAGATCGAAAAGAAGTGGAGACAGTGGGCATCCCTGGCGAGTACCGCGTTGCAGGGGAAATGGCTGAGACTTTAAGGCATTAGCACAGATACTAGCTGTAGGCTGTGCATACATGATTCGGAGACAACGGAGAAAGCCTTCTCCGAATCCGTACCAGCGGAGAGTTGCAAACACGAAGGGCCATTCTAAGCGGTCGAAGGCCTTCTCAGCATCAAGTGAGAGGCCAACCAATGGTCGATCAAGATTAACTGCGGCAGTCAGTACATGACATAGAGTCCTAGCATTATCAGCAGTTGATCTACCGGGAATGAAACCGCATTGATCTGGGTGTATTAAAGTAGACATCTTGTCGGAGAGCCGGGTGGAGAGAATGGTGGCAAAGATTTTATAGTCTGCGTTTAGTAGGGAAATTGGACGATAATTAGCTGTTAGTTGCAGATCTCTCCCCTCTTTCTCAAAAACTACTACATTTGCCATTGAGAAGGATCCAGAAGGAGATCCCTCCTCGGTCAGAGCAGAAAAATAAAGTTTCAAAAACGGAGCTAAGTCAGCGTTAAAAGTTTTGTAGAATTCAGCTGGGAGACCGTCCGGGCCTGCGGCTCGACCTGTGGCACATCTCTTGAGTGCAGATTGAATTTCTGATAAAGTGAATGGTTTGTCCATGGCCTCTCTATCTTCGTCAGATAGGGTCGGCCGTTGTACCCCTGATAGTAGTCGTTCAAATGCTTCTGGCTCGAAGTCACATTCAGATTGATAGAGCCGAGTATAGAAATCACGAAAGAGTTCTAATATTTCTGTATCTTTAGTGACCAAGCTCCCCCCCGACGGATTGCGGAGAGCGGTAACGCGCTTGGCTTCTTTTTGACCTTTCAGAGCATTGGCTAACAATTTGCCAGCACGGTTATTTTCCCGATAGTACATCCCTTGTTGTGATTCAATATTTTTAGCAGCAGCGGTATATAAAAGCTGATTGTATTGAAAGCGAAGGCGTTGTAAGCGAAGTAAAATACATGGGTCAGTACGGGACGTGAGGAGACGCTCTCCAGCGTGTATCTGTTGTTCTAGAATCAGTAAATGTTGCTTTCTTTGTTTCCCCTGTCGAATTTGATAGCTAGTTATAGTTGCACGGATAGACGCCTTGAAACCCTCCCACCAAGCCCAGCTCGCAGTGTCATGGGGTGAATTAAAATGAAAGTAGTCTTGGATAGCGGCCTTTATGTCAACCTGAAAATCTTTGTGAGCTAGTAGGGATCTATCAAAAAACCAAGCACGTGGATGTTCACCTTGCGTAGTGACATGTAATGAGAAAGATATGGCAGCATGATCTGAGATATGGAGAGGATGAATCCTAGCCATGTCCACTTGGGATATCAGTGCTTTGGAGATAAGAAAAAAATCTATTCTAGATTGTGAGTGATGGGGGGCTGAGAAAAAGGTGAACTCTAAGTCGGAGGGGTGAAGCAGCCTCCATATATCTACTAACGCAAGATCTTTCATCAGAGCTGTAAGGGTATTAAGACTCTTGGGTGGACTACTCGTTCTAGGCGGCAGTCTATCTATCAAAGGATCAAGTACTTGGTTGAAATCGCCGCCAAGTATTAATGGAGTATTGGCAGAGGCCTGTGCCAACTGCGCAATACTTGCATAGTAAGCAGGGTTATCCACATTCGGAGCATAAATACAAATACACGTGAATTCACTATCTCCAACCTTAAGGTGTGCACGGGCCCATCTACCCTCCTTATCAGAGCTAGTATCCATTACAGTAGCTTGCAAAGATTTCTTAACCAGGATGGCTACCCCACACCGTTTGGAAACGGCGGGAGAGTAGGCAGCCACCATGTAAGGCTTAGCATTAAATTTCAGTGTTTCAACGGAGTTTAAATGCGTTTCCTGAAGAAACACTAAATCAGCATGCTCATGATTAAGATAGCTAAGAATTTTCTTTCTTTTGATTGGACTATTGATGCCTTTTACGTTCAGTGATAAGATCTTACATAAGGCCATTCAGAAGGGTTAAAAATTCTGAGAAAGAACATGATAACGCACATAATTTCACAATGTCCCTCATATTGACTGTATATGGCTGTACACATGACATGATAGAAAATAAGCTAATGAAAAACAATGAAGCGCCCCATATAAAAAAATAAGCACCGAAGTGCATTAGAGAAGAAGCAGAACCCCAGAAATTACTGGCGACCATATGTCTGCGGGGAGAAACCCCGGAGAAGGCCTAAATTGAAACATATAACCTGTATAGCTGTGCGTGTTCCGAATCCAACCGAGGTGCACATCATGGAGGGAAAGGAGACCAAGAAAGTTATATATAGAAAGAAAGAAAAGTCCAGGCAGTCTCTGTTCCAGGCTGTGATCACCGCGTCGGGCCATTCAAAATGGCGGGCAGAGCCGGCGGATTACAGATCCAAGATGTTGAGTTAGCACATCTGGTCTGCTTCTTTGGAATCTAAAAATGTTGCTAGTAGATCAGGATCTTCGAAGGTTCTAGTTTGGTTATGGAGAGTCACTCTGAGCTTCGCTGGATACAATAGGCCAAAGCGAGCCTGTAGCTGTTGAAGTCTAGGGCGAAAAGCAAGGAGTCTCTTCCGACGGTCAACTGTGGGCTTTGCCAAGTCAGGGAAGAAGGAGACTTTATGACTTTCAAACTCCAGATGATGATTCGCCCGGGCAGCATTTAGAATTTGTTCAACTTGCTGATATCTCAGTAATCGAAAGATGATAGGCCGGGGGGTCGTCCGATTGAGTGCCATGTTGGTAGGGACACGATGTGCTCGGTCAATTTCCAGATCTCTGTGAAAAGTGATCTTCAGCAAGGAGGGAAGAGTTTTGACCAGGAATTCTCTTATATCTCCTGCTTCCGCCCCCTCCGGTACTCCAATGAGCCTTACATTGTTGCGACGGGCTCGATTATTGCTATCCTCTAACTCTTTTTGAAGATTCTGTATCTGACGCTCAGCCTTGTCCAGTTTCCCCAAGCGCACCGCGTGCGAGTCGAGGACCCCCGCCATGTTGTCCTGCCGTAGTGAAAGACCTTCAAGCCGGTCCTGAAGCATACCGAAATCTTCTCGCATGGCTCGGAGCGCTTCTCCGTTGGACTGTACCAGTTCCTTCACTCCGCGTATTTCCTCCAAAATCTCCTGTTGCATTTCGGGGTTTTCCCGAAGTGGAGCTAGCTTTTGTGGGGAAGACAACTCTGTTTTGGAGCGTTTTCCGTGTGAAGAAGAGGGAGACCCGAAGTCTAAGCGCGCTGGTTTGTGGGCCGCCATCCCCCCCGAGGCACCCCAGTAAGTTCGGAGCAAAATATTAAGTTTATGTAGGTATTAAGTCAGGATTCTGAGTAGGCCTCTCGGGAGCTTCAGCGCGAAGCGTCTAACCCGCTGGACATCAGGCTCCGCCCCCCTGGCCCTGGTATTTTCAATAACGTCATATGGATGAGAAAGTTGGACAGTGAAGAAGATAGACAGAAAGAAAATTGATGCCTTTGAATTATGGTGCTGGTGACAATGAATACTGTGTATACCGTGGACTGCCCGAAGAACAAACCAGTCAGTACTAGAGGAGATCAAACCTAAGCTTTCCTTAGAGGCTCAGATGACAAGACTTTGATTTTCATACTTTGGACATATCATGTGAAGAGACAGATCATTGGAGAAAGACATAATGCTTGGCAAGGTAGAAGGTCACCAGGGACTAGATGTTTTTGTGAGGAAAATGTCTATCCCGCACATCCAGGTGGCCTATTTGTGTTTTGGAATGATCCCCATAGTAAATGTACCTTTAGGATGGGGCTTGTGCCCATTGATGTATATCTACACTGAAAGCAGGACAGCTGGACTTTTTACCAATGTTTCTGGTGGGGCTCAAAAATGGGCTCACTCCAGGGAAAAGTGGCTGCTTTCCTGAGGAGGTTAATAAAAGTAGCATATTGCAAAAGTCCATGGAACTATGCTTTTTGGAGTATTTCCATGGGTTGAATGACTCATGAATTCTCAGAAGACGTTTTATACTAAGGGTTGATTAATGGCAAAGAAGGTTATTCTGATGAACTGGTTGCTGGCCAATGCCCCCCCCCCCCCCCTTTGTGGAATGGAAGAACATCTTTCACGGGCTGATGGTAATGGAAAGGTTGACAGTGTAAGCACCAGGGGACCAACATGTGTTCTTGTTCTTTTTGGTGTGGGATGTTTACATAAATTCATTGCCAGTCAGGGCCAGAAGTGTCACCTTGGATATGGATCATAGATGGCCAGCAGGTCTACTATGCAGGCTAGGCGGCTGCCAAGGGCAGCAGAATTTGGTGGGTAGCATGTTGTCTTTGTGTGCGGCACGGTAGTTGCATGGTGGTAGCATGACGGCTTTGTGGGAGGCATGGCAGCAACTTTCAGCCGAAGCACATGGTCTGCCATAGGCATCAAAGCTATGGCACAAAGCTTCCACTTTTAAACTGCCACTGCCTCCCCCCAGAAGAACAAATCAATGGTGTGGCAGCAGCAGTGTGTGTGTGTGTGGGGGGGGGGGGGGGGAGCTTGGCAAGGCCACCTGCCAGGGGCTGCAGAAACTCTTGGGCCAGTCCTGGGAACATGCAGGGTAAAGGGTTATTGTCTGAGAGAGCCATGTTAAGGTCAATGCTACTGTCAGTGTTAACATTGCTGAAAATGATAGTGTTGCAGGTATAAAGGTGCTGCAGAACATTGTTATAGGGAGTTGGGGGTGTTGCTGGTGTTCATAGATTTTAATATTGCATCGATATGAAGATGAATGTGGGATAAATGAGCTGAATGCGCTCAGAATCGGGAGGTGAAAGGTTGAGGGTTGAAAATGTGAAGTTGTGACTCTTTGCATTGAGGACTGACATATGTAAGGAACACCACAAGCCATCCTCTTGTATTGTTTTAATGTCTGAGTTGGCAGGCAATAAAAAAGATTAAACTAAAAATTGCTCTCCTAGGGCTAATATTTTGATATAAAAGCTTTGCCACCCTGGGAGACAAGGATGCATTTATGTAAAATGTACATATATAAGTTATTGCTCCTCATGTATTGCTCATTTGTGTTATAATGTACATATGTAAGTTATTGCCCCTCTCTACAAATAGAACCCATTACTGTGTGCTGTGCTTACCCTACGAATCAACATGTATATACCCCAAATTTTACTGTCCTGATTTGACAGTTTTCAAAATGTAATCTAACCCGCTGCTGATCGCTGGAAGTAGCGGTATATAAATGTTTGTTAAATAAAATTAAATAAAATAAATAAATTTATCTTGCATAAACTCTGTTGTATATGCGCAAAGGCATCTTATAAAACTATCCCATGTGTGAAAGTATGCACAGTGACAAGAAGGCACATATTTTTATATGGCCTGTGAGTAGGTGTGTTTGGAGGAGAAGTGTGGGTAGGGAATGGGTGGAGTAATGATGTAGGCAAGTAGGCTATAAAATACTCACATATGAATATCCATCAGCTCGGTACATTTACTCTACCTGCTATGCTGGTGTAATGAATGCAATAAAATGGGGGGATAAGACATTTTTTAGATATGTTAGTGAGAGAAGGAAGGGCAACAGTGGTATTGTCAGATTCAAGGGTGAAGGGGAGGAATATGTAGAAGCTGATGAGGATAAAGCGGAATTGCTTAACAAATAATTTTGGTCTGTGTTCACTGATGAAGGACTAGGAGCAGGATCTCAGAAAACACCCACAAACAGAAACAGAAGCAAGGGGCATCTCAAACGATTTTCAGAAGACTGTGTTTGTGAGGAACAAGCTAAACTAAAAGTAGACAAAGCAATGGGACCAGATGGGATATACCCGAAAAAACTGAAGGAACATGGGAATGTTCTAGCAGCTCCACTGACTGACCGCATCTTTGGAGTTGGGAGTTGTGCCAGAGGACTGGAGAGATGCACATATGTTCTCTTTAAACAAAAGCAGAAGTACAGATGTGGTTGAAAACTACAGGCCGGTTAGTTTAACCTTGGTGGTGGGTAAATTATTGGAAGCGCTGCTGAAAGAGAAAATCGTGAGATTTCTGGAGTCCAATGAATTACTGGATCTGAGGCAAAATGGATTCACCAGAGGCAGGTCTTGTCAGACAAACCTGATTGATTTCTTTGACTGGGTGACCAGGGAGTTGGACTGAGGGAGAGCCCTAAATGTAGTTTATTTAGATTTCAGTAAAGGCTGTGACACCGTTCCACACAGATGACTTCAATGTTGGCCCTTCTGGTGATAGCCCCCCTTCTTTGTTGAAATGATTATTGTCCCCCTCCCCTTTTTGTTAAACCACTTTGACCCGGTGAAAAGCAGGATATAAATGCAGCTAAATTAATAAATAAATGACTTATAAACAAACTGAGCACCATAGGTATTGATCCTAAAGTTACTGCTTGGGTAAGAAATTGATTGAGTGTGAGGCAACAAAAGGTACAGGTAAATTGAGCTCACTCTGAGGAGAAGGAGGTTACCAGTGGAGTGCCACAGGGATCTGTCCTTGGTGCGATTCCTTTTAATATCTTTGTTAGTGATATTGTGGAAGGGCTGTCGGGTAAGGTTTGCCTCTTTGCAGATGGTATACCCAGGAAAGTGTAGATAACTTGAGGATGGATCTAGCTAAGCTTAACGAATGGTCTAGAATTTGGCAGCTGAGATTTAATGTTAAAAAATGCAGGGTCATGCATTTGGGCTGCAGCAGTCCAAGGGAGCGATATAGTATAGGGGATGAAGTACTTCTGTCCACAAAAGAAGAGCAGGACCTAGGTGTGATTGTGTCTGATGATCTTAAAGTAGCCAAACAGAAAAGGTGATGGCAAAAGCTAGAAGAATGCTTGGGTGCATAGTGAGAAGAATGGCCAGCAGGAGAAAGGAGGTGATAGTCCTTGGTACGACCTCATTTGGAGTATTGTGTGCAATTCTAGACACCGCATCTTCAAAATGATATAAACAGGTTGGAGTCGGTGCAGATGGTGGCTATTAAATGGTTAGTGGTCTTCATTTTAAAGCATAAGAAGACAGACTTAAGGATCTTAATATGCATACTTTAGAGGAAAGGCGGGATAGAGGTGATACGATTGAGAGGTTTAAATATCTCTGTGGCATAAATGCACAGGAGGAGAGCCTTTTTCGATTCAAAGCAAGCTCTAAAGGTAAATGGGTGAGGCTGAAAGGGGATAGACTCAGGAGTAATATGTGGAAATATTTCTTTATGAAAAGAGTGGTAAATGTGTGGAAAAGTCTTCCAGTGGAGGTGGTAGAGATGATGACAGTATCTGAATTCAAAAAAGCCTGGGACAAACACAGAGGATCTTTAAAGGAAAAAGGGGACTGTTGTAGTGGTTGATATAGAAGGACAGACTAGATAGGCCATGTGGTCTTTTTCTGCTGTCATGTTTCTATGTTTCTAATATATGTAGCCACAAATTAGCTGTGATTTCTGCAAGGTTTGTGATGCTATCGTATAAAGACATGTAGGTGCCAAAGAGAGCAGGTTTAGATGCTCTGGACATCTAAAAATGGGCATTTAGATGAGTAAATTGTAGAGACGGCCCCAAAGCCATTTTAGAAATGACAAAGATACACATTCGGTGCAATCGCATCCAAATCAGCCGCAGTGTGCCTGGGGCATGGCTTGGGCTGATTGATAAAGATGCACAGGCAGACATGATTTCAAATCAGTGCTGCATGTCTAAAACGGCCAACATGGATGCTCATGGCTAGACCTGCTCCAGGGCATGAATAGGATTATAAAACAATAAGATGAAGAGAGACGTGTCTCTTCATCCTCCAATACCTTTCACTCCTTCAAAGCTACCTGACACTAAGTAAACAAAGCATCTATCCAAATTTCCATGCCTCTTCATGTCACTGTTTGGTGTGATGTGTTAAGAGGAAAGATCCACGGTTGTGTTCTATAAAAGAGCTGTGTGCATGGCTATGGGGTATGCTTACTAAACGGCGCTAACGGTGCAGCTGTGATGTTATCGCGCGATCCGTGATGTTAACACGCGATAATGGCGCTTTACCGTGTGAGAACGTCACGTATCACGCGATAATGTCTGCAGCGGCGTTAAGGTGCGCAGAGGGTGGAGTAAGGCTCCCCAGAGGGCGGAGTAAGGCTCCCCAGGGGCGGAGATGAGGGGTAAATGGGCGGAGAGTGGGCGGGGAGAGGCCCCATGCACACTAACGCCATGAAATGAAGGTCTGAAAATTAGCACCAGTGAAAACCTCGCGCTAGAGGCACATTTGCAGGCGAGAGAAACCATTTCAGTCAGCAATGTACAGCATAGCCAGGGAATCCCAGAAAAGTGATAGTAGTGATACATGTGCAGGAACCAAAAAGGCAAAGAAACATATTAAATGACCAGAACCACATTTGAAATCCCCATAACCAAGCTGGCCAATAGTGCTACTAATGATAAACATAAAGCAACACTACTGACAAAGCGTAAAAAGGAAGATATCATGTTTGGAAGGGGCTATGCTCTGTTCCCCTACAAAGTGAATGATCCCACAGTGAAATAGCGGTGATCAGGGTTTTGTTATTTATATTGGGCAGGTTTGTTATGCTGTGGTCCATCTGGGGCACAGTGTGGACTAGGCAGATGCCTAGATGGAACATAGGAATGCCGAAACTGTAAAGCAGCAAGACAGCAACTGATGAGGGTCCAACATGGGCACGAGTGTGTGTCCCACAGTGTCACAGGGGATATTACCCAGCAGGTACCCCCAAGGGCACATAACATTGGCAGGTGGTGCCGGGGGGAAGTGTGCATGTCCATGTAGGCACCCCTACCCGAGAACCCACACCATAGGCAGCTGCCTACCGGCACACTGGATGGCCTGGGACTGCGCACCACCAGCACCACCGGCATAAGAGCATGTCAGAATGGTGGCGGAGGGTTGCTGGTGGTGGAGGGGGCAGTGGCATCTGCCCACAGCAGACCAAGGCCAAACCCTGTTTAGGTGGGTGCCGTGTGGTGCAATAGACAAGGTCTGTCTTATGAACACTAATGGTAGCCCCAGAGAATGACCTGCCTCTGTGGCAACAGTTTGGTGTAGTACACACAGCCAGTGTGTTTAGGAGCAGAAGGCCACAAGTTCAAGCCCCAGCTGTGGCTCCTGCAAACCATGTCCCATATTTTACCCAGTACTAAACCGTGGTAATAAAGATGGAACTGTTATTGCAGATTAAATAAACAAGCCATAAAAGCCTATATTTTACCCAACAGGGCACAGACACCATAAACATGTGTAATCCATAGAGCAGAGTTTCCCAACTGCAGTCCTGGAGGACCAAACACCATTCAAGTGTCATGCTGTCCCTAATAAATATGTCTGTGCTGCATTTGTATGCGCCGCCCCCATAGTATGCAAATGTATCTCATGCATATTCATTAGGGACAGCATGAAAACCTGAGCAGGGTTTGGCCCACCAGGACTGGAGTTGGGAAACTCAGCCCTAGAGCAGAGGCCAACAGGGGTACAAACACCCACACCCACAGGCTCCACTATCCAATGCCTCATGGAGAGTCAGGCTGTTGGGCCCTGCGCGGAGCAGCATCTCCCAATACTGGCACCTGCATACCTTAGCAATGATGTCCTAAACTTAGGAACACGTTCTACATATATTAAAAGATTGCTATGATTAATGTCAGCTAACAAATCCGAAGTTAAACATGATTTTTTGATAGAGATTCATCATAGCAAACTTTCTGATATCTGTGGAGTGTGTTACAGTTATTGATTCTGACAGTGTTTACCAGCCCGGAGAGTGACCCTAACAGTTTTGCGTACCATAGCAATGCCTGCACTGTGCCCAGGACTGGTGTGGCGGCCAGGGTTGCTACAAGCCTCTATATTTGCACAATGCTGGCATAGGTGTGGGAGTGTGTGTCTGTCTATCCAGTGTGTTGTGGCTGCCTAAACCTTACTGAGCCCACACTGCTTGCACTGTTTCCAGGGTTAGCCTGCCAATGTGCATAATGAGGAGCATCTGCACAGGGTATAGGGCTTTGGTTGGGACATTATAGTGGCCGACCACCACCTGCACGGACAGGGTGGCCACAGCATGTCATGCTGGGAGGTCACTCTCACCCTGACTGAGCAGTGACCACGGCATGGCTAGGTTCCCCCATAGTGCTATGCAGTATTTCTCTCAAGTGTTGTTTATGGGTTCCCTTTTCTGGGGCCCAACCACTGACATACCTGCTTGGTGTGTGTGTTCATATCCCGTGTCTGCGGTTAGTATGTGTATGGTTGGAACATCTTGCAGGGTACAGTGGGTGGAGACTGACTGTGCCCTCTGCTGGTGAATGTCAGATAGTGGTGGGGTGGGCAGCTGAGATGAGCTTTTTCTGCCTGTCTGCCATTGCCTTATTGATGCGTACAGATCTGCATTGACTGCCCTTTAGGGTGCCTGTTTCCCAGAAGGACTGGGGTTGATGGTCCCCTCTACTGCCACCATTGTAGTAGATGTACAATGTGGATCTGTTGGTGAGAGATCCTGTCCCCCATCTTGAGCCACAGAGGGCGGGTTGGGTGGCACTACATAATCTGCCTTGGGGTCCAAACACCCCCCTTCACTTATAACATGTGACCATGGCACCCACACAGGATATGCACTATTCTGGGTGCATCATAGTCCACAAGGGCTATACGTGACTGGGAAATACAGATGGACACAGGTGTATCCTAGGTGTGATTGCAAGGATTACCTATCACATACTGGCACTGATGGCGACCTGCAGCATAGCCCCACCTCACCCTCAGGGTTAGCACAGGACCCGCACAATGTCACGGTCTGTAGCTACTCTGTGCCAGTAACACACATGGTCAGTTCCTCCTACCAGGTCGAGGTGCTGTGGGGGTGCGTACCCCATCTTGTGATCAGCTGTAGACTGCTGATCTGCATATGCAGTGCATGATGGGTATGGGTGGGTTTACCCTATCCTGGTAATCACAGCATACAGTTTGTGTGGTGACCTGCAGTCTTTCTGTAGCCAGCCAGCAGTGTGGTAGTATCTATAGAGATGTAGGCTACTGGTTACTTCAATGACTGTGGAGGCAGAGGTCATGGGTTTGATCCTGCAGTGGTGTAATCTAAAAAGGCTGTCTGAGGCATTTTCTTTTAATTTAAATCAGTGCTGCCAGCAGAAACACTCTCACAGTGCTGTAGCATAAGGTGCCTCATAGGCACCCTATAGTGTGCCTTTTAATGCGCCTTATACAGTGCCCTATAGTGCACATTATAGGGTGCCTTGGCAGACAGGGCACTTTAGAATGTGACCTATGGGGCGCCTTATAGGGCGCCTTATGAGACACCTTAGGTTAGGGCACTCTGAGGGTGTTTTTTCTGGCAGCACTGATTTAAATTAAAAGAAAATGCCTTAGACAGCTGTTTTAGATTACACCACTGCAGGATCGAACCCATGACCTCTGCCTCCACAGTCATTGCAGTAACCAGTGGGCTACATCATTATAGCTTCCAACACTGCGCTGTATTTATGGTTAACGTGCGTTAATGTGCCATGGCGCCCACTATCGTGCGATACATATTCTTGCTACCTTAGGACTGGAACGCCCACTCCTTATATGGCATTCTTCACATTATCGCTGCAACTAGCGCCGGTAACATTAGGACGGTTTAGTAAACATACCCTTATGTCCCCTATTTTGAGGATGAGCATATAAGACACATGCAATTTTCTGAAATAAGGAGACATCCTTCATGTGTCTAACCCATACCTCTATGTGCCCCAGTTTTTGCTTCTATGCAATGGACACGTGCATCTTTCAGGGTGGAGAAAAGCTGATTTTACAAAGCACTTACACGTGACCACCTTCTTGGATGTCTTGACTTGGGCATCCCATTTTGCAGCCAGATGTCCTTTCTAAACTGTGCCTTTATGTGTCTAGCCTCCCCTCACTTGGTTTGCAGCTTGTCGTGCTGTGAGGGCTTGTGTGCATCATTGATGCTAAGGGCTAAGCTATCAGTAGCTTAACTACTGGCAGGGTCTTCCAAGATGGACAGGTCTCAGCTGAGGTGCCAGAACAAGACAAACCACCCATCTGGGCAACAGAGGAATGGTACGGTGTTGGCAGCAGAGGATCACATATCATTGACAATGGCAACAATAATAGAATTACCTGCATGGAAGAAAGGCCTGGCAATCTACTTACATATCTTGCCATGAAAACCCAATGAATAATCACAACAAAACAAATTAAGCTATAGTGCTGGAAGATGAGACCCCCAGGTCAGAAGGCACTCAACTGGCTACTGGGGAGGAGCAAAAGACTATTCAGAGTAAAGCCAGCATTTATGATGTGATTGGATCAAAGCTCTCAGGTCGTCTGACTGCTGATATAGCTGCGCATGAAATGAGAGTCAGAAGCTGCAAAGATGTCTTACATATTGGGACATGGAACGTATGAAGCATGAACCATTTTTTAATTTTTCTCCTGGAGATTGTTTAAATTTTGTTTGTCCAACTTATTGATATTCAGTGGTATCTGTCTAAACATAACCAGCTAAGGTAGACCATCAAAATACATATCCTAAACTTAACAGGATAATTTAACTGGGTGTATCTGATGGCCCATTTTAACTGGATATCTCCACGGAATTTCTGGTTAAAGTTCATTTTAGCATGTCGTTGGATATCATTCCCCCCCTCCCCCCCCTTTTCTCTCTGGTCTCTCTCTTTTTCCTGTGAAAATGCCTGCACATCTTTCAGCGGACTTGCCTGCCTTCATGACTGTTTTATCTTTCTTTCCCTCCTTGCTCTCCCAGAAGCCTGACTTTCCCCCGAGAAAACTGCTTTAGATACTTCTCTCTGCCACTGAGTTGATCTTTTCTCCTATAGACGTTGCTCACTAGGTCATGATGGAAAACTTGGGCTGCTGCTTCCTCCTCTTCTAAGGTTTCAATCTGTTTCCTAAATCTTACTCCTTCTCTTGATAACATTTGCCTATAGACCCCATTATCCATTTGCTTAGCTGTCATTTATAAGCCCCCTTATGACTTGAATTCCTGATTTTCTTTGTTTGTTCTGTTTATCCTTTCTCTTATTCTTGAGGACTTTAGCTTCCATGCTGATGATTCCTCTAACTCTTATAGTTCAAAATTCCTTGTCTTATTTTCTTTATTTGACTTTTAAATATGCTCCATTTTCCCTACTCTCCAGCATGGCCACTGCCCTGGTATAAGTCTTTCTTTCAGGCTTCTCCATGTCTGTTCTTCCCTTTTCTGACCAATTATCTGATAACTTTCATACCTAACCATCTTTCCGCATAGTTACCACTAATAACTTTAGGAATCTCAAGCCTGTTTACCCTTGTATTCTCTACCCTTCAATCTCATCCCTCTTCACCTCCACGTCTTTAAGACTTCCTTGTTACAACAATATGCTGTTCTATACTTTGTGTGCTCTCACGCCATCCCTCCCCATCCTGTGAGATGTGCCAAACCGCAATACTGGATCAACTCCAGAATTTGTTACTTATGTTCCTGCACCCTACTATGCAGTGCATCTCTGGCTAGAATCCCATTTCTGTGCTGACTTTGTTCATTTCAAATTCATACTTATCTCCTTCCAGTCTACTAGTGCACTTGTTAGGCAAGCCAACAATGTCTCTCTGACAAACACGTTTGCCTCCAATCCCTGCTGTCTCTCTACCACACTTATTTACCTACTCAAACAGCTTCCTTCCAACCATTCTGTGCTCTGTCCATACAATTTCTTCAATGACAAGGTTCATAAAATTAATCTTGACTTCATCAAGCCTTCTCCAAATCTTGCCCTTCATTCCTCTCCTTGATACCATTTCTCATTTTGGAGAAGAATAAGTCCCCTTGAAAATATACTACTTGTTCCTCTGATCCTATTCCCACCTAGTTCATCGGTTCTAGCTCTGCTTCAGCCTTCCTCTCTGTCTGTCACATCCTTTCCATTACTATTGTACCTGCTGTCTTCCAACATGCTGCAATCATGCCACACCTCAAAATACTTTCACTGGATCCTACACATTGTGCTAGCATCCCATTTACCTATTCACCTCCTATCTTTTATATCCAAACTACTCAGGTTACCTCCACTGCCTTGAGACATTTTGCATCTCAAGTCATTCTCAATCCATTGTAATTTGGCTTCTTTTCTATATAGTACATTCACCAGAGAGAATCCTGGCCAAAGTCTCCAGTGATCTCTTCATGACCAAAACTGAAATTAATTAATTAATTAATTAATTAATCTATTTATTTAACAATTTTTATATACCGCCTTTTCATTTAATCAAGGTGGTTTACAATAATTTTAACTTTTATAAAGAACTTGCAAATTTAAACAATAACAGAGAACTTGCAATTTTAAACATTTAAACATTAACCTTTACAAAGAATTTGCAAATTTAAGCAATAACAGAGAACTTGCAATTTTAGGCAGTATCATCATGACTTCGAAAAACTTAAACAGTTTCTTGTAGCATCAACTCTACTTTTGTACATCTTAGTAAGTGTAGTAGGAAGGTTGACTGGTGTAGATGGCTTTGCTTGTGTAAATTGGCTTGTGGAGTGGTTAGTGTGATTGGGGATCTTCGTTGAATTGTTCAATGAATAGAGTGGTTTTGAGCAACTTCCGGAAATCTTTTATATCGGTTGTTGATCTTAGATTTTCTGGGAGGACATTCCAAATAGCAGGGGCATCAAGAGAGAAGGCTCACATGGATGTTGATTTATTGGTTCTTGTGAAGAGACTGGGGGTTGGTATAATGTTTTTGGTGCTGTTTCTGTCTGGTCTTTTGCTTTCTTTGGTTCCGATGACCTCTTGTAGTATTCCTGCTGATATGTTGTTTTTAATTTTGAAGATGGTGAGTGCTGATTTATATTTTGCCCATGAAGAGATTGGCAGCCAGTGCAGGTCATGTAGTATGGGAGTTATATGGTCTTATATTGAGGCGCCAGCAATGATACGGGCAGCAGTGTTCTGGACTATTTGAAGAGGACGAGTGGATTGTTTAGGTAGACCTTGGTAAAGGAGATTACAGTAGTCCAGCACAGGTGTAATGATGGCATGGCATACTGTGCAGTCCACCAAAAAGGCACAGTACCACGTGAACAGAAGAAACCCAGTACTAATTTGTGGTTTCAAGGAAGGAGAACTTTATTTCACACAACTTTAGCCCAAATGCCCGACACAGGCCATGTTTCGAATCCTCTTCATCAGGGGAATTCCATAAATACATGAACAAACAATAAATAAATAAAATGTTGTGCATCAAAACATAATCAAAACATGCAAAATAATAATAAATAAAAACAGAAAATGAATAAAATCAATAAAATCAAATAAAAACTATAATGAAATCATAAAACTCAATTAATAATAATTAATATAAAACATTAATAAAAATTAATTAATTAAAATGTTGGAATGTCCAAGAACAGAATGCCATAAACAAATGTACAATGAAAATCAACAAATGTGACATAAATACAAACTATTGCAAAAATATGTAAATTTGTAAAAGGGTCAAAAAGGGTGTGACTACTAAAAAGTACCCTCGAGTTCTTTAAAAACAATACCTTATCAACAGGTGCAAAACAATCTTGTAAAAACTTGCGCTAAAAGGGAGAAGAAAAAGAGGTCGAGGATGAGGACGCGGATGGGGCAATTGGAATTCGGACAGATCACGGGAAAGGAGATACTAAATGATTCTATTACAGATAATGTTGTTAACATCTCAGGATATGAATTGACTTCAGATGAAGTATCAGTTTTGAATAAAGGACTTACTTTCGTACTGGTAAAGAAGCCAGATCCCTTCGAGATCGAAATTGACCTATTTAAATTTTTTCGTAAAATTCATATTAAGCAGTTTTTTATGGGTCAGGAGACTAATCCCAATGATGATTCGATAATTTCTAATAAGTCTTCTTGGATGCCCCCGAGACAAACTAATCCAATTATAGAGGCCTTTGAACAAGTGGTTTTCCAACAAGTTAAAGATATCTGTACAAAATCACGTCCCAGATTTTATAACATTACAAAAGGAGAAAACGAGGCCATTAAATCCTTACAAAGAAATGATAAAATAATCATTAAACCTGCGGACAAAGGAGGTACTGTGGTTGTTCTTGATAAGAAGATGTATATTGATGAAATTAACAGACAGCTCATGGACAAAACGTTTTATCTCCCATTAGGGAGTGATTCTACATATAAATTGAAGGGGAGCATTGACAATATTGTGCTGACGGCCTTTAAGATAGGTTATCTCACTAGAAAAGAAAAAGATTTCCTTATTGTCCCTACGCCTATTATTCCCACGATTTATGTGATTCCAAAGATTCACAAATCTTTGATGGCCCCTCCTGGCCGTCCGATAGTTTCAGCCATAGGATCACTTATGGAACCCATTTCAAAATTTATGGATGTATTACTTAGACCTTTTGTGACCAAAATGTGGTCCTATGTGCGTGACTCAGCACACGTTATTGATATTTTGTCGTCTTTTCAAAATTTAAATTCTGACATAATATTAGTCACTTTGGATGTTGAATCTTTGTATACAAATGCCCCGCAAGCAGAATCTTTGGATATAGTTGAGCAATGTTTACTTAAGAGAGATACCCATAAGCTGATCCCGACGGCTTTATTAGTGACATTGGCAGGATTTGCATTGTGTGAGAACTATTTTTATTTTAGGGATCTTTTTTTCAAGCAAGTAAAAAGGGGTAGCAATGGGATCATCTATGGCCCTAGATGTAGCAAACTTATATATGTTCCAATTTGAGGAAAAAGTTTTAAAGGATCATGTTTTTTAAAACCAACATCAAACTTTGGATATGGTACATTGATGATATTTTTATTATTTGTGATTTACTAACTAAGTTCAATATATGGATTAATGATTTAGATATAAACCTACATTTCCAGATCACATATGATTTTCATCAAATTGCATATTTGGATTTAATAATTAAAAAAGAGGGTAATCAATTGATAACATTTCTTTATAGAAAACCTACGGATTGTAACCAACTTTCACATTTTAATAGTTTTCACAACCCATCCTTAAAGAAGAACCTGCCTGTGGGACAATTCCTTAGAGCTAGGAGGGTATGTACTACATTACAGGATTTTGAAGTTCAGGCAGATATTATAAAAATAAGATTTGTGGCAAGGCAGTATCCCTCATGTCACATTGACCATGCATATAAAAGAGCCCGGGAGTTCTCCCGTGAGTCTCTCTTAAAACCTCAGAAAGAGAAGAAAGAAGTGGGTATGGTTTGTCCCCTTCGGTGCTCTACTTTATCAAGAGAGATCACATAGAAACATAGAAACATGATGACAGAAAAAGGCCACATGGCCTATCTAGTCTGTCCTTCCATAACAACAACTACAACAGTCCACTTTTTACCTTTAGAGATCCTCTGTGTTGGTCCCATGCTTTTTTGAATTCAGTTACTGTCCTCATCTCTACCACCTCCACTGGGAGACTATTCCATGGATCCACTACTCTTTCTGTAAAGAAATATTTCCGCATATCACTCCTGAATCTATCTCCTTTCACCCTCATCCCATGTCCCCTCATAGCAGAACTTGCTTTCAATTGAAAGAGGCTCTCTCCCTGAACATTCATGCCACGGAGGTATTTAAACATCTCAATCATATCACCTCTATCCCGCCTTTCCTCTAAGGTGTACATATTAAGATCCTTAAGTCTGTCCTCATATGCTTTATAATGAAGCCCATTAATCATTTTAGTAGCAACCCTCTGCACCGACTCCATCCTGTTCACATCCTTTTGAAGGTGCGGTCTCCAGAATTGCACACCATACTCCAAATGAGGTGACACCAAAGACTTATACAGAGGCATTATCACCTCCTTTTTTCTGCTAGCCATTCCTCTTCGTATGCACCCAAGCATCCTTCTAGCTTTTGCCGTCGCCTTTTCTACCTGTTTAGCTACTTTAAGATCATCAGACACAACCACGCCTAGGTCTTGCTCTTCTTTAGTGGACAAAAGTACTTCACCTCCTATACTGTATTGCTACCTTGGATTGCTGCAGCCTAAATGCATGACCTTACATTTTTTTAACATTAAATCCCAGCTACCAAATTCTAGACCATTCTTCAAGCTTAGCTAGATCCCTCCTGATGTTATCTACACCTTCCTGGGTGTCTACTCTATTGCAGATTTTGGTATCATCTGCAAAGAGGCAAACCTTACCCGACAGCCCTTCCGCTATATCACTAACAAAGATGTTAAAAAGAATCGGACCAAGGACAGATCCCTGGGGCACACCACTGGTAACATCCTTCTCCTCAGAGTGAGCTCCATTTACTTGTACTCTTTGTCGCCTCCCACCCAACCAATTTCTAACCCAAGCAGTAACTTTAGGGTCCATCCCTAGGGTGCTCAGTTTGTTTATAAGTCGCCTGTGAGGAACAGTGTCAAAGGCTTTACTGAAATCTAAATACACCACATCTAGAGCTCTCCCTCGGTCCAACTCCCTGGTCACCCAGTCAAAGAAATCAATCAGATTTGTCTGACAAGACCTGCCTCTGGTGAATCCATGCTGCCTCGGATCCTGTAATCCGCTGGACTCCAGAAACCTCACTATTTTCTCTTTCAGCAGCGTTTCCAATAATTTACTCACCACCGACGTTAAACTAACTGACCTGTAGTTTTCAACCACATCCTTACTTCCGCTTTTGTGTAAAGGCACCACATGAGCCTCTCTCCAGTCCTTTGGCACCACTCTCGACTCCAACGAGGCATTGAAAAGGTCAGTCAGTGGAGTTGCTAGAAAGTCCCCAAGTTCCCTCAGTATTCTAGGGTGTATCCCATCCGGTCCCATCGCTTTGTCTACTTTAAGTTGAGCTAGTTTCTCACGAACACAGTCTTCTGAAAATTGTTCAAGATGTCCCTCGCTTCTGTTCTGATTTGTGGGTGTTTTCTGAGGTCCTGCTCCTGGTTCTACATCTGTGAACACAGAACAAAAATATTTGTTAAGCAATTCCGCTTTATCCTTATCAGCTTCTACATATTCCCCCCCTGCACCCTTGAGTCTGATAATGCCACTTTTGCCCTTCCTCTTCTCACTAATATATCTGAAAAATGTCTTATCCCCCCATTTTATTGCATTGACTATTTCCTCCTCCTTTTGAATCTTTGCCGTCTTGACTACTTTGCTAGCTTCTCTAAGTTTTTCCAAATACAGATGCCTGTCTTCCTCTCTCTGTGATCTCTTGTATTTCATGAAGGCCTCCCTCTTTTTCACAAAAGTTTTACAAAAAGAATGGCACCTCAATCAGTCCATTCCTGGCTTTCAGGACTACCCATTAACAATAGCTCATAAACGTAACATTAATTTGCGGAATTTACTAGTACCATCAGCTTTAACTGAATGGAAATTTCTTTCTCAGCACAAGGGACAGTTCCAATGTGGACGATGTTCCATTTGTCCCCCTGTGTTGCCCATAAGAAGGAATTTTGTACATCCCATTACTAAAGAAATATTTTTAATTTATGATTTTGCAAATTGTGAGACCACTCATGTCATTTACGTTATCCAGTGTCCATGTCCAATGTTATATGTGGAGAAAATGATTCGAAGTGTTAAAGTATGAATTGTAGAACATAAGAGTTGCATTAAGAGGGGGGCGGTGGACAAAACCCTGGTAATGCATTTATTTATTTATTTATTTATTTATCTATTTCTTCTATACCGCCCCTTCCAGAGATCAGGGGCGGTTTACATGGAACAATTGCATACATTTGCATAACATTACATAGAACAAGAACTTCTTAACTTTTTACATATAACAGAACAGTAAATTGTCAGAACTATTTACAGGGTGTATACTTTTGTATACTGCTGAATTTACAGAGGAAATGTCAGCGAGCTGGCATTGCTATTTATAGAAATTATTTACAAGAATACATGATTCGCTATTCAGGTGTGTGTGTGTGTGTATGTATGTGTGAGTGTGTGTGTGTATAATTGTGCATTGGCAGGAGAAAGTGCACAGGATTGCAGACTTGAAGTTTTTTGTCATTAAAAAAGTCAAATTGAATTGACATGGGGGTAATATTGACAAAATATTAATGAGACTGGAACAGAAATATATTTTTAGGTTGAATACTTTGACTCCAAATGGGTTGAATTTAGATAGGGATCTTTCCGTGTTTTTATGATTCATCATTTTGTTTTTAGATATTTTTAGGCAACTATATTTTTTATAGTATTCCATTTCCCTGATAGGGTTCCTATGGTTATTTATTGTCTTATTTATTTATTAGATTTGGTTTCAGTGGATGATTTATAGAGGTATTAATTAATATTATTATTTAGTATTTATTTATTTATTTATTTAGTGTTTATTTTTTTATTATTTTTTATTGTTGTCTAAGGAGTTTATTCATATTTTAGTCTAAAAGTTTTTTTGTCTGGTCTCGTATATATGTAATTTTAGATAGTTTTAAAAGGATTGTGTTATTTATTTATTTATAGGGTTGGTGTAGTGTATGATAATTTTTAAGAATGCTACTACCATTTTATTTGTGATTTTGTGGTGCTTTGTGATTTTAATTTTAATTTTCATGATTTTTGTTTTTTAGAAGCACAGCATTTGGGTGCAGAGCACATTTTTTAGAAGATGACAGGAAGGAATGTAAAGTTTGGTCTATTTTCATGGTTCGGCATTTTCCTTAAAAATACAGCAATGTTAACAGATCCATGCAAGAATCATGCACAATGATTTTGTTGGTACATTCGTGGATATCAAGTTCTTGGAGTACAGCACATAAACACTTATTATAATTTAATGTAAGGTTTAGACATTATATGGGGTATGTTTACTAAACTGCGTTTGTGCGATTAGCGTTAGGAGCCGCGGTAGAGACAGAAACCCCAAATAAGGACATGGGCGGTACATCGTTTCCGAGAACACGCCGAGAACGCGCGTTACAAGGTGCCATAAATGAACGAGCGCTACAGGGCACGTTACCGCGCGTTAATCTTAAGAAGGCGCGCAGGCATACAAGCACAGCAACAGAGCTGTAGCACAATGGTTACAACACTGACTGATGGTACAGAGGTCATGGGTTCAATTCCCCAGTGGGCCTAATGTATAAGGCTGGCTGAGGCAGCACCCTTTACATTTAAGTAGCAATTGTTGAGGCATGTGACATGTATTTTAATTAGTGCTGCCAGCAAACACACCCTCACGGTGGCATAACCTAAGGTGCCACATAAGGCACCCCATAACGCACTCCATAGGGCACATTATAAAGTGTACTGTCCGCCAAGGCACCCTATAATGTCCCCTATAGGACACCTTATAAGGATGTGAACAAAGCGCTGGCTGGCTGCAGGACTGCAAGTCACCACACAAACTGTCTGCTGTGGTTACCAGGATAGGGGTAACTCACCCGTACCCATGATGCACTGCACATGCAAATCAGCAGTCGAGAGATGGGCACAAGATTGGGTATGCACCCCCACAGCACCTCGGCCTTGTAGGGGGAACAGACCGTATGTGGCACTGCCACAGAGTAGCCACAGACAGTCACATTGTGCGGGTACAGTGCCCACCCTGAGGTTGAGGTGGGGCACCCAGCACCAGGTCCACAGCACCTTTCATGGCTGAAATACGCCATGCTGCAGGTCCCCATCAGTGTGTGATAGGTAGTTCCGTTAGACACACCTAGAATACATCTGTGTCCTACTGTATGTCTCGGTCATGTCTAGTCCCTATAGGCGATGCTGCACCCAGAATAGTGCATATCCTGTGTTGGTGCCATCGTTACCGGGGGGGTGTATGGACCCATAGGCAGATTATGTACCACCACACAACCCACCCTCTGGGGCTCAGGGTGGGAAACAGGATCACCCACCAATAGATCCACAGTCTACCTCCCTGCAATGGCAACAGTAGAGGGGACCATCAACCCCAGTCCTGCTGGGGAACAGACAGAGCAGTACACATCCATTACACAATAGCAGACAGACAGCAGCTTACTCGGGGGGGGGGGAGGGGTTGATGTTTCTCATTGATACCACTATTGGCCAGCTTGGTTATGTTTTTTTTTCCAGTTTGTTGGGGTCATTTTCAGTGTTTCTGTTCCCTTTTGTTCTGTGCACATGTATCACACTTATCACTTTTTTATGTTTCCCTGCCTGGGCTGTACATTGCTGACACTGAAATGGTTTCTCTCCCCTGTAATGTGCATTTAACGGCAGGTTTTCATTCGCATTGGAATTGAGCTCTTCAGATCAGTGCGTTAGTGTGAAGGGAGCCTCTCCCTGCCCACTCTCCACCCATTGACCCCTTCTGTCTGCCCTCTTTCCACCTTCTGCGGTGTTTTACCGCGCCGCGGGGCATTACGATCGTTAGTGCATCATAACGCGTGTTATGTAACGTTAACGATCATAAGCGCAGCATAACGCGCGTTATGCTACGCTTACGATCGTTAACGTTACATAACGTGCGTTATGTACGATTACCGCAGTTTAGTAAACATACCCCTATGTCCTTTATCTTGTTATTCCGGTTGTATAGGTTTTAGTGCCGACTGAGATATAGATACGGTGATACTTTGCTTACATAAGCCCTCTTTTTTTCAGTAAGATTTAGATGCCGTGCCCTTAGATTTGTGATATGGGTTCTAAAGGCTTTAGTGTAGACTTACATATGCACTCTTTTTTGTATACGATTGGCCCCAGATCCTCCAATCAGACTCCTTCTTTGTTTCCCGCGGTTTTACTTTTTTCTCCTTCAGAGCGCAAGTGCTGGCATTTTTTAACAGTTGTATTATCCTTTGACGGGTGACAGCAATACTGTGCTTTTGCTGTGCAAAGTCTGATATACAAGTGAAGGTTTCGTCAGATATCCTTTGGTGGCTATGATCGAATAGTGCAACCTGCAGGTAACAGTCATTGCAATAATGGAAGTGCTTCTTTCCTCTGCGGTAATATTCTATACCAGTATTTCAAATAAAATACAAATCTCCTGATGGACTTTAGGGTTTGACGGTCTATGTTAGCCAATACATTGAATCGTGACTCATTTAAAAGGTAGTGGATTTGCAGTATCATAGTTACACAGTAATCCTTTTCTGAAATTTTCAAAACGTTAGGTAGATAGCCAGATTGTATGTAATCCGTTCACTCAAGGCTTTCAAAAGTGTGAGGTTTTTATCATGCATTAAATTGATATGCTGTTTCTCTGGTTTTTGTACTTCTGAAAATATTTTTTGCTAAAAATATATCCATTCACCACTTTATATGGTTTAAAAATACACCTGTTTTTAGATTCTATTGTTTTGAAGCACTATTTTTTTCTAGTCAAGAAAGGGGATCTATTTAAAAGATTTTTAAATCTGAAGTTTTTAATATAAATCTGTAAGTACATTTGTTTTTAAAGACCTCTAATTTGGAATGGTTTTACCGAGTTTCAATTCTCCCCGTTCAGTGTTCCCCCCATTTTTGATTCATTTTTTTATTCGTTTTTTTCATTTGAAATCATTATGTAAAAGTCCCGCTGCGCCGCAGGGCAGGGTCCCGAGGCCGGTACAGTAACCGGGTCCCCGGGGCCCAACCCCCCTGGCGCGTGCCTTCTTTGGCGGGGACGGGCAGGGGTCGGAGAGGAGGTCGTGCGCTATGGCCCCAGCAGCCCTCGTCAGTGACGTTGGGGTCCGGCAATAGGCGCTGGGGCCTGAAGTGGGCTGGCTGGCGGCATGAGGGGGAGATCGGCGGCATGAGATCCCCCTCTTCCTGCCGGCTCGCCTGCGGAAAAAGATGTGTGTTGCTGGTCTCCCCATTTGGGACCTTTACCTTCTGTGTCGGCTTCTTGGGGGGTCTTCCGTTGGCTTCGGGCAGCTCGTGCGCTAGTCCGGTCGGGGTGCATATATAAAAAAAAAAAGAAAAAAAAAAGGAGAGACAGCGTAACCTGACAGTTTCGGCCGGTGGGGAGAGCGTGGGCACTGGGACTATGCCAAGTGGTGTGGCCTATGTCAGCGGCGCTCGCGCTCGCTGTTTTAGGCATCACTCCCTTTCTGTGCTGGATGGGGAGTAGCATTACTGGTTGTGTGGGGTTGCTGTGCCTTGTGGAGCGTGTGCTGGCATCGAGGTAGGGCGTCGGGGTTATAATTCCTGCTTGTGGGCCTTATTAAAAAAAAAAAAGAATAAATAAAGTCAGAGGGAAGGGGTATAAAAAAAAAAAATTAAAAAAAAGTGGCCAGTGAACCGTAATAAGGCGATAGCGGCCCACAGGGGCGATATGGCATGTTGGCCTAGAGGGAGAGGTGCTGTAAAGAGGTTGGGGGGTGCAGGGGGGTTGGCATGGGGGCAAGGCGCACTTTACCGATTAGGGGGGTGTCTGACAGGAGTGCGGCAGCAGCGGGGGTACTTCGTGGCGCCAGGCACAGGCGCGGTAAGGGAAAATCCAGGGGGGCTAGTGGCAGGGGGGTATTAGGAGGGGCTCCTCAGGGCGTTCCTGGTGGGGTGGCACTGGAGGGCTTGGTGTGTGGGGAGTCAGGGTCCCTGTTGCGAGCGGGGGCGGAGAGGAAGCTGGAGAAGCAGTTGTGGCAGCGAGTGCCATTGGCCCCACAGGTGTTGGGGTTGCAGGGCCAGCGGCAGGGCATGTTGATGGTCTGCGGTCGAAAGCTGCAGTGGGTGGGCCTATGGGTGTGTCCCCTTCTTTGCCAGCGTGGACCGGGTGCTTTTTGCACCCTGGCCTTGTCGGGCCCCTGGGCCTGTGGATGTGTGGGGCAGGTCCTTGGGGGGGCTGGGGCCTTGGGGTGACAGTTGGGGTGACTGGTTCATGGCAGACTGTGGGGGGGCTGGGAGCATCATGGGCAGGGGTGCAGCTGCTTGGGATGCTGGCGGGCTCGGTTCATCGGCAAGGGGTTGGGGTGGGGGTCCAGGTGCGGCGTCCAGCGCTTCGGGGGCTGTTGCTGCTGTCTTCTCTCCTTCTTTTCCCCTGTAGGTCCCATGCAGCGCAATGTCCAGGACAAGTATGGCTGACCCAAGCAGGGTCGTGGCTGGAGGTCCCGCAAGTCCCATGGAGGAGCTGCCTGGTCCGGTGGTGGGGGTTCAGTCCGTGAGCACTCCGGTGGTGTCCCCCCATTGGACTGATGAGTATGTGTCAGTTGTGGGTGGGGTTGAGGGAGGTGCGCAGACCCTGAGTACGGGCATAGCCGCGGGAAGGAAGGAAAAATCTAAGCGCTGGTGGGGTCACCGCTGTCGGCGTGCGTCTTCCTCATCCTCGTCCTCGACATCATCCATGGTTTCTTCGGGTGACTCGGTGCTGGCAGCGGGGCAAAAAGGGGAGGGCAGGGGGGCCACAGTGGTCCACTTTGCTGAATTGTGGGAGTGTGTGCCGCGGAAGCTGCATCATCGGATCAAGCGGCGCAAGTATATTGACATTTTTCGCCTGCTTGAGGACAGGAAACGGTCCGGGGAAAGCAGGAAAAAGTGCAAGGAGGACGAGAAAGCCGGTAGGGTGCGGAAGGCCTCCCGCAATACCCTCAATTGGACTCGTGCCTTTTTGCGTTTAGCCAGTGTATGGGGCCATTACTTCCCTGAGCAGTACGGGGCATTGCTAGCCTACACGGATACCATTCTTGCAGCATCACAGGCTCACGACGGTTGGGCCTGGATGAATTATGATGCGGAGTTCAGGGACATGATGGAAGAGAATGGACATTTATCGTGGGGACAGTTATCGTGATGGACAGTTATCGTGATGTCCCAGATGTCCGCGAAGAGTCGGGTAGGGGGAGCAGGAGGAGCAGGCAGCAAGGCCGGGCCATCAACTGCGGTGGCGGGTTTGCAATCCTTTCAGGCGCCAGCTCTTGCCGCGTCCCAACCAAAAGCGGGTACCGTGGGGGGCGACGTCTGTTGGCGTTTCAGCAAGTCGTCTTGCCCATTCCCTGACTGTAAATTTAAGCACGCCTGCTCCCTGTGTGGGAGTGGACACGCGGCCATCAAATGTAGTCACAAGGGAGTGGCAGGAGCCCCAGCGGGGGGTTAAGTGATGAAGCTTGCGGGGCGTTGGTTCCCACGCCCATGCGGGTTGAGGCGATTCGCCCATGGTTAGTGCAATACGGGCAGTCTCGCCGTGGGGGGGCATGGAGTTTGCTTTTAGATGGGTTTTCTGAGGGTTTTCGGATTCCATTTCAGGGTGCGCCAGCAAAGGGTGGGTCACGAAATGCTAGTTCAGTGAGAGCACAGGTAGAGGTAGTACGAAAGAAAATTGCGGAGGAATGCGCGCTCGGCAGAGTAGCGGGGCCTTTCAGCGAACCCCCGTTTTCTCTGTTCACGATTTCCCCATTGGGTGTGGTTCCCAAGAAAGAGCCGGGTAGGTTCAGGTTGATTCATAAACTATCTTGCCCACCTGGTGATTCTGTGAATTCGTTAGAATATAGAAAGACTAGGGGACATGCAATGAAGCTACAGGGTAAACTATTTAAGACTAATAAAAGAAAATATTTTTTCACTCAACGTGTAATCAAACTCTGGAATTTGTTACCGGAGGATGTGGTAAAGGCTGTTAGTGTAGCTGGGTTTAAAAAAGGTTTGGACAAGTTCCTGGAGGAAAGGTCCATAAACCATTATTAAGAAGGGACCCAGGATATCAATGCTTGACCCAGTACAAGCATTGCGGAACCTGTGTCTTTTGGGGAAACTGCTAGGTATGTATGACCTAGATTGGCCACTGTTGGAAACAGGATACTGGGTTTGATGGACCTTGATCTGACCCAGTATGGCATATCTTATGTTCTTATCACATTCCTCGGGAGGAGTGCTTGGTGCGCTACGCTTCTTTCGATGCGACTGTGGTCTTGGTGCGCCAGTGTGGGCCGGGTGCTTTACTTGCAAAGGTGGACATCGAATCGGCGTTTCGTTTGTTGCCCGTTCACCCTTCGGCGTTTCCATTGTTAGGTTTCTGTTTTGAATCGAGGTTTTTTTTTGATAAGTGCATGCCTATGGTCTGTGCGATATCCTGCTCCTACTTTGAAGCCTTTAGTACATTCTTGCACTAGGTTTTGGAGAGGAAAATGGGTGTTCGTAATATAGTGCACTACCTAGATGATTTTCTGTTTGTTGGGCCTAGTCGGGTGCGAACATGCGCCTCCCTGCTTGAGACTTTTTTGGGAGTGGCGGGTGAATTCGGCATTCCCATAGCAGCTGGTAAGACCGTGGGCCCGGTTACACGCCTCACCTTTTTGGGAATCAAGATCGACACCGAGGCTATGGTTGTGCGTCTGCCTGTACAGAAAGTCGAGCGGCTCTGGGAGTTGGTGGCGTTTGTGGGGTCATCAGGCAAGACCACCCTTTGGGTCTTGCAGTCATTAGTGGGGCATCTCAATTTCGCCTGCAGGGTTTTGCCTATGGGGCGCCCCTTCGCGCGGCAGCTGTCGCTGGCTATGGCGGGGGCACACCTGCCGCATCGTCGGATCCATGTGTCGGTGGGAATGCGTGAGGATTTGCGGGTGTGGGATGCTTTCCTAACGGGTTTCAAAGGCTGCTTGGTGCTTCAGCAGTCGGAGCTTTCGAATCGGGATCTGCATTTGTTTACGGATGCGGCGGGCAGCCCTGGTTTTGGAGCTTATTGTCAAGGGGCTTGGTGCGCGGAACCTTGGCCGAGTGAATGGGTGCAATCTGGCTTGACCCTTAACGTCACCTTCCTGGAGCTTTTCCTTATAGTGGTTGCCTTTTGGATCTGGCCTGAGCGCCTTCGCGATCGGAGGGAGTGTTCTGGTGTGACAATGCGGCGGTGGGGGAGGTCATTAATTGGCAAGTGCCGCGGTGCCCAAGGGTGGCTTCCTTGATGAGGGTGTTTGTACTGGCTTGTTTGCAATTAAATGTCACTGCCAGGGCGTATCACATGCCGGGCTCCCAGAATCCCATTGCTGATGCTTTGTCCCGTTTTCAGTGGGCGCAATTTCGGTGATTGGCTCCAGAGGCGGAAGAGGCAGCCTCACGGATCCCGGAACATCTTTGGAGAGTTGTGACCCCGACTTGATGGCATTGTTGGTGGCGTCTGTGGCACGTAACACTTGGGCGCTGTATCGGCACGGCTACGCCCAGGTGAGTGCATTTCTGGGTGCGCAGGGTTGGTTGGGAGGGGGTGTGCCTGATGGGCTTGGTGGCCAATTTGTTTTGTGGACAAAAAAGGAGGGTTGGGCTCGGTCGGCGGTTGTGTCTGCGTTAGCAGGGTTTTCCTTCTTTTGTAAGGCGGCCGGTTGGGGCAATCCCAGGGTATCCTTTTTGGTCAAGCGCCTTTTGGCAGGTTGGGCCAGGGTGCATCCTAGAGTGCGGGACTGGCGGCTCCCGGTGTCCCATGAAATTTTGCTGCAAATATGTGAGGCGTTACCTCGCATCGCGGCGTCAAGTTTCGAGTCCGTTTTGTTTCACGTGCTGTTTGCGATGGCATTTTTTGGGGCGTTTCGCGTGTGCGAGCTGGTGCCCAGGTCTGCGTGTCAGGGTGCATTTGGTGGGCTCGACTGTGAGCATGTCACGATAGAAGCATCCCAGGTGTGCATTTACATCCCACGCTCCAAAATGGACCAGACGGGAAAGGGTTGCTGGGTGGTACTGAGCGCTATCTTTCCTTTGTTATCCTGCCTGGTTCATGCCATTCGGTCCTTTCAGCGGTTGCGGTCGGAGGGGGCAGGGCAAGTTTTTCATCCATGAAGACGGCAGGCCGGTAACTCAGTTCCAGTTTACGGCGGTGTTGCATTTGGTGTTGCGGTTCTTGGGTTATAATGACAGGAGCTACGCTTCGCATTCCTTCAGGATTGGTGTTGCCACGAGTGTGGCTGCTGCAAGAATCGATGCCCAGGTCATTCGGCGGATCGGTAGGTGGCGTTTGGGAGCGTATGAGGGGTATGTTCGCCCTTAGCTGCTCCCTGAGGTAGGGCTGGTTGGCTGTGGTGGGGGTGGTACACAGCAGTTGATCCGGGTAAAGGATGGGGGGGGGGTGGGACGGGGTGTGCTAACCTTTTCCTTCAACTTGCAGAGTTGCTGGCTGGTGGCAGTCCAATCTTCTCCTTTCAGATGGCGCGTGCTCTGGAGACTGGTGGATCATCGGCCATTCATTCGTCTATTGGGCGGAGCGACGAGTGGCAGTGCGGCCGCTAGGCATCCACCTTGGGCTAGCCGATTCCGGAGTGCGACTCAGCGTGGCATGCGATGGTGGCAGCTCTTGGCCTTTGTCCGGGCGAAGATTGGGTAGCGGCGGCGGCCAGTCAGGTTGTTAATTCATCTTGGCGGCAATGACTTGCAGAGCTGGTCCTGCCGGCAGATTATCCGGGCTGTTCAGAGGGACATCGCTCTGGTTCGGGAGTTGATTCCGGGTGTGGCCATCATGTGGTCGGACATTATCCCACGCCCTGCATGCTGGGACTAGCGGCGCTGGTCGCGGGGCCTGGTCAAGATAAACAGGCAGATTGGACGTTGGGTTCAGCAGACGTGCAGGCTCCAGGTGTTGCACTCTCGGGCAGAGGTCAGGTGTACGGGACTGTATCGCTTGGACGGGGTGCACCTCGCCCCGGTGGGTCAAGATCTGCTGCTGAATGACTGGCAGGAAGCTCTGGAGGGTTGGTGCTGGTCGCAACTTTCTTTGGGGGGGGGCGGCGCAAGGTTAGTGGTCTACCTTGCGCTGGTGGCAGGTTAGCGAGCTGGAACTCGCCGACCTGGCAGGGCATTGAGGCGGATGCCGCTTTGCTTGGGAGCGGCAGTGCTTCTAGGTTGGGAGAGACTTCACGGCTGGGGTCTCTGCCCGGTAGAAGGCAACTTAGCCGGCCTTTGCTAATAATATGGCGAGGCGGGCGGTAGGGGGAATGGGGGGGTGGATGATGCTCCACTTTGCTATAAATGGCTGGTGGGGGGCATCATCCGGAATAGTGGGGTGGGGGGGGGGTATTTGTTGCATTTACGAATGTTGAGTTGGCCCAGGCTGGGCCGGTGTTCAATACTGTTAATAAAGCTGCAACCAAGCACTTGTTTGCCAAATTCCAGTGTCTGCGTGCTCTGTGTGGGTGTGCCGGTCGGGGGGGGGGGGGGGAGGGAGGGCGCGAGAGTTGGGGTGACGGCATTGAGCAAGTTCAGGTGCTCATGCCTGGATTGTGGGCTGGGGTTGGATGTTCCAGAGTCGCCAGGGATGGGCATCCGGATACCTCGGTTAGTCCCGCCGCGCCACAGGGCAGGGTCCCGAGGCCGGTACAGTAACTGGGTCCCCGGGGTCCAACCCCCCTGGTGCGTGCCTTCTTTGGCGGGGATGGGCAGTGACGTTGGGGTCCGGCGATTGGCACTGGGGCCTGAAGTGGGCGGTCCAGCGGCATGAGGGGGAGATTGGCGGCGTGAGATCCCCCTCTTCCTGCCGGCTCGCCTGCGGAAAAAGGTGTCCCTACCCACCCTCCCTCATTATTTCTAGGGGGTATGGTGGTGGGTGTCGCAGCTGGGGGGAGGGGGTCATCTGTCCGCTCGTTGACGGTGTCTGGGGTAGCGAGCTATCGCTCGCATTGAGGCGGATGCCGCTTTACTTGGGAGCAGCAGTGCTCCTAGGTTGGGAGAGACTTCACGACTGGGGTCTCTGCCTGGTGGAAGGCAACTTAGCCGGCCTTTGCTAATAATATGGCTAGGCGGGCGGTAGGGGGAATGGGGGGTGGATGATGCTCCACTTTGCTATAAATGGCTGGTGGGGGGCATCATCAGGAATAGTGGGGTGGGGGGGTATTTGTTGCATTTACGAATGTTGAGTTGGCCCAGGCTGGGCCGGTGTTCAATACTGTTAATAAAGCTGCGACCAAGCACTTGTTTGCCAAATTCCAGTGTCTGCGTGCTCTGTGTGGGTGTGCCGGTCAGGGGGGAGGGGAGGGCACGAGTGTTGGGGTGACGGCATTGAGCAAGTGTCAGGTGCTCATGCCTGGATTGTGGGCTGGGGTTGGAGGTTCCAGAGTCGCTAGGGATGGGCATCTGGATACCTCGGTTACACATTTTTTAATATTATTATTGCTGGTTTTGGAAATAGCAACTGTTTTATATCACTCCTGCTTCGTTGTGATACTAGTTCTTTGATACTGGCTCTTCTCTTTTTCTTCTCCCTTTTAGTGCAAGTTTTACACAATTGTTTTGCACCTGTTGATAAGGTATTGTTTTTAAAGAACTCGAGGGCACTTTTTAGTAGTCACACCCTTTTTGACCCTTTTACAAGTTTACATATTTTTACAATAGTTTGTATTTATGTCACATTTGTTGATTTTCATTGTACATTTGTTTATGGCATTTTTCTATTCTTGGGCATTCCAACATTTTAATTAATTAATTTTTATTAATGTTTTATATTAATTATTATTGATTGAGTTTTATGATTTCATTATAGTTTTATTTGATTTTATTGATTTTATTCATTTGCTGTTTTTATTTATTATTATTTTTTATTTTTTGATTATGATGTTTTGATGCACAACATTTTATTTATTTATTGTTTGTTCATGTATTTATGGATGTAGTGTGCCTGAATTCCCCTGATGAAGAGGATTCAAAACACGGCCTGTGTCGGGCATTTGGGCTAAAGTTGTGGGAAATAAAGTTCTCCTTCCTTGATACCACAAATTAGTACTGAGTTTCTTCTGGCATACTGTGCGGAAATGTTCTTTACTGAGGAGAGATTTTAGTCTCTGGAGCATTGCTAGTTTGAAGAAAGCTGATTTGGATATCTTGTTGATATGAGGTTGGAGGGTAAGTTGCTTATCTAGAATCACTCCAAGATATCGAACTTCATCTCTTATTGTAATCGGTGTATTTGAGATGTTGATAGAGGTAGGAGGAGAGAATGTGGAATCCCTTGTAATGATGATAGCTTCAGATTTTTTTATGTTGATGTTTAAGTTGTTATTAGTATGCCAGGTTGTTATTTCATGAATACGGGTTGATATATTGGTGTAGTCTGGGGCATCCAGCTGTATAGGGGTATATGCCATGATATCGTCGGCATATATAGCATATTGTATCTTGTATTTGTTAAATATTTTGCATATGGGCTGAATATAGATGTTGAAAAGAAGAGCAGATAGTGAGGAGCCTTGGGGTACTCCTTGAGTTGTACAGAAGGGTGCTGATGTGAGGTTACCGGATGTTACTCTCTGCTGTCTGTCTTCGAGGTATGATTGAAACGATTTGATAGTTGTATCTTGGATGCCAATCTCCATTAGGTACTTCAATAGGATGTGATGGGAGACTGTGTCGAAGGCGGATGATATGATAAAAATTAGTAAGAAGCCCTTCTTTATCTTGTCTATTCCTTTGATTATGTTATCAAATAGATGTATGAGGAGTGTCTCAACACTGTGATTTTGACGGAATCTGTGCTCGTGGGGATCTAGTGGGGCATTTTCGTCAATATGGTCTTGCAGCTGTCTTTGAACAATTTTTTTGGTTATTTTTGCCAGGAATGGGAGGCTAGATATTGGGCGGTAGGCTGAGGGGTCAGTACTATTGGTAGAGGTAGTTTTACGAATAGGGCGAATAGTAGATTGTTTGAGTGCTTTGGGCATGTAGCCCTGAGTAAGAGAGGTGCTTGCTATCTTTTGGATGTATGTGTTGAAGTCTTCTTTGGTGGATTTAATCCAAGTCACCGGGCAGGGGTCTGATGCAGTGGTGGTGGTATTTAGAGCAGTGATAATTTGTTCTATTTGTTTAATTGATGGGATGCTGAAATTCTTCCATTGATTGGTAGTTGTTGAGCCCACATCTGTAGTTGGTATGTCCATAAGAGGGATGTTCATATGGAGTGTGGTGAGACTGTTCTTGGATATTAGATAATCAGCAAAGGTTTGAGGGTGCATCTTGCTTTCATCTTTCATGGTTGGGTCATTTGTAAGGGTGTGAACGATGTTGAAGAGTTCCTTGTTTTGTTACAGGCTTTTAGCACAAGGTTTGTGTAGTATTGTTGTTTATGTTTGTTTATTAGATTGTTGTATTCTTTTTGCATCTCCTGGTATTGCTTCAATGTAGTTTCTGATTTGTTACGTCTCCAGCGGTGTTCCAGTTGTCGTAATTTTCTTTTGGATTCTCTTCTTGTGTTACAATACCATGGTGTAGATATGGGCCTGTTGTTGTTGTGGTGTGAGCTCTTTCAGGGTGGGAGTTGAGATGCGGCAAGGATGGTGGTATTCCATGCATGGATGACCTCGTCTAAATCAGTGAAATCTTGGGGTAGGGACTGCACGGTGTCTTTGAGGAAGTGTTCTTTGTTAAAAGCTTTTAAGCGTCTGGTTGGCTGTTCAGTTTTCTGATTTGTCTGTAGAGTATTGTGGTGGAGCTCGAATAATATAGCGTGGTGATCTGACAATGGTATTGGTGTAGTTTTAGGTGGTGTCATGAGCCTACGATCTAGGGCATTAGTTGGCACAAATATGCGATCTGGTGTAGAGCCAGAGCGATGGGATGGGCCCAATAGGACTTGCTTGAGTTGAATGGATTCCATTGCTTTGTGAAAAGTCATTTCGAGTGTTGTAGGAGCAGATGTGAGATTTAGGTCTCCTAGAACAATGAGAGTGTTGTGTGGGGAGTTAGCTGCATATATCATATCCAGGATGTTGAATGTGTCCTCTGTTGGAGCGTTTGGGGGTCGGTAGATCAGGCAGATGGATAGCTGCTTATTTTCAGTGCTGATGAAGTCACAGTGTTCAGAGCTTTTAGAGGTTGATTTTATTTATTTATTTATTTACATTCTCTTATATACCGCACTATTCGGCATCAGCGTGGTTTACATGGAACAAAATGCTCAGTACAAATAACATGTATGAGTTTACAGATAACAGGGAACAAAAACTTGGATAACAGGGGTAACTATTTACAAAACTTACTGATGTCTTGAGCCTTAGGTCAGATCGGGCGAGGATTAATACTCCTCGTTTGTGGGTTTGGGGACAGTTGTATGCTGTGAATGCCGGTGGTGTTATTTGATTTAGTATCACCTGGTCTGTATTCTTGAGCCATGATTCAGTAATGCATAGGATGTCATCCTCATCCTCCTTGACCTATCCACTGTCGCTCCCTTGATCATCAGCTGCTTCTTGACAATCTTTCCTCACTTGGATTTTGAGTCTCCATACTATCTTTGATTTGCTCTTACCTCTCTCATTGTACCTTTAGTTTAGTTTATTGATAGTCTTTATATACCATCCTTTGGCATAGTTAACAGAGCAGTTTACAAAAAAAGAAATAAAAATAGCAGATTTTCTGGTGGATCCTAGTCTGTTGCTTTTCTCTTTTCAGTTGGAGAGCCCCAGGACTCTATCCTGGACACTTCCCTTTCTTCGCTTTTTCATTGATGCTCTGGTCTCTTTTCAAAGGACTCTAAATTATCTTCCTCTTTGCACTAGGACTTTCACCATGAATCCATTTCCATTTCTCAGCTTGTTTACCTGACATCACCACCTGGATATTTCTTATCTTTCCTTCTAAACCGACTTCCCTTTTAAAAAAAATACTTCATGGATAACAGTGTCATCTTTCCAGTCTCTTTAGAATGCAACCTTAGGGTCATCTTTGTCTCCTCTCTTTCCTGTATATCATTCAAAATACCACTAAAACACTTTGGGCCAGATTTCATCCAGCAAAGTTAGTGCATTGAGTTTAGTGCTGTGGCGACACATAATGTAATTTGTGTGCCTAGGGCTACTATCTGGATAATTAGCAGCAATGAATATACGTGCCGAGTGGTGACCACTCCAGCACTATCAAGATTTAGGGTTGCTATCGAGCAGGGTGAAATCTATCTAGATACTTATCTGTATAGTAGCTGAATATCCCTGCTATCTATGTAAGTCCCATTGCTGTCTCTGCTCATCCCCTGACCCTTTGCCTTTATGTCCAAATAATATCCATCTTTTAGTGATTTAAATGGCTGGCATACCTTCTTTTAAATATTGGCCTATTTGTTTCTTTCTTTATACTATCACTTAATTTGCCCCTTCCTTTCTAAATATACTACTAAAACCCTTATATAGTCTCATTATCTTCAGATGAGAATACTACAACCTGCATCTCACATTGTCTCTACTACAGTCTATTCAAAATTTAGCTGCACAGCCTATTTTCTTCCAATGTCATTATAACCATGCAACCCCTCTTCTTAAGTCACTACATTAGCTTCCCATCCACTTCAGTGTATCGCGTAAAAGTGTCTTCACTCAGCGGCTCCTCATTACAATTCCTCTCTTATCTCCCCCTATAGCTCTTCTTTGAGGCTTCCGCTCCTTTTATTCATGCTGCCGTCTCCCATATGAACCTCCAAGTCAACATCTTCCATACTGCTACACTGTGAAGCAAATTCTACAATGGAGTACTGAGGCTAGGAAGGCACACGGGCACATATGTTGCACTTATTTTATGGGGGCCACATATGTGCCTATCTGCCTTTATAAAAGTCTCTCTCCAAAAGCTAATATATAGTTTTACCCATGTAAGTCGAAGGACTTTATGGGGCGATATTCAGTCCATGGTGGTCAGTGTTTACTTTGAATTCTGACCGCCATGGGTAAAATATCGGGATATTCAGCACTGACATTCAGTTCCCGGCCATGTTTTGCTCTTCTGAGTTATGTGCATTGTTGTCCGGATAGTGGGGCTGAAAGTCACCCACAGCCTCAGCTCCACCCACAGACCACCTTGGCACTATCCAAATAGTGCTGAGGCGGCCAGAGGAAATATTCAACAGCACTATCCGGATAGTGCAGCTGAATATCCTTCTCAGTGGGATTTATTTGGTTAGCAGGTCCTGCTATCTGGATAACGGCTTTGGAATATCTTGCCTTTAATTTTAATGCTGCGTACTTTAAGTTCACTGAGAACTGCAGTTATTGCAAAAAATGACTTCATCCCTGGAACTTCTTTATGGGAAACAAACACATTCTTCCTGTAAAGCTGCTGTTTTGTAATGCAATGTTTAACATCAAATGTTTGTTCACTATAAAAACATTACTATGTATTAGGGTGTGTATCATGAATAATAACACATTGTGCAATATCCATAATGCAGCTGATGCAATCGCTTCTGGAGGAGATCAGAGGTACAATTTCTGAATGGTTTCTAACAGAGGGCACGCTTGTGGTTTTCATACAACTTGAAAAGCATATGGCCTAACACATGTTGCTCCTTGAGAACAGAATTGCAGGAGCAAGATTTTGCGTGCGGGACGTAGACAGTTACAGTTCTAGAGTGACTGCTATAGCCCCGGTCTGTGTCAGCATGCCCAGTGCATGGACTGACTTCTTTATGTTCCAAAGATGTTATTTGTGGAGAAAGAGGAACTTTGCATCTTCTTGTTTCTGTATTCACGTTTGGGCACAGTTTGTCAGACTCTGCAAATTAAGGGGGGCAAATTTATAAACCGAGTTCTACCCATGGAAAAGGGCTTTGATAAAATTACTCCTTGAGATAGGCATGAAAAAGGAGGGGTTTGGGTGGCACACAGGCAGAGTGTCAACACTATGCATGTATTTTATAAAACATACGCATACACACACATATGTCACGTGTGTAAATATACGCAGGTGCTTTTTAGCTGTGATTTCTTCAAGTATTGTGCTGGTAGTTTATAAAGGCATACAGGGCCATGTTTACTAAACCACGCTAAGCATTGGCATGGGGTTTAGCATGTGGGCAGTATACCCAGCTAAACGTTAGAATGGGGCCCTGTGCTAAAATCCCATGCTAACTGGGTACATGCAATTGGACAGAGACTGGGTACATTAGAAGCTGAGTGTGGGCATTGGCACATCACTGTTTGGGCAGATATTTTGGGCACATATTGACCACAGATGTTATCATTAGCACTGCTGCACTTAACACCACCTCAATGGGTAGCATTACTTGCCCCGCCTGTCAGTTAGCATGGTGCAAAATGTCTGCAATGTGCTATAGGCAGAGGGACAGATGCATGCGTGCTCCTTCCCACCTGAAGTTCCTGCTACATCATTTTTGTCTTCAGCCATGGACCAGGTTGCCATGGCTCTCCCCTGTCCATTGGGTTTAACAGTTATTATTTTATTTTTCTCCATTCGCACTGTTCTTGGTTCTTCTCCTCACACAGTGACGATCCCAGGGTTTCTTTCCTTTTTGTTCTCCTGACAGTGGAGATCATGGCTGGTGGCCGGTGGTGCCCCCCCCCCCTACCCAGAGATGCTGCCACTTGCTGTTTCCAGCCGCTCCCAGAGACTGAGATGCACGCTGCTTACCATGGTGGCCTGCCCTAACCTGACTCTATCTTCTCCACAGCTGTGCATGAAAACAGTCTCCTTCCTGTTACACGGTCTCTCACACAGAATCCTCGATGACCTCACAATTAACAATAGCCATGTTGAACCCTGCCCCATCGGGCCTGGACCAGGCATGATTAGGCCAGTCAGGGCAGCCATGCGTCTGGAAGCAGACTTCCTACCAGCACCGACTTCTTCACTCACAGCCCAGAGCCTGCGACCACAAGCTAGGGGCTCCACCCCTCCACTCTGTAGTTACTGCAAGTGACGGATAAGGAGCCATTGGGCGGAAAAGTGAAAGCAAAAACCAAACATCAGAAGCAGGCCGGTTCAGATAGGGATGTCTCAGCAAGTAAGGCAGCTACGTACTCTCACCTGCCTCACCAGCCAGACCAGGAAGAGCCCCCTTGGAGGATCCAGAGGCACAATGTTCCTTTTCTGCCTTCTGTGACCTGAAGAGACTTGTCAAAGGCCGGCAGGAGGTGCAAGCCCCAATTCCTCCCTCCTCTCTTTACTCTGTAAGTTTGTGTAAAATAGTACTAATGCTGCTCCTGACAGTGTGGGGGCCCCTTCTCACAGCACCCTGGCTGACATACCCATAGACCCTAGGTGACAGGGCTACTCGTGTCCACCTCCCAGGGTAGAATAAAGAGCCTCAACACTGTTGGAGGATGATGCCTGCTCAGCAATCAGTGTCCCTTGCTTCCACTCAAATGCAAAAGGCTATCACATTGAAGAGGATCTTTTGGGACCCTTACCAGAACCAGGACTCATGGAGGAGTTGTCAGAAAATCTATCATATCCAAAATTCCTACAGAAAATTTCTGGAGCCCTGGCTCTGAATAATTACCAGACTCCCATCAACAAGCATGATTTCCAGTCGATTCTCAAAGCCTGCAGTGCACCCAAAGAAGTCTTAAACCTGCCAATCCACCAGATCCTTCAGGATCTACAAGTCCCCGTCTGGAAAAATCCAGTCTCAGTGCATGCCACATTCCGACAACTCGACCTCAAGTACCAAGTATTTCCAGCACTGACTAGATTGTATGCTCTGATGAGCAGGAGCTGTCTTTTATATGTGTCTGCGCAGTGCTGCATATGTCTTGTAGCACTATACAAATGTTCAGTAGTAGTAGTAGTAGTAGTAGCTTTGACCACCAACATCTACCTCACCAATCAGTGGTATCCAAAGCTGTCCTTAAAAAATAAAAAAACTCAAGATCCACCTTCCAGATGCCACCTGGCAAAAGAACAATACATGCTAGATGCCACTGGGCACAAGTCCTATCAGAGCAGCCTCCTCACCATGGGAGTTCTAGTGCATCAACTTCAGATCCTACATTATCACCATGATCTTCTCTTACAGCTGAATGATATTCAGACTCTAGCAGTAGAAGACAAGCTCAACTCCTCACCAATTTGCATGAATCTTTATATCATATCATTCGTACTACCTATGATGTCTTTGACTCATTGGTAAGCTCTGTCACCATGGCCATCTCTGCTCGGTGCATGGCTTGACTCCAAGTATCTGGACTTTGGGAAGACTTATATGACTGTCTTGCAGAATTGCCTTGTCAGGCTATTCGGATCCCAGGTACAAAAAGCTGTTTCAGAAGTGAAGGACCATTCTTTTACAGTCAGAGAGTTGGCTGCCCAGCCTACAGAGCAAGCACCACAACCCAGGCAATTACAATTGCCTCAGTACCGGCGAGCCTACCATTATCAATACTTTCAACAGTTTTACCTTCATTGGAGATATCAGCTGTATCTCCGGCAATCATTGCAAAGTCCCTTTACACAGCTTGCCCTCAGCACTCCATGACACAGGAGAGGAAACAACCTTCTAACCCAATTTCTGCCCGCAAATCTAACCCCGGTTTTTGACTACCTACCAGTAGCCAGTAGAATTCAGCACTTCAGAGAGGCCTGGCAATCCATAACCTTGGATCACTGTTTATTCAACATCATAAAGGGGGGGGGGGGGTGTTACAAGATCAATTTCAGAGAACTTCCACCCCTCATCCTTACCCCAACAGATCCAAGATTATGGCTCAGCATCTACAAATTCTGGAACAAGAGGTCACTGAGCTTTTCTGCAATCACAATAGCAAGATAGTTCTTCACAACCACTGCAATGACAGATTCTACACGTGGTTCTTCCTCATTCTGAAGAAAACAAGAGGATTACATCCCATCTTGGACCATCATGACCTCAAGTGCTACATGAAACGAGAAAAATTCAAAATGAACTTCCTCAGTACCACCCTTCCCTTGCTGAGTCAAAACGATTGGTTGGCCTCTCTGGACCTGAAAGATGTCTACGCTCACATACCCATCCACCCCTTATGCTGGAAATACCTTTGTTGCAAATTCCAGGATCAGCATCCTTTGGACTTTTGACTGTGCCCTGTGTATTCACAAATGGAGTCATTCTGAGGCATGAATAGCAGGGATGGACATCCCATTGGGATGTCCATCTCTGCTATTCGGGCCCTTTCCCGACCCCCTCTACCTTCCCCGCGTGTTGTATAGGGAACGTAGACAGGGGTGGGATAGGGGCAGATCGGGAGCAGCATTAGGGCGGGCAGCCTTGCTGTAGTCAATAAAACACATATGGATATCCTTTTGGTATTCTTTTGTCTTTTCAAGGATCCATCTCACATTCGCGATAATGTCTCTCATTCCTCGCCCTTTCCTGAACCCTGCTTGTACTTCAGGCAGTTCTCGTTCCAGGTATGGTTGTAGTCTTTGCTGAATGATCTTGAGTAGAATCTTGCTCGCATGTGGGATCAGAGTGATTATGCAATAATTTCCACAGTCAGTTGGGTCTCCTTTCTTCAGTATTGGTATAAACACAGATCTCTTCCAGTCAGTTGGCCATGAATTTGTCTTCCAAATTTTCTGGTAGAGCTTTCTAAGTATGGTACCAGCTTCATCTGATTGCTGTAATACTTCAATGGGAATGCTATCAATGCCTGGTGCTTTGTTCTTTGATAAGGCTTTCAATGATGCTTCAACTTCTTCTTTCATCATTAATGGTTTCTGATCATAAGGTACAGGTTGAAACGGCTGTTGGTCCACTTGATCCTTATGGTATAATGACTCTGTATATTCTTTCAACCTTTTCTCTATCTTCTCAGCATCATTCAACATGGATCCTTGAGTATTTTGTAGCATTCCAATTCGAGGCTGGAATTTTTTCTTTAACTCTCGAAGCTTTAGAAAAGCTGATCTTGTTCTTCCTCTAATAGCTTCTGATTCTATTTCCTTGCATGTATCATTGTAGTACTTCTTCTTATCTTGTCTTGTTGCACATTGGAAATCTTTGTTGAGTTCTGCAATTGCCTCTCTTTCTCCTCTGACTTTAGCTTCTCTGCGTTTATGGACAATTTTCAGAGTTATACCAGCTGTTATTTATAGGTTCAGAGCATTTTTTTGGCAGAATTATGTTTTTTATGACTGAAAGTGAGATTATGTATGTGTGTGTATTTTGAGGGTTGCACGGGAGGATCTGATGTGCTGAACTGTAATTCAGGGGGACATGAATGACTGGTCAGTACCTGAACTGTATGGATGACCGCAGCGTCACCAGGTGCCAGTGTGATAGGGCAGGAAAAAATCACAAAAACCTCTCCATAGCTAAATGTCAAAACATATCCCTTTCAATAATCAGAGATCTTCAGCATAAGAGCATTCAACAGTGCAAACAGCACTAACACATGCCCAAAAGCACCATCATCGGTCTCTAAAAATGTGCACATTTATAGAGAGGTTTTTCTAAGGTTAGTAAGGGTCCATACTTAGCACTGTGATGACTGTTCGTAGAGATGACCAATAAAGAATAACTTCTACTGTCTTGTATGTTTTGATGCAAGGTATGTCATGACAAACATATCACTTTCTACTTGCTGTTATTGTATTTTTGAGTGCACTGAGATTACCTTGCACTGTTCTGGGCATCATCATTTATGTATCATCAGTATTTATGTCTGGTATGCATCAGCACAACACTGTCAGTGAGGAGCAGCTTAGGAGATCCACGTTTAACAGAGGAGGCGTGGCCATTGCAGAGACGGGCAGGATCAGAAACATCCATCTTTGCAGAATACGGTGAGCACGGGGACGTCCACACCATTTACTGTATATACCTGTGTCTCGTTTCTGGAAACGCCTATGTTTCTGAAAACACCTATGTTCCCGATTCAGGACCTCAGGTGCATCTATACCTGTGACTACCTGCCAAAACATAGTTTTTCACGAGTCTTCCATGGTGTAGAGTGATTCCTGCTCCTTCTTGGCCCTTACTGCTCTGTGGATTTGTGTGCTTCTTTTGGGTACCTTTTGTGAACCTGACAGCTACTTATGACCTGGATTGGCCACTGTTGGAAACAGGATACTGGGCTTGTTGGACCCTTGGTCTGACCCAGAATGACATATCTTTAATTTCATGTTTTTATAATTGAAATCTCCTATCAATAGTACTTTCCCTTTTGTAGCAATATTCTGAATGTCTTCAATTAAACCTTAATCTATTATTTTCTGCCTGTGAAGGATGCCTGTACATCACGCCTATGTAAATAGGTCTTCCATTCCCTCTTTCCAGACTAATCCACAGTGCTCCCTCTTTCTCTATTAAGCCCTTCAGTTCTGTGGCTTTAATACTCTTTTTAACATATAACGCCATGTCCCCTCCCTTTCTTCCTACACTGTCTTTCCTGAATACATTATAGCCCGCTATAATTATGCCTCAGTCATTGCATTCTGTGCACCATGTCTCCCTCACTGCCACTATATCCAAGTCATCCTCTTCCTTTACAGCTTCTAAATCTGGAACTTTTACTTCTCAGACTATGGGCATTAGTATATGCAGCTTTCCAGATGTTGCCCTTTTTCCCCTTTTCTTTGCTATTTTTTAATGCTTTACTTATCTGATGGCTTTCACTTACCTGGGGGCTTTGTCCACTCATTCCTGCTGATCCTAATTTAAAGTCTTCCTCAGTAGATTAGCCAGTCTGCTACAGAAGACATTTCTCCTCTTCTTTGATAGCTAGACACAATCTCTGCTCTGCAGCACTTGGAAAATTATGCCACGGTCCAGGAAGCCAAAACGCTTTTGATGAAGCCATCCATACAGCCAGGTATTCATCTCCAGGATGCGAGCCTTTCCATCTTTGCCCTAAACCTCAACAGACAGGATTGAGGAGAACACTGCCTGTGCATCTAACTGCTTCACCTTCTCTCCCAGAGTCATAAAGTCACTTTTGATACACTCAGGTGGGAACCTGGCAGCATCATTTGTGCCAACATGGATGAGTAGCATCGGATAATAGTCAGTAGGCTTGAGGAGTCTCGGCAAACTCTCCTTAACTTTTTGAATCTTGGCACCGGGTAGACAGCACATGCCCTGGGACATTATGTCTGGATGACAGATGGACATTTCTGTACCCTCCTACTAGTTACTCATTTCTAGGGAAGGTAGAGTTGGGGTGTTCATCCTGCAGGCTCTAGTGATCTGTGTCCAGCAGTCATATTTTTGTAAGGTGTCATCTTCCCTTCTGCTGGAAACTTAGAAGCCTCTAGAAGCACTTAGAAACATAGAAACATAGAAACATAGAAACTTCATCTATGTTCCTCTTCTTGTCACAGATGCTTCTTAATCTTGTCGCTTCCTCTTTCAGTTTCTCAACTTGTTTCCTGAGGGATTCAATCTGCAAGCAGCTCATACTCTGAAATGGTTCAATGCCTTGGATCTGGCTGCCTATTTGAATGGATGTTTAAGTGGTAATGGGGGCGACAGCTTTGGCGCCAAATGTTTCTGAGCTATATTTCTGCTTTGGAACTTTGGTACCTGTTGGAAAAATAATTAGAAAAAAGACCTACCAAAGTCCCTACTCTGTCCTCATCTGTCCTGTCAGTAAAAAAAAAAAATCTAGCTGTTTTAATATGAAAATAGATTCTGTGTGTGAAGTCCTATTTGTTTGCTCACTTATTACTGGGGTCTGCAGTAGTTTACCTTATCTCTTCAGACTGCAAAATGTGTTTATGTATCAGATGTGCGTAATACAGTGTATTCCCTTTGTAGAATTATCTCAAGGATGTATTAAGATATTACTAATCAAAAACCCATGAATATATCACACTGAATTATTTTTACAGATAACCAAAATTTGGCCTATATCTTTAATTCCAAAACCCCCCTAATTTAGCCCTTTAATTTGAGGATTTAACACTTCATCAGTGTCAGAAATTCAAATCAAGGACCTCTAGAGTGGGGTAAGTCCACTTCAGAAGATCTGAAAGCAGCTGCAAGTGGGACCCTTTCTTCCTTGGGGCTACCTTACACTGCAGGGACTGCTTGGACAGAATTTATGCCACTTTACCTCAGTCTATATAGCAAGAGTCAACACTGGGGTGGGTGGGAGTTGGGGTAGGAAGGAATGGATCTAACATCTTAGCAGTGCAGTGGCTTCATAGAATATTTTGTACCTTCCCTCCTCTGAACTTTAAGGCTATAGGAAAGATAAAAAACAGCAGCAAAGCAAAAGCCTTGCCTAAAATATAAAAATCCCCTTGTGCAAACAGCTCAAAAAAATAAACCAGTGACTTTAAGCAGCAAAAAATGTTATCTAACAAAATATCCTTCTTTTTAAAGAACTTTCAGGTAGAACACTTGTAGCACAAGTCATAGAATTACCTTGCTTGAAACAAAGCCCCTCCAAGAATGTCTCCGATAGTATAATAATAACTGGGAATTTCACACAGGATTGTAAGTCCAAGAATTCAACAAGAAACACATTTTAGGAAGAAGTCATATTCTTCTTGGAAGATGACTGCCTTCCAGCTCAAAGGGTCCAACTTCAAGGCCAGCCCATGACAACCGTTAAGAAAAAAAGAAAAACAAACTTTTGATGGGGCATATTTAAATGGATTAATGTGGTTGCTGGAGGGAGGATTAAAGCTGTTAATATAGCTGAGTTTAAAAATGGTTTGAACATGTTTCTGAAGGAAACGTATATATAAACCATTATTAAAGTAGACTGGGGAAATCCACTGCTTACCCCTGGGATAAGCAGCATGGAATCTGTTTACCTTTTGGGAACCTGACAGGTACTTGTGACCTGGATTGGCCACTATTGGAAAAACGATACTGGGCTTGATGGACCTTTGGTTTGAACTAGAATGGCATATCTTATATCCATATGTTCTTATCCCAGAGATGCATCTAAGGAGAAAGACAGCAGGGAGGGGTGTCCAATTCAGGAAGGCCTATTTGAGATGATGTTTAGGGGATTCTACCTCCCTTGTGGACATGATCCTCTGCTCTTCTACCTATATTGTCTATCATTTCTGGTGACAGTCTTGAGTTAGGACTGATGGAGCTCCATGCTTACAAATAAGACACATGACAGCACTGTTAACAAAATAGAAACCTTTAAAAAAACAGGGAGTAGGAGGTGAACATTAAAGACCCTACAGAATTAAGGAGATGGGGGTTGGCTTAAGGAGACTGGTGTATGGGCCATGAGAGGAGATCCTCATTCTTCAGAGCAGACATGATCATAATCAAGTATCTGCTGTTAAGCATGGAGAATTCTCTCAGTGGTTGCATTCAGTTTACTGACTTTCCTCTTCATGTTGGTAACCCATTGGATCATCATTAAAGGGTCCAGAGAATTAAATGGCTGCCTTTGGGGCTAGCATGGGCAGCTGGCTGCCAGTAGGGAAAGGCAGGACCTCAAAATTGAGCAATGGAGGACCATTTCCTGACCTACATCATCATCTTCCTGGGGTAAAACAGTGGGTAGCCCATGGAGGAAAGGAGCAGATGGAGGGGAGAAATAGTTGGGGGGGGGGGGACGTTCAGCCACTGCTGTTCTGGTAGCCATGGTGGTGATAGTGTGGCTTCTGATGGCATCCTGACTGCTGCCTCCTCTACTGGTGTTGACAGGGATGTGGGTGGGTGTTGGGCCTGTCTCTTTGTCTGCATCCTCAGCATCACCTGAAAGAGATGAAGAAGGTATCTTTTCTTTACCTGGAAAGGATTAAGAAGGGTGAGTTGAGTGCACAAGACAAATGATTAGATGTATAAGACTAATTATTCAGGAATGAATTAGTTGTTTGGGCAAAGAGTAGATTAATCCTAGCAGCAAGCTAGTGTGAAAGAGATTGGAAAAGGAATAATGGGTTCATGTGTTGTTAACTGGGAATGCAAGGCTGTAGATGAGTAGGTCAAGATAAGGTTCAAGTTGGGGGGAGTCATCAGGCAGATCACATCATCAGAAGCTAACTTGGAATGGGCAATGCAAAGGGGCTGTGTTAGGAAGTTGACCGTGATTCCTTAGTGGCAATAGCAGCTATAAGGTCTTTGGATAAGGTGCACATATATTTCTAGTGGAGGAGTAGCCTAGTAGTTAGAACAATTGCCTAGTACCTAGAAGAGCAAGGCTTTGTTTCCTACTAGCACTCCTTGTGACCTTGGGCAAGTCACTTTCCATTGCCTTGGAAGACAAGTTTTGACAATCTACGTTCGGTGATACATTGCCAAGAAAACCCTGAGGTAGTTGCATCACCTGGAGTCAACACTGACTTGACAGCACTAAAAAAACCATTTCTACATATGGCCAATACATGCAAACTCTGAAGTGCAGAGATATGCCTGTGTTATAAACTGTGCAGTTCCCATCACACCATTTATCAAATACCAATGTACTTTCATTGTCCCAATTTGCACACCAAGCATTAATTGACTTCTATAGAAACTATGCCCCATGAGTATCGATCATGGATCTGGTAGTAAGAACTTAGAAGTATTGTTGTAGTAGGGGTTCAGGCTGAACATACTGCTCATGAAAACTACATTATCAATACTATAATAACATTATGCAAATGCAACATGTGCCTTTGAGTCAATGCTGACCCAGAAACCCCTGGGTTTTCTTGGCAGTGTGACTGGAAGTAGATTGCCAGGCCTTTCTTTTGAGGCAATGGAGGGTTAAGGGACTTGCCCATGGCCACAAGGAGTGCTAGTGGGAATCAAACCCTGGTTTTTTGGTTATCAAGCCAGTGTTCTAACCACTAGGCTACTCATCCACTTTTATGATAGTGTTGTATATAATGGCATAGAGTAGAGGAGAAGCCTAGTAGTTAGAGCAACTGCCTAGTACCCAGAAGATCAAGGGTTCAATTCCCACTGGCACTCCTAGTGACCTTGGGCAAGTCACTTTACCCTCCATTGCCTCAGAAGAAAAGGCTGGCAATCTACTTCCAGTGATACATTGCCAAGAAAACCCAGAGGTAGCTGGGTTGCTATGAGTCAACCCTGACTTGATTACACAAAAAAAAAATAGTGGCTGGTACACAGCTTTACTGCTGACTAGGATGAAAGAAGATAAGAGGTCCATCAAGTCACTCCACTTCCAATCTAACATAAACTCAGCCATACCCTCAACTGGTATGTGCTGGCAGTTAATACTCTTTCCAAAGAAACTGCAGACCAGAGACAAAGCTGATGGTCTTCAATCCAGGTTAAGCAGTAATTACTAGCACATGCTTTTTCAAGAAGGGATTATTTCTTTCAGAAAATCATGTTTCTTTGCTGTGGGGAGGTTGAGATTTTTAACTATATTTTTGGAAAGGCAGCAGCTGGCATAAACATTCTGAACTGGTAACAGCATGCCTGGCTCTTGTTCAAATATCTTTTAAATTCCAATAATCTTGCTGGATTTTAATTTATTTTTGTTTAGAAAGTTTTTGTAAATAAGAATAGGAGTCAATAACATTAAATTACAAAAATGAGAAGCAAATTTGAAAAGTGGTACCTGCTAGTTTGGTTCAATGCAATTTTAATTGGATTGTAGTTGGGGGTGAGGGAAGATAAGGGGAGCTTTGGTCAGATGATAGGTTAATGTTTATATCATAGTATTGCTCATTTTATTTGTTGTTAAGTTGTTACGTAGTTGTGTTGTTGAAGTTCATTATAACCTTTCACAGGTATCAATACAAATTAAATTTAAAAAATAATACGTCATAGAAACAGAAACTGGAGTCCTTTTAGACTAACAGACCTTTGAAAGGACCAACAAAAAATATGGAGTGTATAAGCTTTTGAGATTGCATACGTTTCTTCTTCAGAGCTACATTAAGGAAAGGAATCACAATAAGTCGTCAAGTGAAAAATGATGCTCACGTATGGAATACATCAGGAAAGGGTGATTGCACTTTGCTGAATTAATGAATAAAAGCAAATTGGAAATTAAGTTGGGATGTAAATGAGCCAAAGAAATGTTATAACAACGAAAGAATTCAAAAAGGCCATTTCAGAGACTTGCTGAAGTTGTGTGCTCCTAGTGGTTGACAATTTGTTTTGAATTAGAAGAAAGAGAGAATTTTCAAGACATTTAAGATATGAATAACAAATGTGATGGTATATGTATACTACATGAAGCTGGAAAGGAGGAAATGTAAGGGAGAAATGTGAAGATAAATATAACCAAGGTTTAAGAATAGAGAAGAAAGTTTTAAAGATAGACCACTACAGCTTCCAGAAGCCAAAGGGAGGAGTCAACAGATTAATGAAAACCAGCTGGTTCCCAGGAGATGTCAGAAGCCTTCAAGATCTGCAGGAGGTAAACTGACTGAAGCATTTTGGGGCTAAGAGAAAATTGCAGTTTAGGTACTGAGTAAAATTGCTGAGTTTAAACCAGACAGAAAAGTTAGCAGAGCCTAGTACATGGTTTATGGTTTATTTAGCTTACTATACCGCCTTTTGCCAAGTATACAAAGCAGTTTACAAATATACTAAAAAAAGACGAGTTGAGAGAAAGGAAAAAAGGAGCTCCATCACTTTACAGGACAGTGTAGGCAAAGAGAAAAGAGTGAGAGGGAAAACATGCAGCAGAGTCAGACACTAAAGAAAAGGACAATCAGTCAACATAACAGGTAAACTCCAGAGTTCTTTCATTTGGGGACAATGCATGGCTCTCCCCCATTAAAGTTTTGCTTATTCCTGAAGGTCAAATGCGTGTCTAAAGGTGAGGACTGTAGATTATCAGTTGGGAGGGCACTCCAATGAAGGAGCAAGGAAGAAAAAGGCGGAATGCCTCTAGGTCTCATACCTGGAAGGCATCGCCTCTTGCCATGCATAGAATGGAAGGAACAGGCAGGACACTATGGTATGACAAGGGATGAGAGATATGCTGGGGCCCGTTGATGTAAAGCTTCATAAGTGAGAAGAGCTTTATAGTAAATGCAAAATATAACTGGTAGCCAATAATGCTGAATAAACACTGGTGTTCCAAGATCATATTTGCGGGCTTGTATAAGCATGCAGATGGCAGTATTTTGCACCGATTGGAGTCTTCTAATTCCAAGGGAGGACAAACCAGTAATATCAGAATTGCATTATTCTAGTTTAGAGATTAGTGTACCGATAATGGTAAACTGTGCTTATGTTTCTAGAAAAGGTCGGATTGCCTGGAATTGGTTCAGGAAATTAAATGAGGACTTGACTATTTGATTGATATAGTGTTGAAAAGATAGATCAGAGTCCAGAAAGACACCTAAGTATCTGATGGAGGAGATGAGGGCAATGAGGAAGCCCTGGATTGCTGGGGCTATGTCAGGAACAGGAGCACCCCCCAGTTAACCACATGGCTGTGGATTTATCAGGATTTAACTGTAGGCAATTGGCTTTAGCCAGTCCAAGATCAGGCTTAGACAATAATTAATGGTAGTCAAGTTGAGGGTGATGCTATCAATGATTGAGACGGGAAGGATATCGTCTGCGTATATATATGCTGTGACCCCCAGGCTCTGTATCAGGGTGAGTAATAGACTCAGAAAGACATTAAAGAGTATGGGGGCAAGAATAGAGCCCTGAGGAACCCCACACGGAAGGGGAAGTGATTGAGAAGACTACCAGAGGTCTGTAAAGAGAATGAATGAGAGGCTAAGGACACCACAAGATCCTGGTTATCTGAATCCAAGGCATCACTTAGGAGAGACACGACAATGGTCTTGGTGCTGTATTCCGCTCAGAAACCTGATTGCCAGGGATGCAGAGATAAATTTGGATTGGACTGCTGAGGTTTCACCTGACTATTAGCAGGATTACAAAGCTAAAGATGAGCAGTTATTCAAGTTTTTCAAAGCTAGTAATAGACTGGGTTACTGAAGTGGCTGCAGTAGGAAGTGGGTGTGGACTGGGATCTTGAGCCCAGTTCTATGGGAGGGCTTCAAAATCGAGGTGTGCTTGGACAACTCTCCACTTACTCTTAAAAAATGCAGAGAATTTCAAGAGGTCACTCGCAAGCTGAGAGCCAAGACATTATATATTGTTGGCTGTATCTGGAGGGCCTTGCTTTCACTATTAGTGGCTTTACTACTTGGATGTCATTTGTTAAAGCAACAGTGCAGGCACTCAAGTAAGCCTTCTACAAGAACTTGTCTGAAGTGACTCCAGCAGAGTTAAATATACCCATGCCTGTTCGAAAATGGCAGAGTACTCCTAAAAAAGGGAAGAATCTGCAGCTGTTGGAGGAAGAGTGATCTGGAGCCCTGAGTAATGTGGGCTGATTAACTAGATTGATGTGAGCATATGCAAATGGTGTAGAATGCCGTTTTCCTTATCTGACTCTTGTTACTTTTTTGATTTTTGGGGGAACACTGCTGATGTTATTAAAAGGTGTTTTTGCCTAATGGTGAAAGGGAAGGATGATTGAAGGTTCAGTATATGAAAGCTATGTGGCTGTCAGGTGGATGGCACATGTCTCTGGAGTTGTTAGTTGGGCTGCAGTGGGTTATGGGACAGTACAATGATGATGCACTTTGGGTGGGGGGAAGAGGAGGTGGGAAGGGATAATGTATATAAGGGCATATGGGTGGGCAGAGTGTGAAGAGATCTATGGGTGGGTTATTTATTTGGAAGTATGTATGGGTTCTGGGTTGGCTGAATGAGAGACAGTAGAGGGGAGGCAGTGTAGTTGGTAGAGAATAAGAGGATAGTGTGGAGATGATGGCATTGCATGTGGTCTCACTTAATGAATGGGGACTTAATTTCCTTATGAAAGGCTCTCGGCTTTTTTGGGAGATGTAGATCTTGAAGGCGGATATGTTATTCCTTCAGGAGACACATTTCTGCAGGTTTATGAGGGCCTTGTAAGACAAGTCATATCCCAATGCCTCCAATGCTCAGACATTATGAAAGGGGGATATTGCAATTTTGTTGCATGGGGCACTAAGAGTGTTGGCCATGGAGACAAAAAAAAAATCCTGAAGCGAGGTATATTGGGGTTATCTTGGAGTTGGAAGATAACTCTGTCCTTATCTTAGTTAATGTTTATGCTCCAATTATGGGGCTAGGGGCTTTTCTTGGAGAGGTATCTGAAATGTTGGATCTGTTAGCTCTGGGGTCGGTGTTGGTGGTGGAAGACCTTAATGCTGCAGTCCACCCACTATTGGATAACTGTAGGAGGGCTGTTGGAGAAAATACTACAGGGGAGAAAATGCTGAAGACTTTTATGTGACAACATAAAATGTTTGATGTTTGGCAAAGTCTGCAACAACATAACCAGAACTAAACTTTTTTTTCTAATGTGCATAGGACCTATTCCCACATTAGCATGTTTTCACAAAATTGGATGATGGAGAACATGTCTTGGATGCCCAAGTGGATTCCATTACTTGGTCTGATCATGCTCCTAATACTCATGGAAATTAGAAGAGGGGGCAGGCAAAAATAGGTCAGTGGATTTTCAATGAGTTGCTGTTAAATGATCCCATCATTGTAGCCAAGGTCCATGAGGAAATTGTATTTTATTTTAGCGCCAATGACAATGATGAGGTACGGTTGGTGACACTGTGGGAGTGCCTTAAAGCTGTTCTGCAGGGAAAATTTATTGCATGGAGCTCTAGGAAGAAGAGGGCCAAGCTGGAGCAGGAACATGGTTGATACTAGGGTTTCGGGTGTCCCCCTGCAACCTATAAATCGGTGCCCTCCTTACTCATTAGCTGATGACCTATGGCTGCATACAAAATATTGTTTTCTCACTTTTTTATTTTTTACTTCGCTTTTTTTTTCTTATCTTTCAGCATTTTGGTGTCCTCAAATGTTGACGCCCCCCCTCCCTCCCTCCCTCCCTCACCACCTCACCATGCTTACCTTGCTTACTGTGTTATGCCATCCCTGAACAGGAGGTAAATTTGTGTGGAATCCCAACATTAACAGGATAGAGACCAAACTGGTCTTAAAAAACTGTTGTGGGTGCATGAGATGTTGAAAGCTCTTCAAGTTGACGATATTGAATTTTAAGTTGAGGCTGGCCTGAGAACATTTCTTTGAGGAAGACAATAAGGCTGGGAAATTGTTGGCTGGAAAACTGTTGGCCAGGAAACTGAAAGCACATTGGATTTGTAGCCAGGTTTGGGTTTTAAGGGATGTAATGGGCAATGTGCTAATGAAAGAACCTGAAATTAGGGAGGGATTCACTCAATTCTATGAGAAGTTATATTTATTTATTTAGACATACTTGTATACCACCTTATCCTACAATCAAAGTGGTTACATCACATCACAATTGGGTTACATTCAACATGTGGGTGCTTTACAACATTTAACATGAGGGTATTTAACAACATTAGGACAACACAATTTGAGGGTTACATTCATCATGATGGTGTCGTGAGTCTAGCTGGGTTGGTCAGGTATTGAGTTTGCAGTGGGGTGTACGTTGCAGTCCCGCTCAGGTGGGGGATGTTGTGTATCTGGTGGGGACTGTTGTCTATCTGCTCGTACGTTTCTGTGAAGAGCAGGGTTTTAATGGCCTTGCGGAAATCTGTAATGTCCTCTAATTCCTTTAGGCTGGTTGGGAGGGAGTGCCATAGTGTGGATGCCATTAATGATGGAGCTCTTCTTGACGTATTTTGTTTAGACTTGTGATATCCTGAAGGTGTGCTGATCATGTTGTCATAATTGTTCCTTCTTGGTCTATTACTGATGTTCCTTGTTACAATTTCTTGTAGTACATCTGCTGAAAGGTGGTGGATGATCTTAAAGATGATCAGGATTATTTTAAATTTTACCCTGGCTACAATTGATAGCCAGTGTAGTTGCTGTAAGATAGGGGTGATGTGTTCTGATCTTGGGGTGTCAGTGATGATGCATGCTGTAGTGTTTTGCACCATTTGGAGTGGGTGTAAGGTCTGCTGGGGGAGGCCTTGATATAAAGAATCTCCATAGTCAAGCAGAGGTGTGATGAATGCTTGGCATACTGTGTGGAAGTGGTCCTGGCGGAGTGGTGGTTTTATCTTTCTTATGGTCCTCAAATGTTGATAGGTCTTGTTTGCGGTTTTGGCCATATGAGATTTCATGTTCAGAGCTCTGTCCATTGTGATGCCCACGTACCTAACTTCATCTTTGACTATTATAAGTTTGTTTAGAATGCTGATATTCTGTGGTGGAATGAAGCTAGGGTTCCTGGTGATGAACATTGCCTTAGTTTTATTGAAGTTGACCGTCAGGTTATTGTCTGTGAGCCAGACATTCATGTCTTCAAGGCATTTAGTTATTGCTGTGGTGTTAAGTGCTAGCAGATTGATTGGGGCATACACCATGATGTCGTCGGCATATATGTGATAGTGGAGTTTGTGTCGTCTGAAGATGTTGCATATGGGTTGGATGTAAATATTGAAGAACATTGATTGCAAAGCAGATCCCTGAGGTATTCCTTGCATTGCGGTGAACTGCAATGATTTATCTTGGTTGCATTTGACTTGCTGTGTTCGATCTTCCAGGTATGATGTGAACCATTTCAGAGTGTTCTTGTGCAATCCTATCTGCTGCAGGCATTGTAGTAATCTAGCGTGGGACACTGTGTCAAAGGCTGCCAAAATGTCTATGAATACTAGCAGGAATCCATTCTGTATATTATCTATACCTCGTATGAGGTTGTCAAAGAGTGATGTGAGTAGCGTTTCCACACCGTGCCGGGGTTTAAATCCATGCTGACGAATGTCTAGTGGGGCATTCATGTCAATGTGGTCCTGAAGTTGTTTTTGTACTGTCTTTTCAACTATTTTCGCAAGGAACGGTAAACTGGAGATGGGACGGCATGATTTTGGTTCAGATAGGCTTAGGTTATTACCTTTCAGTATTAGTCGTATCATGGCGTGCTTGAGGGACTGCGGCATGTGTCCTTCTTGGAGTGAGTCTTTAACAATTTTATGAATGTGCTGGGATAGCTGGCTTCTTGTAACTTTTATCCAAGCCACTGGGCAAGGGTCTGCTGGTGAGGTTGATGTATTGAGCCCATGTATTATGTCCTCGATTTGGTATTCTGATGGTATGCTGAAATTCTCCCAGGTATGATGTTGCTCTTTCATTTCATAATCATCCCTTTGTTGTATGGTGGAGCATGTCTGGGTATGATTTTTCGCTCTCATGTAATCAGCAAAGTTCTGTGGATCAAGATGATGGGTACATTGCTGTGTGGTATTCTTAGTGAGCTTTTGGACAATTCTGAATAGTTCTCTTGGTTTATTGATAGACTTCATGATTAGATTGGTGTGGTGCTGTTGTTTGCGCTCATTTATCAGATTGTTATATTCTAGTAGTTTAGTTCTATATAGAGTCAGGGAGTTATGCGACTTGTCTCGCCTCCATTTTCTCTCCAGTCTTCGGAGAATGCGCTTTGCATCTCTGATATCATTTGAGTACCATGGGGCGTTGAGTCTCCTTTGTGTTTGTGGCTTTGTGCTCATAGGGGCTGATGCTGCATTAGATATTATGGAGTTCCATTTCTCTATGCTTTGGTCGCATTCTTGCTGGAGTTGTGGGATGATTTCTTCTATGAATGAGTCTTTATTGAAGGCTCTATATTGTCTGGTGATATGAAGTACTCTCTTCTTCTATGTGTTGGTTGGAATTGTTTAGGGCCAGGGTGAATTCTATCATGTAATGATCTGACCAAGGGACTGGGGTGATTGTTGGTGTTGTGGTTTTGCCCTGTTCCACCAAGTGCATTGGAATGAAGACCATATCTAGTACTGTGCCATGCTGGTTCATTGGGGCATTGATTGTCTGCTATATTTTAGTGACTCCATGGCTTTTAAGAATGTTGCAGCTTCTTTGGTGGGTGCAGAGGTCAGGTTGTAGTCTCCTAGTATAATGAGGGGTTTATGTTTTGTGTTATATGCACATATTGCTTCAAGTACCGTGGAGAGATGTTCAGTTGTGGCTCCAGGAAGCCTGTAGGTGAGGGAGAAGCTTAAGTACTTGTTAGCTATGGTGACTGTGTTGGATTCAGTTGTATTAGTGCTGGAGATTGTTTTAAATCTGTATTCCTTTCTGGCCAGTATTAGCACCCCTCCTCCTCTCTTATGTTCTCTGACGCAGTTGAAGGCAGAGTAGTCTGTAGGGGTTACTTGGTTTAATATTACCTGGTCAGAGTCATCCAACCAAGTCTCTGTGATGCAGATTATATCCAGTTTTTTATCGAGGATGAGGTCTATGATAGTGTTTGGTTTATTCCTAATTGATCTTGCGTTTATTAAGGCACATTTAATTTTATCTGTTAAGATTGGGTTGGTATGTACCCTGTTTGTGGGGTTACTGGGTGTAGTATGTGCGGCATTATGCAGTCTGTGAGCTGTAGGCTTGGTATGCTTGTGCTCTTTATGGCTGGAGGAGCCTAGTACCCATGCAGTTTGGTTGGTATATAGATGGGGCAGGGGGAATTGCTGGTTGGGTCCAATGCACTGTGAGAAGGTTGCGAATGCGTGGAGGAATGTCAGATAGGCCATAAGCTAGTAGAGAGTGGATTGCATTTTTGTGAGTTACTGTTGTAGGATCTGCTTGAATTGTGTCAAGGTAGGGGTAGGTGTTTGATCCTTATCTTGTGTCTTTAACTTGCCTATTTTCTTTGGTCGGAATTTCCTCCCACCATGAGACTCAAGTTTGATGATAGGTTCTGTTTGCTGCGCAGTATGCTATTATACAATTAGTGAAGTATTAAACAAGCATACAAGCAACGGATTAGGGTAGCAATGGGATTAAAAGACAAAGTAACTATGTTATCTACAGTGGCTAAGCAGTATTTGTTAACTATAGGGAGGAGGCCCCCCGGGGGGGGGGGAGCTGGAGGAGGGTAATGGAGATGGTTTTGTTCTGTCTGAAGGATGAAGAGTGCAAAAAGCTTAATGGCCCAAATAGTGCCCTTGAGGTCGAGGGGGCAATTAAAGTTTTGGTCAATGGGAAGGACCCAGGCATGGATGGACTAACTGCAGGTTTAGCTTGTTTGTCTAATAACTTTGTGGAGCAGGATGCAGTGACGCCGACCATGAGGGGGGCCTGTATTTCGGTGATTCCAAAAGAGGGCAAAGATGAAACAGTGTATAGTTCCTACTGCCCTATCTCATTGCTCAACCTGGATGGGAAACGTTTTACCAAAGTCCTGGCAGGTCACCTTCAAAGAGTGATAACCAAATTAGTGCATCTAGATCAATCTGGGTTTATTCCAGGGTGTCAGGCAGCAGACATTGCGCGCAAAATTCTGAATCTGAAATAGTACGTGCAGAAGAGCACAAACCTGACTGTGCTTCTTGTCCTGGATGATGAAAAAGCATTTCATAGGGTGAGCTGGTCATTTTTATTCAAGATTCTTTAGTGTATGGAGATGGGGGAGAACTGTGTAATGTGGTTTCAGGCTCTACATCAACAGTCCAAATCCTCCTTAGGTCAATGGATGGCTTTTTGACTTTTTCCCTCTGGTGGGTGGGACCAGGTAGGGCTTTGTACTTAGAATATGGTTAACAGATTTTTGGAGAGCAAATCTGTGACCCTGGACAGGGCTGAACTGGACTGGGAGGAGCAGGGGTCCTCCCTTCTTGGCAGGGCCGACGCAAGGAAATGAAGTGCCCTAGGCAAACCTCATCCCTTGCGCCCCCCTCCCCTCCAGTGCCCATTGCCACTGCTGTCGCCTTTCTCCGGGACATAGAGTGGTGGCAAGCAGCAAGCAGCCCTGCAGCGCTTACCTTGTAGCTTTGGCAGTGGGGAGCTATATGTTTCTGCCCCCTCGGACTGCCCAATGATGACTTCCTGTTTACAAACAGAATATCTGCATCAGGTGCTGGAGGGGTAGAAGCAAACAGCCCCGTGGCACAAAGGTTTGAAGGTAAGCTCTACGGGGCTGTTTGCTGCTATTGTCAGCACTCTATGTCCCAGACAGGGGCATCAGAGTTGGTGATGGTGCCCCAGAGAGTCGACACTCTAAGCGGCTGCCTAGTTTGCCTAATCGTAGCACCAGCCCTGCTCCTTGGGCATCTTTTCCCCAAATATTTCAAAATGACAGGTCTAAATAGAATTCAATCATTTCAAAAGTAAAAAAAAAAGACAGGATCAGCCTTTCTCAACTTATAAGATCGCATTCACATGCATATATGTTCACTGTTAATGTTATTTTAAACTTAGGGAGAAATATTCTAAATAGCGGTAAAATCCCTCCTCTTTTTTCAGAAAAGAAGATCATTTTACATCTTCTCCTTCCGGGATTGAGAATACTGTATTAGAGTGGTCTGTAGGAGAAGCAAAATCCTTTTGCCTCTGTCCCCACTGGAATTGGGGCAGGAGGTGGTTTTAGTCCATGGAGCTTGGAACACTATCTCAAAATTGGGGACATCTGGTAACTTTAACTTAGAACCATTAGCCTGTAGCATTTGGAATAATTTGGATATTGGGGGAGGGGAGTGCAGATTGGAAATACAGAATACAAATTGGCCCTTTTCGCCGATGATGTAATTTTGAGCCTGATGAAAGCATTAATATTGTTGCTGATACAGATGTGAGAATTAGAGGCATTTGACACTTTTTCAGGGTTCAAGATTAATAGGAGCAAGTCAGAGGCAATAAATGCCCAGCTGGTTGGAGAAGCGCGTTTTGGGTTTCACTGCTGAACTTCTCCTGATGCAGATAAGTTACATTTTCTTATCAAAACACAATATTGTGTCAGTTTTGGCTTTGTTGATATCACTTTTTGGTATATTATCTTTAAGACAAATATTTTTGAGTTTGGGTTGAAATGGATACACCTTAAGTTGTTTAAGGTGTTATATTTATTTAACACTATAAAACAACGGACCAATGATGAACTTTGAGCATAACTAGTAGTGGCCTTGAAGGGCTTTTATACTAGAAGGCCAGTAGGCTTGTATAAGCTCACCTATGGTTGAGGTCCCTTGTTAAATTATAGTAATCTAGGTGTTTTGTTTTTTTCTTAATATAAAATATAAAGCAGAGTATGGCTGTGTAAAAATGAAGCAATGACATTCATTCACAGCTAGTTGGACTCTCCCTTCTGGGTAGAGAACCCCTCTTCACTGCTCCTTTCCCCGGAGCGTCTCATAGAGTTGTACGTTAGACTTGGACATGATTGCAAACTTCACATCTTTAGGCCTGATCCTCCCTGTCTTTGCTTTGTATATTCTCCTCTCTTGTTCTTGCACATCGGGTGCGTGCCCCCTCCCCCCCCCCCCCACGGTGGGAAAGAAGAGGTGCACCCGATGTGCAAGTCGCACAGGGCGCGATTTACACTCGGTACAGCCCTGCAGGAGGAAGCAGGAAAAATGGAGCCTTGGAGATGAAAGGAGCCCTGGTCCTGGAACAAGAGAGGACAGGACCATACCTTAGCCCTGTGCGAGCGGTGCAGCCACACAGGGCGCAAAGGCTTAAGGGGTGCATTTTAGCTGTCTGCCGTTGCCTGCTGAGAGAAGAAAAAGTGGCGGCAGCAGGCAAAACGGCAGACAGCTAAAATGCGCCCCTTAAGCCTTTGCGCCCTGTGTGGCTGCACTGCTCGCACAGGGCTAGGTACGGTCCTGTTCTCCTGTACTCCTTGAGTGTCCTTGCAACTATTTTGCTCTGTTTTGATTAACATCTCATTCTTTCTCTTCAGGACATCCAAAACGAAAAACTGAATGTCATTAAAAACATAGTTACATTGTGCCACACATAATCGTGTTTTTAGTGACCTTCATTTTCCTGTTTCGGATGTACCGATGTCCTGGAGAGGAGGGCATAGGGAGCAGATGGTAAAATATAGCAAAATATATCTTTGAACTCAACACACCCTATGAACTTGAAACAGGAAATAGATTTTAAGGGTTTTATTTAGTACATTTTGAACATTTTAACACTATCAAGATTTCAATTTTATGTGTGAAGCTCATAATCTTATCTCATTCTGCTTTTATATAAATATGGTTTTTGTTATGTAAGATTAAATTTATATTGGAAACGTTTAACATATTTTGAATTCAGTTTTAATATATTTATGACATTGGAAATTATAACAAACATAAGTTTAATTAATGCCATATCAATTTGATATTTTTATGAATTGGACAATGTTTTATAAAACTAATTGATTTATCGGATCCTCGATAATATTTAATTTAATTATCTTTAAGGATGCTCCAACCCAGTTTCAGAATGGCCAACTCAGCCCCCTAATGGTAGTCTTGGGGGGGGGAGGGGGGGTAGCTTGAGAAGCCAAGCAGGGTAAAGAGTTCATTTGTCAATGAGAGTAGGTGTGGAGGGGCGTCTTTTCTTATAGCACTGGCCTGGCCCTTTAAAAGACAGAAGGCTGGACGAGGGGCCTGCTGCCTTTGCATGGAAATTTAAATTTAATGCACCTTTAACTAACCTGTGCTGCTGAAGGACCGTAGGTTAGTGAATAACGTATTAAATGTTGCTGCAGTAAAATAACACTTTTTAATGCAGCTTAGCAACTGGAACCCTAAATTATATCTGCAATTTGTGCAGGCCACCTAGATGTATAATTTGTATGTCCAGTAGCTGAATATCACCATTTAGACATATAGGGCCTGAGGTGGCTAGCACGATTACAGCGCTGAACACTAAACCCGGATATTCAATGCCGGGGTCATATCCAGTCACTAGCATTGAACATCTGGGTCAGTCATGGAAGCAAGAAGCTGACCAGGCAGAGGCGATAGTCAGCCACTGCCTGGTTGTCTTTAGCAGCAAAAGTTAGGACAGCTTTTGCTGCGCCTTATTTCTGCTGACGACGGAGAACTGGACAGTGGCTGAATATCGTCTCTGTCTGGCTATCTCCAGGTACTGCCCATGGAATGCCCCAGAACTCCCCAGTGCTACTTGGTTAGCATTTAGACACGGATATTCAGTGGCATGAACCGTGTTTATGCTGCTGAATATCCTCTTAGGAACATTTGTACAGTTTATAGACCTGCAAACCATGTAAATGCCTTTGAATATCAGGCCCATAAGTTACACATATAAACGGCACTATCCCAGATAATAATTTATACATTCAAAATTAACCATTCAAGTGATGCTGATTTTTTTAAATTAAAAGACACTTAGGGGTATGTTTACTAAACTGCGTTAGTGCAATTCGTGTTAGGAGCCGCGGTAGTGACAGAAACCCCAAATAAGGACATGGGCGGTACATCGTTACCACTAATGCGCGTTCCAAAAACTAACGAGCGTTACAGGGCGCCGTGGCGCGTTACTGCATGTTAATCATAAGAAGGCGTACAGACACAAAGCACTGAAACAGAGCGGTAGCACAATGGTTACGGTACTGACCGCTGTTACAGTCAGCATGGGTTTGAGTCCCCAGTGTGCCTAACGCAGAAGGCTGGCCCAGGCATCACCCTGTACATTACATAGGGAATGAGGAGGCATGTTTTTCTTTACGTTGAGTAGTGGTGTCAGAAACACACCCTCGGAGTGTGCCTAGCCACGTACGTTGGTGCGTGCATGGCTGCGTGCGTTGGTACGGGCGTAGCCCCGTGCGTAGCTGCGTGTGTTGGTGCGTGCGTATAATCGTGCATGGGTACATGTGTTTTTACCAGCGTGGGCACCTTATATTACAGACTCTTTAGGTCTTGCACCTATGCATTATGCTAACAGATGTACGTGTGATGGCCTATGGTTTATCAGAGCCTGTGAACAGATGCTGGATTTTCACAGGGTTGGATTGTGCCAGTCACACCCATGATGCACTGCACATGCAAATCAGCTGTCCACAGATACACACCATGGGGAATGCAGCTCCACAGCACCTCGGCCTGGTAGGGGGAACTGACCCTGTGCACCCCCACAGCACCTCGGCCTGGTAGGGGGTACTGACCATGTGTTGTACTGGCACAGAGTAGCTACACACCGTCACATTGTGCGGGTACTGTGCTCACCCTGAGGGTGCAGTGACGCGCCCAGTACCAGGTCCACAGCACCATCCATGGCTGAAAGAGGCCATGGCGCAGGTCCAAATCAGTGTTAATGTGTGAGATAGGTAGTTTCTGCAGAAACACCGTGGATATCTCTGTCTGTTTCAGTCAGGTGTAGCCCCCATGGACCCCCAGGTGGCCCATGTACCACCCCCCCCCCCCCAGGGCCAAGGGTGGCAAACAGGGTCTCCTAACAATAGATCCACATTCTACCTCCCTGCAAAGGTGGCAGTAGTGGGGAACATCAACCCCAGTCCTGCTGAGGAACAGACACCCCACAGGGCAGTCAATGCAGCTCTGTACACATCCATAACACAATAGCAGACAGACATTAGGCCTGGATATGGTAAGCTGCACCCCACCACTATCTGATATTCTCCTGCTACAAGCCATCAGCCACTGCACCCTGCAAGCCACTCCATCAAGACACATACCAGCTGCAAACAGCCTGCTAGTTAGTCAATAGTGCATGCACCCAGAACTGGGATGTCAGCATACACAGCAAGCAAATAAATCAGTGACTGGGCCGCAAAAGGACACCCATATCTATCACATGAGAGAAATACTGTATAGCACTATGGGGGTGCCTAGCCATGCTGTGGTCACTGCACAGTCAGGGTGAGAGTGATCTCTCAGCAGGACATACTGAGGTCACCCTGTCTGTGTAGGTGGTGGCCGGGCACTAAAATGTCCCAGTCAGTGCCCTATGCCCTGTGCAGATGCACCTTGGCCAGGCCACCCTGTCTGGCCTATACCCATGGTACCTTGCTCCTCATTTTGCACATTGGCAGTGCTGGCAACATTGCTGGCAGTGTGGGCTGTGGAAGGTGTTTGCAGCCACCACACACTGGATAGACAGACAGCCACCCCCACACCTATGCCAGCATTGTGCTACTATAGAGGTGTTCAGCAGCCATACCCACCACACCAGTCCTGGGCACAGTACAGGCATGGATATGGTACACAATACTGTTGGGGGTCACTCCCCAGGGTGGTAAACACAATCAGAGACCAGACCTGCAGCACACACCGCAGACATCAGAATGATTGTTATGGTGGAGCTCAATGAGCAAAATGTGCTTAATGTAGGCATTGATATCTGCCAGTTATCATAGGAAACGTTTGATGGCTGTGTACCATATACCCAGGTGTAGGGTGGCATTGCTAAGGTATGCAACTGCTAGTATTGGGAGATACAGGCAGGGCCCAATGTCCTGCCTCTCCAGGAGGCATTGGCCAATGGGGCCTGTGGGTGTGGGTGTGGGTGTGTCTGGCCCTGTTGGCTGCTGCTTTACGGCAGAGTTTCCCAACTCCAGTCCTGGTGTTCCAAACACTGTTCGGGTTTTCATGCTGTCCCTCATAAATATGCATGAGCTACATCTGCATACCATGGGGGTGGTGCATAGATATGCAGCACAGGCATCTTTATTAGAGGCAGCATGGAACCTGAATGGTGTGGGGCCCACCAGGACTGCATATGTGAGACTCTGCTCTAGGTAATGCGCCTGTTTATGGTGTCTGTGTTTGGTGTGGTAAAATATAGGCGTATTAACCATGCGTATGTTCTCTGCAATAAAGGAATGTCTTTACTATCAATGTTTAGTGGTGGGTAAAACTATGGGGACTGGGTTGGCAGGAGCCCCAGCTGGGATTTGAACCTGTGACCCTCTGGTCTTACAGGCACTGGCTGTGTCCGTTGCACCACACTGCGGCCACAGAGACTGTGCAGTCCCTGGACGTAGGAAAACTGGCCTGACGAGTCAGAAACCCTGCTCTGCACAATTTTACTGTGGGCTCATTTACCGTGTATGAAGACAAACGTGCACATAAACCTCAAAAACGATCTCGAAAACAGGGACACACACCCATAACCAAGCTGGGCAACAATGATATCATTGGGCAACATTAAAAAACACTCCCAGGAAAGCTCCAATAAAATAAAATGATTTTTGAAAGGTTCTACGAAGTGTAGACCCTTCCACACATCATTTATTTTTTTTTTAGCTTTCCTGGGAGTGTTTTTTATTGTTGCCCATTGCTATCACTGTTGCCCAGCTGAATTATAATTTTTACACTGTTTCTTGTGGTCATTCTAAAGTTTTATTTGCAATTTTGTTCTGTGCACATGTATCACACTGCTCACGTTATGTAGGTTTCCCCGGTTTTTCTGTACATTGCTGACGGAAATGGTTTCTCTTCCCTTTAATGCCGTTAACGACAGGTTTTCATTCGCGTTGGAATTGAGCTCTGCACTTCAGCGCGTTAGTGTGAGGGGAGCCTCTCCCCGCCTACTCTCCGCCCATTGACCCCTTCTCTCCGCCCACTCTCCACCTTCTGCGCTGTTTTAACGCGCCGCGGGGCTTTACGATCGTTAACTACGGTTAACGCACGTAGTATGACGTTAACGGTTGTTGGTGCATGATTACGCGCGTTATACTGCACTTACGATCGTTAACGTCGTACAACGCGCGTTATTCACGTTTACCGCACTTTAGTAAACATACCCCTTAATGTGGTTGGTGCTACTGACGATCACTTAAGTGCTTTTGATGTTGCCCTCTGAGCCTGATTTTATAACAGGGATACCTATGTGCCTTTATAAAATAGGCACCTAGAACCTGCTCCAGTAGCACACAAATGCCAATTCACACATTTGCACCCGCACTTACCTCCACAACTCACCCCTGCTCTGCCCTAGACAACTTGGCACATATGTAAGTATATACTGTGGGGAAACTAAGTTGCCATTGTATTGCAAACCAGCACAGATTTGCTCTCCTTAAAGGAATGCATGTGATCTACCTAGATTTCAGCAAAGCCTTTGATACTGTTTCTCATGGGAGGCTTATTAATAAGCTCAACAGCCTGCAGATGGGTCCCAAGGTGGTGAACTGGATCAGAAAATGGTTGACTGACAGATGACAGAAAGTGATGGTAAACGGAACTCACTCGGATGAAAGGAAGGTGCCCAGTGGTGTGCCCAAGGGTTTGGTCCTGGGTCCGGTACTGTTCAGTGTATTTGTGAGTGATATTGCTGAAGGACTGAATGGAAAAGTCTGTCTTTTTGCAGATGACATGAAGATTTGCATCAGAGTGGACCCCCCTGAGGGAGTGGAGAACATGAGGAAAGATCTACAAAAGCTGGAAGAATGGTCTAATGCTTGGCAGTTAAGATTTAATGTGAAGAAGTGCAGTGTCATGCACTTGGGAAGCAGAAATCCAAGGGAATGGTATGTGATAGGGGGCGAGATGTTGGTGTGCATGGACCAGGAGAAGGATCTTGCAGTGATTGTTTCTGAGGATCTCAAAGTGGCGAAACAGTGTGACAAGGCGGTGGCAAAAGCCAGAAGGATGCTGGGTTGCATACAGAGAAGAATTACCAGTAGAAAGGAAGAGGTACTAATGCCACTGTACAAGTCGCTGGTGAGGCCTCACTTGGAATATTGTGTTCAGTTTTGGAGACCATATCTCGCAAGGATATAAAAAGACAGGAAGCGGTTCAGAGGAAGGCAACCAAAATGATTTGGAGCCTGTGCCAGAAGACGTATGAGAAGGGACTTGATGACCTAAATATGTACACTCTGGAGGAGAGGAGGGACAGGGAAGATATGATTCAGACTTTTAAATACTTAAAGAGTATTAATGAACAAACAAACCTCTTCCAAAGATGGGAAAGTTGTAAAACTAGAGGGCATAGCATGAAGCTGCAAGGGGGTAAACTGAAAGGCAATGTCAGAAAATAATTTTTCACTGAAAGGGTAGTGAATGCTTGGAATGCCCTCCCAATGGAAGTGGTGGAGGCAAACACGGTGATGGAATTCAAAATGGCATGGGACAGACACAGTGTATCCATTTATAGCAACAGGATAAAATCAAAATAAACATACTTTATATCACAACAAATAGGGGTGACCTACACGGAGCAGTGGGTACACCCCTTAACAAAGGCATGGGGAGGTGCACCTACTCTTGCAACAGGTGCACCTACTCTTGCCGCCTTGCTGGGTAGACTAGATAGACCATACTGGTCTTTATCTTCTGTCATATACTATGTTATTAGGGAGGAGTGGCCTAGTAGTTATATAGGGAGGAGTGGCCTAGTGGTTTGGGCAAGTTATCTCAGGCTGGAAGGTCAGGGGTTCAAATCCAACTAGAGGACAGCAACCTTGGGTCAGAAGGACTGGGGTTTCTAGTCCCACAGGTGCTCCTTGCGGTCTTGGGCAAGCCACTTAACCCTCCATTGCCCATGCTCCCTGTAAATAGTTATCTCCAAGTTATAATGCCCTGGTTCAATGTAATTTCAGTTTGTTCAATGTAAACCACCTTGATATCATGAAAGGCAGTATATAAGAAATGTTAAATAAATAAATAATAATAAATTATGTTATGTTACTATGTTAGGAGGAAGATTTCTTGTGTATTAAGTGACCCTTTCCTAATCCAGCGGTAGTAAATTCTGGTTCTTGAGACCAACAAACAGTTCTGTTTGTCAGGTTAAATGACTAAGAATATTCATTAGAAGGGTGATTTTATAAACTCTCATGTCTTTAATGTGTGTTTCTCTGTGCACCACTAACGCTTATTGGATAAAGTCAAGTATGGGTTTACTTTATTTAATAAAGTAGGGGCATAAGTATAAAGAACACACATTAAATTTAGGTCTGAGAACTTGCGTCAGCCCTATGGTTAGCATAAATGACCATGACTAACTTTATCAAGAACACGTGTAAGCAAAGCACAGTTACTTACCTGTAACAGGTGATCTCTGGGAACAGCAGAAATAAGTCTTCACATATGGGTACGTCGGTACCGTCAGAGTCTGCGCGGGAACGCTTCCCAGCGTCCAATCAGAAAGCTTTTGGAAGCATCCCAACATGCCTGCATGCTGCCTTCCCACCTTCCCAACTGCCTCTCCTCAGTTAAGTTTTAAAGCTGAGACAGAGAGAGAGCAAGGAAGGGAAAGATAGAGATAGAGAAATGCAACTCCTAGGGGAGGTGGGTGGGTTGTGAAAACTTATTCCTGCTGTTCCCAGAGATCACCTGTTACAGGTAAGTAACTGTGCTATCTCCAGGAACAAGCAGGAATGAGTCTTCACATATGGGGACTCCCAAGCTCAGATGCCCGGAGGGAGTCTTAGCATGTTGCAAGTCTAGAACGAGCCATGCTATTCCTCAGGACCTCAGGCATCCTGGGGATGGAGGGTAGGAGTTGAATATAGAAAAGGAGCTGTGGAACAGCTGGTTAGAACAGGGCTTCAAAAGGGGAAGACCCTGTATCGAGGGCATTTAGTAATGAAATATTGTAATCTGGGCCTCCCTTGTTGGCATTGCACAAGTGTACTGAGCTACATCTGGATCTGATAGGAGAGCCAGTGAATGTGCTCAAGGGGTACCTCACTGAGAAGTAGAGATAATAAGTAGAAGAAAACAAGTGGAGGTCAGAACCCTTCAGGGTGAGAAATAGCCCCAGGGGAAAACTGGGGTAGCATAAAAGGTAGAGCTTCAGCGGAGACGCAGAAGGTACTATTAAAGAAAGCTTAAGCTTAGAACAACTGAAGCTCCGCAATGTCTTTCCTAAATGGGGTCAATTAGGAAAGAAAAAAGGTACATGGAGAGCTTCAAGAGTACCTAACCTGAAAAGGTTATGGTAAGGAAAAAATATGTTAATTACCACAGGAAGTGGTTATAGCTGTAGCCCCCTAAGTATGCTGGAACAGCATTGATAGGGGTAGTGCCCATCTGTCAGGCTCATATAGGAATGTAGGGATACCTGAACCTGACAGACAGATAGATAAGTAGATGGATACAGATCTATCTAAAAATATATCTCATTATATCTATAAATATATATGTATATATAAATATATATATACATATCTATCTATTTAAATATATACACCTATAGGGTATATAGGCATATAACTATAAGAGATATGTATGGGCAGAAGACACATCGATAGATATAGATAAGTATATCTATATATATCTATATATATCTATAGATACCTATATGAATAGACAGGCATATAGACACATGTCTCCAGGTATAAGGATGGAGAGATGTTCATAAAACCTCATCCCCCCTAGGGATATAGGGAGAGAGAAAGATTTATCTGACAGCAAGAAGGTTGATACCTGCTTGAATAGAGACATAGAGAATCCTCTTTTCCTGGTTATGACTGGCAGAGTCAGAGGAGAGGTCTCCCTGACAAGAAGAAGTCTGAATTCCTTGCAGAATTTGAGCTCTTGAATAACCAGGATGGCCTACGTGAAAATTGCAGAGGATAACTTCAGTCTGCAGACAGGAAGTCCAGATATCTCCAGAATTGCAGTATGGAGAATGGATAGAGGACGCCTCTGTAGGAAGATACCCTAGTGACCCACCTATGAGGGCAAGATGGGTATTAGGCGTCCTCTAGCTGCTATTAAAGAAATTTACCTCTGACGGGAAGACCCAAGGAGATATGGGCCAAGCCAGGGAATTGGCCCTCCTTTAGGTTTTCACGTAATAAAAAGCCTGAGGCTTATGCCTCAAAATAGATTTAAGATGAGATGGTAAGGGTAGGGAATACCTGCCAGACATGAACATGACTGTGGGAACCCCCCCTAACCATCTGGGGTTATCTACTAGGCAAGATACTAATGCTCTCTAGCAAGGGCCCATAGTGCAAAGCTACTCTGTAGAGATGCAGAGAGCATGCTGCAGGTTGGTTAGAAGAAAAAACTGGCTGTGAAAAGCCAACAGGTAACCAGCTATTCTGCCAAGAACAAGGGGGCAAAGAATAGAAGTTAACCAACCAGACTGTGATAATAGGGTTTCCCAAACGAGGTTGATAACCTGTTTGGAACTTAGCACTGAGGCGAGTAGGATTGCTAGTGGAGGGGAATCCCTGGTTGTGTAGTGAACAAAACCAGTGGCTTAACCCCTAGGACTTGCTGTATCTGCAGCAACTACCAGGGCAGCATGGAAAATTTCTTTTCCCTCTTCCTTTTTTAGACTGGAAAAAAGAAACAACAGACATGGTAGGACTTCCTATTGTCTGATGAGCTGCTGTAAGGTAACAAGGGGGGGAGACAACTCCAGAAGGGAGAATCCCCAGGTAGAACAGGGAGAGGACCATGGGGCTTACCCGTTTAAAGAGCCACTCTTACAAAGCAAATGTTGTAGTAAGAGGGAGGTAAGACAGAGTTGCAAGAGACCGACTATGGAGGAGGTCTCGGACAGATGAGATGATACATGCCAGTACAGGGAAACAACTGTCTATTGATAGTTGCTACCTCTCTTTCCTCGAAGAGGAAGAGGAAAATCTATTGATTATGGGCATGATCATCATAAAGACTCTTAGAGTTAGAGAAAGATGTCTCATGAAGAGATATCTAGGTAGGTTAGGATAAGAATTAGTGCAGATACTTCAAGTGAAAAGAAGCAGACTGCTATCCTAACCCCCAACCAAAAGGGACAATGATCTATTTGAAACCCTGCGACTGCTGGGTTTGTTGACCCTGTTGAGGTTGTGGATTCTTCAGACCAGGGTGATGTTTCCCCTGTTTGGGAACATCTGAATGATGGGCAGATGATGGGTAAAACCTTCTCCCCCTAGGGGAAGAAAGTTTGGTAGGACATTTCCTACCTACTGGGAAAGAAGAAGGCGTAGAACAGCCTCTGGAAAAAGAAAAGTCAGTGGATAACTGAGTAACCTGAAGTAAAGACTCCTTGTTGAAGAGATTTTCTCCAGTGCAAGGAGTATTTCCCAGTCTTTCTTGTGCCCATTTGTCCAAGTCGGAGGCTTGAAGCCAGGCTCTACGTCATGCCCCTATAGCTATAGCAGAAGTCCTGCTAACAGACTCAAAGGAGTCTAGGGTAGCACGAGTAAGAAACCTAGAGATATTTTGAGTATGACTAACCAGTGAGGAATAGTCTGTATACCTGGGCTCTTGAAGAAAAGGAGTCAAAAGATGTAATTGCTTTGTGACCTCCTCAAGAGATAGACCCATATAAAAAATATGAGTCAATTCTTGCTGAAAGCATGGATGTCTGGAAGGTTTGACGTCCAAAGACATCTAGTGTCTTAGACTCACGACCTGGCGGACAAGAAGAGTGCTTTTTATTACTCTTCACTCGCCTCATTGCTGATTCTACCACAATGGAATGATGAGGAAGTTGAGTCTTTTGAAACCCTGGAGAGGGGGGCACCTGATATAGAAGATCAGTTGCTCTAGAAGGTGGGGGTACATTTAAAGGAGCTTCCCACATTCGTAGAAGGAGATCCTGCAAAGAGTGATGCAAAGGAAGCATTATGTTCTCCTTTGCTTTGTTAGGAACAGAGAGGTATTCTGTTTTCCCATGTGCAGGATCTTGTCCAGGAATAGGAATGGCAAGTGATTTTGCCATATCCAGGAGGAAAGTCTGGAAAGAAGGATCCCCAGAGGGAACTTCCCTTGGATAGGCTAGATCTGATGAAGAACTAGCGTTGGCACCGAGGGATCTATCTAAGTATATAGGAATAGAAGATCCTGAATGGTGCAGTATGGGATCCTTAGATGGTGGTCGCTGGTACTGCAGGTCAGGACCAACGACAGTCGGTAACAGATCATCCATGCTAGGGATCGATTCCAAACTCGGCATCGAGGGAAGCAAGCCTGACGAGAGAAGCATGGACGGTACCGACAGTGGCAACTCTTTTTTTTTTTTTTTTAAACTTTTTATTTAAGAATTTTCAAATACAATAAGAAAATACAGTAAGAGCATTATTACACAGGAAATAGCAAATACTATCAAGAAACTTTATTCCCCCATATAAAATGAAATACATCAAGGGGAGAATTGCCAAAATAGTAGAAATAAATAGATATAGAATCAATCAAAAATACAAGAAAAAAGGGGGTTATACACCCCACAAAAGGGAGCCAAAACAACAAAATCATTCCCCCTCAACACTTACACCTCCCCCTGCTTTTGAATCCAAGAAAGATTTCAAAGCAGTGACATCATTATACACATAGGTTCGCCCCCCTAAGGTAATCACACAACGGCAAGGAAATTTAAGGAAAAAGGTTGCCCCTAATGCCAACACCTGTGATTTCAACAGCAAAAACTGCCTACGTCGTAACTGCGTATGACGGCAGACATCTGGGAAGACTTGAATGGCCTGACCACAAAATAAAGTACCCCGATACTTAAAGTATGCTCTCATAACCCGCAATTTGGCAGATTCAGAAATAAACTGAACTACCAAAGTGTTGCGTTTTGAGATATTATCCATTGAGTCTTCCAAGAAGGCTGTTAAGTTCTGATCCACTGAAGAGACTGAAGAGGCGACAGCCCCTGTAGCCCGAGGAGTGGAAGAAGAACCCAAAGGCAAATAATACATATGGACCGTCTGAGCAGTATGAAAATCCCCATTTAAATGCAAAATCTCCAAAAAGTATTTACCCAATAATATATCAGAAGACATTAAGTGTGTCATAGGAAAATTAAGAAAGCGCAAATTACATGCTCTAGCACGATTCTCTAAAACCTCAAGCCGAAAGGAAATAGCTGAGGAATCACGTATAAATGCCACATCAGAATTATGACTGGATTGAAATTGAGAATTAGTGCTATCAGCAAGCTTTACTACGGAACCTAATTGATTATCCATAGATTGTAATTTATCCACAACATCTTGGGAAAATTTACACAAAGAGGATACAGTTGAAGTCAAACGTACATCTATCTTTTGAATAGCAGACCATATCATGCAAAGTTACCTCCCCCGTAGGGGATACTAGATTCCCGGGTTCTATTACAGGTAGAAAAACAGGACATGGAACAGGGGGAAACCGCACAGGGGGACTACCAGAAATAGTAGATGAAAGAGCAGGAAGAGGAAAGGGAGGAGGAGACCGGAGAACAGGGCTCAATGAGGCCTCCTCCGGAGATCGATTACCAGGCAGCAAGACAGTCACGTGTTTGTCCATAGGGCCCGCCGCTTTTCCTCCTATGGCACCAGCCCCAGATTTGTCATCCACCTTTGCCTTCCTTTTGCCCATGATGTTGAAATCGGCTCCAAAATGGACAAGCCACACGACACCTCACGTGCGCCGAAGGGGCGCCAAAGGGGCGTGTCCTGCCCCTTGAGCCACGCCCCTTTAGGCCACGCTACGCGGGCCGCGACACACGGCCGCGTTTAACACCGGAGGGCTTTATAGGGCACAGCAGGGTCCTCCGGGCCAAGGCACGTCCTCCTCCCGCCTGCCCGATCACAACCAGCCTCCTCCAAGTCTCGCTGCACTGGACCGTGCGATTGAAAGGCACGGCAGCTCCCACTCAGCGGCACTTCTCCCAATACTCTCACCAAAACCGGAGGGCTTTATAGGGCACAGCAGGGTCCTCCGGGCCAAGGCACGTCCTCCTCCCGCCTGCCCGATCACAACCAGCCTCCTCCAAGTCTCGCTGCACTGGACCGTGCGATTGAAAGGCACGGCAGCTCCCACTCAGCGGCACTTCTCCCAATACTCTCACCAAAACCAGAGGGCTTTATAGGGCACAGCAGGGTCCTCCGGGCCAAGGCACGTCCTCCTCCCACCTGCCCGATCACAACCAGCCTCCTCCAAGTCTCGCTGCACTGGACCGTGCGATTGAAAGGCACGGCAGCTCCCACTCAGCGGCACTTCTCCCCCCGACAGTGGCAACTCTAACGGTATCGGAGGAACTGAGAGTTGTGGATCCGAAGTATCGGAACCGAGCCTTCGGTACCGATGGGAGTCGGTACCAAAGCAAGTCGGTACCCAGTCCTCCAGACTGGAGATCGATTCCAGACTCGGCATCGAAGGAAGCGAGTCTATCGATGCACGTCTGGAGGGTACCGACGTCGGTACTAGTATCGGTGTCGGTACCGATACTGGAAAGTCGGTCTGAAGCGTATCCACCGGGCCCGTAGGTACAGAGGACACCAGACGATGATCCTTGGTGAGGAATGTTTCATCCAACACCAGTGCTGATGCCGGGGTATCGGTACAGCTCGAAGCGGATGCCACCACCGGGCATGGCTCAGGTATGTTCTGTGAGGGGTGAACCTCAGGAACAACCTGAAACCCCACACAGGCTTTGGAGGCCAAAGACTCCCACCGGGGTTTTGAAGCCAGTGGATTCTCGAGGACAAGGCAGGAGGCATCTCTATGCTGTGCATGAGAACTGCCGCTCAAGGACTGGCTAGTCTTAACAGACAGTTTTTGGGTTACCTGATCCTGTGGAAAAGAAGATATGGTCGGTGCCCTGAAGTTGGAGGGGGACCGCGTGTCGAGGGAAACTCGATGTTGAAAACTTCTTCTCACAATACTATTGCCCGAGGGCTCCGAAGGAAAATGGTCAGGACCCAAGCAGGTTAGACACCAATTGTGAGTGTCTAAAAATAAAGTTGTACCGCCACAGTTTGTACATTTCTTGGGGAAAGTGGCTGGCGGTTCCATGAAGGAAATGGAGAAGCCTAAAAGGCCTGAGAATCCGTGAGACACTAAGGGGTATGTTTACTAAAGTTTCTTAACGTGCGTGGCACGCATGAGCGCGCGCTAAGGTACCTTAGCGCACGCCAATGATGCTTTATGGGGCAAAAATGCGCTTTAATGCGCGCTCATGCGCGCAGCGGCGCGCACAAGCGCTGAAGGCGGGGAAAGGCTCCCGGAGGGCGGAAGAAGGCTCCCCAGGGGCGGAGAGAAGGGGTCAATGGGTGGAGAGTGGGAGGGGAGAGGCTCCCCGCACACTAGCGAGGTGAAATTCGAGGCCAAAAATAACGCAAGTGAAAACCTTGCGTTAGAGCCGATTTAAAGGGAAGAGAAACCATTTCTGTCAGCAATGTACAGCAAAACCAGGGAAACCTACAAAAAAGTGATAAGTGTGATACATGTGCACAGAACAAAAGTACAAATAAACATTGAAAAGGACCCCAACAAGATTAAAAAAAATCATAATCAAGCTGGGCAATAGTGATAGTAATGGTAAACATCAAAACACACTCCCAAGAAAGCCTCAAAAAATAAATATGAATTTTGGAAGGGTCTACGCTCCGTCCCCATACAAGGTGAATGATCCCACAGTGAAATAGCACTGATCAGGGTTTCCCTCTCCATTGGACAGGTTACCTATGGCATGCACATGTTCCACAACAGCAGAGCGGGCATGTCAGAATAGGCAACTGGACAGATGCTGGGAAAGGGGATACAGAGGGCTGCAGGCGGCACATGCTGTGGTGCAGCTGGGGCACAGTGCGGACTAGGCAGATGCCTAGATGGCACTTAGGAATGCTGAAACTGAACAGCAGCCAGACAGCAACTGATGAGGGCCCAACATGGGCACAAGAGTGTCTATCACAGTGTCACAGGGGATAGTACCCAGCAGGTACCCCCAAGGGCACAGAACATTGGCAGGCGGTGTTGGGGGGAAGCGTGGACGCCTATGCAGGTACCCCTACCCCAGAACACACACCATAGGCAGCCGCCTACCTGCACATGGGATGGCTTGAGACTGCACACCACCAGCACCACCAGCAGAAGGGCATGTCAGCATGATGGCAGAGGGGTACTGGTGGTGGAGGGGGGCAGTGGCAGCTGCGCAGAGCCAACCATGGCCTAGGCCTGTGTAGGTGGGTGCCATGCACTGCAACAGACAGGCTCTGTCTGACAAACAACCATGGTATCTCCAGGGACTGCACTGTCTCTGTGAGCACAGTGTGGTGCGGTGAACACAGCCAGTGTGTTCAGGAGCAGAAGGTCACAAGTTCAAGTCCAAGCTGGGGCTACTGCCAATCCAGTCCCCATATTTTACCTGATAATAAACCGTGATAGTAAGGACAAACCTTTATTGCAGAGAACATACGCATGGTTCAAACGCCTATATTTTACCCCACCGAGCACAGACACCAGAAACATGCGCATTACCTAGAGCAGAGTCCCCCAAATGCAGTCCTGGAGGGCCACAAATCATTCAGGTTTTATGCTGTCTCCAATATAAGGCCATGTCAGCATGGTGGCAGAGGGGTACTGGTGGTGGAGGAGGCAGTGGCACCTGCCCAGAGCAGACCATGGCCTAGCCCTGTGTAGGTGGGTGCCATGCACTGCAATAGACAGCCCTGCCGGACAAACAGTCATGGTATCATCAGGGAATGCGTTGTCTCTGTGGCAACATGGTGGTGCAGTGCACACAACCAGTGTGTTTGGAGGCAGAAGGTCACAGGTTCAAGTCCCAGCTATGGTGCCTGCCAAACCAGTCCCCATTTTTTACCCACTACTACAACGTGCTAATACAGACAGAACGTTTAGTGCAGATGACGTAAACATGCCCAAAACACTTACATTTTACCCTACAGAGCAAAGACACCATAAACAGGCGCATTACCTAGAGCAGAGTCTCCCAAATGCAGTCCTGGAGGGCCAAACACCATTCAGGTTCCATGCTGCCTCTAATAAAGATGCCTGTGCTGCATATCTATGCACCACCCCCATGGTATGCAGATGTATCTCATGCATATTCATGAGGGACAGCATGAAAACCAAACAGTGTTTGACACACCAGGACTGGAGTTCGGAACCTCTGCCGTAAAGCAGCAGCCAACAGGGGCAGACACACCCACACCCACACCCACAGGCTCCATTAGCCAATGCCTCCTGGAGAGGCAGGACATTGGGCCCTGCGTGCATCTCCCAATACTAGCACTTGCATACCTTAGCAATGCCACCCTACACCTGGGAATATGGTACACAGCTATCAAATGTTTGCTATGATTACTGGCAGATAGCAATTCCTACGTTAAGCACAGTTTGCTGATTGAGCTCCATGATAGCAACCTTTCTGATGTGTGTGGCGTGTGCTTCAAGTCTGGTCTCTGACAGTGTTTACCACCCTGGGGAGTGACCCCCAACAGTATTGCGTACCATATCCATGCCTGCACTGTGCCCAGGACTGGTGTGGTGGCCAGGGCTGCTAAACTCCTCTATAGTAGCACAATGCTGGCATAGGTGTGGGAGTGTGTGTCTGTCTAGGCACCCCCATAGTGCTATATAGTATTTTTCTTATGTGATATTTATGGGTTTCCTTTTGGGGCCCAGTCACTGACTTATCTGCTTGGTGTGTATGCTGACATCCCAGTTCTGGGTGCACGCATTTCCACCAGGAACATGCACTATGGACTAGCTAGCAGACTGTCTGCAGCTGGTATGTGTCTTGATGGAGCGCCTTGCAGGGTACAGCGGCTGAACGCTTGCTGCAGGAGAATATCAGATAGTGGTGGGGTGCAGCTTAGCATATCCAGGCCTAATGTCTGTCTGCTATTGCATTATGGATGTGTACAGAGCTGCATTGACTGCCCTGTAGTTATCTGTTCCCCAGCAGGACTGGGGTTGATGGTCCCCTCTACTGTCACCATTGCAGGGAAGTAGAATGTGGAGCTGTTGATGGGAGACCCTGTTTACCACCCTCAGCCGTGGAGGAGGAGGGTGGTGGTACATAATCCTCCTAGAGGTCCATAGGGGCTACACCTCACTGAGACATACAGATATATCCAAGGTGTGTCTGCAGAAACTATCTATCTCACACATTAACACTGCTGGGGACCTGCAGCATGGCCTATCTCTGCTGTTGACCTGGTGCTGGGCGCCCCACCTCACCCTCAGGGTGAGTGCAGTACCTGCACAATGTGACGGTGTGTAGCTACTCTGTGCCAGTACCACACACGGTCAGTTCCCCCTACCAGGCCGAGGTGCTGTGGGGGTGCATACCCCATCTTGTGATCATCTGTAGACTGCTGATTTGCATGTGCAGTGCATCATGGGTATGGGTGGGTTAGCCCTATCCTGGTGACCACAGCAGACTGTTTGTGTGGTGACTTGCAGTCCTTCTGCAGCCAGCCAGGTGCTTTCTAGCAGTTATAGAGCTGTAGCCCACTGGTTACTTCACTGCCAGTGGAGCCAGAAGTCATGGGTTCAAACCCACAGTGGGGTTATTTGATAGGGCTGTCCAAAGCATTATCTATTTTTAATGTATATTAGTGCTGCCAGCAAAAACACCCTCAGCGTACTGTATCCATAAGGTGCCTCAGAGGGCACTTTATAGAGCGCCCTATAGGGCACCTTATGGTTACCGTCCATATAAGGTGCACTATACAGTATGCTATGGAGCGACTGATAGGGTGCCCTATGGGGGACATTATAGGGTGCCGTGGCGGATAGTGCACTTTATAATGTGCCCTATGGAGTGCCTTATAGGGTACCTTATGCGGCACCTTAGGTTACGGCACATGAGGGTGTATTTGCTGGCAGCAATTAATAAAATACAAATAAAGTGCAGCAGGAAACAATACTTACATGTCAAAGCTGATGCCTCAGCCAGCCTTACATATTAGGCACACTGGGGATTGAACTCATGACTGCTGTATCATCAGTCAGTGCCTTAACCATTGTGCTACACTGCTGTTCCTCTTTGCTTGTCAGCGCACCTACTTAAGATTTCCATGCGTTTAAATGCACAGTGCTGCCATCAAAAACAGTGCTATGACCTTGCTGTGCCTCATAGGGCACCCTATATGACGCCCTATAGGCCACCCTTTCAGCAACATTGTAGGGTGCCGTGGTGGACAGTGCACTTTAAAATGTGCCCTCTGGGGTACCTTATGGGGTGCCTTATGCAGCACCTTATGTTACAACGCTTTGGAAGTGCGTTTGCTAGCAGCAGTACTTAAAATAAAATTAAAAAGCCTCATAATGCAATATTACACAATATAGGATGGAACGATATAGAGGCATTATAATATCTTTTGTTTTATTTTCCATTCCTTTCCTTATGATACCTAGTATTCTATTTGCTCTCTTGGCCGCCGCTGCACACTGGGCCAAGGGTTTTAACATGTTATCCACAATGACGCCTAAACCTTTTTCCTGGGTGTTGGTTCCTAATGTGGAACCTTGAATCGTGTAACCATAGTTTGGGTTTTCTTCCCTAGGTGCAAAACTTTGTACTTGTCCACATTAAATTTCATCTGCCATTTTGATGCCCAGTCTTCCAATTTATCAAGATCCTCTTGCAAATTTCCACAATCCTCTTGGGTTTTAACAACTTTAAATAGTTTTGTGTCATCTGCAAATTTGATAACCTCACTCGTTATTCCACTTTCCAGGTCATTTATGAATATGCCAAAAAGCAGCGGACCCAGCACAGATCCCTGGGGTACACCACTATTCACCTTTCTCCATTGGGAAAATTGGCCATTTAGCCCTACCCTCTGCTTTCTATCTTTTAACCAGTTCCTGATCCACAATAGTACACTGCCTCCTATCCCATGACTCTTTAGTTTTGCCAAAAGTCTCTCATGAGGGACCTTGTCAAAGGCTTTCTGAAAGTCCAGATACACAATATCAACCGACTCACCTTTGTCCACCTGATTATTCACTCCTTCAAAAAAACATAACAGATTAGTAAGACAAGCTCTTCCTTGTCTAAAGCCATGTATACGATATGTCGACTGATTGACCACAACAAAATTATGTGTTGGACCCACATTTCTCTCTGCTGCTGCTTGACCACACTGACACATGTCTTTCGTTATGTTCTGGTAATATATATGGCCCAACAGTGCTCACATCCTTGTACGATGGCAGCTAGCTATGTGGCAGCTGTCTGACCCATCACAGGGTGCTAGGGTTAACATACCGACATTCCCTTTGAGGGACGAGTGTGGATCACATTTGGGGGATATGAGGGGATTGATTGGATTGTATGCTCTGATGAGCAGGGACTGTGCTCATCTTGAAGGACTAGAAAAAGGGACTGTTACTTCTGGAGAGAGATCTACAACTGTGAGTATATACTTCTGGTAATTTTCTAAAAGGAATTCTTTGTATTAAAGCTAATTAATCTGTGAATCCACTATTTTTGTTAAATCAGTCAGGGCCTAGTAGCAGCAGTTTAAGTTTAAATTTAAAGCACAGAGGAGACCTTTCTGGTTACATTTCATACCCAGCAGAGAGCTTGTACAGGCTGTACATGTCATAGGCTGGTGGGGTGTCTGCACCAGCAGCAGTCATGACAGAGAGGTCCACACATGCCCTATGTGCCATGCACCATGCCATGTGTTCTTGGCCATACATATGCCTGGGGTTGCACCCTCCCTCCCCCTGCCACCTGCTGTATATGTCTGCTTGTTCACCAACATTGTGGTGTATATCTCCCCTCTGTCACAGCATATCATCCACATCAGGTTATCTACATGGGTGACCCGTCTGTCAGACACACACCAGGATCACCGTGGCATACTAATTGCACATGCTTGGCAGACAGACACGAAGTACAGATATACCTAGCTGCTGTCAGTTGTTTTCCCCCTCCAGCGCTTGTAGTGAGCCGCTGCTTCTCCACCCCACCAGACCCCATCTTAGTGAACCGCACCGACTAACACCTTGTCAGACAAATCGATCCCCGCATACATCACATCTAGGCTGCATCATGGGTACCACATCTGCACCTCCTCACCATCCTATCATGTGGTGCATCCATGCTATAGACTAACTCTCCGTGACAACGTGAATGTGTCCATGTCTGATGGACGGTGCAGCACATAGTTACATTACGATGTCATTAGGGGATACATCCGGCAGCGCACATGGTTCTCCACACAGCCTGTTGTGGGGCAGGGGCAATGTATGTGGCACACATATACACTGGGACATGCACACAGGTGTCACACTCACCGCTACAGCATGTATGTACAGAGGACACATGACCATTGCAAGAGTTGGCTGCCTATACAATGTTTTAATACAAATATGTGTTAGTAGGTGCCATACAAATGTTAAAAGGTACAACAGAACAACACCCTCCCACAGGCAGGTTAACATTACAACTAGTGCACATTTGCATTAGCCCAACATGTACATCCGTCTCATACGTTAGTGGGGATACATTTGGCTATTAGGGTTGCCATCTTTGCCATCTGGGCGTCCAATTTAACTACCTTGCAGACACTGGGAGATGGCCATAGCTATTTATGTGGATTGTGCGTCCAAACTGGTTCTCGATTATCCAATATACACATGTCATTTCTGTCAATGAGGAGGCAGGTTGCACCAACCTATCACATTGCAGATATCTGGGAAATGGTGCAGTTATACTCATGCACAGACACTTTGATTGTCATACGCCTAATGGATAGGGCATGAGGATGACTCGTATCCTGACGTTCAGGGAGCGTGTCTGTGGCCCCATCATGGGCGGGGACGGGGTTGCACACTGCCAGATAGCCAGAGACATTGGCTGCCATCTGGGCGCTGTTGTTACATTTGTACAGATGAGGTGGGAAATGGGTTCAGTGATGGACATGCCCTGTTCAAGTCCCCCACATGCATCAGCATCACACCACGACTGCCCACTTCACCGCATTTCACTGACTGATTGCAGGTTGACCTCTCCTTAACTACATCAGGGCTGGTCAGACAGGAGTGAGGTTTGTGTCAGCCCCTCAGCAGTCCGTCGCCGGTGCCAGCAGTTGTGTCTCATGGTGTAGCAGGCACCAAATGAGCCACTGCTGACTGACATACCAGTGCGCAACAGGATCGTGTGGGCGTGGAGGCCCTCAGACTGGTCGACTATGATGTGAGATATGTTGCTCTTCAGCGCTTAATGCACCATCGACCTGGTTGTTAACTGGGCCCTCACATATTTGCGGGGGGGTCCCCAAGTTGTTTCCCCAGCCAGGGTGTCTCAACCTCAGTGTGCACCATCCTCTGCCGGTCACGGTCTGGGGCTGCATGGTTGCCAGTGGCATTGTACGTCCGCACATCAGGGATAAGGGTGTTGGGGCCACTTGGCAATAGTGATCATAGCATGATCACGTTTGATTTAATAAATGGAGGAGGGAGGGTAAGGAAATCCACTGTACTACCTTTTAACTTTCAAAAGGGAGACTATGATAAAATGAGGAAAATAGTTAAGAAAACTAAAAGGAGCAGTTGCAAAGGTTGGATGTTGTTTAAAAATACTATCTTGGAAGCCCAAACCAGCTGTATTCCACGCTTTAAGAAAAGTGTAAGGAAGTCCAAAAAACTGCCAGCATGGTTTAAAGGTGAGGTCAGAGAGGCTGTTGTTGTCAAAAAAGCATCTTTCAGGAAATGGAAAAAGAAGCCAAATGATGAAAACTGAAAACAACACAAGCACTGTCAAGTTAGATATAAGGCATTGATAAGGCAGGCAAAGAGAGAATTTGAGAAGACACTTGCTGTGGAAGTAAAAATGCATAATAAAGATTTTTTTCAAGTACATTCATAGTAAAAAACCTGTGAGAGAGTCGGTTGGACCATTAGATGATAAGAGTGGTAAAATGGGCACTAAGAAGGGACAAGGCGATAGCGGAGAGACTGAATGAATTCTTTGCTTCGGTCTTTATTAAGGAAGATGTAGTAATGTTACCCATGACTGAAGTGGTATTTAAAGGAGATGCTGTGGAAGAACTGAAAGAAATATTGATATATCTGGAAGATGTAATACAACTATTTGATAAACTGAAGAGTAACAAATCACCTGGACCGGATGGTAGACATCCAAGGGTATTGAAAGAACTGAAGTATGAGATTGCAGACCTACTATTAGTAATCTGTGAACTATCATTAAAATCATCTGTAATATCTGAAGATTGGAGGATGGCCAATGTAATGTAAATTTTTAAAAAGGGTTCCAGGGGTGATCCAGGAAATTACAGACCATTGAATATGAAGTCAGTACTGAGAAAAATGGTAGAAACCATCATAAAGAACAAAATTACTGAACATGTAGATAGTCATGGCTTAATGGGAGACAGCCAACGTGGCTTTAGCCAAGGAAGTTCTTGTCTTACTAACCTGTTGTGTTTTTTTGAAGGTGTGAATAAACAGGTAGACAAAGGTGAGTCGGTTGATATAGGGGCATGTTTACTAAATGTGGTAACGTAGCAACAGCTACATTAAGGTGCGTTATGCAACGTTAACGCGCCTTAACGTAACATTATGTAACATTAACGCGCCTTAACATTACAGAATTCGCGTTAGCGTTCCCGGCCGCAGTAAGTCCCGCAGAGGGTGGAGAGAGGGCGGAGAGAAGGGGTCAATGGGTGGGGAGTGGGCAGGGAGAGGCCCCTTCCACACTAACACGGGGAAATGAAGGGCTGAATCTTAACGCAACTGAAAACCTGGCGTTAGATGCACATTTGCAGGAGAGAGAAACCATTTAAGTGTCAGCAATTCACAGCATAGGCAGGAAGCCCAAGAAAGGTGATAGTAGTGCTCCATTTGCAGCAACAGCATAGTGCCCAGGTATGAAAGGCCACTATGCTGATGGTGCAAATGGGACATGGGGGCTGCAGGCGGGACATGCAGTGGGTCTACTGGAGCACAGGGTGGACTAGGCAGTTGCCGAGGTGGTACATAGGAATGCAGAAAATGGAAACCAGCAACTGACCAGGGTCAAACATGCCCATGAGTCTGTGTCCACAGTGTCCCATCCAGGGGACATTATCCAGCAGGTACCCCAAGGGGCACATAACAGTGACAGGTGGTGCCGGGGGGAAGCATGGACATCTATGTAGGCACCCCTAACCCAGAACCCACACCTTAGACAGCCGCCTACCTGCCCCTGGATGGCCTGGGATGGCGCACCACCGGCACTGACAGCATATAGTCATGGCGGCATGGCAGAGGGGGTGGGTGATTGTGCTGGAGGGAGCAGTGGCACCCACCTGCAGTGGACCTACACCATGCCCTGTACCAGTACATGGTGCGGAGTGCAACAGAAGAGGTCTGGCCGAGGAACATAAGGGTAGCCCCAGGGACCACTATGCTGCTGTGGCAACAGTGTGGTGCAGTACACTCAGCCAGCATGTCTAAGAGCAGAGGTTCATGTCCCATCTGTGGATCCTGCAGAGCATCTCCCCATAGTATTAGCCCACAATGCAGCCACAACAACAACATGGGCAAACCCCAACGCAGCGGTGCACAGGGGTACGGACACCCACTCACAAGGGCTCCACTATCCACAGCTTCATGGAGTGTCAGGCTGTTTGCCCCAGCACAGAGCTGCAGTTATCACCAGAGCACTACTACTACCCCCTGCACAGATTAGTAATGTTGACGCTGTGATCAGGACCAGTGCGGCGGGTAGGGTTGTCAACCACCTCCATATCTGCACAATGCTGAGATAGGTGTGGGAGTGTGCGTATGTCTCTCCATTGTTTTGTGTCTGCCAACACCTCACTGAGCCCACATTGCGTACACTGCTTCCAGCGTTAGCCTGCAAATGTGCATAATGAGGAGCAAGGTATTGTGGGAATGGTCCAGACAGGGCAGATTGGCAAGAATGCATCTGCACAGGGTGGAGGGCAATGGCTGGGACACTGTAGTGCTCGACCACCACCTGCATGGACAGGTGGGAATGGTCCAGACAGGGCAGATTGGCAAGAATGCATCTGCACAGGGTGGAGGGCAATGGCTGGGACACTGTAGTGCTCGACCACCACCTGCATGGACAGGGTGGCCACAGCATGTCACGCTGGGGGGGGGGGTCACTCTCACTCTGACCATGCAGTGACCATGGCATGTCTATGTTCCCACATAGTGCCCTACATTATTTGTTTCCTGTGATACCTGTGTGTTCCTGGTCCTGGGGCCCAATCACAGAGATACCTGCTTGGTGTCTGTGCATCCCACCTCTAGGTGCACAGGGTCCTCCTGTGAGCATGCACTATGGACTGGTTAGTGGGCTGTCTGCAGTTCACCTGTGCATGGTGGGAACACCTTGTAGGATGCTGCAGGGGCAGTCTGACTGTGCTGTCTCTTGATGAATGTCAGACTGTGGCGTGGGGCAGTTGAGGCTTCCCCTGCCTCCCCCAAGCATCACTGCTGGTCTGCAATGGTCATAGGTATGGCACTGGCCCAGCAGCCCTGGAGGGCTGTCATCCACCAGCAGGACTGTGGTTGCTGGTACTAGAGCCATTCTGCAGGGTGCAGGCACCGGTCCCACCACACCCTCATCTACAAAAGGGGTGATTGAGGTCCCTTGGGTATGTAGTACATACCACTTAGACCCATAGTGGCAGTGCTACATAGCCCTCATGTGAGTCTAGACACCCCACTGCCCTGATAACAGGTACCCATGGCAGCCAGACCTTAACACCGGGTACGCACTAATCTGGGTAGTGTCCAGTCCCACAGGGCCACATGTGACTGCAGAACACAGCTGGAACAGATGTACCTGTAGTTGCACTGCTGGGAACACCTGTCACACATTGGCAGTGCTGGGGATGTGCAGCAGGACCTATCTCTAGCACCACATGTACTGTGGACCTAGTGCTGGGTGCCCATCCTATCCCTCAGGGTGAACACGGAACCTGCACAATGGGATGGTCTGTAGCTACTCTGTGCCAGAATCATGCACTGTCAGTCCATCTTACCATGCTGTAGTACCGGAGAGGTGCAGACCCTATTTGGTGGTCAGCTGTAGGCCGCTGTTCTGCATGTGCAATGCATCATGGGTGCTGGTGGGGTTACCCTATCCTGGCACAGAGCAGACGGTTTGTGCGGTGACCTGCAGTCCTTCTGAACCCACCCATTGCTATGCAACAAGCCATAGAGGTATAGCCTACTGGTTAGTACACTTACATTCTATGCTTTGTACTGTGCCTAATAAGGTGCCTTGTAATGTGCCTTATAACGTGCATTATAATGCACCTTATAAAGCGTGTTACCTGACACAGCTTGCCATAATGATGCCCTGCCCACGCCTTTATATGGGCATCTGTACTTTTACCGCGGAACCTAACGCGAGTGACATTACCGCAGTTTAGTAAACATGCCCCATAGTGTATCTGGACTTTCAGAAAGCCTTTGACAAGGTCCCTCATGAGACGTTTGGCAAAATTAAAAAGTCATGGGATAGAAGGCGGTGTACTATTGTGGATCAGGAATTGGTTAATAGATAGAAAGCAGAGGGTAAGGCTAAATGGCCAATTTTCCCAATGTAGAAAGGTGAATAGTGGAGTACCCCAGGGATCTGTGTTGGGTCCGCTGCTTTTTAACATATTCATAAATGACCTGGAGATGGGAATAATGAGTGAGGTTATCAAATTTGCAGACGACACAAAACTATTCAAAGTTTGTGATAAGGAAGCTTATCATAGCTCAGGAAGGAGCTATAGAAAAGGTGAAGTGACTCTGAACAAGCAACCTGTCAGTTCTGGTAGAAATAAGAAAACAGAATTTTCCCATAAAAGACTACCAGTCCCAGAATGCACCAGGTTTCCAACAGCCATTAGAGGAGCTGAAGTGGGGAAACGTGTGTTCAATCAGGAGGGCTATGAGGTAATCCCTAAGCACTCATCTCAAAGGGCACGGCCTGATTCAGACAGCTGCGCTGTGATAGGGAGGATCACTCATCTAAGCAGAATAAGAGTAGAGTTTATTCTACAGATGACCATCTTCATGATCACCTTGGATATCCAGAGAATTGTCCTCAGTATCCTGAGAATCAGCTTGAGTTTGATCATCAGTTTCATCTGAAGGATCATCAGAAGCAGAAGCCAAACCGGACGGACAGAGAGGGAAAGAGACCCTTTGGAAGAAGGAAGAGAAAAGCCTTTGAGAGGTCTAGAAGAGTCCAAAGCAGTACGTATACTGGGAGGTATTCCAAGGGCCAGCATACACCATTGGACTGGGGAAAGCCAGAGGAATGGTGCTGCAGAGCTAGGAATCACCAGAGGCTACCTGTGAGGGAGACGGCTGCACGTGGAAGGGACCCTAAGACCTGTGCCAGAAGGTATGTGAAGAGAGATCCAGTGTCCAGGGATCTGGATTGGAAGGCTGGACATAAGAACTGGACTACATACTGGCCAGGCTATATAGAGAGGAACTCTAGCAGCAATGGAAGCTCAGGTATGAACACTGATCTATGCCCTAGCTATAACCTTGAAAGACAGCAGGGAAACAAGTATTCTTCTGAAAATGCTCCATTGAGAGATTCATCTGTGCCAATCCATGATATTGAACCCATGCTTGTTGAACAAGGGGGAATAATAGCAGATGAGGATCCTGTTTATATGGACTGCTCTCTATCTAAGCTCCGTTGGTAACTTTCTGTTATAAAGTACAGCAACCATCACCAAGAAATACAAATTTGTTCTTTAATCTACTCAGAAAAGCTCCTGAAGCAGGATTTGACCCACACAGTGGAAGGCAAGCCAGCTAAGGGGTTTCAGCTGGTGACTGCTAGCAATTAAGCCTTACCTAATTGCTTGTGAGCTAGGAGAGAATCACTTCTGTATCTATGTGGGAAGTAATCAGAAGTTAACCTGAAAAGAACAGTTTGTTTCTTGCTTTGTGGCTTTTCATTTGTTGTTTTCCTGATTTTGACTTTGTTTTTCCAAGTTAACACTGAAAGCAAGTTACTTAATTTATGTGCTACCAAGCATATCTGTGTTGGGAGAAATAACCCCATAAATAAATATCTTATTGGCTTTACCCAAGAGCACAACTAAATTATTGTCAGCAGCTGTGTCTGGTGTGAATGAACTACATTGCTCACAATACCTTGTAAATCATATAGAAATATGCACTTGCCAAGAGTGTGAAGATTCTCACCCAGGCAGCCGTCTGACAAGTTGTTAAAACCCATGAGGACTGTGGAAAATTTCAAGAGGATCTTGTTAAATTGGAAGACATGGTCATCCAAATGGCAGATGAAATTTTATGTGTACAAGTTCAAAGTTATGCACCTAGGAAAGAAAAACCCAAACTATGGTTACACGATGCAAGGTTCCACATTAGGAACCACTACCCAGGAAAAAAATGTAGGCATCATCATGGATAACATGCTAAAACTCTCTGCCCAGTGTGCAGCGGCAGCCGAGAGAGTAAATAGAATGCTAGGTATCATAAGGAAAGGAATGGAGAATAAAACAAAGGATAATGCCTCTGTATTGTTCCATCGTGCAACTGCACCTTGAATATTGTGTGCAATTTTGGTCGCCGTATCTTAAAAAGGATATAGCATTATTAGAAAACGTACAGAGAAGAGCCACCAAAATGGTAAAGGGGATGGAAGGATACCCCTTTGAAGAGAGGCTAAAAAGGTTAGGGCTCTTCAACCTGGAAAAAAGACGGCTGATGGGAGATATGATAGAGGTTTTTAAATTAATGAATGGAGTGGAACGGGTAAACGTAGATCGATTGTTTACACCATCAAAATATAGAAAGACTAGGGGACATGCAATAATGCTATAGGGTAACCTATTTAAGACTAATAAAAGAGAAAATATTTTTTCACTCAACGTGTAATCAAACTCTGGAATTTGCTACTGGAGGATGTAGTAAAAGCTGTTAGTGTAGCCGAGTTTAAAAAAAGGTTTGGACAAGTTACTGGAGGAAAGGCCCATAAACCCTTATTAAAGTGGACCTGCGATATCCACTGCTTGCCCCAATACAAACATTTCAGAACCTGTGTCTTTTGGGGAAACTGCTAGGTACTTGTGACCTAGATTGGCCATTATTTGAAACAGGATACTAGCTTGATGGATCTTGGTCTGACCCAGTATGAAATATCTTATGTTCTTTTGTTCAACATTCCCACACAATGGAGGTACTGGCTCTGAATGGAATCTGTGTACCTTTTGGGAACCTGACAGGTACTTGCAATCTGGATTGGCCGCTATTGGAAACAGGATATTGGGTTTGATGGTCTTACCCAGTATGGCATCTCATATGTTCTTATGTTCTCACAATGCAATGCCTGCTAAAATCCTCCAGTAGTAACGTTTGCATTGCCTTTTGCTGAAACTTTAAATGCAGTTACTCATATGGAACACATTTTGAATTCATTTGAATTATATGGTGATAAGACCCTGTTAGAGGTTCTTTTTAAAGGCTCAGTTTACGAACAGACAGCAGCGTACTTGCATGTTTGGTGTAATTTGATGATGCATAGTATAGCTTTACTGTACACTGCTGTATAGGGGCAGCCTCAACATGCCAAACAAAAGATGAAACCACATGCCTTGACTTGCATATCTTAGGGGTGGTGAAGGCAGCTGCTGACAGCTCTACAGCATGTGGAGACTGGAATTTATGAGGAAATCTACATTTTTGAACTGCCATAGTGAAGAACTGTGAGATAATTAATAGAAAGGTGTCTTTTCATAATTACAATTAACCATTGCATACTTAACAGACTTCTGCTGCTCACCAGAATTCTTTGTTCATTTTGCCAGACATGCTGAATTCACATTGTAAAAGTGGAATTCCTCACTGAGTGTCTTGTAAAATCTGTTTGTTACGCATTCTGTAGAAAGGTACCAGTTAATATGTGATACAGCTTCCATAACATTGAGAGTTTGGTAATGAGTTCAGACGTCCATCTCTTAAAGCAGCTGCACCCTTCAGATGAACAGTCATCTCATCCTGCACTAGTGTGGGGAACGCCTACATGAAAAAATGTTTGAACGGAAGTAATTGGCTTCCCTAATTGCAGGATACTCTCCAGACATTTTGCTTTTGCCAACTGTCCTGTAATCTCCTCCAGACAGGACCACTGGAGTGGACACTGTAGTGGACTCAGCAGGGAGTTACAGTGTTCCTGGGGATCATAGCTAAGTACTTGAAAGGAAGGGATTTTGGAGTTAGGTCATGCCTTTCCAGGAGTATCCTAAGGTGAGTTACAGTCAGTACAATTTAAAGGGTCGGTTTACTAAACCACATTAGCTGCTAAAGTGTGGCCGAGAACCTGTGCCATTATGCTGTGTTGCAGTTGATGCAGACGAAATGCAGATAGCATGGTGCTTTTCTGCACTATCTACCTTTTGCGCGTTAGATTTATTTTATTTATTTATTTAGTATACATTTGTATACCGCTACTTCCAGCGATCAGCAGCGGTTTTTTTTGATTACAGATTGGAAATTGTCAAATCATGACAGGAAATTTTTGAGGTATAAACACATTGATTAGACAGGAAAGCACAGCTGAGGATGAGGGGAGAGGCAGGATTGTGGCGAGGAGAAGGTGTGCAGACAGGAGATAATCGGAGCCAAGCAATTGTCGCATGCTAGCTGCCAAAATCACTGACAGGGTGGCTGCAGATTATGTCACCTGAAGAGGTGCCATTCAGTGCAGTCGAGCTATGGGCATCAGCACTGAATGGCTGCGGAGGAGCTTCAGGGCAGCGGCACCGGCACTGGTTCCTCCTTGTGACCTCTGATCCTGCATGTGGTCTCCCAAGCCCTAACGTCGGTGTTGAATATACGTGGACTATGCCACCACCAGAGCTAGCCGGATAGTGGCCATGTTCAGTCCATCTGGATAACTAGCCAGAAACTGTCGGACTTCGGAAAGCTGAATATCACTGCTATCCAGAGAGCTCTGGTGGTCGGCATACTGCACGTATATTCCATGCCACTTGCAAGTCAGATAACAGCACCAAATATACAATGTTTATTTAAATGCAGTCCATGAGTTTAAATATCAGCCCATTAGTATTCACAGGACCAGCATTAATTATATAGTTTTAAAGATGGGACAAGCCACATCCCTTGTGCTCCCCCCGGGCCGGCCACCGGCTTACTGGGACTTTCAGTGGCAGCTATGCCGTGAAACAGTCCCGTGGCACCAAAGTTTGAAGGTAAGCAATGTAAAGCTGTTTCAAGCCATTGCTGCCACTGTAGATCCCAGTAAGGGGCGGCAGCGGCAGCATGGACACTCCCGGAGGGCCGGTTCTCTAGGCAACTGCCTACTATGCCTAATAGTAGCACTGGTCCTGGTTCCAAATATAGAGAATTTCACTGTGCTACAGAATCCAGACTGTAAAGCATTCTAACAACAGCATATGTGCCTCTGCAGCCTGTATTACTGTAAAATGAAGCGTGCGGCTTTTAGCAAGACACGTTGTAAGGCTGCCGGAAAAACAGGCTGATCCTACTGTATGTGGTGGAACATGCAGTCATTTTATCAAAAAAACACATTCTGAGTGGTGTATTCTCTTTGTAGTAATCTCTTAAAAATAATCTTAAATTCTTAAAATTCCCGTAAACTGGAACATTGCCTTCTATACCTTGAAAACGGAGAATAAAGCAAATTCTTTTTCAGAGAATAAAGATGTTAACTAACATGATGTTAAAACGTCACTAGGGGGCCTTTTACTAAACTGGGGGAAGTATTTTGCACTTACTGCACATTTTGACCAAAAATGAACACATGGAAAGTGAAAAGTTTAAGTGCTATCAGGGGCGTGGCCAACATGTTTCCGGCAGTTACCATACTGAAAAGTACCCTAACGTGCGGCATTTGCAGTTAACTCTGGTGCACTTAATGCCTCCTATTGAGGTGATGTTCAGTGCACCCACACTAATAGCAACATTGACACTTTGCATGTGCTAATGGCTCTCGTTGCTAATCACAATGCATTGTCCACACCCACTCTCCATCCCTAACCTGTCCAATCAGTCATTGCCCCATTGTGTGAAGTGCAGCTAACGTGGGAACTAGCATGTGGTAATTGACCTGCCAGCACAGGTGTATGTTAACGGTTACTGCACATTAATTTTGGAATTAACTGCTTAGCGCACCTTAGTAAAAGGGCTCCTTGGTTTCCTATACCCACTTGTTAGAAAATAATCTGCTGTATCCTTACAAACGACTGCATCCAAAAAAGAAATTTCAGCCATGCTAAAATGCATCATGGCCAAGATTCACTCAATGGAGAAATTTAACCATCTAAAGAAACTGTAGCTCATCTTCACTTCCTTGCTATAGAAGCAGCACATCATTACTCCTACTACTGAGCATTTGTATAGCGCTACAAGTTGTATGCAGTGCTACACAGACATGTAAGAGACAGCCCCTGCTCATCAGAGCTTACAATCTAGTCAAGACAGACAACACAGAAGGTGTAGACAAGGATAAAACAAGGGGGAAAGGTAAAGAAATAAGGAGATCGGGTAAGTCAAGATCCAAAAGCAGCAGCGAAGAGGTGAGTTTTCCGCCTGGATTTGAAAAGGGTCAGAAAAGGTGCCTGGCGTACAGACACAGGTAGTTTGTTCCAGGCTTAAGGTGCAGCAAGATGAAAGGAGCGAAGTCTGGAGTTAGCAATAGAAGAGAAGGGCACAGATAGAAGCAATTTGCCAGAAGAGCAGAGTTCCCGAGGGGGGGGGGGGGGAGGTGTAAGGAGAGATAAGAGAAGAAAGGTAGTGAGCAGCTGCAGAGTGAATGCATTTATAGGTTAGCAGGAGAAGTTTGAACTGGATGTGGAAATGGATAGGGAGCCAATGAAGTGATTTGAGAAGAGGGGTAATATGGGCATAACAAGGCTGGCGAAAGATTAACTGTGCAGCAAAGTGTTGAACAGATTGAAGAGGAAAGAGATGATTCAAAGGGAAACCAGCAAGAAGTAGGTTACAGTAGTCAAGACCGGAGGTGATTAAGGAGTGGATAAGTATCTTAGTAGTGTGATCAGAAAGGAATGGGTGGAAATATAAAGAACAGGTAGGAATTGAACCCCTGTCTGCTGCTTATGAAGACATTGTACTAACCAGTAAGCTACACCCCCATACCTGTACACAAACCTTCCAGCACATGCTAAATAATTCTGCAAAGGGCGATGAATAAAACCAGGTAGTTTCAAAAGAAGACATAAAAAAATTAACCAGAAAGTGAACATCATGGCAGTGATGCCAGTGCTAAAAATCTACAAATAAAACAGACCCTGAAAAGTAAAGAAATTGTTCTAAAGAGCTGTGATGATGGTGGATTGATACAGGTGCCTGGGAAGGGAAGGAACATGTTGTGTCTATTTTATAAAGGCTCTGTAATATCAAATATACTCCAAGGAGTCAGAAAAATATCAAATCACAGGAAAACTCCCAAAACAAAACAAGAGAACAAAACAAAATATATAAACCTGCACCTAACAAAATAAAAAAAAAATCTAAAATACCACTAGTAATAGAGGAAAAAAGACCACAGCCAACCTCCCACCAATATAATCAGAGAGGATGAGCACCTCGAATAACACCACTACAGTGCTTCAACTCGAGATATGCTCAGAGTGACATCAGCAGTCAAAAAAACCTCCATACTGGGGCATACAAAATAAGCCGAAAATCAGCCCCTACTACTGGTATCTAACAGGGAGAAAAAATAATTCCACTTAGCTTAAGAGGCAGTAGAAACAGACAGCAGCAAGCAGCAACAAGCAGTCATACACAGCATAAAGCAAGAAGACAATAATCAAAAGCCTCCAAAACGGCCGTCTGCAGGAGCCCCGACACCAGGTGTTTCGCCAACCAGCTTCTTCAGGGAGCTCTATACAAGAAACGCTGCATCTCCTGAAAAAAGAAGCCCGAATGAAATTTCCCCAGGCAAACAAAAATGGTGCAGGAAAACAAGGAAAAACACAATAGCAACAATAGAAAAAGACTTGTAACATTTACAAAACCGCAGAAACAGACAAGTGCAAGGCTATGCCCGGCTCACAATGAAAGCCGCTATCTCGCCAAAGTAGAAAACGCTGAGCATGCGTGTCAAAAAAGGGGAATCACAGATGACATCAAAGCTAAAGCATTAGCAGATGCCGCCCAAAACTATGGGTCCCACAATAGACCAAAAAACAAAACAGAAATAAAGGAAGAAAAAGAAACAGAAAAGGTATGCAAAAATACATGAAATATGTATACAGAAAAATTCCCATCCACCCTATGACACACATGAAAAAAGCCAATCAAAAACAAGATTTCCATTTAATAAAGTAATTCAGTCCACCTGGTTGCACTGTATTCAGGCGAAAAATCCATCGCTGTTCAAGACGGATCAGAATCCTATTCCAGTCGCTACCATAAATTGTTGGAAGGCATTGGGCAATTGCTAAACAATGAAGATCTTCAAAACTATGCTGCAACTGTTGACAATTATGAACTAAAGGTGCTCCAGTGACAGAATGCTTTAACTTGCTCTTATGTTCAATGAGGCGAGTCTGTAATACACGACCCGTTTTCCCAACATAACCTAAATCACAAGGACATAAGATCAAATACACCACCCTGACACTGTCACAGGTAGTGGCATCCCTCAGAAAGCAGGTATGTTGATTATATTGAAAGGAACTACAGGTAAGCATCATGAAACACACTGAACAGTGAACACTGGCACCATGGCCAGGAATGATACTAGAACAAGGCACAACACTGGTGTAGGCAGATGGACACAGAATATCACGCAAATTATGATTTCTGGTATATACTGGCCGTATCTGTAAGGCATCTAAACCAGGAAGTAAACAAAGTAACTGTGAATGTCAACGGACAATCTTAGTCAACTGGTAACTGAGAGGATTATAACGGGACACATAATGTACAAAATCTGTATCCATAGAAGCCGAGCATTCACAGGGAGTATGTAGCCAGGAACGGTCATTGAACCATGCCTGAGTACGAGCCTTTCACACCAGACGGCCTGGGTACCCATGGGCCAGAAAAGACTCCTCAAGCTCCTGGGAACGGAGTTTATATTCAGCAACAGTAGAACAGTTCCGACGATATCTTAGAAATTGAGCCACTGGCAAACTAGCCTTTAATCGTTGAGGATGCACACTAGAAAAATGAAGAAAGGCCATCCAATGAGTAGGTTTACAATACACTGTTGAGACTAAAACATCAGCCTGCCGTGTCAATAAAACATCAAGAAAAGAAATGGTAATAGCATTAAAATCCAATGAAAAAGACAAATTTATATCACACAGATTCAGCCACTGGTGGAAAGATAATAATTGGGTCTCAGAACCAGTCCATAACAAAAAGACATAATCAATATATCGAACCCAAAAACGAATTTGAGTTTAAAAAGGTCCATTCACCAACCATTGCCTTTCAAAATGGACCATGTATAATTAGCCACCGATGGGGCCATGGTGGCCCCCATCGCCACCCCTTTAATTTGTTGAAAAAACTGTCCATCAAAATAGAAAACATTGTTTTCCATGGCTAACGTCATAAGTTGAAGAATAAAGTAGAGCTTCAATGTGCTCAAATCTTGACATACTGAAAGAGATTCACGGACAACCCTCATTGCCGCATCTGTGTATCACAGATTCAGCCACTGGTGGAAAGATAACAATTTTTTCTGGTTTTTCTGTCAACATTCACAGTTACTTTGTTTACTTCCTGGTTTAGATGCCTTACAGATACGGCCAGTATATACCAGAAATTATAATTTGCATGATATTCTGTGTCCATCTGCCTACACCAGTGTTCCGCCTTGTTCTAGTATCATTCCTGGCCATGGTGCCTGTGGTCACTGTTCAGTGTGTTTCATGATGCTTACCTGTAGTTCCTTTCAATATAATCAACATACCTACTTTCTGAGGGATGCCACTACCTGTGACAGTGTCGGGGTGGTGTATTTGATCTTATGTCCTTGTGATTTTGGTTATGTTGGGAAAACAGGTCATGCATTACGGACTCGCCTCATTGAACATAAGAGCAAATTAAAGCATTCTGTCACTGGAGCACCTTTAGTTCAGCATTGTCAACAGCTGCAGCATCGTTTTGAAGATCTTCGCTGTTTAGCAATTGCTCAATGCCTTCCATCAATTTATGGTGGCGACTGGAATAGGATTCTGATCCGTCTTGAACAGCGATGGATTTTTCGCCTAAATACAATGCAACTAGGTGGACTGAATGAATTTATTGACTGGAAATCTTGTTTTTGATTGGCTTTTTTCATGTGTGTCATTGGGTTGGTGGGATGGCTTTTTTTCTGTATACATATTTCATGTATTTTTGCATACCTTTTCTGTTTCTTTTTCTTCCTTTTTTTCTGTTTTGTTTTTCGGTCTATTGTGGGACCCATAGTTTTGGGCGGCATCTGCTAATGCTTTAGCTTTGATGTCATCTGTGATTCCCCTTTTTTGACACGCATGCTCAGCGTTTTCTACTTTGGCGGGATAGCGGCTTTCATTGTGAGCTGGGCATAGCCTTGCACGTGTCTGTTTCTGCGGTTTTGTAAGCGTTAGAATTTTTTTCTTTTGTTGTTATTGTGTTTTTCCTTGTTTTTCTGCACCATTTTTGTTTGCCTGGGGAGATTTCATTCGGGCTTCTTTTTTCAGGAGATGCAACGTTTCTTGTATAGAGCTCCCTGAAGAAGCTGGTTGGCAAAACACCCGGTGTCGGGGCTCCTGCAGACAGCCGTTTTGGAGGCTTTTGATTATTGTCTTCTTGCTTTATGCTGTGTATGACTGTTTGTTGCTGCTTGCTGCTGTTAGTTTCTACTGCCTCTTAAGCTAAGTGGAATTATTTTTTCTCCCTGTTAGATACCAGTAGTAGGGGCTGATTTTCGGCTTATTTTGTATGCCCCAGTATGGAGGTTTTTTTGACTGCTGATGTCATTCTGAGCATATCTCGAGTTGAAGCACTGTAGTGGTGTTATTTGAGGTGCTCATCCTCTCTGATTATATTGGTGGGAGGTGGCTGAGGTCTTTTTTCCTCTTTTACTAGTGGTATTTTTGATTTTTTGATTTTGTTAGGTGCAGGTTTATATATTTTGTTTTGTTCTCTTGTTTTGTTTTGGGATTTTTCCTGTGATTTGATTTTTTATAAAGGCAACATATACACTTAAGTGTTTTTAGAAAATTTACTGTCTTCACCCATGTGTATTGATCATTTTCCCTAGAATTCTCCATTCCCCTGTTGTTCTGTGTGTTGTAGCAGATTGCAAGCTCTGTGGAGCCTGGACTTTCTTTTATGTATAATTGTATAGTGCTGTGTATGCCTAATAGCACTATAGAAATGATACGTAGTAGTGGTAATACCACTAGGGAAAGTAGGTGCACACATTTTACATCTGAGGCAAGTTTATGTACAGTAAGAAATGGCACACATGCATGTATTATATAAATTCGTGCATACGTGCTAATCTCACCCTCACTATACCAGTTCTTTACTCTTATTTGGCAGGCTGATTCCTACTGGCAATACTGCAAGATTACCACTATAGATCACGGTTGCCATTTTGAAACTCAGAGCCAAAAGAGCAGGAGCGAGTTGGGATTGCTCCTGCTCCTAGTAGACACTAGGGACCTAGAAAAATCCAGGGGAGAGATTGGGGGATTGGTGACTTGAAGGATGTATTTCTTCCCGGGGGGGGGGGGGGGGGGGGGGGGGTGGTGGTGGCATTGAATGTCTGAGGAGAGGGCTTGGGTATATAGGATGTCTTGGGGGAGGAGGATTGTTGGGGTCTGAAGCCATGGGCTGGTCCAGGACGTGATCTGGGATAATTGCTAGGGGGCGTGGAAGACTGGTGCTGCAGGATCTGGTCTGTATGCAGCTAGAGAGAAGTGTTTTTAGGGATGTACATGCATTTGAAATGGTATGGAAAATAGCAATAAAATTATATTATTTTTAATTTGAATAACACTGAAAAATCCAAAATTTGATTTTCCTCCAAGACCAGCCTCAAGCTATTAACCTTTGGGTTGGACGGCACACATCTAGTAGAAGAGCAGTCATATCTCCATGGGGGCTGGCTCTAACCACTCTACTCTTAACTATTGTATTGCTGGTGATCTTCCTGTTTCTTGATTGGTCCAAAATTTGTCTGGTCTGGAACTCAATGTAAAATGCTAACTGGATTTTTTATCTTGTAAATCTATTGACTCCTGCTGTAGAGATTTTAGCAAAGATTTTTCTTTTGCCATGTTCTTGTGCCAGAAATTCTGTGAAACCATGTATAAGTATACTGTCAGAGACATTTACTGTGCCTAATCCAGATTCTGGTTGATCATCATTAATTGGACAACCAGTATCTGAAACATGATATTCAGCCCTACAGGATATCTGGGTTCCAGCATTGCTTATCCAGTTTCAATTTTAAATGTCACAGCCAGCATTTAAAAATACACTGAGCACAGAGTTTAAATATTGACCTGAACGTTTCTTATAATCTAATTCAAGGCACATTCTAGAAAGAAAGTCTGGTTGCAAAATAGGCAAGCCAGGTCAAAATGTCTGACATGCAGGAGGAGGGGCATGTAAGAAGGTGGTCACTTGTAAGAGCCTTGTGAAATTGATCTTTGTCTACCCTGAAAGATACACGTGTCTGCTGTGTAATAGAAGGAATGGAGTAACCATGTGTAAGAAGTCTCTGCATTTTAGAAACATGAACGTCTTGTATATGCACATCCACAGTATAGGGGGTCATAGACGGCATGCTGCCGTATCACAGAATGCAGCTGGGGATCTCTCCTCCTTGCATGTCCCAGCCTGCTGTTTTGCAAACGGGGATATGTTGCAGCCAAAATGCCTTGAGAGATGTGTTTCTTATATACTGGCAGGCATATTTGAAGGCGTGACGGGTATGGACGGCATTTATGATATTGTTGTTACATTGCTGAAACGTGCATCTTTACGAATCTTGTTCATGCCTTGCAGCAGGTATAACCATGAACATTCCCGATGATGGTAGCAGATGTACAGCACAGATCAAAAATTGTGTGTGCACCCCCATGACCAATAGGAACATGATCGCGCCTACACGTGTCTCTTCAAGCTTTCTAAAATGGCTCTAGGTATGTCTGCATGATTTGCACATCTGAATATCTATTTTCAGACATCCAAACCATGAATAGAGCCTCTTCATATCTAACAAATTTACCATTTGATATTAGTGCAATTCAAGTCTGAAAAAAATCAATTGACTTTCGAAGATCAGCATCATGTTGATCAAAAATGTCTATGGTAGTCTCAGCTTTCATAGACTCTAGTTTCTCATCAAGTTGTTTTACTTAAGTACGTAAGAGCCCAATATTTAGCCTGCAGCAATCAGCGATTATAAAACATGTAGCTGCTGTGGGCTAAAGTGAAACCAGATATTCAGTGCAGATGTGGGATATCTTTTGATGCTAAAAATCTGGTTTCACCACCAATGTCCACTGCTATCTAGTCAGCGGTAATATTCAGACACTAACCGGATAGCAAAACCGCACAAAGTTAGGACAGGCTAACCACTTTAGCAGGCTGAAAGTTGCTACTGATTGAATAGGTGCCTGGATCACCCCATCCCCACCCATAGACCTTCCCACTATGCCAATGCGGTCTGTGGGGATAATCAGAGCCCTGGCTTTTTTTTTGTTTTTGTAAGCGCCATCAAGTCAATGCTGGCTCCTAATGACTCAGCAGCCCCTGGGTTTTCTTAGCAAGGTATGACCATGGCCAGGGCCTTTCTTCCGAGGCAATGGAGGGTAAAGTGACTTTCTCAAGATATGCCACTGGGCATCAAACTGTCATTTGTTTCTCTACAACATTAACAAAATTTGCCCCTTCCTTTCTGAACACACTACTAAAACACACATCCACCGTTTAGTCACCTCTCGCCTCGACTATTGCAACTTCCTCCTTGCTGGTCTCCCTCTGAGATCTCTCTCTCCCCTTCAATCTGCTCAGAACTCAGCTGCGCTGCTAATCTTCCACCAGCCTCGATATAGTCATTTAGCCCCTCTTCTCAAGTCACTTCACTGGCGTCCCTTCCGTTTCCATATCCAATATGAACTTCCTTCTGACCTGTAAGTGCATTCATTCTACTGCTCCTCACTACCTTTCCTCCCTCCCCTCCCCTCTCCCTACACCCTTCCTCGTGAACTCCCATCTTCCTCTGGCTTGCTTCTCTCTATGCCCTTCTCTTCCACTGCCTTCGATCTTTTCACCTTGCTGCTCCTTATGCCTGGAACCAAACTACCTGTATCCTTACATGAGGTTTTATCTCTCTCCCTTTTCAAATCCATGCTAAAGGCTCACCGTTTTCAGGCCGCTTTTGGATCTTAATCCCTTGTTCTCCTTCTGTCTCATTACCCTTCCCTATTGTACCCTTGTTCTCATTTATTGTACTGTCTGTCTTGATTAGATTGTAAGCTCTGATGAGAAGGGACCGTCTTTTATATGTGTCTGTACAGCTCTGTATATACAAATGATTAATAGTAGTAATTGTGCTAGGCTGTTGCTTTAACCACTAGGCTACTCCTCCACTTCACTAGCTGGTTAGTGGCACTGATTATCATGCTCAACGGGGTTTATGCAGTTAGCATGTCCACAGGAAACAAATCGTGATCTCCTGTTCAATTATCCAGCTTTCTCTTACTAAGGAAAAGTGTTTTCTTTTCTTTTCTTTTTTTGAGGGAGGAATTGATGAGCTGCAAATGATCTCCCATCTCTTTTCTGCTGATTAATGCATCATCAAGTGGCACTTAGACTGCTTTTGGATATGGGCACTGAATGCCGACCTACTTTCACCTATTGCACCTTAACTCCACAAGAACATTTGTTTCATTCTTGAAAAACAGTGTTGTGACTGCACGTCCCTTGTGAAAATAAATACCAGGAGGAAAGATGACAATCTATTTGTGTTTATCTCCGACACATTGAAAGGAGGCATTCATCCTGCAGACAGCTTATCCCCGCTGCAATTACAGACTGAACAAAGTCAGCGAAAAGGTCCCGCCTTGCAAAACTCGATTGAAGTTCTTGCCAATGTAACCACTGCCTAAATAACTCAACTATTCTGCCAGTCTCGCAAGTGATTTTACCTTAAGTATCTTACGTGATGTTTTGGCTTCTAAGTTGCAGGCAACACCCATTTTGCACCATGGGCAGTAGTTTTCTTGTTGAAGCTCGATACGTTATGTTGCTGTGAACAATCTTACACTTTGGCTACCGTAGTCGCAGTAGCTGATACCTTCTGTGAAAGTCAAAATGATGAGCATGGGTGGAGATCTTCAGAAAGATGACTACAGTACATTCTTGTGTGCTGTCACGACCTATAAATTTTAATAACTGAAACGAAATACTAAAGACCCCCTCATGTGCTTACATCACTTTGGCAGTGTTGGGGGAATGCGAGGGGTGAATTGATTAACTATACTCAGAATGGCTCAGCTCAGTTAACTTAGACCATGAGAGAAATCATTTGAAGGATCCATTACCTGATGACATTTTTATTCGAGTTTTCTTTCTGTTACTAATGCTTATCTTATCTGCTTCTAGCCTTAGCCTTAAAAGAACATTTTCAAAGTCTCTTGTGCAGATATAAAGCTATTTCTAATCATACTTATGTGTAGATTGGCTGTCTGGAAATTATCCTTCCTCTAGAAGGTGTGAATTTTCAGAATAACTGTTTCTGCGATTATGTTTTGGGTTGGATCAGAAAATACGGCAAGTGGATTCTATTTTCAAGCCTAAATGCATTATTTTCCATAGAAAATGTACCTGCATGAAAATCAAAGGCTAAGGTCTGCTGGTTCTTTGTAAACATGTTCTTTATCTTTGAAACTTGCTGCAGAGTTCGTGGTTAAACGTATCTTTGCAGTGACGTCCTATTCAGTAGTTACATCTTCATAATGGCTTTTTAGCATATAGTATAAGCTGCAGACTATGTAGAACATGTGACTTGGGTTGAGGCAAGCTTATCTAGACCAGGCCTAGGTATCTTGTAAATCTTTGTTCTTTATAATATTTCAATAACGCCTGAGTAAGACTTTCAGGCACTTTTACTAAATCCCGCTAAGGTTTTTCAATGGATGTGCATTTGTAATAGAAACCCTCCGTGTTACAGTAATTGTCTGAGGTGTGACCAGCATGTTGCCAGTAGTTAAGATTCACATGGGTATGTTAACGTATGGTGCACCTAACGATATCCATAAAGGTATTAATAGGTTAATCTGCACTAATTGTGAAGAATGTGAAGCCATTGCCCTTGTGTTAGTGACAATGTGCTTTTCACGCCCACATTCTTCCTTTAACCCCCCCCCCCCACTTGCTACCTTAGCACATGATAGCCAACTATCATGCATTTTAGAAGCCGGTAGCTGCCATGCCCACACGTTAGCATTCACCATGGCCAATATTGCATGGCTGGCGGCATTTAGTAGAAAGGCCCCTTTAACATTTCATTACTTGACATCTAGAACACTGGTTCTACTAACTCTTGACGCTTAACCCAGTCCACAACAGCTTTGTCATCTAGCAGTTGAATAGCTGAGAACACTGAGGAATTTCTACAGTTCACTCTTAAAGCCCTGAGGACCAGCTGTTCTCCTTAGAGTTGGGCCCACTAGAAACTCCCAGTTCTATAAAATCGCCTCATCAGACTTTATTTATGTGACCCATTCTGGGGCTGTACAGATAAAGCATTAGGAATGTGTATTTATTAGTTTATAAGGGTATTTGTTTAAACATCTCAATCATATCACCTCTATCCCGCCTTTCCTCTAAGGTGTACATATTATGATCCTTAAGTCCGTCCTCATATGCTTTATAATGAAGACCACTAACCATTTTGGTATTGACTCCAGCCTGTTTATATCCTTTTGAAGGTGCGGTCTCCAGAATTGCACACAATATTCCAAATGGAGCCGCACCAAGGACTTATACAGAGGCACTATCACCTCCTTTTTTCTGCTAGCCATTCCTCTCCCTATGCACCCAAGCATCCTTCTAGCTTTTGCTGTCGCCTTTTCTACCTGTTTAGTTACTTTAAGATCATCAGGCACAATCACACCTAAGTCCCACTCTTCTTTAGTGGACAAAAGTACTTCACCCCCTATACTATATCACTCCCTTGGATTGCTGCAGCCCAAATGCATGACCTTGCATTTTTTAACATTAATTCTCAGCTGCCAAATTCTAGACCATTCTTCAAGCTTAGCTGGATCCCTCCTCATGTTATCTACACCTTCCTGGGTGTCTACTCTATTGCAGATTTTGGTATCATCCACAAAGAGGGAAACCTTACCCGACAGCCTTTCTGCTATATCACTAACAAAGATGTTAAAAAGAATCGGACCAAGGGCATATCCCTGGGGCACACCACTGGTAACCTCCTTCTCCTTAGAGTGAGCTCCATTTACCTGTACCCTTTGTCGCCTCACACTCAACCAATTTCCAACCCAAGCAGTAACTTTAGGGTCCATTCCTAGGGTGCTCAGTTTATTTATAAGTTGCCTGTGAGGAACGGTGTCAAAGGCTTTACTGAAATCTAAATACACCACATCTAGGGCTCTCCCTCGGTCCAACTCGCTGGTCACCCAGGCAAAGAAATCAATCAGATTTTTCAGACAAGATCTGCCTCTGGTGAATCCATGTTGCCTGAGATCCTGTAATCCGCTGGACTCCAGAAACTTCACTATTTTCTCTTTCAGCAGCGTTTACAATAATTTACTCGCCACCGAAGTTAAACTAACCGGCCTGTAGTTTTCATCAACATCCTTACTTCCGCTTTTGTGTAAAGGGACCACATGAGCCTCTCTCCAGTCCTTTGGCACCACTCCCGACTCCAACAAGGCATTGAAAAGGTCCCCAAGTTCCTTCAGTATTCTAGGGTGTATCCCATCCGGTCCCATCGCTTTGTTTACTTTAAGTTTAGCTAGTTTCTCATGAACACAGTCTTCTGAAAATTGATCAAGATGCCCCTCGCTTCTGTTCCTGTTTGTGGGTATTTTCTAAGGTCCTGCTCCTGGTTCTTCATCTGTGAACACAGAGCAGAAATATTTGTTAAGCAATTCCGCTTTATCCTCTTCAGCTTCTACATATTCCTCTCCTTCACCATTGAGTCTGACAATACCACTTTTGCCCTTCCTCTTCTCACTAACATATCTGAAAAAAGTCATCCTCCCATTTTATTGCATTGGCTATTTCCTCCTCGTTTTGAATCTTTGCTTTCCTGACTACTTTGCTAGCTTCTCTAAGTTTTTACAAATATAGATGTCTGTCTTACTCTCTCTGTTATCGCTTGTATTTCATGAAGACTTCCCTCTTTTACTTCACCTTTTCACCTACTTCTTTCGAAAACCATAGCGGTCTCCTTTTCCTTTTATCTTTATTTACCATTTTAACAAAAAGGTTGGTTGCCCTTAAAATATCCCCCTTCAGTTTTGCCCACTGTTTTTCTACATCCCCCAGCTGTTCCCATCCCACTAACGACTCTCTGAGGTATTGGCCCATCTTGGCAAAGTTAGTCTTCCTAAAGTCTAAGATCCTCACCTTTGAATGGATTCTAACAGCCCTAGTCCTAATACTGAACCATACCACTGGATGCAAAATGATCTCCCACTACAACATCAGAAACACTTTCACCATTGGTAAGCACCAAGTTCAGTATGGCCCCTTCATGTGTGGGGTCTGTTACCAATTGCCTGAATAGTTCACCCTGTAGAGAATCCAGGATCTCCTTACTTCTAGATGATACTGCATCCGGAATGTGCCAATCAACATCTGGCATATTGAAATCCCCATTCAGTAGCACTTCCCCTTTCCTAGCAATACTGCATATGTCTACAATTAACTCTCTGTCCACCTCTTCCACCTGTATTAATATTCAAATTAATGTGCATGGGGTCAATTTGCACAAAGTAAAACATTTTTGCAATACAAATGTGTGAAACAAATGGATTACAAATTTCAAATATGGGGACCCCCCCTCCCCCCCAAATCTGAAAACACATTGAAAATGATTTCTTTGTGCATCAGCCTGTTATCAAACAGGTGTAGTTGAAGGCTGACCTGAGTTCTTTTTGCTCTGACAGTCTGAGAATCATCCTCTGGCTACTCTTCCACCTTTCCTTTGTGGGCAATTTCACGGGCTTAGAGAGACTGCATGTCACTGCAATAATAGTTGTAGCATATGGGGGTCATTTTATAAGAAGCTGCATAAAGATCCATGCTATCTCCTTTTCTTTCCCCTTACTTTATCCCTGCCTACACCTTCTGTGTTTGTCTTGACTAGATTGTAAGCTCTGATGAGCAGGGACTGTCTCTTACATCTCTGTGCAGCGCTGCGTACGACTTGTAGCGCTATATAAATGCTCAGTAGTAGTAGTAGTAGTATCTATATACAGAAATCCTGTATTCATGTACATAGATGTCCGTTACATGCATATTTGTAGCCAGTCGTATTTCTCTGAGAATGTGCATAAGGCTGATGGTGCATTCTTTAACCGTGAGCATTCACAGAGCGGGGCTTGGGTGGAACATGGACAGGGTATGTAGTTACACACAATTTTCATAAAATATAGGCATACATACATGAAATATGTGTGAACGTTTACACCAGACATAGGGCTGGTGTAATTGCTCGTGCCTAGAATTGACCCCCCATTTTTGACCCTTATACTCTTATTTTATAAATCAGACGCATACATTCACCTAGGTGCGCCTTAGGAGATAAATGGTTTAATCTGTGTAAGGTAGAAATCTGGTATGATTTACACAGTCTCTGACTAAATACATTAAGAAACAGTGCATCCAGGGGCTTACATATAAATAAGGAACCAAACCTTTTCCTGGACCAATGTCAGTTTCTGGAGAAATGGGCAGCTATTTTGAACTAATGCTCCCTTGATTTAATGCTTCTGATTTTTGAATTCACAGATAATACTACAAGGGCTCCCCCAATCAACCCTCAACCCGCTTCAACTAGCATTAAACAGTGCTGCAAGAGTGCTCTTCGGGGTACCAAAAAGAGAACATGTAACACCTCTCCTGAAACAATTACACTGGCTCCCTATCCAAGCGAGAATCATCTTCAAGACCCTGCTACTAGTCTTCAAAGCTCACAAAGGACTTGCTCCCTCCTCTCTATCAGAGTTGATACAACCTATCCCCTCCAACAGACTTAGAAGAACCTCGGAACTAAACATGCTCAAAGTTCCAAAAGAATCCTTAAAATACATCTCTGCAACTGTGAACCGATCATTCAGCTTATGTGCTCCAAAACTGTGGAACTCCCTCCCACCACACATTAGGGCCATCTCTGATATCCCCCAGTTCAAAAAGGCCTTGAAGCATCACCTTTTCATCCAATACTTTCCAGAGAACACAATAACACAAGTTCATCCAAATAGCTCTAATCCCGTTCCTATCTAACAAGATGCCTTTTCATGTAATATTACTATCATATGTATATAGTTCAATGTTTATTATCCTTTGTTATAATTACCCCGGTTTTCCAAGTTTTTCTTCCTGTTCCATGTAAAAACAGATATATGTATCTTATCTGATGTTTTGTAGTTCTATGTAAACCGCGCTGATAATAAATAGCGCGGTATATAAAAATGTTAAATAAATAAAAATAATAAATAAATAATACATTGCAAAATACTAAGGTGGTCATTTTGCACAGTGAATAATGGTGTTGGATGTCTGAGTTGGTTATCCAACCCATGCACAGCCCTGATCATGATTCTCTACTTAATGTTCCCTGCACCCACAAATCGGTTGCGCAGGGAGTGCTGATTGGGGTCAGGAGGGGGCAGAGCAGAGGCAGAGTGGGGGCATTGTGGGGAAGGGCTCAGGTGCCTGGACATATAGATGCAATTCTGGTTGTGCCTCTGTATGTTCCCTGGCTCCCATTTACACACTCAGCTTATTCCACCCTGATGATGGGATAAGTACCGGGAATGATGTTGATTGTGGCCTGCAGCCCCCTACCCCAATGTGACACTGCAGGAAGGCCCCTGCCACCCGATCCTGGCCTTGGGGGCTCCTTCTGAGAGTCAGGTGGTGGGGTGATGAGGCTGCTATGCTTTGGGGCAATCAATTGCTTCAGCTGGACGTGCTGGTGCCATGGTGACTGGATGCCACTGCACCAGCACACCAGCTGGAGCTTTCTGTGATTGAGTGGGCAGGCCAATAGACGTCCCCCACAGCAGAATGAGGTGCCCAGCCAGATATCTAATTCCCCAATTCTGCCATCATGGGTATGTTTGGGCCCTGCAGTGGCAGAATCGGTTACATTTCCCGCATGTCCGTTTTTTGCATGGCCAATGTGGTTGGACGTGCCGGAGCCAGAATTAGCCTCCATGAGGGATATCCAGGAGTCTGTTGATGATATTAAGAAAAAATATCAATTGACCTCTACAGATGAATATTTGAGTAAATACAATCAGTCCTTGGACAAACTCTGGTCTTCATTGCACCAGAGTAAGCTATATAAGTTATATCGTTATGCAGAAGACTACACTCAAGGATCTATTTATTTTTAGATGAATCCTGAAGAAAGGTCTAGTAACAGATGCCAAGTTGGCTTTGATTCCTCGATTCATCAAGTGTGGAAGATGGTGATGGGAGAAGTCAATCTTCCTTTTTTTAGGGACCAACAGAAGTTGCCAGCCAGGTTATTGGGGATTCAGACATGACCGAAAAAAGAACTGGCAATCCGATCAGGAAGAGGAAGACTGGCCAAGGCATGTGAGCAGGTTTTCCTGTCAGAGAAAAATCTACATTAATGAGACAATGATCAACTATAAATGTTTCCAACACTATGGGCTATGTTTACTAAATCGCGTTAGTGCAGTTCGCGGTAGGAGCCGCGGTAGTGAAAGAAACCCCAAATAAGGACATGGGCGGTACATCGTTACCACTACCGCGCGTTAGCAAAATTAACGAGCGCTACCGGGCGCCGTGCCACGTTACTGCGCGTTAACCATAAGAAGACGTACAGACACAAAGCACTGAAACAGAGCTGTAGCACAATGGTTACGGTACTGACCGCTGTTACAGGCAGCATGGGTTCGAGCCCCCAGTGTGCCTAACACAGAAGGCTATCTCAGGCATCACCCTGTACATTACAGAAGGAAAGAGGAGGCATGCTTTTCGTTACGCTGAGTATTGGTGTCAGAAAAACACCCTCGGAATGTGCCTAGCCACGTACGTTGGTACGTGCGTAGCGACGCGCGTACATTCGTGCGTGGGTACGTGTTTGCTTACGTGCGTGGGTACGTGTGTTTTTACCAGTGTGGGCATCTTATATTACAGACTTTGTAGGGCGTCCTGCACCTATGCATTATGCTAACAGATGTACGTGTGATGGCCTATGGCTTATCAGAGCCTGTGAGCAGGTGCTGGTGTTTCACAGGGTTGGATTGGGCCAGTCACACCCATGATGCACTGCACATGCAAAGCAGCTGTCCACAGATACACACCATGGGGAATGCACCCCCACAGCACCTCGGCCTGGTAGGGGGTACCGACTGTGTGTTGTACTGGCACAGAGCAGCTACACACCGTCACATTGTGCGGGTACTGTGCTCACCCTGAGGGTGCAGTGAGGCGCCCAGCACTAGGTCCACAGCACCGGCCATGGCGCAGGTCCAAAGCAGTGTTACTGTGTGAGATAGGTAGTTTCTGCAGGAACACCTTGGACATCTCTGTCTGTTTCAGTCAGGTACAGCCCCCATGCACCACCACCACACCCCTCCCCCAGGGCTGAGGGAGGCAAACAAAAGATCCACAGTCTACCGTGCTGCAACGGTGGCAGTAGAGGGGAACATGAACCCCAGTCCTGCTGGGGAACAGACACCCCACAGGGCAGTCAATGCAGCTCTGTACACAGCCATAACACAATAGCAGACAGACATTAGGCCTGGATATGGTATGCTGCACCCCACCACTATCTGATATTCCCCTGGTGCAAGCCATCAGCCACTGCACCCTGCAAGCCACTCCATCACAACACCTACCAGCTGCAAACAGTCTGCTAGTGCCCAGTGGAGATGCCTGCACCCAGAACTGGGATGTCAGCATACACAGCAGGCAGATACATCAGTGACTGGGCCCCAGAAGGAAACCCATATGTATCACATGAGAGAAATACTAGATAGCACTATGGGAGTGCCTAGCCATGCTGTGGTCACTGCACAGTCAGGGTGAGAGTGATCTCTCAGCAGGATATACTGAGGTCACCCTGTCTGTGTAGTTGGTGGCCGGGCACTACAATGTGCCTGTCACTGCCCTATGCCCTGTGCAGATGCACCCTGGCCAGGCCACCCTGTCCGGCCTATACCCATGGTACCTTGCTCCTCATTATGCACATTGGCAGCCCAATACTGGCAACAGTGCTGGCAGTGTGGGCTGTTGAAGGTGTTTGCAGCCACCACACACTGGATAGACAGACAGCCACCCCCACACCTATGCCAGCATTGTGCTACTATAGAGGTGGTCAGCAGCCATACCACCACACCAGTCCTGGGCATAGTACAGGCATGGATATGGTACACAAGACTGTTGGGGGGTCACTCCCCAGGGTTGTGAACACTGTCAGAGACCAGACCTGCAGCACACACCGCAGACATCAGAATGATTGTTATGGTGGAGCTCAATGAGCAAAATGTGCTTAACGTAGGAATTGATATCTGCCAGTTATCAGAGGAAACGTTTGATAGCTGTGTACCATATACCCAGGTGTAGGGTGGCATTGCTAAGGTATGCAACTGCTAGTATTGGGAGATACAGGCAGGGCCCAATGTCTTGCCTCTCCAGCTGGCATTGGCCAATGGGGCCTGTGGGTGGGTGTGTGGCCCTGTTGGCTGCTGCTTTACGGCAGAGTTCCCCAACTCCAGTCCTGGTGTTCCACACACTGTTCGGGTTTTCCTGCTGTCTCTCATAAATATGCATGAGCTACATCTGCATACCATGGGGGTGGTGCATAGCTATGCAGCACAGGCATCTTTATTAGAGGCAGCATGACACCGGAATGTTGTGGGGCCCTCCAGGACTGCATTTGCGGGACTCTGCTATAGGTAATGTGCCTGTTTCTGGTGTCTGTGTTTGGTGTGGTAAAATATAGGCCATGCGTATGGTCTCTGCACTACAGGAGTGTCTTTACTATCACTGTTTAGTGGTGGGTAGAACTATGGGGACTGGGTTGGCAGGAGCCCCAACTGGGATTTGAACCTGTGACCCTCTGGTCTCACAGGCACTGGCTGTGTCTGTTGCACCACACTGTGGCCACAGAGACTATGCAGTCCCTGGAGTTAGTTAAACCGGCCTGACGAGTCAGAAACCCTGCTCTGCAACAGGTTTACTGTGGCCTCATTTACCTTGTATGCAGACAAGGGTGCACATAAACCGCAGAAATGACCTCACAAAAGGGGCACACACCCATAACCAAGCTGGGCAACAATGATATCATTGGGAAACATTACACCACACACCCAGGACAGCTCCTTTACAATGTAATGCTCTTTGCAAGGGTCTGCGGAGCGTAGACCCTTCCACACATCATTTCCTTTTATTTTGGTGCTTTCCAGGGAGTGTTGTTCCTTGTTGCCCATTGCTATCACTGTTGCCCAGCTGAATTCTGCTTTTTAAAATGTTTCTTGTGGTCATTTTTAACGTTTTATGTGATATTTTGTTCTGTGCACATGTATCACACTGCTCACGTTTTGTGGGTTTCCCCGGTTTTCTGTACATTGCTGACGTAAATGGTTTCTCTTCCCTTTAAATGCCTTTAACGACAGGTTTTCATTTGCGTTGGAGGTGAGCTCTGACACTCCGCGCGTTAGTATGAGGGGAGCCTCTCTCCGCCCACTCTCCGCCCACTCTCCACCTTCTGCGCTGTTTTAACGCGCCGCGGAGCTTTACGATCGTTAACTACGGTTACCGCGCGTAGTATGACGTTAACGGTCGTTAGCGCGTCGGTACGCGCGTTATACGGCACTTACGGTCGTTTACGTCATACTACGCGCGTTATTCACGTTTAGTAAACATAGCCCTATATTGACTGTTCATCAAGTTTCTGTGTTGGAAAAAGGATTGTCCTTTGTTCCGTCCATCTTCCATGACCCATTATTTATTTATTTATTTGTTTTTATATACTGCATTTTTCAAGATCAGTGCGGTTTACATATAACATTAACAATAAGCCATTTACATAGAACAGTAAAATACATAAAACTTAGAACCATGGAACAGATATTATATAGGAATTAAGAACAGGCAGCAAGACATTAAGGGCTATGTTTACTAAACTGTGGTAATGTCACTCGCATTAGGTTCCGCGGTAAAGGTACAGATGCCCATATAAAGGTGTGGGCGGTGCATCTTTATAGCAAGCTGTATCAGCTAACGCACGTTACAAGGCGCCTTAGACTAACGCGCGTTACAAGGCGCCTTCTAAGGTGCCTTGTAAGGTGCCTTGTAAGGTGCCCAGTAAAGTGCCTTGTAAGGTGCCTCATAAGGCGCCCTATAGGGCTCCTTAGGCTAAGTGCCATATTAGGCACCCCTGGACAAGGCACCGTAGAAGGCACCCTGGGCTATGGAACCATAGGTTAAGGTGGCCTAACAAGGTTACGGTGCCATAGGTTAGTGTTCCCTAAGGGCTGCAAGGTGTCTCAGAATGACATGCATGACCTGTGAGGAACAGAGACAGATGTAACCCTAACACTAGATAGAGCACTCAGGAAAGGCAATGAACAGGTGAGTGAAGGAGGGAGAGCTGGGAGCCGCTGGACCTGTCATATCTGCGGGCATCACATGTGGCTGCCAGTACTGATGACAAACATGGTGGGGGCAACTGTACCACAGCACAGGGTGTTGGCAATGTAAAGTACTGGAAAGACAGTTGGTGGCAGACGATGGGAATACGTGTCCCCCAGTGGAGGCGGAGGTGGCAGGATAGTTACAATGATGGGTGGACAGAGGAGTGGTGGTGCCATGCAGATCAGGCACAGGCGAGGCAAGCATGAAGAGGCACAATGCAGGAAAGGGTAGCAGTGCAGGACATGGAGTTGCAGCCTGCACAGGCAGACAGGGCTCTACACAGCTGATAGGCGCAGATAGATGGACCGAGGGAATGTTGGCAATTGTGGCGAGGATATTATGGGCTGGCAGCACAAATCTGCAAATATATGACTGTTACAGGCATGCAAACTATTTGAGTAGGACAGGCATGAGAGGGGGGAACAATGAGGAATTGAACCCATGAACACTGCCGAGAATGGCATTGTATGAACCAGTCGGCTATACCTCTGTGGTGTATGTCACAGCAATGGCTGGGTACAGAAGAACTGCAGGTCACCGCACAAACTGTCTGCTCTGAGTGCCAGGATAGGGTAACCCCACCAGTACCCATGATGCAATGCACATGCTGAATAATTGTCTACAGCTGATCACCAAATGGGGTCTGCACCTCTCCGGTACCTCAGCTTGGAAAGACGAACTGACAGTGCATGATACTGGCACAGAGTAGCTACAGACCATGCCATTGTGCAGGTTCTGTGTTCCCCCTGAGGGTTAGGATGGGTGCCCAGCACTAGGTCCGCAGTACATGTGGTGCTAGAGATAGGCCCTGCTGTACATCCCCATCACTGCCAGTGTGTGACAGGTGTCCCTTGCAGTGTAGCTGAAGGTAATTTGGTGTCCATCTGTATCCTGCAGTCACATATTGCCCTCTGGGACCAGACACCACCCAGATTAGTGTGTACCCTGTTTTAGGGTCTGGCTGACATAGGCACCTGTTATCAGGGCAGAGGGGTTTCCAGACTTGCATGAGGTTTGTGTAGTAGTGCCTTTATAGGTCAAAGTGGTATACACCACATACCCCAAAGGGCTCACATCACCCTTTTTGTAGGTAAGGGACAGGTGCCCCAGCCCCCGTGAAGCAACCTCCATCCTGCTGGTACAAAACAGCCCTCCAGGGTTGGTGGGCCAGAGCCATACCTGTGGCTGGGGCAGTGGCAGACCAGTAGCAATGCTGGGGTTAGGTCTGGAAAACCCCAACTGCCTCCCACCACTATCTGCCAATCACCAGCAGACAGCACAGTCAGACTGCACTTTATAGGTGTTCCAACCATGCACAGTCTAACTGCAGACAGTCCACTAGCCAGTCCATAGTGCAAGCTTACAGAGAAACTATGTGCACCAAATAGCCATCTCAGTGATTGAGGCACCAGCACTTGGATCACAAAAGTATCACTAGAGGCAGATAGTGTGGAGCGCTATGTGGGAACGTAGACATGCCATGGTCACTGCTCGGTTAGAGTGAGTGCCCTCCCAGCATGACATGCTGTGGCCACCCTGTCCATGCAGGCGGTGGTTGGCCACTATAGTGTCCCAGCCATTGCCCCACACCCTGTGAAGATGCATCCTGGCCAATCTGCCTTGTCCGGGCCATACCCACACCTTGCTCCTCATTATGCACATATTCAGGCTAACGCTGGTAACAGTGGGACATTTTGAGCCCAGAGAGGGGTGGGCAGCCACAGAACAATAGATAGACATACACACACACACACTCCTATTGCAGCATTGTGCAAAGATAGTGGTGGTTGGCAACCCTGCCCGCCACACTGGTCCTGATCACAGTGCCGACATTGCTAAACTGTGCAGGAGGTAGTAGTAGTGCTCTGGTGATAACTGCAGCTCAATGTTGGGGCCAACAGCCTGACTCTCCATGCATCTTTGGATTGTGGAGCCTGTGTGAGTGGGTGTTTGTACCCCTGTTCGCTGCTGCTTTGGGCTTTGCACATGTTGCTGTTGTATCTGCATTGTAGGGTAAAATATAGGGACATGCTCTGCAGGAACCACAGCTGGGACTTGAGCCTGTGACTCTTTGCTTCTGGACACAGTGGCTGGGTGTACTGCACCACACTGTTGCCACAGATGCATGGTAGTCCCTGTGGCTACCTGTACTTTTCCTCAGCCAGACCTTTTATGTTGCACTGCACACCACGTACTGGTATAGGCCATGGCCTAGGTCCACTGCAGGCAGGTGCCACTGCCCTCTCCAGCATGGGCATACACCCCCCTGCCATGCTGACATGACCATATGCTGTCGGTGCTGGTAGTGCGCAGTCCCAGGCCATCCACTGTGTGGGTAGATGGTTGCCTAGGGAGCGGGGTCTGGGGCAGGGGGCATACATGAGCATCCTCACATCCCCCCATCACCGCCTACCAATAGTATGTCCCTTCCACTTGGGGGTGGGTTGGCTGGGGGGATGATAAGTCAGTGCCCTGGCCTACAAATTGTATATATTGTATATTTTATGGTTGTACATAGTTACCCTGTTAGCCAAGTTGATTATCCTGTTCATATGTAAACACAAAGTACTATTGGAAATGTGTATGTTCACTGTTTATTGTAAACCGCGCTGATGCTGAATAGCGCGGTATAAAAGAGACTTTAAATAAATAAATAAATAAATTAAATAAAACTGTTAGCTCGGGTGGACCAGGTAGATGTAGGTGGATTGTGTTTGGCCTTTGTCAGCTGCTGTCATGCTGATTTCTGGTTTCTATGTTCCTATATGCCACCTAGGCGCCCGCCTAGTCCGCCCTGTGCCCCAGCTGCTCCCGCTACATGTCCCGCCTGCAGCCCCCTATGCCCCATTTGCACCATCGCCATAGTGGCCTTTAATACTTGGGCACGATGCTGTTGCTGAAAATGGAGCACTACTATCACATGTCTTGGGCTCCCTGCCTATGCTGTACATTGCTGACACTCAGATGGTTTCTCTCTCCTGCAAATGTGCATCTAACGGCAGGTTTTCATTCGCGGTAGGATTCAGCCCTTCAGTTCAGCACGTTAGTGTTCAGGGAGCCTCTCCCTGCCCACTCCCCGCCCATTGACCCCTTGCCTCTGCCCTCTCTCCACCCTCTGCGGGGTTTACTGCGGCTGGGAACGCTAATGCTCGTTAGGTAAAGTTAACGCGCGTCAACATTATATACCATGCATTAACGTTAACTAACGATCGTTAACGTTACCTAACGCACGGTATGTAACGTTACCGCAGTTTAGTAAACATACCCCTAAATGTTAAATAAACAGGTGGACACAGGTGAATAAACAGGTGGACAAAGGTGAGTCGGTTGATATAGTGTATCTGGACTTTCAGAAAGCCTTTGACAAGGTCCCTCATCAGAGACTTTTGACAAAACTAAAGAGTCATGGGATAGGAGGCAGTGTACTATTGTGGATCAGGAACTGTTTAAAAAATAGAAAGCAGAGGGTAGGGCTAAATAGCCAATTTTCCCAATGGAGTAAGGTTAATAGTGGTGTACCCCAGGGATCTGTGTTGGCTCCGCTGCTTTTTGACATATTCATAAATGACCTGGAAAGTGGAATAACTAATGAGGTTATCAAATTTGCAGATGACACAAAACTATTTAAAGTTGTTAAAACCCAAGAGGATTGTAGAAAATTGCAAGAAGATCTTGATAAATTGAAAGACTGGGCATCAAAATGGCAGATGAAATTTAATGTGGACAAGTGCAAAGTTATGCACCTAGGGAAGAACAACCCAAACTATGGTTACACGATGCAAGGTTCTACATTAGGAATCACCACCCAGGAAAAAGATTTAGGCGTCATTGTGGATGACATGTTAAAACCCTCGGCCCAGTGTGCAGCGGCGGCCAAGAGCGCAAATAGAATGCTAGGTATCATAAGGAAAGGAATGGAAAATAAAACAAAAGATATTATAATGCCTCTATATCGTTCCGTGATGAGACCGCACCTTGAATATTGTGTGCAATTCGGGTTGCCGTACCTTAGAAAGGATATAGCGTTATTAGAAAAGGTTCAGAGAAGAGCCACCAAAATGGTAAAGGGGATGGAAGGATACTCCTATGAAGAAAGGCTAAAAAGGTTAGGGCTCTTCAACCTGGAAAAGAGACGGCTGAGGGGAGATATGATAGAAGTCTATAAATTAATGAACGGAGTGGAACGGGTAAACGTAGATCAATTGTTTACGTTATCAGAATATAGAAAGACTAGGGGACATGCAATGAAGCTACAGGGTAAACTATTTAAGACTAATAAAAGAAAATATGTTTTCACTCAACGTGTAATCAAACTCTGGAATTTGTTACCAGAGGATGAAGTAAAGGCTGTTAGTGTAGCTGGGTTTAAAAAAGGTTTCCTGGAGGAAAGGTCCATAAACCATTATTAAGAAGGGACCCAGGATATCAATGCTTGACCCAGTACAAGCATTGTGGAACCTGTGTCTTTTGGGGAAACTACTAGGTACGTATGACCTAGATTGGCCACTGTTGGAAACAGGATACTGGGCTTGATGGACCTTGGTCTGACCCAGTATGGCATATCTTATGTTCTTATGTTAAATAGGGGAATGAACTTGGAGTGTGCAAGGGGGAGAACTAAGAGCAAGCTGGACAATAGAATCATAGCACCAGGTCTAGTTAGAGTGGCTGGTTGTAGGCTTGTTGAAACAAGTATGTCTTTAAGGCCTTCCTGAAGGATGAGTGGTCTGAGATGCTGTCTCTTGATGTAGCATGGTTTATAAGGAATCTGCAAGTATGCCTGTATTTTTCTAAATATCCACCACTGACTCCTGATATTTCCATCATGACAGCTAGGTCCAAGTGGGTGCCCCCCAGACCTATGGACCCCTACAGAGCTATATTTTGAGATTCAGTGCTTCAGGAGATCACCAATATGTATGCACTTGGACAAGCTCATTTTCATTGCAACTTGACTAAAGAAGAGCGGTTAGCTATGCTTGAATTATCAGACTGCTCAGACATAGTTATTCGGATGGCTGATAAGGAGGGTTCCATGGTACTCTGGGATATGCAACAATATTGTCAAGAGGCTGACCTCCAGTTGGGGAATTCCCAACACTATGAGTTGCTGGAGTAAGATCTTACTCCTCAGTTGATCCTGGTGGTGAAATCCCTGTTGGATCAGGCACTGTTTGATGGCTTCCTTACCAAGGGGGAAGCTGCGTTTTTACATGTGGATAGCCCGAAGATCTCTATATTCTATTTGGTACCTAAGGTACACAAATCCACTTTGAAACCAGCTGGGAGGCCGATAGTATCTTTAGTTGGAACTGTGCTGGAACCGTTGTCTAAATTTGTTGATATTTTCTTAAAACCAGTAGTAGATAAAGCTCACTCCTACATTAAAGACACAGCTGATTTTTGTGCCACCTGAATTCAATTTCTCATGTATAGTATGATTTACTGTTGATTATGATGGACTTGGAAGCACTGTATATAAATATCTCTCAGGGGGCCACCTTACAGATGATCATGCGGGTGTTGGAGTCCTGGGAGATGAAGGCTAGAATCCCTAAGGACTTTTTCTACAGATTGACTGAATTGTCCTTACAAGAGAATTACTTTAATCTTGATGGACATTACTATCTCCAAACCCATGATATAGCCATGGGCGCTGTGATAGCTCTGAGTGTAGCCAATATATATATATATGGCCAACTTTGAAGAATAATTTTTATATTGGTCTGAGTGGTTTGCCCACATTCTTGTCTGGCTAAGATTTATTGATGATGCATTTTATCTATGGAGTTTGACTTAGGAATAACTGTTAGTTTTCATGATTTCTTTGAATATCTTGGATGTTGACCTTAAATTTTCGCAAGTCAACCATCGTGAACAGTTTTTAGATGTCATAAAACAAGGGAATTCCTTGGAAACAAAACTGTACTGAAGGCAGTTGACAGAAACATATTATTATCCAGTCAGCTTAAAGAGATTCTTGCCCATAGGCCAATTTTGAGAGTAAGGAAGATATGCTCTACTACAGTATCTCTGAATACACACATCAGGCAGTTTTGTTAAAAGAACGAGTGCGACAATGCAGATATCCTGACACCTGCATTCACTGTGCATATTTATATGCATTGTACACGAACCGTGATCTATTACTACATGAACAGCCTCGCTCACAAATGGTCCATCAAGTGTGTGTGATGCACTATTCCAATTTGGCCCATAAGGTAGCAGCTACTATATGAAAACACTGGCACATAGTGGCTACGCATTCAGTTTTTACAGACTCACACTGCATAACTTATAAGAGGGGCTCTACTAGTAGGGGTAAAGTTGTGCACACCCGGCTGATGAAGCCTTCATGCATCCAGCTTATAGTTGATCATTCACCATGCCATCAATGTAGTTTTCATTCTTACACATTGGCTGGTGCAACATGGATACATGGAGTCATCTCAGAGGGAATATTGTTTGCAGCACAATACCAATTGCAACACCCAGTATGTTATACTGTATATATGATCCAGTGTCCTTGCATGCTCTTTTATATTGGCAAAATAATTCATAAGGTAAAGGTCCACCTTATGGAACATTGTAGCCGTTTGGCACATAAAGTAGAGACAGCACCTTTAGCATCACATTGCATTAGCTACTCTCATGAATTTTCAGAGTTGCAGTGGCACATTATTGACCATGTACAGGAACTGAAGTGGGAGGGAGATCGGAGAGTATTTTTATCATACAGAGAACAATAGTGGATTTCCAATCTGAGAACTGAAAAGCCATTTGGCTTAAATGACGCTGTAGAATGAAAAACACCACTTTGACCATGTTATTAAAGTTTGTTTGAATCGGCTGCTGATGTCACATGATCCCCGGATGTTGGGCATGACGGTGGTTGGAGTGAATTTAACATCTATGCCTGCCTTTCAGTTTTCATGCCAGGTTTGAGCAATCTGGAATCGCACAGGGAAAATGCCACACCCCTGAGGCAGAGAAACGAAACCTGCATGTAGGTCAGGTGAGATGAGGTGTCCCAGCATTGCACCGGCTAATATTGCAGGCATTCAGAATCGCCAATTAAGCATGCATGGCAATAACATTTGTGATAAGATAGTAATGTGTATGGACTATTCATGAATTTGAACTGCTTGTGGCATAAGAAGTAATGGAGTGGTCATAGCGACTACTTTATAGGTGAAAAAAAGCATCCATCGGCCTGCTCGATTTTGGCTTGCCAGCGGGAGCCAGTTGCTTGGCCTTCCTCTTCCTGGGAGAATACAGCATAAAGTAAAGTGAAACAAAGAGACCACAGCTTGTACCTACTCAGGCGAGTCTAGCTGCAAGCGCCTTGCTTCCCCTACAGACAGGACACAGTTTTTAATATACAGTCAAACCTCGGTTTTCATGATTAATCTGTTCGAAAAAGTCTGACTAAAACCGAAACGTATGAAAACTGAAGCAATATTTCCTATAAGAAATAATGTAAATCCAATTAATCCGTTCCAGACACCCAAAAATATTCACAAAAAATACATTTTATAGAGAATAACTATATTTTTACATACAGAAAACAATGAGAAATAAATATAAATGACTAATGAAATGGATAAATGAACATTTAACATCACTGAAAGCAAGCTAAGTACAGTACTGTACAGTACAGTATGTTAACATCTGGCCTTAGCCACCCCTGACAAGCTGCTGTGCCCAGCTCTCTTCGGAATCACATTGGATTCAGTCCATTAAAATACCTTTACATTATCTGCTCAATGCTTCAGAATGGCAGAAAATCTTAATGATATAGCTTCAGACGTACCCTGCAAGAGAAAGAACTGCCTCCCACATTCATGCAACATCTCCTGCTTACGTTGACAGCTTTTCTTCCCTGCTACCTCCGAGCCTGAGGGGTGCTCCAGAGAACGGGCAGGCGGTGGACGAGATCGGGGCCTTCCTCTCTGCGCAATCCTTGCCTCTCTGACTCTGACCAGGCTCGAGGATGTGTTTCATTTACGTGCTCAGCTGGCTTTCGCTTCTCATCATGCTGGCGATCGGTGAGTCCGGGGGGCAGTGCTGCCGGGACCGGGCGGGCGTTCTGGCAGTGTATACAGACCGGTGTGCAGCGCAAGGGTGTATGTATTTACAGTACTGTACTTTGCGAAAACCGAGGCGATGTACGAGAACCGGGACAAATCTCAGTCAAAAGACGTTGAAAACCGAAGCAATGCATGAAAACCGGGACAAAATCTCAGTCAAAAAAGACGTTGAAAACCGAAGCGTATGAAAACCGGGGCAAATGAAAACCGAGGTTTGACTGTATACATAAAATATGTTAAAAAGGGACTGTTGTGATGATAATAATAAAACAATGCTGAGTGTGAATTATAAGAACTGATGATTAGTAAGGGGAGCATAAAGGCTAACACGTGCAAGATCAGCTGTTTGTCTCCTTAAAGGCTCCATTCTGATGGTTCTTCACACTCCTTTATATATTTTTTGCTGTGCTTCTGTGTTAAGTTCCTGTGAAGCTTGATAAATGGCCTTTTTACATAAATAGAAGATTTTTTTGCTAGTCGTAGTCTTGCAATCTGGTGTCATTGTACCCGACCAGTACATGTATGTGCCTTCAAGTTCTTGACTGTAATTGTTTGCTTGTGAGATGGCTGGAAAGATTTTGTCAATTTGCCTAATATTTTCTTTTAGGCCTAATGCAGAGGCTAAACAAAGAGAAGGGTCCTCCAAGAGACAGCAAAAACCAAAGAACAAAAGAACTGAAGGCAGACACACGGCCTAATGTCGACCAAGCCTACATTTTTATTCCAAGGATTGCTCAGAGGAAGCTTTTTTTACTCCTTGGAATAAAAACATTGGCTTGGACCACATTAGACCATGTGTCTACCTCTATTTCTTTTGTTCTTTGGCTAATGCCGAAGCTTCCAACCAGAACCCCTGAATCAAACTTTCTTACTTTATGCTAATCTAGCACCTATGGTCCACTCAAGTTCTATTATATCAATAACATGCCACCTATGTGAAATGTCCAAAAAATACACCTGCAATGACACCCAGCAGCGCACAGGTTTCCCTACACAAATTTACACCTGCTCCGAAGAAGGTGGAAATGTGGCTAATTTTATAAGGGCTGCGCAGAAAGTTGCGTGTTATTTATGTGTGTAAGTTCCTATTTTAAAGGACTTATGCAAGTCAATGGGCACTTAAGTGCATGCTCTGGGCAGTCACTATTCTGTAAGCACACGCATAAATCCCATCATGTGTACTTTCACTTGTGGCATGCATGGGGGCGGAGCTTGGAAGGTGCGCAGGTGGGACTGCAGTGCACACATCTAGATTATAGAATATTATGACCTACGCATGTGTCTGCGCCAATCTACATATTGTGAGCAATGCCTGCTCTCTGGCAGGCCTAACTCCCGTGACTTGCTTGAGTCGCACCCATATACTGGTATTTTATAAAGTAATGCATTTATCTGCTTCACTTTATATAATAAGCCCCACATGCACATGTTGAAACATGCGTAGCTTGCATGGGTGTTTATAAAATTACTCTTCACGTGTGTATTTGCGTATTTTATTAAAAATGTAGATCAATCTGCACTAACTAAGCCCCTGGGAACTCCTTCACGCATTTTATAAGAATCATTTTCTGTAGTTGAAAAATGCTTCCCATGTGGAGACAGCTTTATAAAATCATCCCTAAGTTGTACAAATAGCCTGCAGAGTTCCACTGATTGGCCAAGTTTGTACATGTAGTGAAGGAACATATTTGAGTGGAGGCGTCGTCTAGTGGTTAGAGCAATAGGCAGAGACCTAAAGAAGATTTGGTTCAAATTACATTGATGCTCCTTGTAACCTTGGCTAAATCATTTCAGTCACCACTGCCTCAGAGCTAAACTCACAGGTCAATATATTTCTTAAAACATTTGCTGCAGTATTAAAAAAAAAAAATATATATATGTATTCAGCGTTGCTATCCATAAAACAAGCAGCACTAAATATACATAGTAGTAAAGTCTTCTTTCGTAGCCCTCCATCACTTTTGTGCCATACATTCCTTTCTCAAACTTGCTGCTCAAATCACTGTCCTCCTGTTCACAGTTATTTCATGGTTAGACTATTGTAATATTATCTACTCAGGTTTGCCATAGTATGAACTGAAAGGCTTGCAATTGATCCAAAATATGACAGTTCATATTCTTTCACATGCTAAGACGTTTGATCATGTCACCCGGCTACTCATTGATCACCATTGGCTCCCAGTGTACTTTTGAATGAGATATACGATTCTCCTTCCGACTTTCAAAGCTTTCCACAACACTGCCCCAGAATATTTGTCTTCCCTGATCTGCTCATCTGCCCCCTGCTCATTGCCTTTGTTCCCTTCATGTTAATCATCTAACTTACCCCCACCTGCTAAGGGGAAATTTGAATTGACATGCCACTCCACTATCTTCTTTGCAGTTCCCACTCTCTGGAACAGTTTACCAATAGGCATGCATCTGGAACCAGCTCTCCAGAAATTCAAGACACATCTTTTTGAACAGCCTTTCGGTATTGGGGGCTAGGGACGTCCTAGGTGGTTTTGCTGATATGAGCCATAATTGTTTATATGTTTGATGTTCTTTATGCTATTTTCTAGCTCTTTTCTTTCCTATACAAAATGGCATTCCCTTCTATGGGTTATTTATTTTTTTACCTAATTTTAATTTTAATTGTATTTTGAACTTAGATTGTAAACCACCTTGATTGTGTGCAGAATTAAACCCAATAATCCAAACACCATTTATGCGTGTTAATCCCTAAAATGCCGCGATTTAGGCATATTGATGACACTTTAATGGGCTCCTTATAAAACTATTATTATAAAGCACATTATTCCACCTAATGAACAAACATCTGTCCCAGCATGAGTTTAAAAATAATGGCATATATCATACACAATTATATGAAATGCAGATCATTATTATGCAAGATTTATACGTGTTTCAAATTTATTGATCAAAATCCCAGCTAAAAGCTTCCTGTTGCAGTATATAATTAAAATAGATAAACACAGCGTGCATTGAACTTCACAAGTTATATTTTTCATGGGTGTTGTTAACTTTCCTCCCCAGGAACATGGGGTCACTAATGCATAGACTGGGTGAAACCTAAAGAGCCCATTGCTTAGAATTAAATACACCCACCCCCCTACACTTTGATCCCTTTTCAAATACTTCTAGCACAGCTTGGCGTGGAGGAGTAGCTTAATGGTTAGAGCCCTGCCTTGGAAACCAAGAATGCCAGTGTTTGATTCCCACTAGCACTCATTGTGACCTTGGGCATTAGAAGAACCCAAGTTATCAATGTTTAATATGTATCATCAAGCTTAAGTTACAAAGTAAACGGCTTTGATTGAAATGATAAAGCGGTACAAAGAACCTACTAAATAAATCACTTTCCAAGATACCCTAGAAGCCCATCTATTCTACCCTCCCTGGTATCTAGTAAGGATCTCCTTGTTGGGTAGCCAGGGGTAGGAGTGGTCTCCTTTCCAGTGACTCCTTTGCTCAAAATGGCAGTTTCATCCTCCTAGTGATAATCTCATGGTACTGCTGCTGCCAAATAAGGAAACTCTCTGGTATTTGAACAAGGATTGGAGGGTGAAGGGTTGGTTCTGGGGGGAGAGGCTTATTTGAAAAATGATTAGAAAGTGTGTGTGTGAGTGTGTGGGTGCTTGCAAAGGGACCGGAATGTGGGGGTATTTTTCTTTTTTTTTGTTAACTATGCCCAACTTGGGGCCCATTATCTATGTATTACTGCAGTCAGCTACATGGGATATTCCCAATAGCAGCAACGCATAAGTAAATTTATCTCCAAATTCACTTATGAATCCAATGGAAAACTTTCTCCTGGTAAAATAAACACGTAAAATGTCATTTTTTCACGGGTTTGAAAATAGGCTTGTTTATTTTCTCAATTGCCTTTTACCTGTGCTAGAAGGTTCTTCTCCATGCAGATTAAGTCTCTTATCAGTTGTTCATTTAGAGGCATGTTTAGTAATGTGAGCTAGCAGTTAGTTCAGGATTTAGCATGTGCTAAGCTCGCTGCGGTAACTGTTACCATGCGCCAAATTGCGCCTGCAATAAAATGCCGGTTAGGGCAGAGACTGGGTGGCTTGGATTGGAGCATCACATTGGGTAGTGGTGTAAATTCCACCCAAGTCTCCCCTGTGATGCAGGGGGGCCCAGAGAAAGAAGGGGCCCATTTATAGCAGCTCACATATCTTCTGAGGTGGTTTCCCCTCTGCTCCGGGGCCCTTTCTGATATTTTGCTTGGTAGCCCTCAATTTGAATATCTGCCCTTGTACTTAGCACAGGTGTCTAACACACTCTAACCAGTAATGTTGCACATTGCATGGGTGCATTTACCACCATCTCAGTGAGTAGCGTTAAATTCACCTGCGTTAATCGCGATGAACTGCTTAGTGTGCAGCCCGTGCTAACTTTATGGGTTTATGCTGGGCACACTTCCATGTGTTAGCGCAGGCCCAATGCCACCACAGCGCTAAGTTCCAGGACTTAACGTGAGGTGCACTGCCGCATTTTAGTAAACATACTCCTTAAAGAGGTTTCAGGAGTTTCTGGACTGGTACATGCTTGGATGATAAGTCCTCTCAACAGAACAATTCTTTTTGCTGACATTTTAACGGGATGCAACTTGCAGGCAATTATGCTCAGCATCATGGATTCTATCTTGTATCTAAGTAGTGTAAAATTACCTTATGAATCAATGCTTGCATTCCACCATTATCTTTGTATTCAGCTCCAGCGTGCCCCTTCCCATTTCCTCAGGCCACTGTGATGTACTCCCATCCTTCAACTTCCTAACTGTTGTGCAAGAAATGTTAAACAGGTAATATGCAAATAATTAACTACAGGGATCTTCTCCACCCTGCACTTAATCAGAGAAGTGCACCAGCTTGTTCTCTTATTAGTGTGGAAAAATAAATGAGCTGAGACAGAAAACTAAAAGGAGATGATAAAGTTGCTCCACAATAATTTTAGCAGATCACAGTCTTCTAAAACCTATCATCATTTCATGTGAGAAATACCAGTTTCTCTGTCCTCCATGAATCTGCTCTTGGCTGATTTCTGATGCTTATAGCGTTAGGCCTGGCTAGTACAGTACTTGGATGGGTGACCATCTTGGAAAACCAAGTGCTGTAGATGTATGGAAGAAAGGTCTGGCAGTCTACTTTCAGTTTGCACCTTGTCAAAAAAACCCAGGGGCTGGGTCACCAGGTGTCAGCAATGGCCAATGGCATGTGTTGCATTTTGGAAGCAGGAGTGGTCTACGTTAATTTCTGGCATCGAAGAAAATGGCGCCAGCTTCAGACTGCAGACAGCATTTACGAAGGCTGTACCAATGGCACAGGGGTGACCAGGGATAACGCCTTTCTCTGAAGAAGCATTAATACGGTAAAAAGATCTGAGGTTATCCCGCCATAGATCTCCCCTGACAAAATCAGCTGCCTCAACTTATGACACTGTCTTGTAAATATTGTATATACGCCTCTTTGTAAATAAGTTAGTACTAAGAACCTCCCGCATGTCCCCTCACCCCACATGACTATGTAATGTATAACTGCCATGTATCATGTTTGTTTATCATGTAAATCATTTTGATTTTAAGATAAGGCAGTATACAAAACCTGTTAAATAAATAAATAAAAAGATCTGAGGTTATCAGAGGAAGGTCCCGGAAAGATTTTTTTTTTTTGCATTGGGGATGGAGATCTGACATGTATTAAATGTTTATTATAGTTTCATTTCTTATTTTAATTTTTTTTTTCATTTATTTCAAACAAAACAAAAGTGAAACAACCAAAACAATGAAATAATAATTTAAAAAATCCAAAAACTGAAACAAAATAAAATGTCTGTGTACACCCTGAGAACTAGGGAAGCCAAGGTTCAAAATTGTGCACCTCTCATTGAAATTTCTTTGAAGTTATTTCACCATCTGTTATCTCAGGTACAAGTTAGATTGTGAAATAACTTGTGACTTGAATGTAACTTGCCTTGAGCTCGGGATTTGGAAAAGGCAAGCTATTAAATCTAAACCCAAAACTCACTTTTCACTCCCAAGAAAGGGACTCAAACTGGTTTCTATTATAAAGTAAACAGTGCAAACCAATACATCAGAAAGCATAACCTAGGCACTCACACTACTTTCCTTACTTCTGAGTTCCAGTAAACCCCTGGAAAATGTAATGATGGCAAACACATAGCTGAAGCTTTATTCAAACTTTGGGCTCCTTCAAAACTTTGAAACAACCAAACAATCTTTAACCCAGAACGGCTTTTCTCATTATCCTCCACAAAACACTTTGAGTACATTGGCTACATCAGTGCCCAACCCACTTCCATAGACATATTCATCCACCTGGCAACTGGCTGGTCTGTACTAATCTAGCCCTTGTAAGGTCCTCATGTCCCTATGGCATAACCACCCCACCTTCCTGAATAGCCAGTGGTGATGATAAATTATGCTCTGAAGCTCGCTGTGGTGTCACACATTAGCCTCCATAACTTAACAACCCTTTTGGTCTGTTGCACTGTCGCTAGCTCATCCTGGTTGTTACCAGACCCATTTGACCCCCACTTTCCCTCAGCTGTGAACACCACAAACCCACCTCCCCCCTTCCTTCATTCTTTATCTCCTCTAACTCCTCACAGCAGACCCTAGGCAGACATGGATGGGGTCACTGGTAATTACAAACAGCTCAGCTGATATCTCTAAGGGGCATGTTTAATAAACCGTCTTAATGTTCCCGGCGCTAGCTCCAGCGATAATGTGAAGAATGCCATATAAGGAGTGGGTGTTCCGATCCTAACGTAGCAAGAATCGGTATCGCGAGATAGTGATCGCCGTGGCAAATTAACGCGTGTTAACCCTAAGTTAATGCCAGCACAGTGTCAGAAGGAATAAAGATGTAGCCCACTGCTTATGGCAATGCCTGCGGAAGCAGAGGTCATGGGTTTGATTCTGCAGTGGGGTTACGTAAGAAGGCTGTCTGAGGCATTACTCTTTAATTTAAACCAGTGCCGTCTGAGGCATTTTCTTTTTTAATTTAAATTAGTGCTGCCAGCAAAAGCTCCCTCACAGTGCCGTAACCTAAGGTGCCGCATAAGGCACCCTATAAGGCACTCCAGAGGGCACATTATAAAGTGCACTGTCCGCCAAGGCACCTTAAAATGTTCCCTATAGGCCTTATACGGCGCTTTATAGGGTGCCCTATAGGGCGCCTTATGAGGCAACTTAAGGTTACAGAACTGTGAGGGTGTTTTTGCTGGCAGCACTAATTTAAATTAAAAAAGGAAATGCCTCAGACAGCCCTATTAAATACACCACTGCAAAATTGAACCCATGACCTCTGCCTCCACAGTCAGTGATGTAACCAGTAGGCTACATCTCTATAGCTACTAACAAACCCCTGGCTGGCTACAGAAAGACTGCAGGCCACCACACAAACTGTCTGCTGTGGTTAACAGGATAGGGTAAACCCACCCGTACCTATGATGCACTGCACATGCAGATCAGCAGTCTACAGATGATCACAAGATGGGGTATGCACCCCCCACAGCACCTCGGCCTGGTAGGGGGAACTGACGATATGTGTTACTGGCACAGAGTAGCCACAGACCATCAAATTGTGCGGGTACTGTGCTCACCCTGAGGGCAAGGTGGGGCGCCCAGCACCAGGTCCGCAGCACCTGGCTTTGCTGAGATAGGCTATGCTGCAGGTTGCCATCAGTGCCAGGTAGTCCTTGCGGACACACTTAGGATGCATCTATGTACATCTGTATTTCCCAGTCATGTCTAGCCCTTGTGGACTATGATGCACCCAGAATAGTGCATATCCTGTGTGGGTGCCATGGTCACAAGTGAAAGGGAGTATTTGGACCCATAGTTGGATTATGTAGCCCACCCAGCCCACCATCTGGGGCTCAGGGTGGTGGGGGGGGGGACAGGATCTCCCACCAACAGATCCACATTCTACATCCCTGCAATGGTGGCAGTAGAGGGGACCATCAACCCCAGTCCTGCTGGGAAACAGGCACCCTATGCAGATCTGTACACATGCATAAGGCAATGGCAGATAGACAGTAGGCCTAGAAATGCTCAGCTGCACCCCACCACTATCTGACATTCTCCAGCTGCTGCACCCTGCAAGGTGTTCCAGCCATACACATACTAACTGCAGACAGTCTGCTAGCTAGTCCATAGTGCAAGTTCCTGGAGGAGATGTGTGCACACACACCAAACAGATAAGTCAGTGACTGGGCCCCAGAAAAGAGAAACCATAAATATCATTTGAGAAAAATACTGTATAGCACTATGGGGGAACCTAGCCATGCCGTGGTCACTGCTCAGTCAGGGTGGGAGTGACCTCCCAGCAGGACATGCTGTGGGCACCCTGTCTGTGCAGGTGGTGGCCGGACACTACAATGTCTCCCAGCCATTGCCCTATGCCCTGTGCAGATGCATCCTGCCCAGGCCACCCTGTCTGGGCCATACCCACAGTACCTTGCTCCTCATTATGCACATTGGCAGGCTAACACTGGAAACAGTGCAAGCAGTGTGGGCTGAGTAAGGTGTAGGCAGCCACAACACACTGGATAGACAGACACACACTCCCACACCTATGCCAGCATTTTGAAAATATAGAGGCTTTTGGCAGCCCTGGCCACCACACCAGTCCTGGGCACAGTGCAGGCATGGCTATGGTATGCAATACTGTTGGGGTCACTCCCTGGGTTGGTAAACACTGTCAGAACCCAAAAATGAAACACACTCCACAGATATCAGAAAGGTTTCTATGATGAATCTCTGTCACCAAATTGTGTTTAACTTAGGTTTTGTTATCTGACGTTAATCATAGCAACCTTTTGATATATGTGGAACGTGTTTCCAAGTTTAAGATGGCATTGCTAAGGTATGCAGGTGCTAGTAATGGTAGATGCTGCTCTGCGCATTGCCCAACAGCCTGACTCTCCATGAGGCTTTGGATAGTGGAGCCTGTGGGTGTGGGTGTTTATGCCCCTGTTGGCTGCTGCTCTAGGGCATAGGTTCCCAACTCCGGTCCTGCTGGGCCAAACACTGTTCAGATTTTCATGGTGTCCCTAATGAATATGCATGAGAAACATTTGCATACCATGGGGGCGGCGCATACAAATGCAGCACAGGCATATTTATTAGGGACAGCATGAAACCTGAATGGTGTTTGGCCCTCTAGGACTGCAGTTGGGAAACTCTGCTGTGGGGATTACACATGTTTATGGTGTCTGTGCTCTGTAGGGTAAAATATAGACGTTTCAGACATGTTTATTTTATCTGCAAAAAAAGTTCTGTCTTTATTACCATGGGTTAGTACTGGCTAAAATATGGGGACAGGGTTGGTAGCTGGGACTTGGACTTGTGACCTTCTACTCATGAACACACTGGCTGTGTGTTCTGCACCACACTGTTGCCACAGGGACAGCTCATTCCCTGGGGATACCATGACTGTTCGTCAGACAGACACTTTCTGTTGCGGTGCACGGCACAAATTTAAATGGGGCTAGGCCATGGTCTGCTGTGGGCAGATGCCACTGCCCTCTCCGCCACCAGCACCCCTCCACCACCATGCTGCCATGCCATTATGCTGGTGGTGCACAGTCCCAGGCCATCCAGTATGCCGGTAGGCAGCTGCCTATGGTGTGGATTCTCGGGTAGGGGTGCCTACATGGACATGCGCGCTTCCCCCCCCCCCCCCTTACTGCCTGCCAATGTTATGTTCCCTTGGGGGTACCTGTTGGGTAATATCCCCTGTGACACTGTGGGACACACACTTGGGTCTGATATAGGGGTGTGCATGTTGGACCCTCATCTGATATAGGGGTGTGCATGTTGGACCCTTGCTGTCTTGCTGCTTTACAGTTTCAGCATTCCTATGTGCCACCTAGGCATCTGCTTAGCCCGTACTGTGCTCCTGCTGGACCACAGCATGTGCCGCCTGCAGCCCCCTGTATCCCATTTACAGCATCAGTACAGTTGCCCTTTCCTACGTGCCCACTCTGCTGTTGCTGCCCATGTGCACACCATAACAAACCTGCCCAATCTAAATGACAGAAACCCTGATCAGCGCTATTTCAATGTGGGATCATTCACTTTGTAGGGGGACAGAGCATAGACCCTTCCAAACATGATATCTTAATTTATACACTTTGTCATTAGTGTTGCTTTATGTTTATCATTAATATCACTATTGGCCAGCTTGGTTATTGGGATTTTAGATGTGGTTCTGGTCCTTTTATATGTTTATTTGCCTTTTTGGTCCCTGCACATGTATCACATTTGTCACTTTTCTGGGTTTCCCTGCCTTTGCTGCACATTGCTGACTGAAATGGTTTCTCTCTCCTGCAAATGTCCCTCTAGCGCAAGATTTTCACTGGTACTTATTTTCAGACTCTGATTTCACAGCGTTAGTGTGCATGGAGCCTCTCCACGCCCACTCTCTGCCCATTGACCCCCTTCTTTCTGCCCTCTGGGAAGCCTTACTCCACCATTCAGGCCCGGATTTCACAGCATTAGTGTCTTAACGCCGCCACTGCGTTATTGCAAGATAAGTGACGTTAGCGCGCAATAATGTTACATTATCGCGCGAGAACATCACTTATTGCGTGATAATACCACCGCTGCGACGTTAAGACGGTTTAGTAAACATACCTCTAAGACAGCTTGGGTCTGATATAGGGGTGTGCATGTTCAAAAGATAATTTGGTTAGTCTTTATTGTAAATGAAAGTTTTGCATACCTTGTATGCATCTAAAATCTTTTTTTGCTCATGCAAATGGCCTATATGCATGTTGTTCCATAGGTATATACATGCCAACAAATACACAACCCTATAATATACTCTTTGTTTGTAAACCTCCAAAGATTGATGGCTAGTCTTTACGTACTAACAAGAGCAAAGGATACCTGTCCACCCTTTCAAGAGCTAGTGTCCCCTCTCTTAACATAGAAATACAATACCGCCTGATAAGCAAGTGCTCCAAAGTCCATCTAGTTGGCCCAGTTTTATTCCCAATGCAGTGCCATACAGTCTAGTTGATCTCTGGTTTCCCCTCACTTCTCACAACTAGAGATCCTCTTTACTTATCCCAGGCTTTCCTCATTTTCATTATCCCTACTGGAGGTCCATTCCCTCTATCTATCACTCTTTCTGTGAAAAGTGTTTTTTAACTGAAAAAGGGAGCTACAAACCACAGAATACATTTCTCCAGGTTAGTGGTTCTCACTACAATCCCTGGATTCCGATTTTTAGAATGAATTGATAATGATTCTTAAGTGTTCCGTGTAAGTCCATTAAGATGCATGAGGTTTCTGTAGGCTAGCAAAGGAAACACCATTTCTTTCAAAGCAGTTACCTAAGGCTTGCAAAATACGAGTTCAGCTATCTGCACATTACAGTAGGTTTAAGGTTCAATAAAATCAGTATTGCTAATTCGAATCATGTACTGTATTACAAGAAATTCATTCAATACAAAACTACTATAATTTTCAAACTTTAAGAAGAAAAAATAGGCATTTCCTCCATTTTTTGTGTATTTTTTGTCAAAATTTTTCTGTTGTGCTCTTTTTTGTATCTAGGTCTGTACGTAATGAAAGTTTTCAAACCTCAGTTGCTCCTAGGGGGTATGTTTACTAAACCGTCTTAATGTGCGCTGTGCGACGTTATCACGCGATAAGGTACCTTATCGCGCAATAATGGCGCTTTATCGGGTGCACAGGTACCTTAGCGCGTGATAACGTGCGCAGCAGAACAAACGAGCGCTGAAGGCGGAGAAAGGCTCCCGGAGGGCGGAGGAAGGCTCTCCAGGGATGGAGGAAGGCTCCCCAGGGACGGGGAGAGAGGGTCAATGGTCGGAGAATGGGAGGGGAGAAGCTCCCCGCACACTAACGCTGTGAAATCAGAGGCTCAAAAGTAACGCCAGTGAAACCCTGGCGTTAGAGCCGATTTAAAGTGAAAAGAAACCATTTACGTCAGCAATGTACAGCAAAACCAGGGAAACCTACAAAAAGTGATAAGTGTGAGACATGTGCACGGAACAAAAGGGCAAATAAACAGTGAAAATGAACAGAAGAAAATGTAAAAAAAACATAACCAAGCTGGGCAACAGTGATATCAATAGGAAACATCAAAACACACTCCCAAGAAAGCTCCAAAAAAAAGATATGAATTTTGGAAGGGTCTATGCTCCGTCCCCATACAAGGTGAATGAGCCCACAGTGAAATTGCGTTGGGCAAGGTTTCCGACCCCATTGGCCAGGTTTCCTATGGCATGCACATGTTCTGCAACAGCAGGGCGGGCATGTCGGAACGGGCAACTGGACAGATGCTGGAAAAGGGGACACAGAGGGCTGCAGGCGGCACATGCTGCGGTGCAGCTGGCCCACAGTGCGGACTAGGGTGATGCCTAACTGGCCCATAGGAATGCTGAAACAGTAGAGCAGCCAGACAGCAACTGCTGAGGGCCCAACATGGGCATGAGTGTGCTTCCAATGTTGTCACAGGGGATAGTACCCAGCAGGTCCCCCCAATGGCACGGAACATTGGCAGGCGGTGCTGGGGGGAAGCGTGGACAGCTATGCAAGCACCCCTACCCCAGAACCCGCACCATAGACAGCCGCCTACCTGCACACTTGAGGGCCTGAGACTGCACACCACCAGCATCACCAGCAGAAGGGCATGTCAGCATGGTAGCAGAGGGATACTGGTGGTGGAGGGGTCAGTGGCAGCTGCCCAGAGCAGACCGTGGCCTAGCCCTGTGTAGGTGGGTGCCATGCACTGCAACAGATAGGCCCTGTCTGAAGAACAGTCATGGTAGCACAAGGGAATGCCTTGTCTCTGTGGCAAAACGGTGGTGCAGTGCACACAACCAGTGTGTTGAGAAGCAGAAGAACACAAGTTCAAGTCCCAGCTGTGGTTCCTGCCAACCCAATCCCCATATTTTACCCACTACTAAAACATGCTAATTCAGACAGAACCTTTATTGCAGATGACGTAAACATGCCCAAAACACCTACATTTTACCCTACAGAGCACAGACACCATAAACATGCGCATTACCTCGAGCAGAGTCTCCCAAATGCAGTCCTGGAGGGCCAAACACCAATCAGGTTCCATGCTGTCTCTAATAAAGATGCCTGTGCTGCATTTCTATGCGCCGCTTCCATGGTATGCAGATGTATCTCAGGCATATTCATGAGGGACAGCATGAAAACCCAAACAGTGTCTGGCCCACCAGGACTGGAGTCGGGAACCTCTGCCCTAAAGCAGCGGCCAACAGGGGCAAACACACCGGCACCCACAGGCTCCATTATCCAATGTCTCCTGGAGAGGCAGGATGTTGGGCCCTGCGTGCATCTCCCAATACTAGCACTTGCATACCTTAGCAATGCCACCCTAAACCTGGGAATACGGTACACAGCTATCACAAGGTTGCTATAATTACTGGCAGATAGCAATTCCGAAGTTAAGTACAATTTTCTGAGTGAACTGCATCATAGCAACCTTTCTGATGTCTGTGGAGTGTGCTACAGGTTTTGTGTCTGACAGTGTTAACCACCCTGGGGAGTGACTCCAACAGTATTGCGTATCATAGCCATGCCTGCACTGTGCCCAGGACTGGTGCGGTGGCCAGGGCTGCCAAAAACCTCTATAGTTGCACAATGCTGGCATAGGTGTGGGGAGTGTGTGTCTGTCTATCCAGTGTGTGGTGGCTGCCAACACCCTCCACAGCCCACACTGCTAGCACTGTTGCCAATGTGCATAATGAGGAGCAAGGTACTGTGGGAATAGCCTGGATAGGGTGGCCTGGCCTGGATTCATCTGTACATAGCATAGGGCAATGGCTCGGACATTGTAGTGCACGGCCACCACCTGCACGGACAGGGTGGCCACAGCATGTCCTGCTGGAAGGTCACTCTCACACTGACTGAGCAGTGACCATGGCATAGCTAGGTTCCCCCATAGTGCTAAATAGTATTTCTCTCATGTGATACTTATGGGTTCTCTTTTGGGGCCCAATCACTGACTTATCTGCTTGGTGTGTTTGCTGATGTCCCAGTTCTGGGTACACTCATTTCCTCCAGGAACATGCACTATGGACTAGCTAGCAGACTATCTGCAGCTAGTTTGTGTCTTGCTAGAACACCTTGCAGGGTGCAGTGGCTGGAGGCTTGCTGCTGGAGAATGTCAGATAGTGGTGGGGGGCAGCTGAGCATTTCCAGGCCTACTGTCTGTCTGCTATTGTTTTATGGATGTGTACAGATCTGCATTGACTGCCCTGTAGGGTGTCTGTTCCCCAGCAGGACTGGGGTTGATGGTCCCCTCTACTGCCACCATTGCAGGGAGGTAGAATGTGGATCTGTTGGTGGGAAGATCCTGTTTCTCACCCTGCACCCCAGAGGGTGGGTTGTGTGGTGGTGGTGGTGGTGGTACATAATCCAAGCACCCTCCCCTCCCCTCCCCTCCCCTCCCCTCCCCTCCATCATGTAACCATGGCACCAATACAGGATATGCACTATTCTGGGTGCATCATAGCCCATAAGGGCTAGACATGACTAAAAAATACAGAAGGACACACATGTATCCTAGGTGTGTCTGCAGGAACTACCTATCACTCACAGTAGCACTGATGGGGACCTGCAGCATGGTATAATTTAGCCATGAAAGGTGCTGTGGACCTGGCGCTGGGCGCCCCACCTCACCCTCAGGGTGAGCACAGTACCCGCACAATGTGACGGTCTGTTGCTACTTTGTGCCAGTATCACACACGGTCAGTACCCCCTACCAGGCCGAGGTGCTGTGGGGGTGCATACCCCATCTTGTGCTCATCTGTAGACTGCTGATTTGCATGTGCAGTGCATCATGGGTACGGGTGGGTTAACCCTATCCTGGTAACCACCGCAGACAGTTTGTGTGGTGACATGCAGTCCTTCTGCAACCAGCAAGGGGCTTGTTAGCAGCTATAGCCCACTGGTTACCTCCCTACCTGTGGAGCCAGAGGTCATGGGTTCAAACCCATGGTGGGATATTTGATAGGGCTGTCCGAGGCATTGTCTGTTTTTAATGTACATTAGTGCTGCCAGCAAAAACAACCTCAGTGTACTGTAACCATAGGGCGCCCTATAAAGCGCCTTATCAGGTGTCCTCTAAAGTGCCTTATAGTGTGCCCTATAGGGGACATTATAGGGTGCTTTGGCAGACAGTGCACTTTACAATGTGCCCTATGGAGTGCCTTATAGGGTGCCTTATGCAGCACCTTAGGTTACGGCACGTGAGGGTGTGTTTGCTGGCAGCACTAATTAAAATACAACTAAAATGCCTCAAACAGCAATAATTACACGTAAAAGCGAATGCCTCAGCCAGCCCTATGCATTAGGCACACTGGAGGATCAAACTCATGACCCCGTACCATCAGTCAGTGTATCTACCATTGTGTTACACCTCTGTTTCTGTGTTTGCATGTCTGCGCGCCTACTTAAGATTACTGCACGTTAACGTGCTTAGCGGCATCTCGCCCGATAATGTGCGCAGCGCACGTTATCGCACAATAATCCAGTTTTGCTACATTAAGACTGACACGCCCACTCCTTTTATGGCATCCTGCACACTAAAGCCGGGCGCATGTTAAGACGGTTTAGTAAACATACCCCTAGGTTTCAGGAGGACATGGCTTGCGGCTCACATGTGGGACGATGTTATGGAGACATTCCAATATCTTGAAGGCATAACTAATGTGCCAGAAATAAACATCTGTCAAGAGGTCATAAGAGAGTAATTTTCATAGCTGTTGACATGTGTAGCTTGGTGTTTGAAAATCGCTCTCTCTCAATATAGCTAAAGTCTGGTGCGCTCTTCCACAATGCAGGTACCTCTACTGGAGGCTTTCCCGGAGACATGTGAAGTCATGGGAGAAAATAGCATGCATAGGTTGCATTTTGAAATCGATGCTGTTATTTTCGAAGGGGAAGGACCTACCCAAGGGCAAGCACAATTGTCCAATGCTATCCAGTAGCCATGGCAAGTGTCAAAGCAGAAGTACACATATGTCATTTTACTATCTGTTTTATATTATGTTTCTATTCCTGTTACTCATCTAGTAATTACTGATAGGTGAGATAAATCTAATAAAATGAATGAAATGAAATAAATGGACTTTTCCATTGAAAATTAGTGTAAATCATATGGATAAAAAGTACCTGCAGACTTTGTTCCAGTGCAGACAATTTGAAGATTGCTGCCATAAGGCTTGAAGGGGATAGACTCAAGAGTAACAATAGAACACATTTCTGCAAGAAAGGATAGTGAATGCAAGGAACGGTCTCCCTGGGGAGCCACCGGAGGCCAAATACCCGAAAGGCTGGGAAAAGCACTGAGGATTCTTAGCCGCAAAGAAGTGAAAGGAAATCCAGAGATTACACTGGGATCTATTACATTGCAAGATTGGTTAGGCTGGCTTGGTCTTATGGTCTTTATATGCCTATATAAAAAAATGTTTATAAGAAAAAGCTCTTAACCCTGGAATTACCGAGATTTTTTGCACACACTGAATACCATTGGGGTCATAAATGATCCCACGACGAATTTTAATTGTTAACCATGAAAAATTTAAACTGAACAGGCAAAATATTATTCTGAATTAATTATTTATTTAATGCTTTATCATAAAATTACATGAAGAAGAGTTGCCATGAAAGCAGTTTTTGCATGCACTTGATGAACACAGTAAAGTACTACAGTCATTTGCATGAGACACAGGCAATTTCTGAATGTTCTTTGCAAACATTGCGCTTGCAGGAGGTGCAAACTATGTTGCTTTTCTTTTTTTTTTTCTCTGGAACAGCAGTGACACCTTGCCCTTTTCTTTGGGATCCCGACATTGCAAAGAGCATCAGTGGCTTCTTCAATGCTGGAAGAAGTCTCACTGCAATTACTCTGAAGCAGCTGCTTTCCTAATTCCAAGAGGAATAGACAGCATCTGTGCTTTGACTTGGACTGCCATTCTGGATTTAGTGACATCCAAACAATGAAGGCGTTCAAAACACTGATGTCCAACATGTTGTAGAAGATTGTCACTGGCCAGCATCTTGTCATTCTTTTTGTGGTATACGTGCGCAACATTTGATCTGCCATATCTACTCCACCTTTTCAAGAATTATAGTCCAAGATCATGCGTGGTTTTTTGTCTGGACGTGTGTTATCTACTTCTTCTTGATCATGCAAACTGCTCAGAAACAAACAAGCACTTTTACTTTCTTCGGGCAATAGGAAACCAGAGTGGCGTCATTGCGAAAGGCAAACAGTGAAGTGAATACCTCTCGGCCCTTTGCTGTTACAAATTCTGGAGGTAATTCTTTTCTGTTCTTTTGAATTGTCCCCAAAAGTGTCATTTGTTTTTCTAGCAATTTCCGTGCCAGGGATAAACTGCCGAAGAAATTGTCAACAGTAACATTTCTGCCAGATGGCGTCAATCCTTCAGTAAGTTGCAGCACAACCCTTTCACCCTGATTCTGTTCCCTGTTTTGTCCGAGTTCACTTCCTGTATATACTTGAAGACGCAGAACATATGACGCTGCACTGTCACACAACATCCATAGCTTTATGCCATATTTCCCAGGTTTATTGGGAATATATTATCTGAATGGAACACGGCCACGAAATGTAAGCAGTTGCTCATCCACGGTAACATTTTCATCAGGAACAAAGGCATCGCTTAGGGGCTTGCTTACAAAGTCGCGGTAGCGGTTCGTGATTGTTATCAGAGCCACGGCCCCATTGTGGGGCCATGGCTCCAATAACGATTGTGAACCGCTACCGCGGCTTTGTAAACAAGCCCTTAGAGTTGCTTCCCAGGTATCAAAAACATGTCTGATTGGAGCAAGCTTATCCACGCCTCGTTGTTCACGTCTGTTGGTTGCATCATCAAATCTGAGAGCACAAGAAATTTGCTGAAAACAGTTACTGGCCATATTTTTGCCAAAAACAGAATGACCATCTTCAAGGTTCCACAACTGAACTATGGATTCATTTCGTGACTTGTACATACCTGAGAGGATCAGAAGTCCAAGAAAACATTGAAATTCTCCGTCTGTCAAATCTTTCCAGGTGTCGTCATAAATGTGTATTCCTTGTTGGCTCATCCACATCATGATTTCATTCAATAAGTTCTTCTTCATGAACAAGTGGAATGCTGCGAGAGGGCCATCAACAGTTCGTACAGCATACCTTGTAGGGCCTTGTTGTACGGGCATGACATTAGCTCTGGCGTATCTTCCAGCAGCTTGCTTTATAGATTTCCTGTTTCATGATGTGGCATCCTTAGATATCTAGGCTTCAATGGCAACATTTGTGCTTATAGTTGATGACCTCTTAGCTCCTCTACGACCACAACTAAGATTCCTCACAGAAGATACTGACACCGAGGACTCCTGCCTTCTTCCCCGTCCAGCACAGCCTCAATCTTTGCCTCGACCTGTAACTTGACTCTTTGCTGCAGGCAATGTTACCGGCTCAACATCAGTCTCACAATCACTTGGCAACCAACTGCTGTCGCCATCTGGATCATGACTGTCATCAGATTTATCGCCCGAACTTGGCTGATATGCTTCTTCGCTTGCTGAATATGCTGCATCATCAGAAGACTCAGAGCTGTCACTGTCAGCATCTCATTGCAATATTTCTCTTACTTGGGCAGCTGAATACTTTCGTTTTGACATCATAAACAATAACCTAAAATAAATAAACAAAGATAAAGTTGAATAAAATGCAAAGCAGTTTTACTATAGGTGTACAATAATCGTGATGAACGAGCTGAAAGCCTTTAGATTTCATCGGAAATAATGAGAGAACGTATGATATAAATTACAGAAAATGTGTAACTTTCATAAAATAAGAGTACAAAAAATAAATGATACATAATTAATGATAAATACCTTTGTCAGATCAAAAAATTCACAAAACTGCAAATTGTATCACGATCCAAACTGGACGTAAGCAACTGGGGTCAAAAATGACCCCACTGGTACTCTGTGCTGCAATTCATCACTAGCGTCACCTAGCGGATTAAAATTATTCCTCTCATGGCGCAATATAAAGAGAATATTGACATGTGAAAAGTCATAAAAAGATTGCATTCTTGAACAACTAGTTTCCGAGATACGCGTTGTGAAACTTGCAATGGGGTCACTTTTGACCCCATTGGTACTCCCAGGGTTAAGAGGCATGTTTACTAAGTTGGGCTAAAGGTTAGCATGCGCTCTTTGTAACTAGGGCCCATGTTATTCAATGGAATCTAGCTACAAAGAGCGCATGCTAACTATTTTCTATCGTTCCACAATATTATCTACTATCTACCAATTCATCAGTCTATTAATATAGAACAGTGTCATTCCCGTAGTATAATAAAATAATCATGGCTGTTGTTTCCCTGATATAAACATAAAAAGTGAGGAAAGCGGCTCATATCTGGTCACCTCCTATCTCCGCCCACCGCACCATCATCGCCAGCAGCAAAGGGGATTAAAGGCTGGCGAGCAGCAGGCATGCCCGTGACTGGTGGGCCTGCACCTGAGAGCCATTTGGCGTGGTCCTGAGGCGGAGCATGTCAACACGAGAAGAAGCGAAGGCTGACACCAACTAAAACCACAGAACACTGCCAAATAAAAGAGGACATACCAGCACAGTGGACAACAAGAAAGCCTCAGGCGTACACCTTACATCAGCCAGATCGACTTCGTGAGCAGCAGGGACAGACGAATCACCGCTTCTCCACAGTACTGGATGAAGGGAAACCCACCGCCAACCCCTGATCCAGAGGCCAAAGGAAGGTAAGCTAGCTACATGCGACCCTTGTGCCTGGACATTGACAGGGACACTGACCGACCCTATTCATTCCGAACAACTGCACAGAGTAACCAAAGCATATAACCCAACAAACTAGGCAAAACCCATTAGAGAGGAATCAAAGCGGTGACCCATACACTGAGCCGCACAACTCTCTGGCTCCCACCAATGCAAAAGAAAAAGAACAAGGAAGAAGTATCAGAACCCACCAATGCAAAAAACAAAACAAAACAAGGAACAAGTAACAGAAATGAACAGCTACAACTAGTATGCATAGCTTGATGTAGATAACGCATGCTGCATAGCCTGCTGCAAACATACGCTATAGATAACATAAACTGCATAGCCTGCTGTAGATAATATATAATGCATAGCCTGCTATAAATAGCATATGCTGTAGATAACATATGCTGCATAGACTGCTGCAAATAACATATGCTTTAGACAACATATGCTGCATAGCCTGCTATAGATAATATATAATGCATAGACTACAGATTCCACTACTAACCCTTTGCTACCTCATTGCTGTAAAGATAACTTATGCTGCATAGCCCATTGACTTCATTACTACCTTATTGCTTATCTGCTACCCCACTGCATGTAAAATAACATAATACATAGGGGTATTTTACCAAACAGCGCTAACGTCGCAGCGGCGACATTATCGTGCGATAAAGGCGCATTACCATGCGATAACATCACGTATCGCGCGATAATGTCTCCGGTGGCATTAAGGTGCACAGAGGGTGGAGTAAGGCTCCCCAGAGGGCAGAGATAAGGGGTCAATGGACGGAGAGTGGGTGGGGAGAGGCCCCAGGCACACTAACGCTGTGAAATCAGAGTCTGAAAATTAACGCCAGTGAAAACCACTCGTTAGAGGCACATTTGCAGGAGAGAGAAACCATTTCCGTCAGCAATGTACAGCAAAGGCAGGGTAACGAAGAAGAGTGATAGTAGTGATACATGTGCAGCAACAGCATTGTGCCCACGTATGAAAGGGCACTACGGTGAGGCTGCAAATGGGGTACAGGGGGCTGCAGGCGGAACATGCAGTGGGGAATCTGGGGCACAGGGTGGACTAGGCAGATGCCTAGGTGACACATAGGAATTTAGAAATGGAAAACCAGCAAGACAGCAACTAACCAAGGGCAAACATGTCTACAAGTGTGTGTCCCACAGTGTCCCAGGGGACAGTACCCAGCATGTACCCCAAAGGGCACATAACATTGGAAGGTGGTGCCGGGGGGAAGCGTGGATGTCTATGCAGGAAACCCTACCCCATATCACGCACCATAGGAAGCCGCCTACCGGCACACTGGATGGCCTGGGACTGCGCACCACCAGCACAAGGTCAAATCAGCATGGCGGCGGAGGGGTGCTGGTGGTGGAGGGGGCAGTGGCATCTGCCCACAGCAGACCAAGGCCAAGCCCTGTTTAGGTTGTGCCGTGCACTGCAAAAGACAAGGTCTGTCTGATGAACAGTAATGGTATCCCCAGGGAATGAACTGCTTCTGTGGCAACAGTTTGGTGCAGTACACACAGCCAGTGTGTTCAAGGCAGAAGGTCACAGGTTCAAGTCCCAGCTGTGGCTCCTGCAGACCATGTCCCTATACTTTACCCAGTACTAAACCATGGTAATAAAGGAGGAATCTTTATTGCAGATAAAATAAACACGCCATAAACGCCTATATTTTACCCTACAGAGCACATACACCATAGACATGTGCAGTCCCTAGAGCAGAAGTTCTCAACTGCAGTCCTGGAGGGCCAAAAACCATTCAGATGTCATGCTGTCCCTAAGAAATATGCTTGAGATGCATTTGTATGCACCATCCCCATTTTATGCAAATGTATTAATGCATATTCATTAGGAACAGCTTGAAAGCCTGAACCATGTTTGGTGCACCAAGACAGGAGTTGGGAACCTTTGCCCTTGAGCATAGGCCAAAAGGGCCACAAACACCCACACCCACAGGCTCATGGAGAGTCAGGCTGTTGGGCAATGCGCGGAGCAGCATCTACCATTACAAGCACCTGCATTCCTTAAACTTGGAAACACGTTCCACATATATCAAAAGGTTGCTATGATTAACGTCAGATAACAAATCCTAAGTTAAACACAATTTGGCGACAGAGAGTCATCATAGCAACCTTTCTGATATCTGTGGAGTGTGTTTCAGTTTTTGTTTCTGACAGTGTTTACCACCCTGGGGAGTGACCCTAACAGTATTGAGTACCATAGGAATGCCTGCACTGTGCCCAGGACTGGTGTGGCGGCCAGGGCTGCCAACCACCTCTATATTTGCACAATGCAAAAATAGGTGTGGCAGTGTGTATATGTCTATCCAGTGTTTTGCGGCTGCCTACACCTTACCGAGCCCACAATGCTCGCACTGTTTCCAGTGTTAGCCTGCCAATGTGCATAATGAGGAGCAAGGTACTGTGGGTATAGCCCGGACAGGGCAGCCTGAGCAGGATGCATCTGCACAGGGCATAGGCTGGCCACAATGGCTGGGACATTGTAGTGCCTGACTACCACCTGCATGGACAGGCTGGCCACAGCATGTCATGCTAGGGGGGGGGGGGGCACTCTCACCCTGACTGAGTGGCGACCATGTCATGGCTAGGTTCCCCCATAGTGCTGTGCAGTGTTTCTCTCAAGTGATGTCTATGAATTTTCTTTTCTGGGGCCCAATCACTGATATACCTGCTAGGTGTGTGTGTGTGTGTGTGCACTCACATCCCATTTTTTCCTCCAGGAACATGCACTGTATCCTAGCTAGCAGGCTGTCTGCAGTTAGTATGGGCATGGCTGGAACATCTTGCAGGGTGCAGTGGGTGGAGACTGACTGTGCCCTCTGCTGGTGAATGTCAGGTAGTGGTGAGGGGCAGCTGAGATTTTCCTAGGCCTACTGCCTGTCTGCCAGTGCCCTGTGTGATGCGTAGAGATCTGCATTGACTGCCCTGTAGGGTGCTTATTCTCCAGCAGGACTGGGGTTGATGGTCCCCTCTACTTCACCATTACAGCGATGTCAAATGTGGATCTGTTGTTGGGAGATCCTGTGCCCCACCCTGACCCACAGAGGGCGGGTTGGGTGGTGCTATATAATCCACTTTTGGGTCCAAACACCATCCTTCTCTTATAACATGTGACCATGGCAACCACACAGGATATACACTATTCTGGGTGCATCGTAGTCTACAAGGGCTAGACATGACTGGGAAATACAGATGGACACAGGTGTATCCTAGGTGTGTCTGCAAGGACTACCTATCATACACTAGCACTGATGGGGACATGCAGCACAGCCTAACTCAGCCAAGCCAGATGCTGCGGACCTGGTGCTGGGCGCCCCTCCTACCCTCAGGGTGAGCACAGGAACCGCACAATGTCACGGTCTGTAGTTACTCTGTGCCTGTAACACACACGGTCAGTTCCTCCTACCAGGACAGGGTGCTATAGAGGCACATACCCCATCTTGTGAGCAGATGTAGGCTGCTGATCTGCATGTGCAGTGCATCATGGGTACGGGCAGGTTTACCCTATCCTGGTAACCACAGCAGACAGTTTGTGTGGTGACTGCAGTCTTTCTGTAGCCAGCCAGCAGTGTATTAGACGCTGTAGTCCACTGGTTGCTTCAATGACTGCAAAGGCAGAGGTCATGGGTTTGATCCCACCGTGGTGTTATTTGATAAGGCTGTCTGAGGCTTTTCCTTTTAATTTAAATCAGTGCTGCCAGCAGAAACACCCTCACAGTGCCGTAGCCTAAGTGCCTCATAAGGCGCCCTATAAGGTGCTCTATAAGGCGCCCTATAAAGCGCCCTATAGGACACATTATAAGGTGCTTTAGCGGACAGGGCACTTTATAATGGGCCCTATGGAGTGCCTTATAGGGCACCTTATGCGGCATCTTAGGATACGGCACTGTGAGGGTGTTTTTGCTGGTAACACTGATTTAAATTAAAAAAGGAAATAGCTCAGACAGGACTGATTTAAATTAAAAAAAGGAAACACCTCAGACAGCCTTCTTACAAAACACCACTGTAGGATCAAACCTATGACCTCTGCCTCCACAGTCATTGCAGTAACCAGTGGGCTACATCTTTATAGCATCTAACACTGCACTGGCATGACCTTAGGGTTAACGCACATTAACATGCCACGGCGCCCACTATTGCACTATACCGTTTCCTTGAAACCTTACCTCCGGACTGCCCAATACCTTATATGGCATTATTCACATTAACGTTGCAACTAGCGCCGGTAACATTAAGACAGTTTAGTAAACATACCCCATAGAGTTTAGAATCCATTACTAGTGTAGAGCTACATGAGAGAAGGAGGAGGAGAGACTGAACAAAGAGAGCAGGCAAGTTTACAGACAAAAGAGAAGGGTCAAATACCCTCCACTACTGGGCCACAATTCATGCCGATCCCAGATCAGTAAATTACAAAAATGCACTCCACTCCCCACTACCTCATGGCCTACCTCACACTCCTCCACTCTTTAGCACCCTGCACACAGGACATCGGAGCCAACAAGCAAATCCCCTTGCTCCACCTACATACCACCTAACCCATATGGATACCAGGCTCATACCGCTCCAAAGAACACCAGCATCCTAAGCATGCAGTTCACAAACCACACAATGCCACACGTAATACACCCACTCATCGCAGAAATAGTGTACACACCAACCCAATCATAACAACCAACATTAGGTGTGCTTTACTAAACGCCAGATCAATCAGGAACAAACCAAAAACTATCCTCGACAAAAAGCTGGATATAATATGCATCACTGAAACCTGGCTAGATGACTCAGATCAGGTCATATTAAACCAAGTAACCCCAACAGGCTACTCAGCATTTAATTGCATCAGAGCACAAAAGAGAGGAGGAGGTGTGCTAATACTGACCAGAAAGGAATACAGATTTAAGACAATCGCTACCACTAATATGATCAAATCCAACACACTCACTATAGCTAACAAGTACCTAAGCATCTCCCTCACCTACAGGCCGCCTGGAGCCACAACTGAACATCTCTCCACGCTACTTGAAGCAATATGTGCACACAGCAGAAAACACAAACCGCTCATTGTACTAGGAGACTACAACCTAACCTCCGCACCCACCAGGGAAGCCTCAGAATTCTTAAAAGCCATGGATTCACTAAAATATTGCCGGACAATCATCGCCCCAATGCACCAGCATGGTACAACTCCAGATATGGTCTTTATGCCAATGCAATTGGTGGAACAGGACAAGACCACAACACCAACAATCACGCCGGTCCCTTGGTCAGACCATCATGTGATTGAATTCACCTTGACCCTGAATAACCCCACCCAACGCATAGAAGATGACAGTATAGCTAGATTTATTTATTTATTTATTTATTTAGACAGTTTTGTATACCGCCTTATCCTTCAATCAAAGCGGTCACAACACAATTGGGGGATACATTTAACACGCAGGGATATGAGACACATACACTAATACTTACAGGGAACATGGGCAATGGAGGGTTAAGTGGCTTGCCCAAGACCACAAGGAGCATCTGTGGGACTAGAAACCCCAGTCCTTCCGGCCCAAGGTTGCTGTCCTCTAGTGGGATTTGAACTCCAACCACTAGGCTACTCCTCCAGCCAGATGATTTAAAGCATTCAACAAAGACTCATTGATAAACGAAATCATTCCACAACTCCAACAGGAATACGACACCCTTGACCTAAGCATAGAAAAATGGAACTCCATAATATCTAATGTAGCATTAGTCCCTACGAGCAAAGGAGCACAAGCACGCAGGAAGTCCAACGCCCCCTGGTACTCAAATGATATCAGAGATGCAAAGCACACTCTCAGAAGGCTAGAGAGAAAATGGAGGCGGAACAAATCACATAACTCCCTGACTCAATACAGAGCCAAGCAACTGGAATATTAACTAGATTGTAAGCTCCGATGAGCATGACTCTGACGGGCAGGGACTGTCTAATGTATGTTGACTACCTCTTGTAGGTTAGCAGTGCAGTGCTGCATGCGTGGCGCTTTATAAGTGCTGAATAGTAGTAGAATATAACAATCTAATAAATGAGCGTAGACAGCAACGCCATACCAACCTAATCATGAAATCTGCTAACAGACCAAGAGAACTCTTTAGCATTGTCCAAAAGCTCACTAAGGACACCACACAACGATTTACCCACCATCTTGACCCGTAGGAATTTTCAGACTACATGAAGTCAAAAAACACCATCCAGACATGCTCCATCACACCACAGACAGATGACCATAAGATAAAAGATCAGCATCAAACATGGGAGGACTTCAGCATACCGTCAAAACATCAAGTAGAGGACATAATAACTGAACTCAACACAACAACCTCACCGTCAGATCCATGCCCAGTGGCGTGGCTCAAAGCCGCAAAAAGCCATCTCTCTCATCACATTCACAAAATCGTCAAAGATTCACTTCAACAAGGATACATGCCGCAACACCTAAAGCACGCCATGATATGACCGATACCTAAAAGCAACAACCTTAGCCCCTCTGAACCAAAATCATACCATCCCATCTTCAGCCTACCATTCCTTTGTGAAAATCGTTGAAAAGACAGTGCAAAGACAATTTCAGGACCATATTGACATGAATGCCCCACTGGACATCCAACAGCATGGCTTTAAACCCCAACACGGTGTGGAAACACTACTCACTTCCTTCTTTGACAATCTCCAAAGAGGCATGGATAGCATAAAGAACAGATTCCTGCTAGTGTTCATGGACATTTCGGCAGCCTTTGACACTGCATCCCACGCCAGGTTACTGCAACGCCTGCAGCAGATAGGATTATGCAAGAATACTCTGAAGTGGTTTACTTCCTACTTGGAAGATCGAACGCAACAAGTCAAATGCACCCAAAAAAATCACTGCAGTTCCCTGTCACGCAGGGAATACCACAAGGTTCAGCCTATCATCAATGCTCTTTAATATTTACATCCAGCCCGTATGCAACATCATCAAATGCCACAAACTCCACTATCACATCTATGCTGATGACATTTTGGTGTATGCTCCAATCAACCTACTAGCACTTAACAGCACAACAATAACCAATTGCCTTGAAGACATGAATGCCTGGCTCATAACCAATAACCTGATGGTCAACTACGATAAAACTGAGGCAATGTTCGTCACCAGGAACCCCACCTTCATTCTACCACAAACTATCAGCATCCTAGACAAACTTATAGTAGTCAAAGATGAAGTTAAATACCTGGGCATCACATTGGACAGAGCTCTAAACCTGAAATCCCACATCACCAAAACCGCAAACAAGGCCTATCAACGCTTGAGGACTATCAGTAAGATCAAGCCAATACTCCGCCAGGACCACTTCTGCACAGTTTGCCAAGCACCCATCACACCTCTGCTTGATTATGGAAACTCGCTATATCAAGGCCTCCCTCAGCAGACCTTACACCCACTCCAGATGGTGCAAAACACTGCAGCACACATCATTACAGACACTCCAAGAGCTGAGCACATCACCCCTGTCTTACAGCAACTGCACTGGCTCCCAATGATGGCCAGAGCAAAATTTAAAACAATCATGATCATCTTTAAAATCATTCGCCATCTCTCAGCAGACGTACTCCAAGACATCATAACAAGGGATATCAGTAATAGACCAAGAAGGACCAATAATGACAACATGATTGACACACCTGCAGGATATCACAAGACTAAACAAATAACTTCAACAAGAGCTCCTTCACTACTGGCGTCTACACTATGGAACTCCCTCTCAACGAGCCTGAGGGCATTAAATGACATCACAGACTTCCACAAGACCCTTAAAACCCTGCTCTTACAGAAACATATGAGCAGACAGACAACAGTCCCCACTCGAACAGTAATGCAACTACCTCCGCAAACTCGACACCCACTCATCCCTACTAGACATACGAGTTCATTGTATAATGTTGTTAATTACCCTCATGTTAAATGTAACCCTCCAATTGTGATTTGATGTGACCACTTTGATTGAAGGATAAGATGGTATACAAATCTGTCTAAATAAATAAATAAAATATCTAGAACAAGTGCACCTGGCCCCAGGGGGAGATCTCTGGCCCCGATTGCACCATTTGTGCTGCTTATTCCACCTTTGAGGTGGAATAAGCAGCATGTCCCCCATGACCCCGCAGGATGTACAGGGCCGTGATTGGAATCAGACCTGTACGTCCTGCCTCCTCGGTGCGCCCCTGCTCCGCCCAGACCCACTCCCTTTTGCCCCCCTCCGGCTCTCCCCATCCTGCTCCTCTAGCCAAGTGGGGGGAGCTGGAGGGGGAATAGGGGCAGCCCTGCAGGACTGGTCTCAGAATCGGGCCTAAAGAGAGAAATAAGGATAGCAAAAGCAAAGGCAGAAGAAAAGATGGCTAAAATGTGAAGCATGGAGACAAAATGTTTTTTAGGTATATTCAGGAGAAAAGGAAGCTCAGAGATGGAACTGCAAGACTCAGAAGTGCCGAAGACAGAATTGTGGAAAGTAACATTGAAAAAGCAAAAATTCTAAACAAATACTTCTGTTCTGTATTCACAAAAGAAAATCCTGGAGAAGGACCACATATTATAGACCAATATACAAATGCGAATGGAATAGATACTACATTATTCACAGAAGATGATATGTTTGAACAGCTTGCAAAACTGAAAGTGGACAAGGCCATGGGATCAGATGGGATACTGAAAGATGGGATACTGGGGCCATGGGATCCCAGGATACTAAAAGAGCTCAGAGAGATTTTGGCAGGGCCTTTAAAGGATGCTTTTAATAGATCCTTGGAGACGGGAGAGGTTCTGCAGGACTGGAGAAAGACTGATGTACCTCTTCATAAAAGTGGTAATAGGGAAGACGTGACAAATTATAGGCCGGTAAGCTTATCTCGGTGGTGGAAAAGAATAGTGAACTTTCTAGAAACCAATGGATTGCATGATCCGAGGCAACATGGTTTTACCCAAAGAAAATCATGCAAAACAATTTGATTGAGTTCTTTGGCTGGGTGACTACAGAACTAGATCAAGGGCATGTGATGAATGTGATATACCTAGATTTCAGCAAAGTCTTTGATACTTTTTCTTATAAAAGGCTTATCAATAAATTGATTAGCCTGGGGATAGGTCCCAAGGTGGAGAACTGGATCAGAAATTGGTTGACCGACAGATGACAGAAGGTGGTGGTAAACGGAACACATTCAGAAGAAAGGAAGGTGTGTAGTGGCGTGCCTCATGGATCGGTTTTGGGACCGATACTGTTCAATATATTTGTGATGAATATTGCGGAAGAATTGAAGGGCAAATTCTGCCTTTTTGTAGATCACAAAAATTTGCCACAGAGTGGACACTTCTGAGGGAGTGGACAACATGAGGAAAGATCTACAAAAGCTGGAAGAATTGTCCAATGCTTGGCAGTTAAAATTTAATGTGATGAAATGCAGAGTTATGCACTTGGGATGCAACAATCCGAAGACCTTGTACATGAGGGAGGAGTGGCCTAATGGTTGGGGTAAGTTACCTGAGGCTGGTGGGCCAGGGGTTTGAATCCTGCTAGAGGATGGAAACCTTTGGCTGGAAGGATTGGGGTTTCTAACCTCTAGCCTTGGGCAAATTACTTAGCCCTCTGTTGCCTTAGGTACAAAAACATAGATTGTGAGCCCTGTACAAGTCATTGGTGAGGCCTCATTTGGAGTATTATGTTCAGTTTTGGAGACCATAAGCTCACAAAAGATATAAAAAGACTAGAAACTGTTCAGAGGAAGGGGAACAAAATGATTTGGAGCCTGTGCCAGAAGATGTATGAGAAGAGACTTGAAGACCTAAATATGTATGCCCTAGAGGAGAAGATGGAAAGGGGAGATATGATACAGACCTTTACATACTTAAAGGGTATTAATGAACAAATAAACCTCTTCCAAAGACGGGGAAGTTGTAAAACTAGAGGGTATAACATGAAGCTGCAAGGGGGTAAACTGAAAGGCAATGTCAGGAAATACTTTTTCATTGAAAGGATGGTGGATGCTTGGAATGCCCTCCTGATGGAGGTGGTTTTGGCAAATACTGTGATAGATTTCAAAATGGCATGGGACAGACACAGTGGATCTCTTTATAGCAAGAGGATGAAACCAAAGCAAACTGAAATATCTTTTATACTTCAGTAAATAGAGGAGGGGAGACCTGCATGGAGCGGCAGTTACAACCACTCTAGCCACCTTACTGGGCAGACTAGATGGACCATTCTGATCTTTATCTGCCATCATATTAGTTATTTGTATGCATATTGCCATAATTCTGTCCCAGTTGCCAGTAATATGATATGAGCATTTCTAAGCTATCACTCCAAATTCATCTCAATGTTTCTCCTTTGTGTTCCATCCCCTTTGGTATTTTAGTGGTCTCTTATTAAAAGGCGCTAAACAGTACGGGTTACAGCATGCGCTAGCCCCACACTGAGCCCTGTGGTATAATATACTGTGTTCAGAATAAATGCAGACAAAAAAATACTTGAACCAAATCTTTTCTTTCACTATGGGGTCTATTCCAAGCCATGAATAGCGAAGATGTATGTCCTGCCTGGATGTACATCCCCACTATTCGTCCCCCTTGCCATCCCTGTGCAAGGCTCCCTGTACAAATAGCGGAGTTGTATGGAGAACCTTAAAGGTGGAATAAGTCCCCCTGGATGCGGGGTAACAGTGGCAGTCAGCAGAGACAAAGCAGGAAGGTGTGCAGAAGATTCCCCACAGCCATTCCCTGGCCATGGGAGGCCGGATTGGGGGTCTGGCTGCGGGGAAAGAACAATCTCGGCAGCAGGCAGCATTTGTGGCTCTGTAATGAAGCTGCAGTGCCATGATAATGAGACGCCATGGCACTGTGGCTCCATTATGGAGCCAGACTGAGTTAGCCGGCTATGTGGCTGGGCATGCAACCAAACAGAATTGGGGCCAGCCTGCACATGCAGGCCAGTAGACCCGATTCTGATCCCACGGTTGCTAGAGGCACCCATGGAATGAGAATCGGGTTTCCTGCTGTACTCCTTGATTCTTCCTGGCTACACAAAGGGCTGGATGTCCATTTGTGAATATGTATATGTTTATTAAAAATTTGCTATACTGCCTATTCAAAACAACAAGGTGGTTTACAAATAGTAATAAAATTAAATGAAAAAAAAAACAGAGAAAGAACTACAATTCAGACAATAAAGCCATTCAAACAGACAGAGCGAAGACAGAAAGTGGGAAAGAATCAAGTTGAAACAAATGGGTCTTTAGGGAGGACTTAACATGGGGTAAGATGGCTCAAGGCAGAGGTCAGGTGGTAAGTTGTCCCAGAGTTTGGAGACCAGAAAGTAAAATGCAGAGTGTCGCGTGGATTCTAGCCGAGCCTGAGAAGCAGAGGGAAGGTGGAGGCAATTACTATGGAGGGACTGAAGAACCCAGTGAAAAGTGTGGAGGAGGATAAGTGAAGCAAGATAGGAAGGGAAATCAGAATGAAGGATTAGATTTGTCAAAATCAGAACTTTATATTGATTCCAGAGGTGAACAGGTAGCCAGTGGGGGTCATAAGAAGAAGGGTGATGTGATCGAATTTTGTGGCGTGAGCAAGTAACCAGACAGCTGAATTTTGGATAATTTGAAGACTTTTGATTTCATGCTTTGGAAGACCAGCATAGATGATGTTACAGTAGTCGAGGTGGGTAATGTCGAGACTGTGAAGAAGGATTGCCAGTGCTGAGAGAGAAAGAAAAGAGTGAATAAACCTAATCTGCTGGCGAGAAAAATAGGAATGTTTGACAATAGAGCTAATGTGGTCATGAAAAGTCAGAGGAATCAAGAGTGACCCCAAGGTAGGTTAGAAACCAAAGCAATGGGGGAATTTGATAGCTGTGGTGGGAGAGACAGAAGAGAGAGAGAGAGAGAGAGAGAGAGAGACAGATTGCTACTCTTTTCTGGAGATTGAGTAAGAGATGGTTGTCAGCCAACCAAGTGGGTACAGCAGAGAGATAGGTGTTCAAGGGATCAAGATCAGGCAGCAAAGGGTGTGTATGAAGAACAAGAAGAATGTTGTCTGCATAGTAATATGCAGAGATACTGAAAGATTGCACCAAGCGAGTCAGAAAACTGAGAAGGATATTGAAGAGAAGAGGAGCCATCACAGAACCTTGCAGGACTCCCACCAGCAAAGAACTGGAGGAGTTAAAAGAAACCCTAAAAGCACAGTCAACAAGAAAAAAGTGAAACCAGGTGAAGACAGAGCCCTGACTACCAAGATCATAAAGTCGAGAAAGAAGAATAGTGATTGACCACATCAAAGGCTGAGGAAAGATCAAGAGAAACAAAGAGAGAAATATCGCCATGTTTGAAAGACTGGTGCACTTTGCTAAGGAGGGAGGAAAGAACAGTTTCAGTATTTATTTATTTTATTTTATTTAACTGCATTTATATCCCGCTTTTCACCGGGTCAAAGCGGTGTAACATGTAACATAGGGAGGGGTAATTTCTTTTAGGATGGGGCCATCACCAGGGTCAACAATTAATGATTATGGGTGGACATGGACATGATTTACTTCTGCTAAAATCTAAGTGTGAGGTCATGGTGGTGTTTCCGTTGAAAGATGTTCACGGAATAGGATTGTCTTTAGCTGTTTCTTAAATGATGTGATGTCGTTGTTGTTCTTGATGTGGTTTGGTAGAGAGTTCCAGAGGGATGGAGCATAAAGTTCGAATGCTCTGTTGCAGGTCCGTTGTGTAGATTTGGTTCTTTTGTGGGGGACAACGATAGAGTTATTGGAGGAATGTCTGGTTGATCTGTTGTGGGATGGTAAATATCTACTATGGTAAATATCTACTATGTATGTACATATGTTCTAATAGTTTAACGTTCTAATAATTTACTGTTTAAATATTATACTGTTACCTGTACCTAGTTCACCTGTTCTATGTAAAATGACTTGGTATGATACTACCCATACCATATAACATAATGTTCATTGTAAACCGCACTTGATACTTGTGAAAGAGCGGTATAGAAATAATTGTTAAATAAATAAATAAATAAATAAATGGTCGAGTCAGTAAGGAGTGTAGTGAGGTGTTCCGTGCTTGGTGTATAGTTTTGTGGATGAGTAAGATGGCTTTGTACTTGATTCTTGCTTGCAGTGGAAGGAGGTGAAGGTCTCTTAGGATTGGGGTGATGTGCTCCCGTTTTTTTGCATTTTGAATAATCCTTGCTGTGGTGTTTAAGGCAGTACGGAGGGAGTTGGTGTGTGAGGCAGGAAGTCCATGATAGATTATGTTGCAGAAATCCAGATGAGGGAGTGTCACAGCTTGCATCACTGTCCTAAAGTCGTGAGGTTCTAGGAGGGGCCTGAGTCGTTGGATAGTTTTAGCTTTGTGGAATATCATCCCAGCGGTTTTGTTGATTTGTTGTTTGAAGGTGAGAGCTTGATCAATGATGACACCTAGATATCTTATTTGAGGCTGGATTTGTATTTGTGTGGTTCCCATGTTGAGGTGGGTAGGTGGTTTGAAGTCAGGTTCTTTTGTTACTATTAGGGCTTCGGTTTTCTTTATGTTGATGGATAGATTGTTCTCCTGTAGCCAGTTGGCCACATCGTTGAAGCAGGCTGATAGTTTCAGTACTATGTCCTGGACGAAAGCCAGATTGGCGTGGTGGAGAGCATGAGACATTTTGAGATGATCCGAGAGTTGATTAAAAAACAGTTTCTCAAGAACTTTGGAAAGGAAAGGGAGGTTAGGAACAGATTGATATCTAGCAGGGACAGAAGGTTCAAGAGAGGGTTTCTTTAGCAAGGGGAGGACCAAAGCTCTACTCGGTTGTTTCTCATTTCCTGCACCCTTGTTCTCTGGCTCCTCCTGCAACTGCTCCCACAGCAGAAGAGTTTGCTAAATTTTTCCAAGACAAAATTCTCCAACTGCAACATGACTTTGATCCCGTAAACTCTCCTCTGCCATTAAGCCAGGATCTCCCTCCATTCAGTATGGATGAACACCCTTCCATTGATCACACTCTAGCACACACTTGGTCCCTGTTTAACCTTATCTGCATGGATGTTGTTGTTGTTAAGTGCCGTCGAGTCAGTGTTGACTCATGGCAACCCTCTGGATAGTTGTCCTAAATTGTGTTCGGTCTTCAGTCAGGTGGCTCATTGTTGACAGACTGGTGCCCATAGCTGCTGTTATTGTATTGATCCATCTCATTGCTGGCCTTCCTCTTTTGCGTTGATCTTCTATCTTGCCAAGCATGATGTTTTTCTCTAATGATCTCTCTCTTCGCATGATGTGTCCAAAGTATAAAAGTGAAAGTTTTGTTATCTGAACTTCAAAAGAAAGCTAAGGTTTGATCTCCTCTAGTACTGACTGGTTTGTTCTTCGGGCAGTCCAAGGTATATGCAGTATTCGCCGCCAGCACCATAATTCATAGGCATCAATTTTCCTCCTGTCTATCTTTTTCACTGTCCAGCTTCCACATCCATACGATGTTATTGAAAATACCATGGCTTGAATGAGTCGAATCTTTGTATGGAGAGAGGCATCTCTGTTCTTGAGAATCTTGTCTAGGTCTTTCATAGCCCTTCTGCCAAGAGCAATGCGTTGTTGGATTTCTTGACTGCTTGTTGCTTCTTTATTGATAGTTGATCCAAGTAGGTTAAAGTTGTCCACGATTTCAATTTCTTCTCCTTCAATGATGAACTTATTGATTTTGCCAGTTGTCATGATCTTTGTCTTCTTTACATTAAGGTGCAGGTCCATTTTATGACTATGGCTAATCTACTGAAGAGGGCTTTAAACTAGATTCATTGGGGATGGGTGAAGAAAGCCCCCAGGTAAGTGAAAGCCCCCAGGTAGGTGATACATTAAATACCTTTATGGAAATGGGTAACAGGGGTAATATATGGAAAGCAGTGTGTATTAATGCCCGTAGCATGGGAAATAAGATCCCTGAAGTTGAAGCTTTGGTGGGAGTGGCTGACTTGGATTTAGTGGCAGTTACAGAAACATGGTTCACAGAAAACCATGACTGGGATGTAACTATACCTGGCTATACTTTATTCAGAAAGGACAGGGTAGGAAGAAGGGGAGGAGGAGTGGCACTATATGTAAAAAATACTATTAAAGCTTTGGAATTACAGAGCTTAAAAGGGAGAGAGGAGGCATTGTGGGTTAAACTAGAAAGAGGGAAAGAGAAATCTATTTGCATTGGTGTGATATACAGACCTCCCTCACAAGAGGAAGAGGTGGACAGAGAGTTAATTGAAGACATACGCAGCATTGCTAGGAAAGGGGAAGTGCTACTGATAGGAGATTTCAATATGCCAGATGTTGATTGGCACATTCCTGCTGCAGTATCATCTAGAAGTAAGGAGATCCTGGATTCTCTACAGGGAGAACTGTTCAGGCAATTGGTAACAGACCCCACACGTGAAGGGGCCATACTGGACTTGGTGCTTACCAATGGTGAAAGTGTTTCTGATGTTGTAGTGGGAGATCATTTTGCATCCAGTGATCACCAGATGGTGTGGTTCAGTATTAGGACTAGGGCTGTTAGAATCCATTCCAAGGTGAAGATCTTAGACTTTAGGAAGACTAACTTTGCGAAGATGGGCCAATACCTCAGGGAGTCGTTAGTGGGATGGGAACAGCTGGGGGATGTAGAAAAACAGTGGGCAAAACTGAAAGGGGGTATTTTAAAGGCAACCAACCTTTTTGTTAAAATGGTAAATAAAGGCAAAAGGAACAGGAGACCACTATGGTTTTCGAAGGAAGTAGCTGAAAAAGTGAAGAAAAAGAGGGAGGCCTTCATGAAATACAAGAGATCACAGAGAGAGGAAGACAGGCATCTGTATTTGGAAAAACTTAGAGAAGCTAGCAAAGTAGTCAAGAAGGCAAAGATTCAAAAGGAGGAGGAAATAGCCAATGCAATAAAAGTGGTATTGTCAGACTCAAGGGTGCAGGGGGGGAATATGTAGAAGCTGATAAGGATAAAGCGGAATTGCTTAACAAATATTTTTGTTCTGTGTTCACAGATGAAGAACCAGGAGCAGTACCTCAGAAAACACCCACAAATAGGAACAGAAGCGAGGGACATCTTGAACAATTTTCAAAAGACTGTGTTCGTGAGAAACTAGCTCAACTTAAAGTAGACAAAGTGATGGGACCGGATGGGATACACCCTAGAATACTGAGGGAACTTGGGGACGTTCTAGCAACTCCACTGACTGACCTTTTCAATGCCTCGTTGGAGTCGGGAGTGGTGCCATAGGACTGGAGAGAGGCTCATGTGGTGCCTTTACACAAAAGCGGAAGTAAGGATGTGGTTGAAAACTACAGGCCGGTTAGTTTAACTTCAGTGGTGAGTAAATTATTGGAAACGCTGCTGAAAGAGAAAATAGTGAGGTTTCTGAAGTCCGGCGGATTACAGGATCCGAGGCAGCATGGATTCACCAGAGGCAGGTCTTGTCAGACAAATCTGATTGATTTCTTTGACTGGGTGACCAGGGAGTTGGACCGAGGGAGAGCTCTAGATGTGGTGTATTTAGATTTCAGTAAAGCCTTTGACACTGTTCCTCACAGGCGACTTATAAACAAACTGAGCACCCTAGGGATGGACCCTAAAGTTACTGCTTGGGTTAGAAATTGGTTGGGTGGGAGGCGACAAAGAGTACAAGTAAATGGAGCTCACTCTGAGGAGAAGGATGTTACCAGTGGTGTGCCCCAGGATCTGTCCTTGGTCCGATTCTTTTTAACATCTTTGTTAGTGATATAGCGGAAGGGCTGTCGGGTAAGGTTTGCCTCTTTGCGGATGATACCAAAATCTGCAATAGAGTAGACACCCAGGAAGGTGTAGATAACATGAGGAGGGATCTAGCTAAGCTTGAAGAATGGTCTAGAATTTGGCAGCTGGGATTTAATGTTAAAAAATGTAAGGTCATGCATTTGGGCTGCAGCAATCCAAGGGAGCAATACAGTATAGGAGGTGAAGTACTTTTGTCCACTAAAGAAGAGCGGGACCTAGGCGTGGTTGTGTCTGATGATCTTAAAGTAGCTAAACAGGTAGAAAAGGCGACGGCAAAAGCTAGAAGGATGCTTGGGTGCATACGGAGAGGAATGGCTAGCAGAAAAAAGGAGGTGATAATGCCTCTGTATAAGTCTTTGGTGCGACCTCATTTGGAGTATGGTGTGCAATTCTGGAGACCGCACCTTCAAAAGGATGTGAACAGGATGGAGTCGGTGCAGAGGGTTGCTACTAAAATGATTAATGGGCTTCATTATAAAGCATATGAGGACAGACTTAAGGATCTTAATATGTACACCTTAGAGGAAAGGCGGGATAGAGGTGATATGATTGAGATGTTTAAATACCTCCGTGGCATAAATGTTCAGGGAGAGAGCCTCTTTTAATTGAAAGCAAGTTCTGCTACGAGGGGACATGGGATGAGGGTGAAGGGAGATAGATTCAGGAGTGATATGCGGAAATATTTCTTTACGAAAAGAGTAGTGGATCCGTGGAATAGTCTCCCAGTGGAGGTGGTGGAGATGAGGACAGTAACTGAATTCAAAAAAGCATGGGACCAACACAGAGGATCTCTAAAGGTAAAAAGTGGACTGTTGTAGTTGTTGTTATGGAAGGACAGACTAGATGGGCCTTGTGGTCTTTTTCTGTCGTCATGTTTCTATGTTTCTATGTTTCTATGTTCCTTGATTGTGAGAAGCAAATGTTTCAGATCATCTTCACGTTCAGCCAGAAGTGTGGTAGCGAAGGCTGTTGATGAATCTTCCACCAATCTTCACACCTCTGTTGTCTTCATACAATCCTGCTTCTCTGATGATTTGTTCTGTATATAAATTAAACAGATAGGGGGAAAGTATGCTGGCTTTACTCTGAAAAGTCTTCAGTTTCTCCATTGTAGCTAGTTGAGTGCCTTCTGACCTGGGGATCTCATTTTCCAGCACTATAGCACAGTTTTGTTGTGACTATCTATTGGATTTTCATGGCAAGACACAGAAGTAGATTGCCAGGCCTTTCCTCTGTGTAGATTAAGTTTAGTATTGTTGCCGTTGTCACAGAAATGTGATCCTCCGCCGCCAACATTGTCCCATTCTGCTGCTGCCCAGATGGGTAGTTTGTCTTGGTCTGGCACCTCAATTGAGAGCTGTCCATCTTGGGAGACCATGCCAGTAGTTAAACTAACGATAGCTTAGCTCTCAGCATCACTGATGCACACAAGTCCTTACAGCATGACAAGCTGCAATCCAAGTGAGGGTTAGTAGTAGTAGTCATAAGGATTTATCCATATAGCTTGATTTATCCATATAGGTTGACCCTCTGGAACCAACTACCACCTGAGTTACGAGCGATCAAAGATCTTATGGCTTTCAGAAAAAAACTCAAGACTCATTTATTCCAGTGTCAATACAATTTGATGTAAACCCCAGGGGGTTCCAAGCTACCACACTATGAAACATGGACACTGTTATGTAAAAATGTATATGTAAATGCTGAATCCCTCCCTTAAGACCTTTTTCCTGTGTGCTGTGTTTTTCCCTTCAAATCAATGTGTTTATACCCCAAAATTGCTGTCTTGATTTGACAAACTACACTCTGTAATCAAACCGCTACTGATCGCTGGAAGTAGCGGTATACAAATGTATACTAAATAAATAAATAAAAATAAATATTTTCAGCTACTTTTGGAAGGCAATTCTAAAAGGTTTGCATATGTAAAAACAACTATTTACATATGTAAATTGCATATATATGTAAGTAGCAATTTTAAAAGTGGCATTATCTATATTTGTATGTATTTGGCATGCACAGATTTAAGGAGCCATGTCCAGGATGTGGATTGGGTGGGCCTTAAAAAGCTATGAGTATTTCCTATTTTACAACAGAAATGCACATACACTTCAAAAAAATTTCCCAACAACATTTACAGATGTGCAACCATTTAGAGATTTGGAGGAGTGATAGAGGGGGAATTGTGCTTATCTTCCTGGTGTTTAAAACCACCAGAAACAGCAAAGAAATTTAATTTTGCAGCTTACTCTGGATGTGCAATATTTGGTAACCCAGTATTTCCATGTGTAGGTGGCAATATCTCCAGCATATACATTTAAGTGCCACCACTTACTGTATATTTAGAAAGCCCTGCATGTCTATTTTTGTTAAATAGTTGTTCCCCCGTATGTGCTGGCTGATACACACACTTGTCCTGTGGCTTTTTATGCATTTTGCCAAAAGCTTCACATTCAGAGAGTGTTTTGCAAGATGCACTGTAAATTAAGAACATAAGATATGCCATACTGGGTCAGACCAAGGTTCATCAAGCCCGATATCCTGTTTCTAACAGCAGACAATCCAGGTCACAAGTATCAATGTTCTGACTTCGATGTCCCTTTCCTGACCTAGCTGACCTGCATAAAATTGGGCTTTAGAGACTCGAGACGTGCTGGTATAAGTTTCTTAGACCTGCTATTTCTGCAGTCTGACTTGGACAGATAAGTAGCTCTGCTAAAAGGGGACATGGTATGAGGGTGAAAGGGGATAGATTCAGGAGTGATATGTGGAAATACTTCTTTTCGGAAAGAGTGGTGGATCCATGGAATAGTCTCCCAGTGGAGGTGGTAGAGATGAGGACAGTATCTGAATTCAAAAGTGCATGGGACAAACACAGAGGATCTCTAAAGGGAAAAAGGGGACTGTTGTTGTGGTTGATATGGAAGAGCAGACTAGATAGGCCATGTAGTCTTTTTCTGTCGTCATGTTTCTATGTTTCTATATGAATACTGGCTGAATGTTGTCATGAACCTTATAACATTTGACTTCACCCTGGTGCATCTCTAATCCTTACCCAGGTTATTTGGTTATTTGTGACTTATACTGCCAAAATGTATTCATTGATTGGTCCGGGATATTGAACAGTATTCAGCTGCCACCCAGTGCTGGCTACATTAGCGCTTTGAATGATCTCATCCTTGATATCCAAATATGCATTTTCAGGATTGTTCTTGGAGGGGTAGTGTTATGATTATCATGATTTTTTTAGTTTAATTACACAGGTACACTACCAAAAAACTGCCTCCAGTTTTGCAACTGATTCCTATAGAATTTGGGGTGCTGAATCCAGGAAAAATAGCCAAAATGTTCCATCACGTCACGTTTTCTTGCAAAATTAGATTTCTTACCCATATAAGGAATGTTCACATAATTTCTTTTTAGCTGACTGCAGTTCATTTTCTTGGCCCAAAATAGAGGTTGTAATGGTTAACTAACTAGAAACACTCCCTCATGATATTTTAGAGTGTTTTGTATTCATTTTATACATTAACAGGACAATTGGGAGGCGGGGGGCTAAATCCAGTACTTGCGCTGGCGCATGTTCTTTCCTGTTCGCCTCGCCTTGTTCGCTCGCTCAAACACGGTGGTTGCGACATGAACGTTCCTGTCAAATTTCAGTTTCTTGCAAGTTCATTATTACCTTTTGTTTGCTCAGTCGTAATCCAGCTTTATTCCGAAGTGGTTCACTACAGTTGTAGTTTGCAGTGCTGTGTATTTGTGATGGCTCACAGAGCCAGAGGTTGCGTCAACTCTCCGGACAGTTTTTGTTTTATTTGTGGGGAATATACCGTGAAAAAGCGGCAGAGGAACATTTCTGCATTTATTAAAAAAGTATATTTCGCCTATTTCGGTTTGAAGTTAGGCGATCAAGACAAACCGTGGGCTCCTCACAAAGTGTGCAAGACATGTGAGGAAGATCTACGCTTATGGATGAAAGGTAAAAAAACAAGCATTTCGTTTCGGAATACCTATGATGTGGCGTGAACAAAGAGACCACAGCAGTGACTGCTATTTTTGCTCTTGCATTGTGAAGGGATACAACTTAAAAAATAAGAACGTAATAAGTTACCCCAACCTTCCCTCAGCAATTAGGCCTATGCCTCATAGCAACGAAGTACCTGTGCCTGAACCACCAAAATCTTTGGATCATATTTGTGTGGACGGTTCTGATCATGATGAGACTCATCAGATGGCTTTTCCCGATGAGTCCAGTACTTCCGAGTTTGAAACTGAACCAGATCCAAAACCTGAACTTTTCTCTCAAGCTGAATTGAATGATTTAGTCCGGGATTTAGGACTCCCAAAAGATGCTGCCCAACTGCTAGGTTCTCGGCTTAAACAGAAAAATCTATTGTCACCGGAACAACTTTTTATTGGTACCGCAACCGCGAGACACAATTTTTGAAGTATTTCAGCAAAGAGGAAGATTTGGTATTTTGCAACGATATATACGGAGTGATGGAAAAGTTTAAACTCAAGTATGATCCTGCTGAATGGCGGCTGTTCATTGATTCGTCAAAAGACAGCATAAAAGGTGTTCTTCTTCATAATGGCAACACATTCGCTTCAGTTCCTATTGCTCACTCTGTTATTCTCCAAGAAAAATACGAGAATTTGGCCCTGATTCTTCAGAAGATTCGTTATGATGAGCATAAGTGGATGATTTGTGGAGACTTTAAAATTCTATCCATGCTATTAGGGCAGCAATCCGGTTTCACCAAATATCCCTGCTTCCTTTGCTTGTGGGATAGCCGGGCCCGCGACCTACACTGGGGGAAAAAAGACTGGCCAATTCGGGAGTATTTGAGACCCGGTGAGAAAAATGTTCTTCATGAGAGCTTGGTACCTCGTGATAAAATTCTATTACCACCTCTCCACATTAAGTTGGGTCTCATTAAGCAATTCATCAAGTCCCTTCCAAAAGATGGTGAGTGCTTTCGGTACCTTTGCTCAAAGTTCCCCCGACTTTCTGAAGCAAAGCTAAAGGAAGGAGTGTTTGTTGGCCCTGATATAAGGAAACTCATTTCAGATGGAGCATTCGCTGAAACGATGTCTGAGAAGGAAAAAGAAGCCTGGGATTCCTTCAAGGATGTTGTTCTCAAATTCTTGGGGAACAGGCGGGATGAGAACTATAAGGATATTGTTGCCAGGATGCTCAATGCCTTCAAAGAACAAGGCTGTAACATGAGCCTGAAAGTCCATTTCTTGCACTCCCATGTGAACTACTTTCCCGAAAACTTGGGGGCGTACAGTGAAGAACAAGGTGAAAGGTTTCACCAGGACATCAAGGACGCAGAGAGAAGGTACCAAGGAAGATGGAACACCACTATGATGGCTGATTTCTGCTGGTTGCTGCTGCGGGAAAACCCAGATGAAAAATACGCCAAGCAGCGCACCAAGAGAAGCATTCGGGGGAAGAAGAAACGGGCCCACCAGGAGATTGGTTGACCCAAGAATGACTTTAAAATCTAAACTGTGTTGACAAATATCGTGTTTTTACTAAACTTTGAAATAAAAATTTGCTAGTTATTACCACAGTGTTGGATCTCATTTATTATAATTTTATTTTCACACCATCGGGTGTTTGTCTTCATGTATTGCAATGGTGCGGTTTGCGTTTTCTATTCTTACATACATACCTGTACAACATTTTTTGCACATTGCTTTGTGTCTAACCTCGCTCTTATATGCTCAATGTTTGTGCACATGTATGTTGCTGTTTTAAGTGCAGACAATTTTGCTACCATCACAGTGTGTTTTGTTGACATTACTCTATTCTTATGTGCTGCCTTGTTACAATTTTCTTTATTCTTATTTGAATAACTACTAAACAATTAGTATAAAGAATTCATCCAAGAAACTTTTATCTCGATCGCACTCAATCTGAAACGTTCACCTCAAACTGCTAACCCAATGTAGCAAAACATCTGTACGTGATGGAGCAAATTGGTTACCAGATTTGGATTCAGCGCACCAAAAAACGTAAAAATCAATCGAAACTTAGTGGCAGTTTAAAAAAAATTTTTTTTAGTGTACCTGTGTAATCAGAATAATGGAGAGGAGGAGGGAGGCCTGAAAATGAATTGAGGGAGCCACAAGCCTGAAGGGTTGCGTAGGGTATCTAATATCACGGACCAGACTTGCCCATATCAGATCTTCTCTCCTCCTTTTCTCCTTGACCCTCCTTCTATCACCAGGATCTCTTCTTCCTCTACCTCCCCAGCAAGGATGCCTGAGATCCCCCACCCATAAATCCCCAAGAGAACAAACTAAACCAGACAGACATACAGCAAGGTTTTGGGTCAATTTGCAATGGGGCTTACATGTTTAGCTGCCATCCCTAAACATTTAAGCCCCTTGTCTGTGGACTTTGAGTGGCATTACAAGTACAGTGCCGCTGGAAATCTGTCTTACCTCCCTTGGGGCAGAGTAAGGGCAGAGCTACGGTTGCCAACTTTTTGAAAGAGAAAAACCCGCCACTCATGGCTAGTCATTTCCTGTCCATGCCCGCTCTCTTCCCCGCCCATACCACTTTAATTTATTCAGACATCTATGCAGCAAACTTAGTAACCTTTTTTTTCTGGCAGTCTGTGCAGCCACTGGCTCTCCCGGCTGCGATTGCAGCATCTCTGCTGTCTGCGGGGATTGGGATCCCTGCAGGCAGTCATTGGCCCACCTGACCTCGACGGTGACTGTCTCAGCACTTCAGCCCATGGGGGTTGGGATCCCATGGGCAGACCCCGGTCCAGCCACCTCCCCATTCCGAGAACTGTAATGGATCTGAGGCTGGGACAAAATCAGATTGCTGATTGTTTTCTGTAGGTGTAATGTCAGGAAATTACAAGGCTGCAAAGAGTCCCGCAAATGGCAGGGACGTTTTAGGATATTTTTAAAATCATGTGGTTTCCAGTTAAAACCAGCGGGATATTATGTACATCCCTTGTATGAGATTTGTTTCTTGCTAATTTATACTTCCCTGGCCAAGAGATGAATTGAATAGGTAGAAAGTGAGCCATTTTTTGGGCCTGGAGACGAGGCATGAAGGGGTGCTGCCATACTGGGCCTACCACGTTGTTCTATATATATGGGCAAGAGAAAGAGAAAGGGGGAGGTCTATTGAATAATGGTGGTGAGCATTCATTTTGAAATCATAAGAAGTGAGAAATAGAAAGTGAAGTGCACCTGCAGATACACGTCCTTCAGGTCTGCCTTTAGCTGCATGAAAGGATTCTATCAATGCAGAACTATGGCCAGTCACCAGCCTTTCTCCAATGACAGAATCTGTAAAATAATAGGTTTAAGAACCTTTCCCTTTCTGTATTATCAGAAATGTTTTCTGTAACGTGGTAGAGGACTTAAACTTAGTTGACAGTGCTCAAAACCACCAGTTTGCCATGTCTTTCTCCTGTAGGCCAAAACGTTATTACCATTTGCCCACTATCTCCTTCTAAAGTATCCCCTGTCTCTAACACCCTTTAATTTAGGTTTAAAACAACCACCTCCCTTACCAAATCTGCCAGCTAAGAGTTTTCCAGTGTTGACTTTAGTCTGTTTGATTATCAGACGTTTGAGTTCCGTGTCACTTTTAATGCCTATCTTAGTAGGTTTTAGAACAGTTTTATACTGGGAGCCGATGTTTACATTTGTGCACTGCCCCAGCACACATCACATCACAAAGGTCACACACTTTTGTTTTCAGACTTCCAGTTTCTTCTCCAGCGCTCCGCTCAGACTTGGGCCCTGCGGCCAAGGCCCTCTCCCAATCTTCCTCTTCCCTTCCACCCATCGGTATGCCTCTGGGTTCCATTGGACAGAGAAATAATTTGTGTACCTGAAGTTGTAACTCTCCTTGAATGTGGATTTGGAAAAGGTGAATCATTCTAAATTCCAAATAATATTTCCAAAACCTTAATTTTAGAATTCTCTGAAGAGGTCTCCATTATACTCAGTCATGGGGGTAATTTAATTCTTAAACTATCTGCCTTGGGGCAAAGTCCACTGGTACCCAAACACTTTTGCATCTGCTTTTTCTGCAGGTAATATTCTTTTCCATGAAAAATAAAAAGCGTAGCTTCGAAAATACAATCTACTTGTGTTATTTCCCTCCCTGACCCAAGCACACCCTCTGCAAATCCATCGTTGAAAGGTGACTAAAAGTACATGGAGGCAACACAGAGACTTTCTGCTACATTGAGGGTATTTTTATATCAGAATGTCCAGGCTGTCAAGGTACATAGACCTCTATGTTGCACCTATGTTACAAAGGCAACCCACATGCTTAAGGGTGTTATTTTAGAAGCATTGTTTGCAATATCCAGTGGAAAATGTAGGCATTCATATGTGGAAATTGCATTGATGTAAATGGTAATTTTAGGAAAGGCTGAATTTACACATGGATATCTTTACTACATAGAAAGTGCAAAGGGAGCGTGTTGGGTCATGGTTGGGGAGTGCATGCACCATTTTATATAGCGAATACATATGTCCACATTGGAATTTACAGATGCTTCCTGGCAAGTAAAGGTTTCTAAAATATGCTCATTTTGACCAGCCCATTAAGGATTAATGTAGGATTAAGGAGGGGTTATCCTCCTTAATCCTACATTGTTTATTTCCCCCTGCAAATTGCAAATAAAGAAAGATGGCTGCATCTGTAGTTAATTGCTGGCATTTATTCATATTGGCTTGCAAAATGGCCGACATATACATGTACGGGGCCAACACTTACATGTGGAAGTTGCTGATTTTCTCCTGTTAATTTTTCCCTTTTGCTGATTTACAAAATTGTTCCTCCAGTTCCACATATCGGTGAATATATGTATACTGCTGTTCTTGTGTAGGACAGGCTCCATGTTTGGCAAAGCCTAAAAATATTTTTTTTTACTTAATACATAATCAAACTCTGGAATTTGTTACCAAAGGATATAGTAAAACCTGTTAGTGTAGCTGGGTTTGAAAGAGGTTTGGATGAGTTCCTGGAGGAAAAGTCCACAAAACCATTATTAAAGAGAACCTGGGAAATCCACTGCATACCCCTGGGTTAGCAGCATGGAATCTGTGAACCTTTTGGGAATGTGACAGGTATTTGTGGCCTAGATTGGCCACAGTTGGAAACAAGATTCTGAGCTTGACGGATTCTTGGTCTGACCCAGTATGGCATCTCTTATGTTCTAAAATACTGCAGGAATTGTATATGTCATGACCTTGACTTCTCAGTTTTGAACTCCATATACTTTCTAAAATGTTCTTTCTCATGTTATTATGAAATTACTTCAAAGAAAGTAGACTGTGAGGTGGGTGCAATTGGATATGTGTAGGTGCTAAAAAGGACAGGAGCATAAACGCAAATGTCCCTGCCATCAAGGAATACCTATACAAGTAGATGCTATGTTTCTATGCAACTACTTTATACATGTATGTACCCCTGGGCAATTTTATACTAGACTTCTTGAATGTGTTGGGGTGTGGTTAGGAGAGGCCTGGATAGTCAGAGATCTACAGGTGCATTCCCCTTTTCATGTGGAGGCCAATTCTAATTGGGGCACATCTGGGCCACCTGGACGTCCAAAAAATGGACAGGCCCAAAGTGTGCCAGATTCAGCAGCGCAGGACATCCTCCCTTCAGTTTGTCCAGTCTGCCCTATGCTTCTGCTGGTGTGCCGGTGCCATGCCGCAATGGAGTAAAACCTGTTTTTCCCACCTCCTGACCCTCAGTGCAGGCAGCCAGGGCTGGGTTCGGGTGATGGGGACACTCCTGCATCTGCCTGGCCTGTTTGGTGGGGTTGCCTGGCCCGATCCCCACAGTTGATGGGACTTATTTCACCTCCGAGGTGGGATAAGTCCCATGTCTATCTCTCTCCCACCAGATATACAAGGCCATGACCTGAATAGACCCTGTAGGTTCGGGTTATGCAGCCCACCCCCGTTCCACCCACTCTTTTCTTCCAGCCCTCCCCCTCCCACCCCTGTCCAATGCTCCCCGCACAACACCGCTGTATGTGCAGGGATTTGACAGTGCTGAATGCGGTGCCAGTGAATAGCAGGGGTTGTACATCCAAACAGACGAACATCTCCGCTATTTGCTGGTCAGAATGACCTCCATAGTAACTGCACATGTATAAAATATACATGTATTGTATATTTTATGTATAAATATTGTATATTTTATGTATAAATATTGTATATTTTATGGTTGTGCATAGTTACCCTGTTAGCCAAGTTGATTATCCTGTTCATATGTAAACACAAAGTACTATTGGAAATGTGTATGTTCACTGTTTATTGTAAACCGCGCTGATGCTGAATAGCGCGGTATAAAAGAGACTTTAAATAAATAAATAAATAAATAAATAAATAAGGAGTAGTCTAATAATTAGAACAGTGGCCTGGGGACTAAAGTGAGCAGCGTTTGAATCATGTTGGCACCTTTTGTGGCCTTGGGCAAGTCATTTAACCCTCCATTGCCTTAACAGCCATTTGGGGACAGGGAACTATCTACTGTCGCTGACTGTAACTTGCCTTGAACTGATGGAAAAGCGTGAGCTAAATAATAAATAAAACTATGTTCAATACGATCTGGTCCCTAGTACAACTTCTCTGGTAATTATCAGATGGTCAATTTATGTAGGTAGATCGCTGTTTACCAGTAAATAGCTTTGAACATTGCCCTTGTCATGTCTGGTAAATGATGTCATCCATCTTAGGAAAACAAAGTCAGATCAGGTGAACACCTTTGGCACTGTGAGCATATAGCAGAGCACATGCAATGCTGAACGTAGAGAGTTGTTTTTTCAAACCGAGTTTGTTGAATAATTCAAATAGACTGGAAACATTTTGAAGCATGACAAATTGGTTCATTTGAATTTATCTTTTTTTTTTGTTTTGTGTGGATGATCTTTACTGAAAAACTTCTTCAATAACAAACAATGAAATACACTGCAGGCTATAATGTTTTTTTTATCACATATCTCTCACGTTCTTAGTTTTCCACATATTCAGACAACAGTGCTCATTTAGGCTTGCATGCATGTTGTGTGCTTTGTTGTTCAGTTGCAATCATCCCATATTTAAGCATAAGAGATACTAAAATCCACCACATGGCTACATTTAGGATAGAATTATTCTTCCAGTTATTCAATATCAACTTGATTGCCAAGGAAAGTAGGATTGTCAATTGAGAAGCTTTCATTAATGTATTTTGAAGAAATTTGAAGTAGCACAGAAATATTTGCTTTGGCTTTTCAGGACATCCACTATGAATTGCAACAAAAAGTGAATTTGCTTTGGAATTGTTGAAAGTTCAAAACAGATATTTAAAATTTCTTTTTAGTCATTCCCAAATCCCCCAGTAAAATGCCGACAGATTCCTGCAGTGAATTTGGGGAAGACTTGAAATTCCAGTGAACACAAACCAGGCTAAACGCGAGTTGTTCAGAATACGGATTTAGCGTGCATTTGTTTGAAATGACATAAGAAATGTCAATGACATTTCCCATGCTTTGTACTGTTTCCAACTCAAAATGAAGCCAACCATCTCTCACAATCTATGCACACACCATAATTTAACCCCTATCTCCCTTGTTTTGTTTTACGCTACAGTTAGCATAAAAGTTACATAAAAGTTGTGCTTTGCTACAGTTGTGCTAATTCTTCGTTATACTACAGTTCCTTGTAAACCGCTTAACAGTTTATGTTAATGGTACAGCTGTGTTAATTGTAAACCGCTATGACTGTTAGATATAACGGTATGAAAAAGTTGATAAATGACAAGAAAAACCTGAAATTTTGGGGCACGTTTACTAAAGGTTAACACGCATTAAGTAAAGTTAATGATGTTAAATGCTGCAGTGGCCTATAGAAATGAAAGGCAGCACTTGATGTGTATGAATTTTACTTAATGCATCAAGTCATAAACATGGCCCTTTGTGTTTCCCCCCCCCCCCCTTTTTCATCACTGATGTGCATTGTTAAGCAATAGTGCGCTTTGTTTTTATTCTTTTAGTTCACTCATTTTATTGGTTCCAAAGAAAAGAATACATATAACCGTACACAATGGCACATTAGGTCCAGGTTCGCTATACAGGAACTCACTCCCATATTCCAAGTACAAAGCAATGTCCGGCAGTAACGTCAAGTGATTTCTGCATGTCAACCCTTCACATTGAACCACTGACGTTCACCCATCTAGGACGGGAACACAGCCACTTGGAAACCCTATAAACATGCCAAAACCCTTTCCAACCTCACCTGTATATCTCACCCCCAACCTCCTTATCATGACAAGAGGTGCTCCTTTAAGGGCTTCCAAATTTTCTCAATTCTGGCTGACCTACAATCTTTCTCAGCTACTGCTTTTTCCATTTTGTATATCAGTAAAATGGTGTTTCAGCAAAAATGTATATTAAGAAATTGAGAATTCTTCCAATTTGTTAGGATGGATTGTACGGCTACAGCAAGTAAAATTTCATGGAAACCAGACTGAGGTGTGGAAAAATCTTGAGTCGAATCTGCATAGGGAAGCATCACATCTTTATATGTAGGTGTTAGGCAAAATTTCCGAATCTTAGAATGCTTTTCATCTCTGTCCAAAAACCTTGTATGATGTTACTATCAAAAATTATATATGATAATATATCAACTTGACTATTGTAATGTCAACACAAGTTTGAAGCCAACAATCTGTCCTTGTGCATTCTCACTGATATCCAAGGGGTATGGTGGGCAAGAAAATACAGGCACTGGGTTATGCTAGCAGTCGCATTAGCTTGAGTAACATGCACCAAAAATCCACCCAGACATCCTTATGCACCCCTGCCTTTTGTTCCCACAGCACTTGCACCCTTTTTGGCTCCATGTAATAATGATTCCTGAGAAGTTTGTAACATCTTGAACCAATATGACCCTAGACCAGAATTACTCTATTACTTGTACTATGTCTGGATTGCTCGATCAAGTCTCTCAGCATAAACCAGTTGTACACAAACAATGCAACATGTGCATCCAATTAAACATGAAAGAATTCATGAGACCATATCTAGCTACTAAAGTTGCTCGTATCATTAATTTGCCATTTTACAGAGCTTGTTCTAGTTGCCAAATCCACTGGAAATATTACCCAGCCAACATCACGGACTTAGTGCCAATTTTGATAACCAGATCGGGCCATAGAGGAATCAGAGCACTATCAAGCTAGGGAGAAGGCAACAACATTTCCAATTGAAATAGGGTCTGCTTAGAGCTACAGATAGCATTGATAGAATGAATCTTCTCTGGCAAAGATATGCCCATTATTGAGGCCAAGGGAATGGGTGTAGTAAATTCTCTTCAAGAATGAGTCATCTGTGTTCTTCCTGTAGATCAGACTTATCGATCAGACATCACAAACTGAAATGTAATACAAATGCCTGCTGATGTAAATAAAAATCAGGAAGGCCACTTCATTCTTTCAAGGCTCTCAACCTCCTTATTGCAATTTTGAGAGGTTTCTCCCTCCATAGATATTTTATCAGCAGTTGATTCATTTTTTAGTTTAAAAAGCTTCATGAACATGTAGCTGGAAACAGAGAGAGAATACGTTTATTTTAATGGACTCAACTCCATCTCATCAAGAAAGAGATTAAGGGCTTCAGCTGGTGATCTGTGCAGAGGCCCAGATTAATATCTATGACTTGGACCAACTTTCTGTGGACATGGATATGTAAGTATCGAAAGCCACCTGGACCCCACTGAAGACAATGGTTTCCAAGTTTTAATTCCATGCACTGAATATGGAATTGCATTATCTCTGTTTTGGTGAAATTTACCTTATAGCCAGACCCCTTTACATGTTGGGACACTGGGGAGATGCTGGTAGAACCAAAACATCATCAGCATATGCCAGTATTTTGTATTCAGTGCTGGGAACCTCAAGCCTGTGGATGAAAGATTTGTTGCTTGATGGCTAATAAAAAGGGCTCTGGCACTCTAGTAAAGGGCAGAGGGAATAGGAGGCACCCCTGAGCATGTGCCCCACAACAAGGGAAAAGGCCAAAATACCATTTGCTATAACACGTGATATTGGTTTAGGCATTCAACACCTGCACCCATGTAATAAACTGTGCTCAACATCCAAACCAGTTCATGACTCTAAACAGGTACCTCCACTCCACGCTATCAAAATTTTTTGCATCGATAGAGAAGACAGCAACTGGGGCAGCACTATCCTGGATCATAACTATAAGGTCAATGAACAAACAAGGTTATCACTGATGTACCTGTCCTGCATAAAACCCATCTGATTTGACTAAATGATTTTTCCTAAAACGTTATGCAATCTAGTAGCTAAGACTGGCATAATTTACAGCCTACGTTTAACAGTGAGATCAGATGATAGTTTTCCACTCTACTGTCATCTTGTCTTCCTTAATAATGTTCTGTACCCATGGAGTGGAGGAGTGGCCTAGTGGTTGGGGCAAGGTACTTCAGGCTGGAAGGTCAGGGGTTCAAATTCCACTAGAGGATAGCAACCTTGGGCTGGAAGGACTGGGGTTTCTAGTCCCACAGGTGCTCCTTGTGGTCTTGGGTAAGCCACTTAACCCTCCATAGCCCATGTTCCCTGTAAAATAGTTATCTCTAAGTTATAATGCCCTGTTCAATGTAATTTCAGTTTGTTCAATGTAAACTGCACTGATGCAGAATAGCACAGTATATAAGAGAATTAAATAAATGATGCCTTAGAGTATACTGTTATGTACAACATCTTTATCTGAGAGAGTCAAATGGGAACCATGGTCTTTAAGGGTTACAATTCTACTTCAAGACCATGCAGATTTTAGCTTCTGTGCTAGTAAATTTCCAGACTTATCATTAGTCATGTAGTAGTTTCTTGTTTTGCTAATAATCTGTCTTGCGATCTAGTTACTAAGCTTATCATACTCCAGCTTCAACTTTTGGAGCTGATTAAAACATAAACGTGTGGGGGTCTCAGATAAGATTGCTCAAGTTAAGAGATCTATTGTTCCAAGTGACGCAATCACTTACCTCTCTCCTTCGCTTCTTCCAAGGCTAATTTATTTATTTATTTATTTAACATCTTTTCTATACCGTGCTATTTATTATCAGTGCGGTTTACATTTAAACAAAGGTTGCTCAAATCAGTCAAGACTGTTTTGCGCTTACATTATAACAGGAGATAAAACTTGGAGCAAATACAAAGTAACTATATACATATTGACATAAAACAAAAGATTATAGCTTGGCCAGTATTGTCACGGAATGCTAATAGGTGGAGCTGCTATTACTAGAGACACATTTGTTTATGTAGTGAATGAAGAGTTTGTGGGGGTTGGGTGGTGACTGATCGGGGGTGGGGTAGAGGCTTGTGCGGTGTAGCAAGAAGATGTGGTGTTTGATTGCTTTCCGGAACTGCATGAGGTCTTTGATTGATCTTATTTCTGGTGGGAGGTTGTTCCAGCATTTTGGGGCATAGAAGGCGAAGGTTCTAGTCCTGGTTGATTGGGTACACTTTATGGAGTCTTTGGGGATGATCAATGTGTTGTCTGTTACTGTTCTCCTCGTTCTATTTTTTGGGGTAGGGGTGATGAGGTCCTTGAGTGTTATGGGTGCTAGGTTATTGACGATCTTGAATGTAATGAGAAGAATTTTGTAAGTTAGCCTGCAGTATATTGGTAGCCAGTGGAGCTCCTTAAGTATCGGGGTGATATGGTCAGTTCTGGCTAGACCACAGAGAACGCGGGCCGCAGCATTCATCCCAAGTTGAAGAGGGTTGAGGGTGTTCTTGGGGAGACCATACAGGATTATATTTGCATAGTCAAAGTGTGGTAGTATGAGGGCCTAGAAAATGGTTCGGAAATCATTAGGGGGTAGCATGGTCTAAGGTGCCTTAGTGTTCTGATTTTATTGTATATGGTCCTGGTTGTGCTTCTTATATCTTATAATGATGCCCCTGAGATAGTCCTTGCAAGCAGTTCTATAGTATAGGAAGTGAAATAGTGTCTGCCATATTGGGCTTTAAGAACTCTTGTTGAAGAGAGAATTTAATCCTGAAATTTTGATCTTCTAGTAGGCAAGTGTTAAACCCCCAAACTGGAAATTTCACTGCCTTCCCCCAAGATTACAAATCACAAGTCACCACATCTTAGTCAGAGAGAATACAGAGGGAGGATATTCACATCTCTTATTTCCCAAATCAATGAGTTAGTCACCAAGAAATAATTCACTTTCTACTCATTTCTACAACATCTAGAATCTAGATAATGTAGAAATGAGTAGAAAGTGAATTTCCTACTGGCTTAAGGACTCTCCAAGGATCGGCTAGCCCTGCCTCTCTGATCATGGTATGGAGGCTCGCAAGGCCTTTGGAATAGTGGTTCAAGTGCTAGACTGTATATGTAAGATAGGATTCTGCAATTGATTAAAATCCCCTCCTACAACCATAAGGATAGAGTCACGGCCCAGCAGGATTTGCAACAAAGAATAGAAGAATTCTGGACCATCCGCTGTCTACAATTACCCATAGCCACCTGCAAAATAGTGAAGTCTATGAGTGCACATTGATGCACAGGGTCCTGTGCTGGCTGCTGCTACTGTTGCCACAACGGAGGGTATACCAAATATTTAAGAGCCAGCGGTGGAGCAGATAAAGGCAATAGAGCTGCAGTGGCTCCCCCCTTTGAGGCAACACATGTTCACGGTCCTAAAGTAAGTTGGAACAGACTTTTCCTTGGCTTGCATATTTGATGTCTTCAGAATTTGGAACCCTAGGCAGCTCCTCATGTTGCCTACTCTTAAATATGGGCCTGTGCAAAGGCCAGATTCAGAGCCTATGATTTCAGGGTTCTGGAAGGATCCCTAATGCCTGACTCCTGGCTGAAGTTTATTGCTGGAAATATTGGGATAGATGAGAAATTCTAAACTATGAGAATTCCCAGGTGGTGGCTCATGGCACCATAAATCTAGGTAGGGCAATTTTCAAAGCCTTTTTAAAATAGCAATTCCACTCATAAACCGGCTATCTGAAAATTGCTCTATTTATTTAGCTGCATTTATATCCTGCTTTTCACCGAGTAAAAGCGGTTGGGGGATACATTTAACACGAGGGGATATGACACACATACACTAATACTTACAGGGAACATGGGCAATGGAGGGTTAAGTGGCTTGCCCAAGACCACAAGGAGCACCTGTGGGACTAGAAACCCCAGTCCTTCCGGCCCAAGGTTGCTGTCCTCTAGTGGGATTTGAACCACCTACCTTCTGGCCTGTGGTACCTTGCCCCAACCACTAGGCTACGCTCTATCTCAATATGTGTTATTCTTTGAGGGCAGGATTTGATCAGGATTAAAAAATAGCCTTGGTAAGCTGCAATTTTAACTATATGTGTTACTCTCCATGAAAAAAAAATCTACCCACAAAGAAAACAGGTGCATATTTTCTCTTTAAAAACTCACGCAAAATTCACAAGTGAAAAGTACTAGTTTCATCCGATTACCCGTGATACTCAGCCACTAGCTGGATAGCAAAAATTTCATAAAGTTCAGACAGACATTGACCTCTCCTAATTTTATGTGGCTTAGCTATCCTGTTAGCGGCTGAATATTGCTGCTGATTAGATAGCTGCTGGCACTGTCCCTGCTCCACTCCTAGACCGCTCTCGTTTTAACTGGACGTCTTTCTTGTGGTCTGTGGGGATTGCCACAGTTCAGCCAGTTAGTAAGTCCTGCTAACTGGCTAAACACTTTTGAAACACCCTTCCCCCCACCCCCTCTCCATTGCAAATAGGTGCGGTTCACTGAATGGGAAGGTGTGGTATATATATGTGAATGTGAACAGAAGAACATAAGATATGCCATACTGGGTCAGACCAAGGTCCATCAAGCCCACTATCCTGTTTCCAACAGTGGCCAAGCTAGGTCATAAGTACCTAGCAGTTTCCCCAACAGTCACAGGTTCCACAATGCTTGTACTGGGTCAAACAGTGATATCCTGGGTCCCTTTTTGTAATGGTTTATGGACCTTTCCTCCAGGAACTTGTCCAAACCTTTTTGAAACTCAGCTACACTTTTACTACATAGGCAACAATTTGATCAGGATGGTGTGTGATTGGGTGGGGTACACGTATATGTATGATTGGGTTGTGTGGCGGTGAGAGCATGAGTTTTTGGGATGTGTACATGTGGTTCATGAGTGCAGGTGAGTGAGTGAAGGTAATGTACCCTTCCACGCTTGAATTGCTCACTTTGGATGATCTTTGGATCCCTCTTTCCCCAAGTCTCTCTCTAACACCCTCATCCACCTGCCTTAGTCCCCATTGTAGTCATTCCCTCCCTCCCCTTGAAGTCACTTCCTTTTCCTCCACCCTCTTGCACTCACTTCCTTCCTTGTGCCAGCTGGCTTCTCCACTGCTTAATGAGATGCCTCCTCTTCAGTTGAAGGGTGTTGGGTTCCCATCGGCCTACTCATCTCTGTGGGTTTTCTTCTATTTTCGTGCCGCAGGGTTGGGGAACCTGCTGATTCTTACTCTGGGGTCCTCCTGTTTATTTTTATCTATATGCATAGGTTTGTTGGTGCATACATTAAAAAACATGTGTACAGATAGATGGATGGCTAGATAGACAGAGAGACCTTCCCTAATATGTGTTATCCTATCATTCTGATCATTCTGGTGAAATGCAGCCAAAGAGAGCCACAGTAGAAATGAACCTGAAATGAGAACAGGCTAGACCAAGACCAGTGCATGAAGGAGACATTCATTTTTTATTCAAAATATAATTTTGGCCTCTTGCCCCTGTATAATTCTAATTGCCAAACCCACTTAAATAATTACTGAGGCAAACTTTGCATGCTAAGGCCTTGTTATTAGGATTCTGAGACCACAAAGTAAACGGAGCAGGGGAATGCTGCCAGCTCCCAGGAATCATTTTTTTGTCTCTGTTTCTAACTCTATTGATTTTGTTCATCGGTCTTTGTTCTCTCTTTTCCTTTTCTTCATAATTTTTGCATTTTCCAATCAGAAATAGGTGGCTTGCTGTGTTATCACTAGACCTCTTTTTTTCCATTTAGAATTATCTGTATCAAACCCATGTTGAACTACTTCTGTTTCTGTAATGACAAGCAGCGCGGCAGCACCCCAATTCACTTAGTCCACTTTTAATAATAAATAGACAGGCGGTTGAATGTGCTATAAAGAAGATTTATTGCAAGCAGACTTACTTTTATGATAAACATGACATGTGATTTTGTTTGGAGACTGACAGTTCCGTTTATTTCAACCCGTATTTGTTATAAAGGAGTTCATTATAAGGCACTAGTATAGTCAGTTAGGAGCACAACATAAAACATGTATTTCAGTTTCAGAAATCAGCTAAAACCAGGCAGCAAAGGAGAAAACTCTTTTTTTATTTGTTAACTGCAATACATTTTACCTAATGTTTTCTTGCCGAGGGGCTAACTGTTAGCACCTAGTTACAAATAGCCCGTGCTAATCATTCGTGTGGCTAGTAAATATACCCCTCAGTGGTGCTATCCATATTCCCTAAAAAGAAATGTGAAAACTGAAGGTTACTAAGGACTGGAAATCAATTGCAACTACTTTTGATTTATTGCAGTAAAAGAATTCCTCCCAATGAAGGAGGCAAAATCCCCATCGCTTACCAGAAGAGGCCCTCTCTTGCTTGGAATCTGAATCTAGATGGAAAAATCTCTTGATTGGTAATCTTTGGCAACAGACTAAAGTCCTCATATCCAATCACCCTACACATTCCAGCACCTCCAGAGTTTCGTTTGTCCCTCTAGGATATCAGTCATTCCTGAAGAGTCATGTCAGCACCCTGACCTGAGACCGAATTTGGCTTTTGATCTACTCTGTCTGATATGTGCCACTGCTCCTCATTGTTCAGTACCCTTTTAGGGGTATCTAGGTATTAGCTTTATAAATAAAACAAGATAACATTGAAATGCAATGGAAGCGAAAGAGAGAATTTTTATTTTGGCTATTGTGTTCCTGCCTGTTTCAGTTGAGAATGGGGAAACTTGTTTCAGCAAACATTGAATCTCTTTATTTACTAAGATTTATTCATTGCCTTTATGAAGACATTCACCCAAGGCGGTGTACTAGGGATATATATTTATTAGCAAGCATTCGGTATCTGTTTTCAAGAAAGCATGGGTCAAGCACAGAGGAAATCAGTCAGAAAGGAAAGGATTATAGAGCTAAGCAGTTGGTATGGAGTACTAGGCTGTATGGTTGTTATCTGCCATCATTTTCTATGTTGAAAGGCTGTTTACTAAACTGCCCTATGCAGTTATTACAGGATTTACAATGAACTAACAGGGGTTACTATGTGCTAAAAACTTCCAGTGTGATAAAAAATCTTGCACTAGCTGCTTAACAAATTGTGGGGCAGGAAGTTGGTGGGGAATGGACGTCACATACATTTAGCACATGGAACATGGCAGCCGATGGTGAAGGTGCACCTATCTCCTCAACTGGAGGCATTAAGTGTATCTGCGCTACTGGTATGGCCTCAATCATCCCATCCAGACACTGGATTCCCCGAGCAACATTCCTGCCCATCCCCTACTCAACATCCCTGACCCTTCGACCCAATCTAACCAATATCCTGATCCTCCCCTGAGCACCCCTGCACCAGCATTACCCAAAGCCCCCTCCCGTCCCCCACCCTATGATCCCTCTGGCACTTATTGTGGGGCTTTCCTGGTGGGTTAGTGGTGGAGCAGGAGTGAGCCCTGGATGCTCCTCCCCTGTTGTTGTCTGGGTTCAAAATGGCTTTGACCCTTTATTGGTAGTCTCATGGTACTTCTGCTAGGGATTGAGCTGCCAAATAAGGGACCCCTACAAGACTACTGCTAGGCATCTGAATCTCTATTAGGAACCTGGGAAGCAATATGGTAGGAGTGTCTGGTGATTGCTTCTGCCCCCCACTAACACACTGGGGAAACTCACTGGTAAGTGCTGAGGCAGATCAAGGGGTTTAGGGTGATGCTTTGGCTAAAATGGTGCTTGGGGGAATCATGGGAATAGAGGGTTGGATGCACATGGGAAGGGTTCAGGATGTTGCTTAGGGAGTCAGGGGGATTGTAATGTTGATTGAAGGCTAGAGGATATTGTTTGGTGGATTGAGGGATTGTGGGGGTTTTAAATTTGTTAATACAGTGGACTGTGGTAAATGTTTCGGCAGGTATCATGGCTGCACTTTCCATGCTCTTTACGAATGCATTTGCAATGTGCTAAGTATCTGCCATGTGTGGTAATTCATAAGGCAGATTCTGGCAGGCTCCTAGCAGGTATAGTAAACAGGACCTGCGAGTGTACACTAAATTGATTTAATGCACTTTAACCTTTGAATTAATGCATCTATTAGCGAGCATTAAAAAGTTCTAACAAGCATTAACATTTTTTTATTAAAATGAATATGAGAAACAAAATCAAAACATGTCCAAAATCAGGAAAAAAGCTCATGTGAATCAAAAACAAACCAAAACTTTCTCACCTCTGGACATCCCTGCAGTGTAAGGAGGATGGAAGGATACACCTATGAGGAAAGGCTTAAAAGGTTAGGGCTCTTCAATTTGACAAAGAGATGACTGAGGGAAAATATAATAGAGGTCTATAAAATAGAAACATAGAAACATGACGGCAGAAAACGACCACATGGCCTATCTAGTCTGCCCTTCCATATCAACCACTACAACCGTTCCCTTTTTCCCTTTAGAAATCCTCTGTGTTTGTCTCATGCTTTTTTGAATTCAGATACTGTCATCATCTCTACCACCTCCACTGGGAGACTATTCCATGCATCTACTATTCTTTCTATGAAGAAATATTTCCGAATATTACTCCTGAGTCTATTCCTTTTTACCTTCATTCTAAGTCCCCTCATAGCAGAACTTGCTTTCAATTGAAAGATGCTCTTCTCCTGTGCATTTATGCCACATAAGTATTTAAATGTCTCAATCATATCACCTCTATCCCACCTTTCCTCTAAAGTATACATATTAAGATCCTTAAGTCTGTCCTCATATGCTTTATAATGAAGGCTGCTAACCATTTTAGTAGCAACTCTCTGTATTGACACCGGCCTGTTTATATTCCTTTCAAGATGCGGCCTCCAGAATTGCACACAATGTGTTTAGCTAGATCCCTCCTCGTGTTATCTACACTTTTCTGGGTGTCCACTCTATTGCAGATTTTGGAATAATCCGCAAAGTGGCAAACCTTACCCGACAGCCTTTACACAATATCACTAAGAAAGATGTTAAAAAGAATCATACCAAAGACAGATCCATGGGGCATACCACTGGTAACCTCTCTCTTCTCAGAGTGAGCTCTGTTTACCTGTACCCTTTGTCGCCTCAACTCAACCAGTTTCTAACCCAAGAAGTAACTTTAGGGTCCATCCCTAGGGTGCTCAGTTTGTTTATAAGTCACCTGTGCGGAATGATGTCAAAGGTTTCATTAAAATCTAAATACACCACATCTAGGACTCTCCCTTGGTCCAACTCCCTGGTCATCCATTCAAAGAAACCAATCAGATTTGTCTGACAAGACCTGCCTCTGGTGAAACCATGCTGCCTCAGATCCAGTTATCCATTGGATGCCAGAAACCTTACCATTTTCTCTTTCAGCAGCGCTTCCAATAATTTACTCAACACTGAAGTTTAACTAACCAGCCTGTAGTTTTCAACTACCTCCTTACTTCCACTTTTGTGTAAAGGGACCACATGTTATCTCTTTCCAGTCCTCTGGTACCACTCCATACTCCAACACGGCATTGAAAAGGTCAGTCAGTGGAGCCGCTAGAATGTCCCCAAGTTCCCTCAGTATTCTGGGGTGTATCTCATCTGGTCCCATTGCTTTGTCAACTTTAAGTTTAGCTAGCTTCTCACGAACACAGACTTCTGAAAATTGTTCAAGATGTCCCTTGCTTCTGTTCCTGCTTGAGGGTGTTTTCTGAAGATTGGAGGGTCGCCAATGTAACGCCAATTTTTAAAAAGGGTTCCAGGGGTGATCCGGGAAATTACAGACCGGTGAGCCTAACGTCAGTACCAGGGAAAATGGTAGAAACCATAATGAAGAACAAAATTACACAGCATGTAGATAGTCATGGCCTAATGGGAGACAGCCAACATGGCCTTAGTCAAGGAAGGTCTTGTCTTACTAATCTGATATGTTTTTTTGAAGGTGTGAATAAACAGGTAGACAAACGTGAGTCAGTTGATATAGTGTATCTGGACTTTCAGAAAGCCTTTGACAAGGTCCCTCATCAGAGACTTTTGGCAAAACTAAAAAGTCATGGGATAGGAGGCAGTGTACTATTGTGGATCGGGAACTGGTTAAAAGATAGAAAGCAGAGGGTAGGGCTAAATGGCCAATTTTCCCAATGGAAAAAGGTGAATAGTGAAGTACCCAAGGGATCTGTACTGGGTCCGCTACTTTTTGACATATTCATAAATGACCTGGAAAAGGGAATAACTATGGTTACACAATGCAAGGTTCCACATTGGGAACCACCACCCAGGAAAAAGATTTAGGAGTCATCATGGATAACATGTTAAAACCCTCCGCCCAGTGTGCAGCGGCGGCCAAGAAAGCAAATAGAATGCTAGGTATCATAAGTAAAGGAATGGAAAATAAAACAAAGGATATTATAATGCCTCTGTATCGTTCCATGGTACAACTGCACCTTGAATATTGTGCAATTCTGGTCGCCGTATCTTAAAAAGGATATAGCGTTATTAGAAAAGGTACAGAGAAGAGCCACCAAAATGTTAAAAGGGGATGGAAGGCTACTTCTATGAAGAGAGGCTACAAAGGTTAGGGCTCTTCAACCTGGAAAAGAGACAGCTGAGGGGAGATATGATAGAGGTCTATAAATTAATGAACGGAGTGGAACGGGTAAACGTAGATCGATTGTTTACGCTATCAGAATATAGAAAGAGTAGGGGACATGCAATAAAGCTACAGGGTAAACTATTTAAGACTAATAAAAGAAAATATTTTTTCACTCAACGTGTAATCAAACTGTGGAATTTGTTACCGGAAGATGTAGTAAGAGCTGTTAGTGTAGCTGGGTTTAAAAAAGGTTTGGACAAGTTCCTGGAGGAAAGGTCCATAAACCATTATTAAAAAGGGACCCAGGATATCAATGCTTGACCCAATACAAGCATTGTGGAACCTGTGTCTTTTGGGGATACTGCTAGGTACGTATGACCTAGATTGGCCACTGTTGGAAACAGGATACTGGGCTTGATGGACCTTGGTCTGACTCAGTATGGCATATGCCGACCAGACTTGATGTCCAGAGAGGTATGCTGTCTGCCTGGTGCCAAAATCCAAGATGTTACGGAGAGTTTGCCGAGACTCATCAAGCCCACAGACTATTACCCAATGTTGCTAATCCATGTTGGAACAAATGATACTGCCAGGTATACCTCGGAACGTATCAAAAGTGACTTCATGGCTCTGGGACAGAGGGTGAAGCAGTTAGGTGCACAGGTGGTGTTCTCTTCAATCCTCCCTGTTGAGGGTAAAGGCCAAGGCAGAGAGGCTCGCATCCTGGAGACAAATGCATGGCTGCGTGGATGGTGTCATCGAGAGCGTTTTGGTTTCCTAGACCATGGGATGCTTTTCCAAGGGTTGCAAAGCAGAGATGGCATCCATCTGTCCAAGAGAGGTCAACGCATCTTTGGTAGTAGACTGGCTAATCTACTGAAGAGGGCTTTAAACTAGATTCCTTGGGGATGGGTGAAGAAAGCCCCCAGGTAAGTGAAAGCCCCCAGGTAGGTGATACATTAAATACCTTTATGGAAATGGGTAACAGGGGTAACATATGGAAAGCAGTGTGTATTAATGCCCGTAGCATGGGAAATAAGATCCCTGAGTTTGAAGCTTTGGTGGGAGTGGCTGACTTGGATTTAGTGGCAGTTACAGAAACATGGTTCACAGAAAACAATGACTGGGATGTAACTATACCTGGCTATACTTTATTCAGGAAGGACAGGGTAGGAAGAAGAGGAGGAGGAGTGGCACTATATGTAAAAACTACTATTAAAGCTTTGGAATTACAGAGCTTAAAAGGGAGAGAGGAGGCATTGTGGGTTAAACTAGAAAGAGGGAAAGAGAAATCTATTTGCATTGGAGTGATATACAGACCTCCCTCACAAGAGGAAGAGGTGGACAGAGAGTTAATTGAAGACATATGCAGCATTGCTAAGAAAGGGGAAGTGCTACTGATAGGAGATTTCAATATGCCAGATGTTGATTGGCACATTCCTGCTGCAGTATCATCTAGAAGTAAGGAGATCCTGGATTCTCTACAGGGAGAACTATTCCGGCAATTGGTAACAGACCCCACACGTGAAGGGGCCATACTGGACTTGGTGCTTACCAATGGTGAAAGTGTTTCTGATGTTGTAGTGGGAGATCATTTTGCTTCCAGTGATCACCAGATGGTGTGGTTCAGTATTAGGACTAGGGCTGTTAGAATCCATTCCAAGGTGAGGATCTTAGACTTTAGGAAGACTAACTTTGCGAAGATGGGCCAATACCTCAGGGAGTCGTTAGTGGGATGGGAACAGCTGGGGGATGTAGAAAAACAGTGGGCAAAACTGAAAGGGGGTATTTTAAGGGCAACCAACCTTTTTGTTAAAATGGTAAATAAAGGCAAAAGGAACAGGAGACCGCTATGGTTTTCGAAGGAAGTAGCTGAAAAAGTGAAGAAAAAGAGGGAGGCCTTCATGAAATACAAGAGATCACAGAGAGCAGAAGACAAGCATCTGTATTTGGAAAAACTTAGAGAAGCTAGCAAAGTAGTCAAGAAGGCAAAGATTCAAAAGGAGGAGGAAATAGCTAATGCAATAAAATGGGGGGATAAGACATTTTTCAGATATATTAGTGAGAAGAGGAAGAGCAAAAGTGGTATTGTCAGACTCAAGGGTGCAGGGGGGGAATATGTAGAAGCTGATAAGGATAAAGCGGAATTGCTTAACAAATATTTTTGTTCTGTGTTCACAGATGAAGAACCAGGAGCAGGACCTCAGAAAACACCCACAAATAAGAACAGAAGCGAGGGACATCTTGAACTATTTTCAGAAGACTGTGTTCGTGAGAAACTAGCTCAACTTAAAGTAGACAAAGCGATGGGACCGGATGGGATACACCCTAGAATACTGAGGGAACTTGGGGACGTTCTAGCAGCTCCACTGACTGACCTTTTCTTTTTTTTTTAAATGCTTTATTTTCGTTTTATAACAACAAAGGAAAGGAAGACATACAGCTAAAAGACAAATACATACATAGAATATGATACATACACCAAAGTAAAACCCCTACCACCCCCCTCCCCCCTGCTTCTTCTCTAGAAACTAATCATTCCCGAAAACGGGCGTGTACTGACATTATTGTGGTACAAAACCTAACGGTGAGCTAAAACATGATAAGTATGCATTAAACAGACATGTCGGAGCAATGGGCAGAGTGTACATAATCATTGAGCATCTGCCATTTAGACAAGCGAAAGTGAGTTTGGATATGAGGAATAGCTCTCCGAGATATCTGCTCATATTTACTATATAAGCAGACGAGGTTCCACCATTCATTGGCAGTAATTCGAGAGCTATCCTTCCAATTCCTCGTGATTAAACATATGGCTATACCCAGCATGAAATCAAGGAGAAAGCGACCCTTCTTAGGAAGAGAGGGGACCTCCGCCACTGAGCGGAGTCCCACAATCTTCCAAGAAAGAGGCTCGTGGAGGTGTAAGATAGATTGAATACGACCCCAGACCCGCCCCCAGTAAACCTGCAGTTGAGGACATTCATAAAGAACATGAGCGAGGGTTCCCACAGCAGTATGGCAAGACCAACACTGGTCCCTAGCAGTGGTGTTCCATTTGGCTATTCTTTCTGGAGTATAAAAGCATTTATGTGCAAAAAAGAAGAGAGTTTGGGTGACAGAGGCAGATCTGGAAACCCGCACCACTTTGCTCCAGAAAACGCTCCATTGCACAGAGGTTAAAGTGATTTGCAGTTCGCGTTCCCAGGCTTGTTGAGCTCTGCAAGTAGCAGCGTCGGTACCCTGACATAATAATTTATAAAAGTTAGAGGCTACCCCATGTGTACTACTAATAGAGTGAATTAGTTCTAATAGCCCGTTCTCAGTAGGGGCAGAGGGCGGCAGGATTTGAGCACTTTTGAGGCAGTGTTGAAGCTGCATCAATTGAAAGTAATGTTTCGCTGGTAACGCAAATTCCTTTTGTAAGTCGGAAAAGGTCTTCCAACGAGCTGCAGAGAAGAGTTGTTGGGGTGTCCAGATCCCCCTAGAGTACCAGGGTTTCCATGCAATCGTTTTATTTAAGACTTGAATTCTGGGGTTATTCCACAGCGGGAGTCTGTCCTGAGGACATACGTTTGAACCCAGTGATAGAATGAGAGTGTTAAAGGCCGCAAGAGTATCAACAATCATTGGGGGATGGCATAGGTCTACTTGATGGGACATGCCGGGGAGATAGATCAACGGAATTGGGCTACTTAGCTCCTCTTCAATGTCAAGCCAAACTGGTCTGTTGTCTGTTGAGGCAGCTAGCCATCGGGCACCTTGTTTAAGTAGGAAGGCTCGATGATACCTAAGAAAATCAGGAAAGCAGGTACCCCCTAGTTCCTTCGCAGACTGTAGTTTGTGTTTAGCTACTCTTGGTGGTTTTCCCTGCCAGAGATAACGGACGAGAAGGCCCTCTATGTCTTTGTAGGTGTGTAGCGGGAGGAAGCAGGGCAGCATTTCTAAAATATAGTTCACTTTAGGGACTATCATCATTTTGACGGTTTCTAGGCGGCCCCACCATGTAAGGGATAGGGGAGACCACCGATTTGTGAGCTCACGGACTTTGGAGACTACCTCCTTGGCATTAAAGCTAATAGTGTCTTCTAAAGGAGAACAGTAGTGGACGCCAAGATATTTCACCATGCGGGATTGCCAAAGGAAGGGAAAGGCCCGCATGTCAGCCTCATGTACCCAGCGGTTCAGTGGGAATGCTACGGATTTGGTCCAGTTTATTTTATAGCCCGATAATTGCGAGTATCCATCAATCAGGTCCAAAACAGCCGGGACCGAATCAAGGGATACAAAGAGCATAAGGTCATCTGCATATGCAGAGAGTTTAATCTCTCTGTGACTGAAGGGGATACCTCGGATACGTGCGGACTGTCTAATAAGGAGGGCGAGGGGTTCAAGAGCTAGATCAAAGAGCATTGGTGATAGGGGGCAACCTTGACGCGTGCCTCTTTGAAGATTAAAAGGCCGAGACTTTATGGCATTTACACAAATACTGGCAACGGGTTGAGAATACATGACTTGGAGGTATCGGAGGAAGCCCTCCCCAAAGCCATACCATCGGAGAACTGCAAATAAGAAGGGCCATTCTAGGCGATCAAAGGCTTTTTCAGCATCTAGGGAAAGACCCACCCATGGGTGGTCCAGATTGGCAGCACGGGATAGCACATGGCACAAAGTCCGAGCATTGTCAGCGGTGGAGCGGCCGGGTATAAAACCACATTGGTCGGGATGGACTAAGGTGGCCATCCTGTCAGATAGCCGGGTAGCCAAGATCGTTGCGAAGATCTTATAATCGGCATTAAGTAGGGAGATTGGACGGTAGTTGGCGGTTAGCAGCGGGTCTCTGCCTTCTTTCTCAAAAACTACCACATTAGCTGCAGAAAAGGATCCCAAAGAGGATGTATCTACCGCAAGGGCAGTAAAGTAAAGTTTTAAGTAGGGAACTAAATCTGCACTGAACGTTCTGTAGAATTCTGTCGGGAGACCATCAGGCCCAGCGGCTCGACCCGAGGCTGTTCGTTTTAGGGCAGAATGGATCTCTGAAGTAGAGAAGGGTTCATCCAGGGCATCCCTATCAGCTTCAGAAAGGGTCGGCCGCTGAATACCAGAAAACAAGCGCTCAAAGGTCTCAGATGAGAACTCACATTCAGATTGATATAGACGGGTATAAAAATCCCGAAAAAGTTCTACGATATCGGAGTCTGTGGTCAGTATGCCCCCTCCCTGTGGGGCGCGAAGGGCCGCAACGCGTTTGGCTTCTTTTTGACCTTTCAAGGCATTAGCTAAAAGTCGACCAGCTCGGTTGCTTTCACGGTAGTATGTCCCTTGCTGAAGTGCAATACTCTGAGAAGCTGCAGTTGAGAGGATTGCATTATATTGAAAACGGAGACGCTGTAAGCGAACTAAGACGCATGGATCAGTACGTGAAGTTAGAACTCGTTCGCCTGCTTTGATTTGTTGGTCTAGTATGAGGAGCTGCTGCTTGCGTTGTTTCCGCAGGCGAATTTGATAACTAGTGATCGTTGCACGAATGGCCGCTTTAAAACCCTCCCACCAAGCCCAGTTTGCAGTGTCCTGGGGTAGATTAAAGTGAAAGTAGTCCTGTATGGCTGCTCGAATTTCTAACTGGAACTCTGGTTGAGTTAATAGGGCTCTATCAAAAAACCAGGCCCCCGAATTCCCTTAGGGCGCAGTGGTATGTAATTGAAAAGAAATAGCAGCGTGATCCGAGATATGTTGGGAGTGAATCTTTGCATTGTCTACCTGAGGAACTAACAGTTTTGATATTAGAAAGAAGTCTATGAGAGACTGGGATTTATGAGGGGAAGAGAAGAAGGTAAAGTCAAGCTCATTGGGATGTAGTAACCTCCACAGATCGACTAAGGCAAGATCTTTGATCATAGAGGTAAGCGTAGTGTGACTCTTGGGGGGACCACTCGTCCTAGGTGGCTGTTTGTCAATCAGGGGATCGAGAACTAAATTGAAATCCCCCCCAATTATCAATGAAGTATTAGCAGAGGCCTGCGCAACCTGAGCAATGGTAGCAAAAAAGGCAGGGTCATCTACATTAGGAGCATAAAGGCATACGCATGTAACTTCAAGGTTACCTATCTTGAGATGAACCCTGGACCATCTGCCTACTGTATCTGAGCTAGTCTCAATAATAGTGGCATGCAGAGATTTCCTAACCAGTATGGCAACCCCACATTTCTTAGAAACAGCTGGAGAATAGGCGGCCACCATGTAAGGTTTAACACCGAGTTTAAGAGTTTCCTTCGAATTTAAATGCGTTTCTTGGAGGAAAATCAGATCAGCAGCTTCATGACTTAGATAGCTCAGGATTTTCTTCCGTTTTATCGGGTTATTGATGCCTTTTACGTTCAATGATAAAATCTTACATGGTGCCATCAATCGATAATAGACATTTTAGATAAGGGCGCTTGAAAATATACAACATAAGCAGAATCTGTACAGCAATGACATAATCACCGAGTAAGCTGGCCAATACACCCCATATTGAAAAACATGTACCAAAGTAACTTAGAGAAGAAGCAAAACCCCCAATGAATATGGCGACCATATGTCTGCGGGAGGAGGCCCCAGAGAGGAGGATAAAGGCATGAAAAGAAAAGAAACACCAGAGTCCATAATTAACACTGTCTCTGATATTCATCGAGGCTACTCTGGGTAGATGGAGTCGGGTCACAAATATCATCAAAATAAGGCAACAAACCGCCCTCGACAGCCTCTGTGCTGAGCCGTGGCAAATCCAAAATGGCGGGTACAGCGGACATGAGAACACTAGTAGGAACACTCTGGAAGTCAGCGCATCAAGTCGGCTTCTTTAGCATCCAAAAACTCCGCTAGTAGATCAGGGTCCTCAAATGTTCTTGTCTGATTGTGCAGCGTGACTCGAAGCTTGGCCGGGTACATCAGGCCATAGCGTGCTTGTAATTGTTGAAGCCTCGGCCGGAATTCCAGAAAGCGCTTTCGGCGGTCAACCGTGGGTTTAGCCAAGTCAGGATAGAAGGAGATTTTATGGCTCTCAAACTCCATAGGGCCCTTCGCCCGAGAGGCGCTGAGAATTTGCTCCACATGTTGATATCTCAAAAGTCGAAAGATAATATGCCGCGGGGTCTTCCTGTTGAGCGTTATGTTCGTGGGTACACGATGAGCGCGATCGATCTCCAATTCTTTGGTAAAGGTGATTTGGAGCAGAGAAGGGAGGATTTTATATAGAAACTCCTTCATGTCTCCCGATTCCGCTCCCTCCGGTATGCCCACTAGTCGTAGGTTGTTACGGCGCGCTCTATTATTGCCATCTTCCACTTCTTTCTGCAAGGCCCGCACCTGACGTTCCACCTTGTCGAGTTTGGACAGCCGGACCACATGGGAGTCTAATATGCTCTCCATTTTGTCCTGACGCGAGGAAAGCCCCTCTAGCCTGCCTTGCAATACACCAAGGTCTTCCCGCAGCGCTCGGAGTGCTTCCCCGTTGGACTGCACGAGGTCTTTAACCCCTCTAATCTCTGCGAGGATCTCCTGCTGCATTTCGGGGCCCTCGCGTAGAGCCAGCCCCTTCTGCGGGGACGGGGGTTCAGTTTTAGAGCGTTTGCCGTGAGAAGCCGCTGGAGATCCAAATTCCAGGCGCGTAGGTTTGGTCCCCGCCATCTCACCAATGTGCCCCGGTAAGATCAGAGCATAAATTCAAGAATGTCCGGTGTTAATTCAGGATTCTGAGTAGGCCTCTCGGGAGCCTCAGCGTTATGCGACCATCCCGCTGGACATCAGGCTCCGCCCCCTGACTGACCTTTTCAATGCCTCGTTGGAGTCAGGAGTGGTGCCAAAGGACTGGAGAGAGGCTCATGTGGTGCCTTTACACAAAAGCGGAAGTAAGGATGTGGTTGAAAACTACAGGCCGGTTAGTTTAACTTCGGTGGTGAGTAAATTATTGGAAACGCTGCTGAAAGAGAAAATAGTGAGGTTTCTGGAGTCCAGCGGATTACAGGATCCGAGGCAGCATGGATTCACCAGAGGCAGGTCTTGTCAGACAAATCTGATTGATTTTTTTGACTGGGTGACCAGGGAGTTGGACCGAGGGAGAGCTCTAGATGTGGTGTATTTAGATTTCCGTAAAGCCTTTGACACTGTTCCTCACAGGCAACTTATAAACAAACTGAGCACCCTAGGGATGGACCCTAAAGTTACTGCTTGGGTTAGAAATTGGTTGGGTGGGAGGCGACAAAGAGTACAAGTAAATGGAGCTCACTCTGAGGAGAAGGATGTTACCAGTGGTGTGCCCCAGGGATCTGTCCTTGGTCCAATTCTTTTTAACATCTTTGTTAGTGATATAGCGGAAGGGCTGTCGGGTAAGGTTTGCCTCTTTGCGGATGATACCAAAATCTGCAATAGAGTAGACACCCAGGAAGGGGTAGATAACATGAGGAGGGATCTAGCTAAGCTTGAAGAATGGTCTAAAATTTGGCAGCTGGGATTTAATGTTAAAAAATGTAAGGTCATGCATTTGGGCTGCAGCAATCCAAGGGAGCAATACAGTATAGGAGGTGAAGTACTTTTGTCCACTAAAGAAGAGCGGGACCTAGGCGTGGTTGTGTCTGATGATCTTAAAGTAGCTAAACAGGTGGAAAAGGCGACAGCAAAAGCTAGAAGGATGCTTGGGTGCATACGGAGAGGAATGGCTAGCAGAAAAAAGGAGGTGATAATGCCTCTGTATAAGTCTTTGGTGCGACCTCATTTGGAGTATGGTGTGCAATTCTGGAGACCGCACCTTCAAAAGGATGTGCACAGGATGGAGTCGGTGCAGAGGGTTGCTACCAAAATGATTAATGGGCTTCATTATAAAGCATATGAGGACAGACTTAAGGATCTTAATATGTACACCTTAGAGGAAAGGCGGGATAGAGGTGATATGATTGAGATGTTTAAATACCTCCGTGGCATAAATGTTCAGGGAGAGAGCCTCTTTCAATTGAAAGCAAGTTCTGCTACGAGGGGACATGGGATGAGGGTGAAGGGAGATAGATTCAGGAGTGATATGCGGAAATATTTCTTTATGGAAAGAGTAGTGGATCCGTGGAATAGTCTCCCAATGGAGGTGGTAGAGATGAGGACAGTAACTGAATTCAAGAAAGCATGGGACCAACACAGAGGATCTCTAAAGGCAAAAAGTGGACTGTTGTAGTTGTTATGGAAGGACAGACTAGATAGGCCATGTGGTCTTTTTCTGTCGTCATATTTCTATGTTTCTATGTTTCTATATCTTATGTTCTTAGGTCCTGCTCCTGGTTCTTCATCTGTGAACACAAAACAGAAATATTAGTTAAGCAATTCCGCTTTATCCTCATCAGCTTCCCCATATTCCTCCCCTTCACCCTTGAGTCTGACAGTACTACTTTTGCCCTTTCTCTTCTTACTAACATAACTGAAAAATGTCTTATCCCCCCTCCCTCCCCCCCCCATTTTATTGCATTGGCTATTTCCTCCTCTTTCTGAATCTTTGATTTCCTGACTACTTTGTTAGTTTCTCTAAGTTTTTCCAAATATAGATGCCTGTCTTCCTCTCTCTGTGATATCTTGTATTTCATGAAGAGCTTCCTCTTTTTCTTCACCTTTTCAGCTACCTCTTTCAAACACCATAGTGGTCTCCTTTTCCTTTTACCTTTATTTACCATTCTAACAAAAAGGTTGATTGCCCTTAAAATTTCTCCTTTCAGTTTTGCCCACTGTTTTTCTACATTCCTCGGCTGTTCCCATCCCACTAGCGACTCCCTGAGTTATTGGCCCATCTTGGCAAAGTTAGTTTTTCTAAAGTCTAAGACCCTTGCTTTTATCAGCCCTAGTTCTAATACTGAACTTCACCATCTGGTGATCACCAGATGCAAAATGATCTCCCACTATAAAATCAGAAACACTTTTCACCATTGGTAAGTACTAAGTCCAGTATGACACCTTCATGTGTGGGTTCTGTTACCATTTGCCTGAATAGTTCTCCCTGTAGAGAATCCAGGATCTCCTTACTCATAGATGATACTGCAGCAGGAATGTGCCAATCAACATCTGGCATATTGAAATCCGATATCAGTAGCACTTCCCCTTTCCCGACAATGCTGCTTATGTCTTCAATTAACTCTCCATCCACCTCTTCAACTTGTGATCGAGGTCCGTCTGTCATGCCAATGCAAATAGATTTCTCTTTCCTTCTTTCTAGTTTAACCCACACTGCCTCCTCTCTCCCTTTTAAGCCCTGTATTTCCATAGCTTTAATATTATTTTTACATATAGTGCCACTCCTCCTCCCCTTCTTCCTACCCTATCTTCTGAATAAAGTATAGCCTGTTACAGTTACACCCCAGTCATGGTTGTCCGTGAACCATGTTTCTGTTACCGCCACTAAATCCAAGTCAGCCTCTCCCATTAATCCCTCAACATTTGGGATTTTATTTCCCATGCTATGAGCATTTATAGACACTACCTTCCAGATGTTTCCCCTTTTACCTATTTCTTTAAAGGTATTTAATGTTTCACTTACCTGGGTTTTTTTACTTACCTAGGGGCTTTCTTCAGCCATCCCCAATGAATCTAGTTTAAAGCCCTCTTCAGTAGGTTAGTCAGTCTGCTACTGAAGACACATCGACTCTTCTTGGGTGCCATCTCTGCTCTGCAACCCTTGGAATAGCATCCCATGGTCCAGGAAACCAAAACGCTCTTAATGACACCATCCATGCAGCCATGCATTCATCTCCAGGATGCAAGCCTCTCTGCCTTGGCCTTTACCCTCAACAGGGAGGATTGAAGAGAACAACATCTGCGGCCCTATCTGCTTCACCCTCTCTCCCAGAGCCATAAAGTCACTTTTGATATGCTCAGAGGGATACCTGGCAGTATAATTTGTGCCAACATGGATGAGCAACATCGGGTAATAGTCAATGGGCTTGATGAGTCTTCGCAAACGTTCTGTAACATCTCAGATTTTGGCACCTGGCAGACAGCATACCTTTCTGGACATCAAGTCTGGTCGGCAGATGGATGCCTCAGTATCCCTCAGAAGAGAGTCACCAACCACCACTACCCTTCACTTCCTTGTGGTCACTGATTCTGCAGTTTTGGGGTACTTCAGCTCTAGTTCTTCCCTTTCCAGGGCTGCTTTCACTTCCTCCACTTCCAGGGCTGCATAATGGTTCTTAAGTTCATAGGCCGGAGTTGGATTGGTAATTCTGCAGGACCTGGTGACTTGTGTCCAACCTTTGTCATTTTGTAGGCACCCATTTTCTCCTCTGCTGGAGAGTTTGGATGTTACAAGAAACATCTCATCAATGTACTTCTCACTGTCTTAAATGCTCCTCAGCCTCGTCACCTCTTCTGTGAGCTCCTCCACTTGTTTCCTGAGAGCTTCAGTCCTTCAACTGGCATTGGGATCTTTGTCTGGATAGAGGCTGAAACTGTGATGGGGGCAACAGGTTTGGTGATATGATTTTTCTCAGCCATTGTTCAGTTAGCGGAGCTTAGGTGCCTTGGCTTGAAATGCAGAGCCCCTGTTAGGAATGAAAGGAGTGGAACAGGCAAATATAGATTGGTTGTTTATGCCTTCAAAAAGTAGAAAGACTAGGGAATATGCAACGAAGCTACGGTATAGCACATTTAAGTCTATAATCTGAGAAAATACTTTTTCATTCAATGGAATTAGTTACTGGAGTACTTGTAGAAAAAGGTGGATATAAGACCATATGGATAAAAATGGATAGGAATGTAATAGCCTAATAAAACAAATAGATCAAGAATCTGGGAAGCCTGAGTTTGAATTCCACTGACACTATGACCTTTGGCACGTTACTTAATCCTCCATTGCCTCAGGTAGAATTTTAGAGTGTAAACCTCTGGGAACAGGAATTACCTATTGTATCTGAATGTAATGCACCTTGAACTACTATCAGAAAGGTGTGAGCTAAATATATGATGGTATATATGTAAATTGCCTTGAAATACCATTGAAAAGGTTTGAGCTAAATCCCAAATAAATAAAACCATAAAGCCTACCTATTTTTTCCCAAATGCCCCCTCCCCAAAGGTCAGCTGCATTCAAGTATGAGGTTGCCTTTCTGGAAATTTCTCATGGGATCTCCTCACTTCTCTTCCCCTCTCCCTCTCCCATTTCAAGGAAACCAAAATCTCATTAAGAAAGAGGAATGGCTCCACAGGTCATCACTTGAAATGAGTCATAGCTCAAATTGATTTTAACTGCTTTTGCTTTTAGATTTTCTGGAACATTAAAAGAGAGACTTGCACCAAGCTTTCATACGACTTTAGTGAATTTACTCTGAATCCACTGTGAAGCTGTGCAACTCATTCATAATTCATCACTGCACTAAAGCTCTTTAGTATCTATCATGGGGTGAAGTGACTCATACACAGTGTGGTTTTAATAAGATATGTAATTAAGCATTTTTATCCCTATTATGACAACCCCATTTCTGCAATACCCTTTAGCAATTTGTTGCTATTAATTTCTCAGAGGGAAGCAATTATAGTATCTGCAGCTGCAGTCGCTCCTTCCCGTCTGTCTTCTTCCATCTTTTGAAACTGGTCTTTCTCACCAGGATTTTCTCTTCCTCTGATAAAGCCCTAAAAGTTAGATGCCAGATTGTCAATAATCTACCAGCTTAATAAGAAGGCTTCTTATCTTTCTGAAAATTGTATGAGAAAAAGATATGGCTATAAAAATAGTATATCCTCTATAAAACTGTCCCAGCTGTTGCACTTCAGAATTTATGATATAAAGGTGCCATGACGCCGTTTCCAGCAAGGAGTTAGGAAAATATCTGTTCAAAGCTGTTGGTCTATAAGTGGTCTGAATGCTCTTTGAACTTGGCACGGTGCTAGGTTAAATTGGCATTTTGACATGACCATCATAAAGTTAGCTTTAGATGGCGGTCTATAGGTGTGTGTGAGTGGCACAATTTTTACTTATGGGAAGGAAATGGAAGGCTAAAGAGGCTAAGCAGCCCTCCCTGGTCCTCTCGACCTCCATGTCTTTACCTGTAGCCATTGGGCCTCTTGATTCTTTTGTTATTCAGCCGACTCAGCAACTAGTAATTTCAGGGAAGTGTAGTCCAGCTGGCGGCTTGGCGTTGACCTTGGGCAGTGATTCTGTCTCCCCTGATTCATGGCGCTCCTCAAAGTTGGCATGCTTGCACGATTCCCCGGAAGTGCTAAGGCAGGTGACTCTACCCAGTGAGGTTGATTCAAACAGCCATTGAAGGACAGCCCTGGGGTCTCCATTGGAGGGTGCATTGGCTCCCCTGGAACAGTGTTTGCACATCTTATTCATGGAGCAGGCAGCGGGAGCTCAAGCACCATGGTTGGCTGCCCTTTGGGGTCAGAAACAAGTGCTGAGCGGAATGGCAGTACTACTATGGTGACAGAGGATTCCTCTTCAGTTTTTATTTTGCAATGTCTGGAGTCATTTACTTTGGAATAGATATGGACTGTGATTGTGCAGCTGGGAGCAGCCCTGGTTCCTCAGGTTTCTTCTTTTACACAGAAGGTTCAACGAGATTGCTCTGCCATTGAAGAGAATGCTTCAAAGGTACTTTTGGTTCAAAACTATTTGCTTGCTGTTCAAACGAGGGTTAATATGTTGGAAGAGCGTTCAGACTCTTTTATGAAGGATCCTTCAGCAATTAAGGTGAAGTTGGAGTTATTGGAAAATTCAACCAGGGCAGCAAACCTGAGATTGGTAAACCTCTGATTTTAGCCAGGGATATATTTTGTCTATATCTGACAAACATCTTGGGAATTCCAGCTGAGTCATATCCACTGATGGTGAAGGTATTCTATCTTACTTCATTTAAGAAAGTAGCCACCTCAGGGAATGTTTCAAGGTTGATACAAGCGGATGTTCTTAACACATCAGCTGTTTTGTAGGACTCTCAAGAAGAATCTGTACCCCTGCTACATTGCTTGTTACCCTTGCTTTGTTATCTGATAAAGAGTGGTTAATGAAGATTCTTTAGGAAAAGGAACTTGCGGTTCAAGGGCCTCTTGGTCTGCATGTTTCCTGACTTGGCTCGTGACACGCAATGAAGGAGACGAGAATTTCTTATCCTATGCCCTGGAGTCCAGCAGCTGGGAGCGCTCTTTTTTCTAAAATATCAATTTAAGTGTATGGTCAAATATCAGTCTTGTTCCTGCGTGTTTTATGAGCCATCCCAGCTGCCAGCTTTCCTTAACGCTCGGCGCTTGCAGAACCTGGCATTGATTCCTGCTGATCCGCCATGATATTTTGGATATACCGGTTGTTTTCAGCTATGTTGAATATCTTCACTCTTTGTGTTTATGCTTTATGTTTCCTAGCTTGGAAATTCCCTGGTAGTGGGCTGGAGTGGGAATGATTGAAGGCTTTTCTTGATATTGATTTTCCTATTATTATGTGTTTTGTAATCAATCCTCAGTTTCTGTACATACCATTAAGTTATTCTGTACATAGTTCCCCCGGTTGTCCTATTGTTGAATTTCCCTGTTCAATGTAAAACTCAATGTTACCTGTATGCATTGTAGTATGTTCTTGTTCTATTGTACACCGCACTGATTATAATAGCGCGGTATAAAAGAATTGTTAAATAAATAAATAAATAAATATTAATGTAAAATTGCATAAATATAAAAGAAAAGAAAATAATAAAGTTAGCTTTGCTGAAATACTCAGTCACTGTTAGGAAGCACTATTGTAATTTCAAATAAAGAACACAAGTAGGGAAAGCATATAGAGCATGGCTCATGGAATTCTTTCCAATCCCTCTGTGTGTGTGCATGCTCACAGGTCTGTGTTTGTAGCTGCATTGCCTGTATGAGTGTCTGTTTTAGCGAAACAGCTGCAAAAGGAGGGGTAGTTTTTGGGGGTGGGAAAGAAATGGGGGTATGTTTAGGTTTTAGGAGCAGTCTGTGCAGTGATGCAGTTGGGGGTATTTTTTCAGGGTGGTGGTAGTTTGTGAGATTGGGAGAATAGAGACCTAGGAGAGGCAGTTTGAAAAGAGCAATTCCCTAACCGCTGTTTCCTGGTATGTAAGTTTCTGTGTTACAGAACTACAACTCTTTCTCCCATAGAAATTCATTGGGCCATTTTTGGGGGGGGGGGGGTTATTTCTCTGGAACCCCCATTCTGATTTGGCCCATTTTCAAACTTGATGTGTCTTTATTGTTTTTTTCCATGTCAAGTTTCATCCCATTCCTCTTTAAAGAGGTTGTACAGAGGCTGGGTATCCATCAGGAAACTATAGTTAGGCATAACACCGCTTTGAATAAAGTAACAGGTCAGGTTTCTGCTATGAAAGCTGCTATTTCTTCCTCGATTAGAGATAATCTTACTATTCACCATCAAATGGAGTCCCTTGAAAATGCTGTGCGTGCAAAAAATTTGAGATTTTTGAATTTCCCGCAAACTCATTACTTGTCTCCTACTATTTTGTTGCTTAAGTATTTTAAAGAGGTTCTCCTAATTGATGATGAAGTTTCTATAAAATTTTCCTCTGTGTATTATGTTCCTATACTTGCTTCAGCAGGGACCTCCTCTCCCATTGCGGAGGGTGTTGAGAAAGGTTTGGTGGCTCAGTCGTTAGATGTTTCCGCTTTTTTGGAATCCTCTACCGATGAGATTACTAAACGTGCCACTTTGGTGGTATCTTTTATTTCTTTAGCTGATAAGAACTTGGTTTTGCGTTCATATTTTCCAAAGAAGGATTGCTTGTTCTGTGGGTCTACAGTGCAGGTGTTTCCTGATGTTTCTAGACTTACCCAAGTTAGGCGTAAAGGTTTTTTGGCATTAAAGTCTCGCACCCTCACAATTGGGGCTTCTTTTTTGTTAAAGTACCCCTGTAAATGTATAGTGTTATATGAACAGGTTAAGTATGTTTTTATGGAGGCCGACCAGTTGAATCTGTTCTTGCTTGGTAAAGAAAGTGATTAGATAATGTGTTGTTCTTCTTGCCTATGTATTAGGGTTATATGTATGTAGTCTGGGCCCATTATTTCTTTGTAATAATGTTCTTGGGTTTCTCTTTTCTTTTTGCTGTCCGCTCTCCCTTAATGTGGACTTGATTGTAATTCTTTTTCATTTTTGAAATAAAGCAGTTGAAACTTAAAAAAAAAACAAAACAAGTTTCATCCCATTCCACTAAATTTTCAGGGAGTTATTTTGCCCTCAGGCAGAGAGACAGGCAGACTAATGGATGGGGGGGGGGGGGGGGTTTGAGGGGTGTGTCAGACATTCTTGACCCCCTTTTGTATAATTCTTTCCAACTTCTATTGGTTTGTGAAGAATAAAAAGCCTGACATTTTGTTCATTTTTCTTTTGTTTTAAAAATAAAACAAAAAGGGGGCGGAGCCTGATGTCCAGCGGGATGGTCGCATAACGCTGAGGCTCCCGAGAGGCCTACTCAGAATCCTGAATTAACACCGTACATACTTGGAACTTCTACTCTGATCTTGCCGGGGCACATTGGTGAGATGGCGGGGACCAAACCCACGCGCCTGGAATTTGGATCTCCAGCGGCTTCTCACGGCAAACGTTCCAAAACTGAACCCCCGTCCCCGCAGAAGGGGCTGGCCTTGCGCGAGGGCCCCGAAATGCAGCAGGAAATCCTCGCAGAGATTAGAGGGGTCAAAAACCTCGTGCAATCAAACGGTGAAGCACTCCGAGCGCTGCGGGAAGATCTTGGTGTGCTGCAAAGCAAGCTAGAAGGGCTTTCTTCGCGTCAGGACAAAATGGAGAGCATATTGGACTCCCATGCGGCTCGGTTGTCCAAACTCGACAAAGTTGAACGTCAGGTGCGGGCCTTGCAGAAAGAAGTGGAAGATGGCAATAATAGAGCGCGCCGCAACAACATACGACTCGTGGGCATACCGGAGGGAGCGGAATCGGGAGACATGAAAGAGTTTTTATGCAAAATCCTCCCTTCCCTGCTCTAAATCACCTTCACCAAAGATTTGGAGATCGATCGCGCTCATCGTGTACCCACAAGCATAACGCTCAACAGGAAGACCCCGCGGCCTATCATTTTTCGACTTTTGAGATATCAACACGTGGAGCAAATTCTAAGTGCCTCTCGGGCAAAGGGCCATATGGAGTTTGAGAGCCACAAGATCTCCTTCTATCCTGACTTGGCTAAACCCACGGTCGACCGCCGAAAGCGCTTTCTGGAATTCCGGCCGAGGCTTCAACAACTACAAGCACGCTATGGCCTGATGTACCCGGCCAAGCTCCGAGTCACGCTTCACAATCAGACAAGAACATTTGAGGACCCTGATCTACTAGCGGAGTTTTTGGATTCCAAAGAAGCCGACTTGATGCGCTGACTTCCAGAACATTCCTGCAAGTATTCTCATATCCGCTGTACCTGCCATATTGGATCTGCCGCAGCCCAGCCAAGAATCTGGCGAGGGCAGTTTGTTTGCCTTACTTTTGATGATATCTGTGACCCGACTCCATCTACCCACAGTAGCCTCGATGAGTATCAGAGACAGTGTTAATTATGGACTCTGGTGTTTCTTTTCTTTTTTTTCATGTCTTTCTATTTCCTCTCTAGGGCCTCCTCCCGCAGACATATGGTCGCCATATTCTTTGGGGGTTTTGCTTCTTCTCTAAGATACTTTGGTACATACTTTTCAATATGGGGTGTATTAGCCAGCATACTCGGTGATTATGTCATTGTTGCACAGATTCTGATTATGTTGTATGTTCTCCAGCGCCCTTACCTAAAATGTCTATTACCGATTGATGGCACCATGTAAGATTTTCTCATTGAACGTAAAAGGAATCAATAATCCGATAAAACGGAAGAAAATCCTAAGTTACCTAAGTCAGGAAGCTGCGGATCTGATTTTTCTCCAAGAAACGCATTTAAATTCGAAGGAAACTCTTAAACTCAATATTAAACCTTACATGGTGGCCGCCTATTCCCCAGCCGTTTCTAAGAAATGTGGGGTTGCCATACTGGTTAGGAAATCTTTGCATGCTACTATTATTGCGACTAGCTCAGATACAGAAGGTAGATGGTCCAGAGTTCACCTCAAGATAGGTAGCCTTGAAGTTACATGTATATGCCTTTACGCTCCTAATGTGGATGACCCTGCCTTTTTTGCTACCATTGCTCAGGTTGCGCAGGCCTCTGCTAATACTTCTTTGATAATTGGGGGGGATTTCAATCTAGTCCTTGATCCCCTGATTGACAAACAGCCGCCTAGGACAAGTGGGTCCCCCCAAGAGTCACACCACGCTTACCTCCCTGATCAAAGATCTTGCTTTAGTTGATCTATGGAGGCTACTACACCCCAATGAGCTTGACTTCACCTTCTTCTCTTCCCCTCACAAATCCCAGTCTCGCATAGACTTCTTTCTAATATCAAAACTGTTAGTTCCTCAGGTGGACACTGCAAAGATTCACTCCCAACATCATACAGATCATGCTGCTATTTCCTTTCAATTACACACTACTGCACCCCAAGGGAATTCGGGGGCCTGGTTCTTTGATAGAGCCCTGTTAACTCAACCAGAGTTCCAGTTAGACATTCGAGCAGCCATACAGGATTACTTCCATTTTAATCTACCCCAGGATACTGCGAATTGGGCTTGGTGGGAGGGCTTCAAAGCGGCCATTCGAGCAACGATCACTAGCTATCAAATCCGCCTGCGGAAACAACGCAAACAGCAGCTACTCATACTAGACCAACAAATAAAAGCAGGCGAACGAGTTCTAACTTCACGTACTGATCCATGTGTATTAATTCGATTACAGCGTCTCCGTTTTCAATATAATTCAATCCTCTCAACTGCAGCTTCTAAGAGTATTGAGCTTCAGCGAGGGACATATTATCGTGAAAATAACCGAGCCGGTCGACTCTTAGCCAATGCCTTGAAAGGTCAAAAAGAAGCCAAACGCGTAGCGGCCCTTCGAGCTCCACAGGGAGGGGGCATAGTGACCACAGATTCCGACATTGTAGAACTCTTTCGGAATTTCTATACCCGCCTATACCAATCTGAATGTGAGTTCTCGTCAGAGACATTCGAGCGACTGCTTTCTGGCATTCAGCGGCCGACCCTCTCTGAAGATGATAGGGATGCGATGGATGAACCCTTCTCTACTTCAGAGATCCAATCTGCCCTAAAACGAACAGCCTCGGGCCGTGCCGTAGGGCCCGATGGTCTCCCGACCGAATTCTACAGAACGTTCAGCACAGATTTAGTTCCCTATTTAAAACTCTATTTTACTGCCCTTGCGGTAGATACATCCTCTTTGGGATCCTTTTCTGCAGCTAATGTGGTAGTATTTGAGAAAGAAGGCAGAGACCCGCTGCTAACCGCCAACTACCGTCCAATCTCCCTACTTAATGCCGATTATAAGATCTTCGCAACGATCTTGGCCACCCGGCTATCTGACAGGATGGCCACCATAATTCACCCCGACCAATGCGGTTTTATACCCGGCAGATCAACTGCTGACAATGCTCGGACCTTGTGCCATGTGCTATCCAGTGCTGCCAATCTAGATCATCCATGGGTGGGTCTTTCCCTGGATGCCGAAAAAGCCTTTGATCGCCTAGAATGGCCCTTCTTATTTGCAGTTCTCCGATGGTATGGCTTTGGGGAGGGCTTCCTCCGATATCTCCAAGTCCTGTATACTCAACCCGTCGCCAGTATTTGTGTAAATGCCATCAAGTCTCAGCCATTTAATCTCCAAAGAGGCACGCGTCAAGGTTGCCCCCTATCACCAATGCTCTTTGATCTAGCTCTTGAACCCCTAGCCCTCCTTATTAGACAGTCCGCACGTATTCGAGGTGTCCCCTTCAGTCATAGGGAGATTAAACTCTCTGCATATGCAGATGACCTTATGCTTTTCGTATCCCTCGATTCGGTTCCAGCTGTCTTGGATCTGATTGACGGATACTCACAATTATCAGGCTATAAAATTAACTGGACCAAATCTGTAGCATTCCCACTGAACCGCTGGGTACATGAGGCTGACATGCAGGCCTTTCCCTTCCTTTGGCAATCCCGCATGGTGAAGTATCTCGGGGTCCATTACTGTTCTCCTTTAGAAGACACTATCAGTTTTAATGCCAAAGAGGTAGTCTCCAAAGTCCGTGAGCTCACAAATCGTTGGTCTCCCTTATCTCTTACATGGTGGGGCCGCCTAGAAACTGTGAAAATGATGATAGTCCCCAAAGTGAACTACATTTTAGAAATGCTGCCATGCTTACTCCCGCTCAGGGCCGGATTTACCTATACGCCAGTTACGCCGTGGCGTAGGGCCCACAGCTGGCAAGGGCCCACAAAAATTGAATACTGGCGTATAGGTAAATACTAGTATAGTTTAAAAAAAAAGCTGACTGCTGCTGCCGCGGCAGCATGGACCGTCCCGCGGGGCCCCCTCTGAATCCCTCCCTCCCTCCGCGACGGCTGAGCCCCTCCGTGCCGGCTTTGAGAGGCGCGAAGGAAGAGTGTCTCCCTCGCGTCTCTTTAAGCCCGCAGGGGCTGATGGGAAATCCCATCAGCCCCTGCGGGCTTAACAGAGACGCGAGGGAGACACTCTTCCTTCGCGCCTCTCAAAGCCGGCACGGAGGGGCTCAGCCGTCGCGGAGGGAGGGAGGGAGGGATTCAGAGGGGGCCCCGCGGGACGGTCCATGCTGCCGCGGCAGCAGCAGTCAGCTTTTTTTTTGCTTTTTGAGACTCGAGTGTGTAGCAGTTTTGGAAGCTCAATCTGGTTGTGATTCTGATCCCGTGGGGCTAGAGTTTCCCCATGGGATCAGAACCCCGGCTACATCTGTGCGTCTGCACAGAAGGTCGGGCCATCGATGTCAGAATCGCACCCAAACAGTTTTTAGAGCTTACCCGTGTCATTCTCTGAATGGTGGTGAGTGTTTTAAACTGATATATTTATTTTGTAGTTATGATGTTTTTGTGGTTTATATTTTACCAATTATGCACTTCTACTATTCCTTGACACAGGCGCTCTTTGTCATGTCTGTTCTTAATAGATTAACTTTGATTCCTTTTTTTATATATGTCATTTTTTGTATTTTAATTATTTGCTATTTATTGGTTGTATATCATTGAATCCACACTTTTTTAATGTAATTGTTTTATAATAAGTATTTAGATTATCATATGAGTTTGGCTTTTAACACATACATTTATATTTATTTATTTGTCCATATGTGATGATCATCTTTTACATATACTTTTTATATTTATTTATTGTTTTGCTATGGTTTTGTTATGTTTTAATGATAACCCATGTTGTATTATGGGCCCGATTCTGCAAGGCAATTAGCAATGGGGAGTGGGTGTCTGTTGTGTATGCGTGTATGTGTGTATGGGGCAGGGGTAGGGCATGCACATGTTTGTGAGTGTGTGTGTGTTTTCGGTGCAAGGGTAGTGTATGTGTATGTGTTCGGGATTGAGGTATTTTTGTACTGGTATGCAGGTAGTGCAGAGGTGGAGTGCCTGTGTGCATGTATATAACTAAAAGTTAGTATATGGTAACATTATGCAAATATTTATGCAAATGAGGCCCCTTATGCAAATGAGGCCCCGCACCCCCCTTGGGCCGCCCCTGTTGGGGGCCCACAATTTTTGTTGGCGTAGGGCCTCACTCAAGGTAAATCCGGCCCTGCTCCCGCTACATACTTATAAAGATATTGAGGGCCTTCTCGCCCGTTATCTCTGGCAGGGCAAGCCACCAAGGATAGCTAAACAAAAACTACAGTCTGCAAAGGAAAGAGGGGGTACCAGATTTCCTGATTTTCTTAGATATCATCAAGCCTTCCTACTTAAGCAAGGTGCCCGATGGCTAGATGCCTCAACAGACAGCAGACCAGTTTGGCTTGACATAGAAGAGGAGCTTAGTAGCCCAATTCCGTTGACCCATCTCCCCGGTATGTCCTATCAAGTAGACACCCGCCATCCACCAATGATTGTCGATACTCTTGCGGCCTTTAACACTCTCATTCTATCACTGGGCCCGAACGTCTGTCCTCAGGACGGACTCCCGCTATGGAATAACCCCAGAATTCAAGTCCTAAATAGAACGATAGCATGGAAACCCTGGTACTCAAGGGGGATCTGGACACCCCAACAGCTTTTCTCTGCAGCTCTGTTGGAAAACCTTTTCTGATTTACAAAAGGAATTTGCGTTACCAGCGAAACACTACTTTCAATTGATGCAGCTTCAACACTGCCTCAAAAGTGCTCGAATCATGCCGCCCTCTACCCCTACTGAGGACGGGCTATTAGAGATAGTTCGCTCTATTAGTAGTACACATGGGGTAGCCTCTAACTTTTATAAAATATTATGTCAGGGTACAGACACGGCCACTTTTAGAGCCCAACAAGCCTGGGAGCGCGAACTGCAAACCACTTTAACCCCTGTGCAATGGAGCGTTTTCTGGAGCAAAGTAGCGCGGGTTTCCCGGTCTGCCTCTGTTACCCAAACTCTCTTCTTTTTTGCACACAGATGCTTTTATACCCCAGAAAAAATAGCCAAATGGAACACCACTGCTAGGGACCAGTGTTGGTCTTGCCATACTGCTGTGGGAACCTTCGCTCATGTTATTTATGAATGTCCTCAACTACAGGTTTATTGGGGGCGGGTTTGGGGTTGTATTCAATTTATCTTACACCTTCACGAGCCTCTCTCTTGGAAGATCGTGGGACTCCGCTCTGTGGCGGAGGTCCCCTCTCTTCCTAAGAAGGGTCGCTTTCTCCTTGATTTCATGCTGGGTATAGCCATATGCTTAATCACGAGGAATTGGAAGGATAGCTCTCGACTTACTGTCAATGAATGGTGGAACCTCGTCTGCTTATATAGTAAATATGAGCAGATACCTCGGAGAGCTATTCCCCATGCCCAAACTCACTCTCGCTTGTCTAAATGGCAGATGCTTAATGATTATGTACAATCTGCTCATTGTTCCAACATGCCTGTATAATGTTCACTCATCATGTTTCAGATCACCGTTAGGTTTTGTAACACAATAATGTAAGTACACGCCCGCTTCGGGAATGATTAGTTTTCTAGAGAAGAAGCAGGGGGGAGGGGGGTGGCAGGGGTTTACTTTGGTGTATGTATTACACTTTATGTATCTGTCTTTTAGCTGTATGTCTTCCTTTTCCTTTGTTGTTATAAAACGAAAATAAAGAATTTAAAAAAAATAAATAAAAATAAAACAAAAAAGTAAATGCCAACAATAATTCCTATTTCCTTTCAAAAGACAGCATATTATTATGAGGACAATGTTCTAAGGGATTTAGCTTAATGTGTGGAGGAGTAGTTTAGTGGTTAGAGCACTGGATTTGTAGCCAAAAGTCCATAGTTCAATTCCCACTAGCACTCCATGTGGCCTTGGGTAAGTCACTTAGCTCTCTATTTCCTTAGAAGAAAGGCCTGGTAATCTACTTCTGATCACACTGCCAAGAAAATCCAGGTGTCAGCATTAACTCAACAGCACACACTATATTGCATATCTAATAAGTGAAAATATTTTTCACTCAATGCATAATCAAACTTTGGAATTTGCTACTGGAGAATGCAGTAAAAGCTGTTAGTATAGCTGGGTTTAAAAAAAGATTTGGACAAGTTCCTGGAGGAAAGGTCCATAAAAAATTAAAGAGGACCCAGGAAATCCACTGCTTACCCTGGGACAAGCATTTTGGAGCCTGTGTACATTTTTGGGAACCTGCCAGGTACTTGTGACCTGGACTGGCCACTGTTGGAAACAGGATACTGGGCTTTGATGGACCTTGGTCTGACCCAGTATGGCATTTCTTATGTTCTTATGTTCTACCTGAGTAAATAAACATTTACCTATATCGTTTGACCCCTCACAGTGACAAAAAATACAAGATTATGAAGAGGTGTTTCTGGGGCAGTGAAATGTTTATAGTTGGGAGGAAGACATTCATAGACTTGATTTCAAAACTATGTGTTCTTTTAGCCCTAGTGGACTGCCTAAAAAAATAGCAAATGAAAATGTACATAGGCATCATATATGTCTATACGTTGTCAGCAGTTTTCAAAGGGAAATCTCTCATTTTGTTTCAGTTTGATAGTTATCTACGATGTCTGGGGTGCCCATACCGTGCAACATTGCAGGTGATTCAAAATTACCCATTTATTCTGCAGTGCTGAGTGAGGAGAAGGGATCCCTCCTTCAAACTGTTGGCTTTCAGTTTTGAGCTGTTCCACCTGCTCAGGATCAGCTAGTCACCAGCTTCTCTGCTATTTATTCTACAGCACCTTTAGACACGCCCATGCCTGGGGGGCCCATGCCTAAGGGCCACGCCAAAGGGCCCTTTGGCATGGAACCCAACCCTGCATCTCTTTTTACCTGGTGTCCCATACTGGATGTTTAATATTGTATACAGCTGATACCTGATGTGGATTACTTTCATGAAAAGAGGCCCTGACGCCAGCACCAATCTGATCACTATTACGTACTGTCTGCTCATTGTATATATGAGTAGAATACCTGTCTCTCTGTCAAACCTACCCCCTCTTTCCACGTTATGTCCATCTGCCCGCAAATTTTAATAACTTTACCTACTGCCCCTTACTGCCTCAGTCAGACTTCTATTATTCCATTCCTATTTCCGCCTTAGCTCCCTTCCCCTGTGCAGGTTGCTCCATGCCAAAACAACGCTGTGCTATGATCTCATTTTCCAACACAGTCTGGATCTGCTATTGCTCACTGAAACCTGGCTCAAACCAGATGAGGAACCTATTCTACACCACTGGCTCTCAGATGGCTTCTCCTACTTCTCCACACCCAGGGCCACTCGCACTGGTGTCGTTCCTCCCTCCGCGTAGCAGTATTTCACTCCCACTCCCTTTCTTTCCCAGAGGCCATCCTCCTTGGCCTACTAACACAACCTTTGACTCACCTTCCTTTGTTTTATGCTCCCCCCTGCCTATCTACCCCCACCTCTGGGATTCCCTGCTTCTTACTATCTCAGATGTCGCCACAACCTTCCCCAACCTTTATATTCTTGGTGACTTCAATTGACATGTAGATTCTCCTCTTAAGCTATGTGATAAGCTGTTCTTGGCCCACCTTAATGATCTTCAACTCACTCAACACATCTCCTTTCCCACTTATTCTGCTGGTCATACTCTGGATCTCATCATCTCAACTCTTAATCCACCTTCACAGCTCTTATACTTATCATCATTATCTCTTCCCTGGACTGAAACCTTTCTCATTCTCTTTTCTCTCCTCCTTCCTCCTGTCTCGCCCAGTACATGCACTATTCCCTGCTCCCCTCTGAGGTTATCTCATAAACTAAATCCAGACACTATCCTAGCTTTCCCATCTGCAGATACTCTTTTTCCCTCCTCCTTCCATCTGACGCCCGTAGATAAGCAGGTTCTCTTTGGGACTCACTTCTTCATTCTGCCTTGGATCACGTTGTACTGGTTTGGGCATTTTGATCTAAATGAAGGCCTAGCCAACCCTGGTTTCATCCCAGCATCCGTCTTGTCCGTACGAATCTCCGTAGAGCCGAGTGCCACTGGAGATGGTCCCAATCTCCCAGTGCACTCCAAAGTTTCCGGGACTGTCATAGTTTCTATCATCATATTATTGTGGCCACTAAGATGGAATACTACTCTAATCTCATCGCCAATTCCTCTTCATAACTTGTCAGCTTTTTTCCATTCTCTCCTCTGTATCAGCAGGTCCATCCCAACCCTGCAATGTAGATGATTCTCCTACTGCCACTCAGTTAGCCACCTTCTTTTCCACCAAGATCTCTAGTTTACAACAGAATTTTCCCACAGCTCACCCCCTCCAGTCTTTGACCCTACATCCTCTTGCATGCCTCCAATACCTACATTGAAACATATCTGAAGCATTTTCAACCCCATTTCCCCCGCCTCCCTGTCCTAGGCCCTTGCTACTTCTTGAAAGACTATTTGTCCCATCATCCTGGTTTTCTGATACCTCCCTGGCACTCAAACCAATTATCCTCTCTTTATCCTTGCTACTGATATCTTTCCCCATGCATGGAAAGAAGCCCATATTCGCCCCCATCTTAAAAAGCCTTCCTTAGACAAGTTTGTCCTGACTAATTACCCTCCAGTCTCGAACCTATCATTCCTCTCTAAACTGCTTGAGAAGCTCGTTTTCTCAACAACTAGCCACCCAACTTGAACTCTCTAATGCTCTGCACCCCGTCAGTCTGGATTTTGTACTGGTCACTCAATTGATACTATTCTTCTCTCTGTTCTTGGTGAAGTTCACCATACATTGGACTGTGGAGATGTCATAATCACTGTTTCACTTGATCTATCTTCAGCATTCAACCTTGTCAATCACAGTCTTCTCCTCTCTCAGTTGTATGACCTTGGGTCTCGTGGGATAGTTCTTCAATGGTTCACTTCTTTTCTATCACAGCGTTCCTTTTGCATCATCAGGGGCACATCTGTTTCCTCCTCTCACCCTCTTTCATGTGGTGTTCCTCAGGGCTCTGTACTAGCACCTGTTCTTTTCAATATTTTTCTCTCATCCCTAGCTCTTGTGATCCAACAGTTTGGCATTTCATAGAAACATAGAAATATGACGACAGAAAAAGACCACATGGCCTATCTAGTCTGACCTTCCATATCAACAACTACAACAGTCCCCTTTTTTCCTTTAGAAATCCTCTGTGTTTATCCCATGCTTTTTTGAATTCAATTACTGTCCTCATATCTACCACCTCCACTGGGAGACTCTTCCATGGATCCACCACTCTTTCCGTAAAGAAATATTTCCGCATATCACTCCTGAATCTATCCCCCTTCACCCTCATCCCAAGTCCCCTCGTAGCAGAACTTGCTTTCAATTGAAAGAGGCTCTCCCCCTGAACATTTATGCCACAGAGGTTTTTAAACATCTCAATCATATTACCTCTATCCCACCTTTCCTCTAAAGTGTACATATTAAGATCCTTAAGTCTGTCCTCATATGCTTTATAATGAAGACCCCTAACCATTTTAGTAGCCGCCCTTTGCACCGACTCCATCCTGTTCACATCCTTTTGAAGGTGCGTTCTCCAGAATTGCACACTATACTCCAAATGAGGTCGCACCAAAGACTTATACAGAGGCACTATCACCTCCTTTTTTCTGCTAGCCATTCCTCTCCGTATGCACCCAAGCATTCTTCTAGCTTTTGCCGTCGCCTTTTCTACCTGTTTAGCTACGTTAAGATCATCAGACACAACCACGTCTAGGTCCTACTATTCTTTAGTGGACAAAGGTACTTCACCCCCTATAATATATTGCTCCCTTGGATTGCTGCAGCCCAAATGCATGACCTTATATTTTTTAACATTAAATCCCAGCTGCCAAATTCTAGACCATTCTTCAAGCTTAGCTAGATCCCTACTCATGTAATCTACACCTTCCTGGGTGTCTACTCTATTGCAGATTTTGGTATCATCCGCAAAAAGGCAAACCTTACCCGACAGCCCTTCTGCTATATCAATAACAAAGATGTTAAAAAGAATCAGATCAAGGACAGATCCCTGGGGCACACCACTGGTAACAACCTTCTCCTCAGAGTGAGCTCTATTTACCTGTACTCTTTGTCGCCTCCCACCCAACCAATTTCTAATCCAAGCAGTAACTTTAGGGTCCATCCCTAGGGTGCTCAGTTTGTTTATAAGTCGCCTGTGAGGAACAGTGTCAAAGGCTTTACTGAAATCTAAATACACCACATCTAGGGCTCTCCCTTGGTGCAACTCCCTGGTCACCCAGTCAAAGAAATCAATCAGATTTGTCTGACAAGACCTGCCTCTGGTGAATCCATGCTACCTCAGATCCTGTAATCTGCTGGATTCTAGAAACCTCATTATTTTCTCTTTCAGCAGCGTTTCCAATAATTTACTCAAGACCGAAGTTAAACTAACCGGCCTGTAGTTTTCAACCACATCCTTACTTCCGCTTTTGTGTAAAGGTACCACATTAGCCTCTCTCCAGTCCTTTGACACCACTCCCGACTCCAACGAGGCAATGAAAAGGTCAGTCAGTGGAGCTGCTAGAACGTCCCCAAGTTCCCTCAGTATTCTAGGGTGTATCCCATCCGGTCCCATCACTTTGTCTACTTTGTTCGTGAGAAACTCGCTCAACTTAAAGTCTTCTGAAAATTGTTCAAGATGTCCCTCGCTTCTGTTCCTGTTTGTGGGTGTTTTCTGAGGTCCTGCTCTTGATTCTTCATCTGTGAACACAGAACAGAAATATTTCTTAAGCAATTCCGCTTTATCCTCATCAGCTTCTACATATTCCTCCCCTTCACCCTTGAGTCTGACAATACCACTTTTGCCCTTCCTCTTCTCACTAACATATCTGAAAAATGTCTTATCCCCCCCATTTTATTGCATTGGATATTTCCTCCTCTTTTTGAATCTTTGCTTTCCTGACTACTTTGCTAGCTTCTCTAAGTTTTTCCAAATATAGATGCCTGTCCTCCTCTCTCTGTGATCTCTTGTATTTCATGAAGGCTTCCCTCTTTTTCTTCACTTTTTTAGCTACTTCTTTTGAAAGTCATAGCAGTCTCCTTTTCCTTTTATCTTTATTTACCATTTTAACAAAAAGGTTGGTTGCCCTTTAAATATCCCCATTCAGTTTTGCCCACTGTTTTTCTACATCCCCCAGCTGTTCCCATCCCGCTAACGACTCCCTGAGGTATTGGCCCATCTTGGCAAAGTTAGTCTTCCTAAAGTCTAAGACCCTCACTTTTAAATGGATTCTAACAGCCCTAGTCCTAATACTGAACCACACCATCTGGTCATTACTGGATGCAAAATGATCTCCCACTATAACATCAGAAACTCTTTCACCATTGGTAAGCACCAAGTCCAGTATGGCCCCTTCACGTGTTGGGTCTGTTACCAATTGCCTGAATAGTTCTCCCTGTAGAGAATCCAGGATCTCTTTACTTCTAGATGATACTGCAGCAGGAATGTGCCAATCAACATCTGGCATATTGAAATCCCCTATCAGTAGCACTTCCCCTTTCCTAGCAATGCTGCGTATGTCTTCAATTAACTCTCTGTCCATCTCTTCCTCTTGTGAGGGAGGTCTGTATATCACGCCAATGCAGATAGAGTTCTCTTTCCCTCTTTCTAGTTTAACCCACAATGCCTCCTCTTTCCCTTTTAAGCTCTGTAATTCCAAAGCTTTAATAGTATTTTTTACATATAGTGCCACTCCTCCTCCCCTTCTTCCTACCCTGTCCTTTCTGAATAAAGTATAGCCAGGTATACTTATATCCTAGTCATGGTTTTCTGTGAACCATATTTCTGTAACTGCACTAAATCCAAGTCGGCCACTCCCACCAAAGCTTCAACATCAGGGATCTTATTTCCCATGCTACGGGCATTTATACACACTGCTTTTCATATGTTATCCCTCTTACCCATTTCCATAAAGGTATTTAATATATCACTTACCTGGGGGCTTTCACTTACCTGGGGGCTTTCTTCACCCATCCCCATCGAGTCTAGTTTAAAGCCCTCTTCAGTAGATTAGCCAGTCTACTACTGAAGACGCACTGACCTTTCTTGGACAGATGGATGCCATCTCTGCTCTGCAACCCTTGGAACAGCATCCCATGGTCTAGAAAACCAAAACGCTCTCAATGACACCATCCACGCAGCCATGCATTCATCTCCAGGATGTGAGCCTCTCTGCCTTGGCATTTACCCTCACCAGGGAGGATTGAAGAGAACACCACCTGTGCACCTAACTGCTTCACCCTCTGTCCCAGAGCCAATAAGTGACTCTTGATACACTCAGAGGGATACCTGACAGTATCATTTGTTCCGACATGGATTAGCAACATTGGGTAATAGTCAGTGGGCTTGATGAGTCTCGGCAAACTCTCCATAACATCTTGGATTTTGGCATCAAGCAGACAGCATACCTCTCTGGACATCAAGTCTGGTTGGCAGATGGACGCCTCAGTACCCTTCAGAAGAGAGTCAGCAACCACCACTACCCTTCGCTTCCTTGTGGTCACTGATTCTGCAGCTTTGGGGTACTAGAGCTCTGGTTCTTCCCTTTCCAGGGATATTTTCACCTCCTCCACTTCCAGGGCTGCATAATGGTTCTCCAACTCAAGGGCTGGAGAAGTTGGATTGGTGATTCTGCAGGCCCTGGTGACTTGTGTCCAACCTTCATCATTCTGTTGGCACCCATCTTCTCCTCTGCTAGAGAGCTTGGATGTTTCAAGAAGCATCTCATCAATGCACATCTCACTGTCTTGAATGCTCCTCAGCCTCGCCACCTCCTCTCTGAGTTTCTCCACTTGTTTCCTCAGAGCTTCAGAATGCAGGCACCCTGCACATGGAACTGGTCCTTCAATTGGCATTGGGACCTCTGTCTGGACAGAGGTAGTAGCTGTAACAGAGGCAACAGCTTTAGCTATATGATTTTTCCAAGCCATTGTTCTGTTCATGGAGCTTGGGTATCTGTTAAAACAAAAGAGAGAGATCTACCAAAGTACCAGCCGGTTTCCCAGCTGTCCTTTCAGAGAAAAGCAGTTAAATCTCTTTAATTATATTCAAAATGTGCTGTTCCAAGTCTCTGTGCTTTGTGTAACGGGGAGGTGCCCTATAAAGCAAGACTGCTCACTAGGGGTGGGTGGGAGTTGGGGTGGGTAGGGAGGGAACTAACACCTGATTAGGTGTCAGCAGTTCCTAAAAGCTGAGAAGGTTACCAGAGTTAAAAGCTATTCCACTAAAGAAAATATTGCTACTAAAACACCAAAAAGAATGTAACTTTGCTTTAAAAATATTCCAAAACCCTTTTAAGAGCTCCCAGTCAGACAGCTAGCAATTTAATAAAAATAAACCCTGAAATCCTTACCGTTGTTTGACCTGTAGAGCCCCTGTTAGGAATGCCTCAACAGGGCAGAGTTCTGAAGCCTTTTATGCAGCCTCAGCTGCTCTCAGTTCATTCACAGGCTAATCAGGCCCACTAACTCCTGATTAGGTGTCAGCAGTTCCCAAAAGCTGAGAAGGTTTCCAGAGTTTAAAAGCTACTCCACTAAAGAAAATATTGCTACTAAAGCACCAAAAAGAATGAAACTTTGCTTTAAAAATATACCAAAACCCTTTTAAGAGCTCCCAGTCAGAGAGATAGCAATTTAATAAAAATAAACCCTCAAATCCTTACCGTTGTTTGACCTGGCTTTCTGTACCATCCCATATTCATTACAAGATTTCAACATACTTTTATGCAGATGACATTCTTCTTCTATTTCACATGGACCAATCTCTGCCGGATCTCTCCCCCTTAAATACATGCCTTACTCATGTTGCGGCCTGGTTGTCTACCAATCACCTTCTACTTAACTCTTTGAAAACTACTGCAACCTGGCTCACTGGTCCTGCTACCCCTCCTTCTGTTTCCCCTATTCTCGATGGGTCACCTATTTATCTCATGTCATCTTTTCAATACCTTGGAGTCATGTTGGATTCTTCACCTTCTTTCTATGATCACATCACCCAAATCATCCAGCGCTCATTTTTCTTTCTTCATTGTTTCAGAGACGTCTGTTCCCTTCTGACTACTCCTGCCTTAACCACTCCTGTTGTCTCTCTCATTCTATTTAGACTTGACTATTGTAATGTAGCACTTGCTGGCCTCACTCAATACTCGTTAAAATGCCTTCAACTTATTCAGCACATTGTGGCCAGATTAATTTTTCACGCATTGTGGCAAGGTCAGCCATCCAGAGCATGGGGGAGGTGAAAAGCATAAGGAATTCACCTTAATCAAGGGGCCTCTGTTAGGTGTGCAGGGTCAGAAGGCCAGAGCCATGTTTCAAAAGCAGAAAAACTCCAGCTGGAATAGGTTTCAGGAAATGCTTGATAGAGTAAAAGGGGGAGATTGCAAGCACGAGGACCAAAGCCCTTACTCTAACAAGTGCACTGATTATTCTAAGTTCAGAAGGCAGGGAGATTACAAACACCTGGGAGAGAAAGAGGTGGGGTTGGATCCCAGTGAGTATAAACCCTGGTTAGATTATGGAGAGAGGAGGAGCACCAGAAGGAGCAGCAGAGAAAGCCAGAGGAGCAGCAGAGGAAGCAAGAGAAGCAGCAGATGCAGCAGATGGGGAGAGGAACAGAGTGCAGAGCAGCAAGGACGATGGAATGCTGGAGAAGCCAGAGCAGGTGCTAACTCCTGGAAAAGGGCTGAGCTACCCAGAGCTGAGAGAGCTGTTTTCCCTGAATCAGGTTGGCAACAGGGGTGGAAGTCAGGAAGTGGAGAAGCTTTCAGACCACCAGAGAGATTGTCAGCTGAGCAGTCTGATCAAGTGAGTGAGTCAGAGCCCATGCAATTGGGAGAACCAGAGCCAGAGGTGGGGGAAGAAGATATGTTTATGGATTGTTATTTATGTCAAGCTTTAGAATTGAAGCGTTGAAGAAAAGCCAGCCTTGAAAGAATTGTTCCTCTTGCAAAGGTAATCTTAAAGCATTAGCAGTAAGGAGGTAAATTCCTGTGTGTTTTGGAAAGGGAACTTACTGCCACATAAGCTTGTAAAAGAAGCTGTTTTTCATGCCTGTTTATCAGCTGTGATAGAACTCTGCAACAGCAAGAAAGCTAATTGGCTGCTTTAAGAGTTTGTGCTTTGCTCCTGTTTTATATGAAAAGCCTGCTAAGAGTTTTGAAGACATTTTGAATGCTTATTTCATATTCACCTGGAAGTGCAGCCCAAAGAATTGAGGCTGAGTGAAGATAAACTGCCATAGGAGAATTAACCTTGTTTTCTTTGTGCTATGATTAACAAAGGACTATAAGAAAAGTGGCACACTGTTATCTGTGAAAAGGCTAAGCTTCTAGATTTAAGAGGACTTTGAAAAGCCATTGATGAGTTCTGTTTGTTTTTGCCACCAGTTTGCTGAACCTTAAGCAAAAGCCTATAATTTATCCTGTTAATGGAACCTTGAACCTGATTTGTTCTCTTGTGTTTAAAATAACCTTTTTCTTTCATAAGCCTTACCCTCGGTTTGCCTCAACTACAATCCTTTTTACTTGAAGCATAAATATAGCTGATAGAGGAAGGATACATCAACCACCACGCCCTCAACAACTAGAGACTAGTGGTTTTGGCGTTGTGTTTGTGACAGCATCCAGATTTGATCACATCATGCCCCTCCTCATCCATTTACACTGGCTTCCTGTACCATCCTGTATTCATTACAAGATTCTCATCCAGGTCCATAAAACACTTAACACTGGTTCCCCAGATTACTTATCATCCTCCATTATTCCGCTTGCCCCACAATGCTCTCTCTGTGCAATTCACATGAACCGTCTTTTCCTACCCTCTCCCTCTCTGGCTCATCTTCAATCTACTCGCCATTCAGCATTTTATTTCTTCGGACCCTCCCTTTAGAATAATCTTCCTCCACATCTCCAGTTAGTCTTCTTTTACAAAGTTCAAAGCTCAACTTAAAACCCACCTTTTCTGCAGAGTTTGTGACCTCCCACCGGACTCCCTCAGTTGACTTCCTTATGATTCCTACCCACCCCCCTCCTCCTTTCTCACCACCTTCCTCCAGCCCTGCTTTGTCATGTCTCATTCTCTCGTCTGTCCTATACATACTGGCGCTCTTTTCATTTTCTGCTTCAGTTTTTATTGTTTTCTATTATACACCGCTTTGCTGTACCTACATTAAGCAGTATATTGAATCTTAAATAAAAGAAATGAAATTTGCCTATCACCTTCAAATCATCTGCAGAGAGGTGGGGGTTGCCTTTCTGCTCCTGCTACTGTGCCTGCCCTTCGTCGGCTCTGGAAGCACATACCACATGGCTTTGAAATAGGAGCAATTACTTCCTGTTCAAGATACAGGAAGTATTTTCACTCTGATTTCACAGCTGCATGGTGCCCGTGACCAGAGCCAAAAGAGAACATGAAAAGCCAAGGAAGCGAAAAGGTAATCTCCCACTGCCCCGCAGGACATTTTTGAAGGTGGAATGGTTGGCGATGGAACTCTCCTTGGGAAGTACTTAGGGTCCCCTGTGGATCATGCAGTGCACTGTTTGTGAAGGGCTATGGTGGGTATTTGGGACACAGTTGATACATTTTTTGAGTGGGTTTGCTGTTTGAGCTGCCCTATACTTTGCTCATGGACACAATATCTATCAAGTGATGCTTTCTTCTCACAATGTATTCCGTGAATGAATATCATATTTGCAGTGAGATGCGGGGCTGGTGTTAGACATGCAGCGGCCCAGGGCAGAAACTGGTGAGGAGACCCTAAAACCTGTCTGAAGGCTATGTCTCCTTCAGCTTGAGGGAAACTAGAGGCCCCCTGTGACATGGGGGCCCAGGGCAGTTTCCTGTTTGCCACCCCTCGATGCCGGTCCTGGTATGTGTGTGTTTGTGAGTTTGGGAGGGCAGTATGGTGTTGTAAAGCTGTTCTGTTAGTGCAATCTTTACAGTGGACAGTGAGTAAGTGCTTGTAAGGCAGGCTTTGAATTAGCTGGGAGCAAGACAGAACATTGTAGTATTGATATATGTAGGCTTTTGAATGTGTCATGAGTGAGTGCATGTCAGGAAATGGGAATAATGAGTGAGGTGATCAAATTTGTAGATGACACAAAATTATTCAAAGTTGTTAAAACACAAGAGGATTGTGAAAAATTGCAAGAGGATCTTGATAAATTGAAAAAGTGGAGGTCCAAATGGCAGATGAAATTTAATGTTGACAAGTGCAAAGTTATGCATCTAGGAAAGAACAACCCAAACTTTGGTTACAGAATGCAAGATACCACCTTAGAAACCACCACCCAGGAAAAAGGATTTAGGCATCATCATGGATAATATGTTGAAACCCTCCACCCAGTGTGCAGCGGCAGCCAAGAAAGCAAATAGAATGCTAGGAATCATAAGGAAAGGAATGGAGAATAAAACAAAAGATATTATAATGCCTCTGTATCGTTCCATGGTACGACTGCACCTTGAATATTGTGCACAATTCTGGTCGCCATATCTTAAAAAGGATATAACAGAATTATAAAAGATACAGAGAAGAGCAACAAAAATGGCAAAATGGATGGAAGGATACGCCTATGAGGAAAGGCTTAAAAGGTTAGGGCTCTTCAACTTGGAAAAGAGATGGCTGAGGGGGAATATGATAGAGGTCTATATATTAATGAATGAAGTGCAACGGGTAAACGTAGATCGGTTGTTTATGCCATCAAAAAGTAGAAAGACTAGATGACATGTAATGAAGCTACAATGTAACCCATTTAAGACTTATAAGAGAAAATATTTTTTCACTCAACACGTAATCAAACTCTGGAATTTGTTACCGGAGGATGTAGTAAGAGCTGTTAGTGTAGCTGGGTTTAAAAAAGGTTTGAACAAGTTCCTTGAGGAAAGGTCCATAGACCATTATTAAAGAGGCCCCAGGAAATCCACTGTTTATCCCAGGATGAGCATTGTGAAACCTGTGTGCGATTTTGGGAACCTGACAGATACTTGTGACCTGGATTGGCCACTGTTGGAAAGAGGATCGTTGATCTCACCCAGTATGGCATTTGTTACATTCTTAGGGTTGGGTTTGTGTTGTGGTCTGATGCTACAAATAGAACAGGGAGTATGATGCTGGGGTGCCAGTGGCCAGAGCCGAAAGAGGACTGGCAGGGGGGGGGGGGGGGTGAGCGGTCTGATGCTGAAGTGCCAATGGCTAGAGCCAAGAGAGGACAGGAAGATCGAAGAGAGTGAATAGGTAATCTCCCAGTGCTCTGCAGGCAGTTTAAAGGTGCTGGCCAGATGGGGAAAGGGGTTTGATGTTGGGGCTGCAGGCCTGACATAGGGCTGGGAATGGGAGAAGGGGCATAACAGAATTCAAATGGAATGGTTTTTGTGTGCTGAGTTACAAAGGGAAATGTTCTGTTTCTGCATTGTACTCGTTTGGGCTTTATTGGTTGATCTGGAAATGTCCCATGTGAAAGAATAATTATACTCTATAAAGTGGAGGGGGGATATTCAAAGCATTTTAGCTGGTTAGCAGACCTGTTAACCAGCTAAAACGCAGTCACTGTGATATCCAGCAGCACTAACCACTGAATATCTCAACAGATTACCAAACAAACACCCGGTTAAAACCGGGGTGATCTATGGAGGAATGGGGTGAGTGACAGCCGCTTTCTGGTTAGCTGTGATATTCAGCTGCTAACCGGATAGCAGTTTAAGATAGGACACGTGAATGGCTGCCCCAGCTTTAATCGCTTTGCGCTATGTGATTAGCAACTAAATATTGCCATTACCTGGATAGCAGCCCAGATATTCAGCAGTGAAAATTGTAAACCTTCCGCAACTGAATATCCAGTCTAGGTATTGTGATAAGGAGAGTGCAGCCCAGCCAGGGAAAAGTGAAAAAAGGAAGAATTTTTCCTCTTTGCGGGGGATGGGCACACAGGATCACATAGTCCACAGCAGGAACCTGGAGAGAAACCTAGAGGGCAGACCTAGCTGGAAGTCACGCCCACACTCCAGGTCAGCCACAGACAGGAGTGGGAGGTACAGAAGGGCAGAGCCAGGAAGGGAGTTGCCCTGCTCAGTGTTTGAAAGGGAGCAAACAAACACTAGAGATAGAGTTGATTGGAGGCTTGGTTCAAGAGGTGGTTCAGAGTGCGGTTGGAAGCATGGTTGGAGAGCTGATTCAGGAGTTGGTTCAAGTGCTGGTTGGAAGCATGGTGAGAAGCATGATTGGAGATACAGTTCCAGTTGCAGTGGCAGTTGTTGTCGGAGTTGCAGTCCAGACCTAAGTGGGAGTTGCAGCTCAGGTTCCAGTCCTGGTTCCAGAAGGTACAGAGGGAACAGCCCTGTAGCCAAAAGGAGCAGCAGAAAAAGGAATCGCTATAAAGACAGCCAGAGAAGGTACAAAGGAAGCCACCATACTCAGCGCAGTAGCCACCGAGGATATAGGGAAGGTTCCAGGGGGAGAACCACCTACCCTAGCAAGAGAGTGGGAAAGTGTTACCACAGGTCTCTGCCCTACGCTGAGGCAGAGGGAGTCCTGACTGGCCAAAGCTCTCACCAGGAGAATATTGCACAAGAAGCCCAAGGTAGGAGAAGGGAGGCAGCAAGGCCTTCTAAGTATGTTTATTCTTCTGACTCTGATGAAACTGTTATGCCACAGATAACACAGCACAAAAAGAAATGTTGTACCAGGAAGGTTAAGCAAGAGCAACCCATAGGAGACCTGCCTAGAGCAGGGAAGGCAAGAAAGTGGGAGAGGTTGTTTAACCTGTTAAAAAGTCTAAAGCAGAAAGTTCCTGAGCGGTACCTAGCAGAACCCTGCTACAGCTCAGCAGAGAGTATGGACATTGAAGCCAAGGAGGCTGAGGTAAATTCAAATGGCTCAGAGATGGAATGTGATGCCTGCACTAAGGTAAATTAGTGTGAGCCAGCAACACTTGATATTGGAATTCACTGTTGTTTTGTTTTGGACATTTGTTACTGGAGAAGTATCCACTATTTTCTTTTGTCTGGAGAGTACATGTGTTTGGGAGAAATTGTATCCACTTTCCTGCAAGGAAGCTGAATAAATTCCTGTGCGCTTTATAAACCACTCGGCCTCATCATTCCTTACACAACTACAACCCTAGGAAATAGAAGAGGTGATCACCCGTCCCTACTAGGCGGCCGCCTGGTAGGGGCGCGAGCGTCACAGTATTTATTTTGTCTAGCCACTGGCACTGAATATACTTTCCCCTATATGATTTGCTTTAAAAATATGTGCAAGAAGGACTAAGTGTAAACTGGAGTTGGAACTGAGGGCGGAGTTGGAACGGAGCTGGGGGCCAACCCAAACAAAAAGGCGTTCCGCTAGCTCTTCCCCGTCTGGATTCAGTCCGTACAGGAAAGGGAAAGAGGGAGGATGGGCTTAAGAATGATCTATTTGGCAGCATTATTCAACTGCTAAACCAATAGTGCCTGCGTGATGACTGCACGATCTCTTGCTTGTGCATATCAGCACCAAATAGCCAGATTAAGGGAAACTCCTATTGTAGTGTTTATCGTGAGCCATTCAGCACTATGGTTGACAATCTCCTCCTCAGATTTATCTCAAGCTGTCAAGTTACACTCATCTAGGAGAGAGATTTTGGGCCAGTCATGCTCCTAGTGTGGGTGCAACTACCAGCTGCCTCAGGGTGAGGGGGGTTCATCTACCTGTTCCACAGTGCAGACACTGCCAACACCCTATTTGATCCCATACAAGACTCCCTGCACCTTCAGCTGCTATGTTTGCACCCTATCTTCCCCAGTTAGGGGTGCAACATGGACTCTCTGTATATATTTGCTTTCTGATTTGCATGCCCCACCCTCTTGTACTTAGCCCCATTCCTCTGAGGTGTGCAGCTTGGTCATCCCTCTCTATTCTGCACCAGCCTGTTACTACTATCCTATAGGTGGGATAGGGGCCCATTTATTACTGTTGCCCTAATAACACATTTGTAACTAACAATTGCTAGGTGTGCAATTCAAGTACATTTGTTGTGCACATGTGCTATGGCCAAGAGTTTGCAACTACTGTGGTAGTGACAACCCCCTGCATTTAATGCAACCGCTACACCCCACACCATGGTACAAACACACGCTAAACATGCATTTGTCCTGCACTACGTGCGCTTTAGTAAACATGCCCCTTAGTCTTCTTGCAAAGGCAGCATCCAGTGTCCTAGAGGGAGTCCTGGGTGCAAGGCCCTTGGAAGCGGAGTGCTGCTGGCATGATTGGAGTAACCAGCTTGCTGTGAATGAAGGCTTATGGTGCCAGATTCCATCCCTGGTTTTGACTGAGCTGCAAGCCCCAAAGTGCAAGAGGAAGCTGCCATGATAAAAAATAAAATCTGTACAGTGGCTTAGCACCCATATAATTGCTAAAAGTGTCAGAGTAATTGTTGCATATCCTTTTCATTTCTTGCTAATTAGCCCCGGCATTTGTGCAGAGGAGACTGACATTTCTCTTTATCATGAGTCTGTTACCGTTAATAGCTGAAATTTTGTCAAGGTTCCCAAAAAGGAACTGCCATGTGCTGCTGATTTAATTGTGTGTGAAAACGAATGGAGAAAGATCGCCTGCCATCTTATAGTATGGGTGCTGCGATGGTTCCATTGTGATTGTAGCGCAGTGCATTAATCCTTGCTGCCACGTTAGAGCCCAGTTTCCTGACTTAAGATATTATGTTACCTCCATTGAGGTACTGGATAACTCGGTGGTGCTCTGGGATCTTCAAAATTAGGAGTAATGTTTATTATTGTATACATTCATGCAGGGTAAGACAGCCTGTAGTGGATGTTAAACCACTTTAGTTGGTTCAGTAATAGAAGGGATTATATGATATTGCAAGGTCAATTTATTCAAACCTGCAAATATGATGATTTTCCCCATCCCCTTTCAGTGGTGTCTTCACTTTTGCTTTGTAGGCATGATTTGCTTAAGCTATATTGCCTATTGTGGACCCTCCATCTGAGTTTGACTGTCTGTCTGTAGACATCTGTTTGTTTGTGCAGAACAGGAGCACTGAAGCGCTGGAAAGAGTCCCTGGGTCTTGCAAGCAAGGAGAAAGAAGGAAGAGCGGTACAGAGCTGGCGAGAGTCCCCGGATCCCTCAGGCATAGTGAGTGAAACAGTGTGAGAAAGGAAGGGGTGGGTGAGGGGGTGGAGCTTAAGAAACAGGCAGGTGAGGGGTGGAGCTTAAGGGAAGGAGCAGGCTTAGAAGAAAAAAAAGGGCAAAGCATAAGGGAAGGGAGCCGTTAGGAGGAAAAGGAGGGGGTTAGAGGAGGAAAGGAGAAGGGGACAGGGCATAAGGGAAGCAGCAGATTTAGAGGAGCAATAGAGAAGATACAGTGAGTGCATTATGTGAGAAGGAGAGAGAGGGAAAAGCCAGTAGCAGGAATGGAGAGGGAATACAAAGTTGGGTAGCAGGGGAAAGACGGGAGAAAGAGTGCATGGGTGGGAAGAAGGGAAAGAGGGAGAGTGCAAGAGAGAGGGTAGGAAGGGGAATAGTGCAAGAGCATAGGAGGGACATAGAGTGGGTGCAGGAGGACATGGGTAAATGCGCACACACAGACTTCCCTGACACACACAGATCCTTGCACACACACAGAGCTCCCTGACACACACAGATCCTTGCACACACACAGTTCCCTGACACACACAGATCCTTGCACACACACAGAGCTCCCTGACACACACAGATCCTTGCACACACACAGACTTCCCTGACACACACAGATCCTTGCACACACACAGAGCTCCCTGACACACACAGATCCTTGCACACAGGGCCGGCCCGTCCATTGAGCAAGAATGTTTTTTGCACAGGGCCCCGCGTTTCGGGGGGCCCCGCGCAAAGAACATTCTGCTTTTTTTTTCTTAATTAAATTAAAAAAAAAAAAAAAAGCTGGCCGCGGTGGCATGGAGTGTCCCGCGGGGCTCCCTCTGCCCGGCGGAACTCTCCCAGCGCGGCTGAGCCCCTCTGCGCCGGCTTGCAGATACGCGAAGGGAGAGTGTCTCCCTCGCGTCTCTGTTAAGCCCGCAGGGGCTGATGGGAAGCAGGGGCTGATGGGAAATTTCCCATCTGCCCCTGTGGGCTTAACAGAAACGCGAGGGAGACACTCTCCCTTCGCGTATCTGCAAGCCGGCGCAGAGGGGCTCAGCCACGCTGGGAGAGTTCCGCCGGGCAGAGGGAGCCCCGTGGGACACTCCATGCCACCACGGCGGCAGCGGCCAGCTTTTTTTATTTTTTTAAATTGCCATGAGCCGAGGGGGGGGGGGTTAAGACTGGCAATGGGCTGGGGGGGGTTAAGACTGGCAATGGGCTGGGGGGGTGAAGACTGGCAATGGGCTATGGGGGGTGGGGTGAAGACTGGCAATGGGCTAGGGGGAGGGGTTAAGACTGGCAATGGGCTGGGGGGGGTTAAGAATGGCAATGGGCTAGGGGGGGGTTTAGACTGGCAATGGGCTTGGGAGGGGTTAAGACTGGCAATGGGCTTGGGGGAGGGATTAAGACTGGCAATGGGCTAGGGGGAGGGGTTAAGACTGGCAATGGGCTGTGGGTTGATGAGGGCTGTCTGGAAATTGGGTGATGGGGGGTTAGGACTGGCAATGGGCTATGGGGAGGTGGGTTAATACTGGCAATGGGCTATGGGGGGGGTTAAGACTGGCTATGGGGGGGTTAAGACTGGCAATGGGCTGTGGGCTGATGGAGGCTGTCTGGAAATTGGTAGATGGGGGTTAGGACTGTTAAAGGGAAATGGGGGGGTTAAGACTGGCAATGGGCTATGGGGGGTGGGGTTAAGACTGGCAAAGGGCTATGGGCGGATAACACTGGCAATGGGCTGTGGGCTGATGGGGGCTGTCGGGAAATGGGGTGAGGGGGGGGTAGGACTGGTAATGGGCTATGGGGGGGGGGGTTAAGACTGGCAATGGGCTATGGGGGGGTTAAGACTGGCAATGGGCTGTGGGCTGATGGGGGCTGTCTGGAAATGGGGTGATGGGGGTTAGGACTGGCAATGGGCTGGGGGGTTAAGACTGGAAATGGGCTGTGGGCTGACGGGGCCTGTCTGGAAATGGGATGATGGGGGGTTAAGACTGGTAGTGGGCTGATGGGTGGGGTTAGGACTGGTAATGGGCTATGGGGGGGGGTTAAGACTGGTAATGGGCTGTGGGCTGACGGGGCCTGTCTGGAAATGGGATGATGGGGGGTTAGGACTGGTAATGGGCAATGGGGGGGGGGGTTAGGACTGATAATGGACTATGGGGGGGGGGGTTAGGACTGGTAATGGGCTATGGGGGGGGTTAAGACTGGTAGTGGGCTGATGGGGGGGTTAGGACTGGTAATGGGCTATGGAGGGGTTAGGACTGATAATGGGCTATGGGGGGGCTAGGACAGGAAATGGGCTGATGGGGAGGGGTTAGGACTTGAGGTGGGCTGATGTGGTTAGGACTGGTAATGGGCTGTGGGCTGATGGGGGGGTTTAGGACTGGCAATGGGCTATGGGGGGCTGACTGGAAATGGGCTGATGGGGGGTTAGGACTGGAAGTGGGCTGATGGGGGGTTAGGACTGGTAATGGGTTATAGGGGGGGCTTAAACTGAAAATGGGGTGATGGGGGTTGGGACTGGAAGTTGACGGGGGGCTAGGACTGGAAATGGGCTGAGTGGAAGGGGAGGCTTGAACTGCAAATAGCTGTTGGGGAGGGGGCTTGGAATGGAAATGGGCTGTGAGGGAAGGGAGCTAGGACTGAAAATGGGCTGATGGAACAGCTAGGATAGGACTGGAAATGGGCTGTTGGGGGGAGCTAAGATTGGAAATGGGCTGTGGTGGGGGCTTGAATTGAAATGGACTCATGGAGGGGCTAGAACTGGAAGTAGGCTCATGGGGGGGCTTGGACTGGAATTGGGCTGAGTGGAGGGGAGCTATGATTTGACATGGGCTGATGGTGGGGCTAGGAAATGACTAGAAATGGGCTGAAGGGGGGCTAGGATTGGAAATGAGCTGATGAAGGGACTTGGACTGGAAATGGATGGGGGAGCTAGGACTGGAAAAGGGCTGATGGGGGTTCTAGGACTGGAAATGGGCTGATGCAGGGACTAGAAGGGAATGGATGCTTGGTGAGACTGGAACTAGAAGGGAGCTGATGTTGGGGGAGGATTAGAATGGGATGGGGCTGGGAGAGTAAAATGGAGAGGGGAAAAATATTTTTTGTAGGAGGGATGAAAAATCTACAATTGGCCGGGTATTGGGAGAGTAAGTGGGGATTGAGGATGGAGGGGTAAAATTTGTGTGGATGAAATAGGAATGAGGAAAGAGCAAAAGGAGAAAGATTAGTATGTTAAAGCAGATGTAGAGAGAGAATGGAAAAAAACTAGAAGAGAGAAGAAAGGACAAATGGACAGCAGATGATGGAGAGTTAGCAGAAAACATGAAGAAACAAGAAGACAGGGCCTGGACCAATTGCAACTGAAAAAAAATGCACAAAAGGTAGAAAGATATCTCTTTATTTTGAATTTATTAACTGGAATATGAAAGCTCTGGGAAATGTGCATCATTAACGTCTGCGCTTTGTTTGGTACAAGAGGAAATTAATTTATAGTTTTATTTCTACAGTGTTGTTGTACATTCCAAGTTTGGCTTTTGGGGTTCCCAGTTTAATTATTGCCTTCCTGTTTCTAAATTGTGATTCCTTGTTTGGTGATGGTCTGTGTTCTGCATGTGTAACTGAGCTGAGGTATTCTGTTTATGTAATTCCTATTTGACGTTGCCACTTGTTCTCTTTCCCCAGTATTCTCTGAAATGTATTGGTTTAATATTTGCAGTGTTGCCTTTTGATAGGTAGGGTATGGTGCTTTGTGAGTCCTGGTAGTGCTGTCAGGATACGTCGGGTTTGCTATGGGTTCTAAATGGGCAGCGTTTGTAGTAGTTCCTAATGTGCCTGGCGGTTGGCACTGGATTATAGTAATGTAGAAATCTTTAAGTCTTTCTTTATCCATACACTCATTAAGAGACATGTTTACTAAAAGTTAGTGTATGGTAACATTATGCAAATATTTATGCAAATAAGGCCACTTATGCAAATGAGGCCCCGCACCGAGTCTCCGCACATGGCCCCGCACCCCCCTTGGGCCGCCCCTGCTTGCACACACACAGAGCTCCCTGACACACACAGATCCTTGCACACACACAGAGCTCCCTGACACACACAGATCTGTGCACGCACACAAAACTTCCTCACACACTAATGCATGCAGGCACACACACACACACACACACACAGAGCTCCCTGACACACACAGATCCTTGCACACACACAGAGCTCCCTGACACACACAGATCTGTGCACGCACACAAAACCTCCTCACACACTAATGCATGCAGGCACACACACACACACACACACACACAGAGCTCCCTGACACACACAGATCCTTGCACACACACAGAGTTCCCTGACACACACAGATCCTTGCACACACACAGAGCTCCCTGACACACACAGATCCGTGCACGCACACAAAACTTCCTCACACACTAATGCATGCAGGCACACACACACACACACACACACACACACACACACACACACAGAGCTCCCTGACACACACAGATCCGTGCACGCACACAGAGCTCCCTGACACACACAGATCCGTGCACGCACACAAAACTTCCTCACACACTAATGCATGCAGGCACACACACACACACACACACACACACACACACACAGAGTCCTGCTGATGCCCACACACATACTGCACACAGAGCCTTCTGACACACACTCACATGCACACATGCACATAGATGCATGAGGTACGTTATTGTCATGGTATGCACAAAACTAATTCAATTGGAGAAACTACCTCCCGACACACACTGCCAACACTCATAAAACCTCTTCTTTGCGTATAAACAAGAGAGTGATAAGACCTTGAAGATGACAATATAAAGGATTTTAGAGAGCATTTAACTCAGACGGCCATCTGGAGAGTGGTTCACTGGAGACCCTTAAGTACATAACCAGTTTAAGATCAAGGGTGGTTGACAATGAACAAACAAGTTGAGTAGAACTTAGAACCAAATTGAAACATCCAACTAAAACAGTTATTTACAGATGAATTATTTACAGATTTTTTGCATACAATATATTTACAGGATTGCTTAATGAACCACCGGGGATTTGTGTTGGAGGTGGGAATCTATGTGTGTGGTTTTAGGTTGGGTATATTTCCTTCTTGTCATGATTGCTACCGTAGTGTTTGATAAATAAAAATGTTTTAATTTCCTTTCAGTTATGGTGCGATCCCTTATTCCATTTCTTCCTCCATACAAGGAAGCCAACTTTAAGCCCTGTGGTTAAACCAGCTACCTGGAAACCCAACAAGGCTATCAAATGACAATGGGCAATGTTGTCCTTTTGACAGCCTTCATCTTGCCCTGAGGCAAAAATAGAGGTCAAGAGACTTCAAGCACCTTCAGTGCTTCAAAAAGATATTTTTGAACATATAAAATGTCGACGGAGTAAAGTTTGGGGGAATTAATTGGTCACAGATTCCAATGCCTGATTACACTTAGTAAAATTTCAGTCTTCCGTTGAATATTCATGCTGTATTTCATCATTCTTTCATCATTCAAGCTTTTTGATTCAATCCTCATACACCTCAAGTTCCTTCTGATGTTCCACTAACATTATATTAACTTGGACAGAATCATCAGATAACTGGTTTAGCTGATAAGACAGTTTTTTATTTGTCCAGATGGGTACGGCTGCATGTCCTGAATGTCTTTCTATAAAGTTTACAGGGTAAAAATCTTGGAGTGATTGCAAAGGAGTAAAATCAGAGAAAGTGATCACCAGAACATCCTACTTAGTGATGGAAAGGTAATGTCTCAAACCCATTGCACCTGGTTCTACAAGTAGCAGCAATCCTTGCACCACAGCCCCCTGTTTCAGAAAGGGCTCCTTATCTCCGTACAGGATGTCAGAGGAAGCAATATTTTCCATGGAATGAGCTACAGCTGTACCTCTTTCCTCCTTCACCACAGTAGTGGCATGGTAGAGGAGTCAGCTCCTGCAGCTACTGGTGTCGCTGAGAGAACCTACACGTTAGGGGACAGCATTATCACTTCAGGACACCAAAGCACCATCTGCTCAGCTCCCCCGATCAGGGTAGAGCCTCAGAGCGGGAAAGCAGCTTCCCTCCCGCTCTGCAATTACAAGTAAGCCACAGAACTGGGTCAGTACAAGCAAGTTTGTTACCAACGCTGAAGGAGTTGATTCTTTCAGTCTCAGCCAAGGTTATTACCTCAATCCCAGGGACTCAATACTACATCATACCTACTCCTCCAAGCAAATCGGCCTCTCCCACCCTTTCACACTCACCCACACACCAAACTAATCCCTCACAACACATTTTCACAATGATAACAACAATTTACCTCCAGGTTGCTATCCTCCTCAACCACATTCTTCTCCACCACATGCAAGCTACCCCACTCTCCAAAAACACTATACTGCTGATGCCCCTTTTCCAAACTATCACACCTCATTACTACACAAATTCACAGTCTGCACACATATGGCCTAGCTGAAGAAACCTCACCATAATAAACACAAGCACTCCTTCAACCCACAGAAGCCACACATCAACCTCAAGATGAAGCCCTCAATCAGCATACAGCTTATAAATACCAGGTCAATAAGAAATAAAATCAATATCATGGCAGACCACATAGAGTCTCACCAAACAGATGTCCTATGCATCACTGAAACGTGGCTTGCTCCCACTGGCAATGCTCTCCTCAACCAACTCACTCATCCCTCGAACACAGCATTCAACTGCCCACACACACATGAGATAGGTGGACGCATCCTTATCCTGGCAAGAAGCAATCTAAGATTCAAGATCAGATCCACCTCAAGTACCACCCTCTGCAATACGATCATCATTGAGAACATGCACCTAGCCCTGTGCCTCGCATACAGGGCCCCACATGCTTCCTCGGAAGAACTGTCCTCTACACTGGCATCCGTCTGTGCAGTCAATGCTCCTAACAAACCTTTGATAATTCTTGGAGACTTCAATCTCAAATCCACCAACAACAAAGATGCAGAATCCTTCCTGACTGCAATGGACATACTCCAATACACCCAACTTATCAAAGCCCATGGATCCTCCCCAGATCTCATCTTTGTACCCAACCAACTACTTGAACTCAACCTCGTCACTACCCCCACAACTACACCAGTACCATGGTCTGATCACTAAAGAATAAAAATCGATCTACAGATTCCAAGCTTAGATACACATCAGGACCATTTCCACTCAAAGAGACGATTCAAGTGCTTCAACAAGGATAAATTTCTCCAAGAAACACTCCCTAACCTGAACAAAGACCCCAAAGACCTAAACAATATAATTGAGAACTAGAATATGATCATCTCTACTGCAGCTACAGCACCAGAGGCCAGGAACTCAAAATCGCAAGGCTCTAAACCAAAATCAGCCCCCTGGTACTCAAAGGAGATACAAAAAGCAAAGAGAATACTACGAAGACTAGAACGACACTGGAGATGGAATAAGTCTAACACTACCCAAGAACTCTACCAAATAAAGCAAAAGGAATATAACAATCTCATCAATCAACAAAAAAAGGAATACTACAACAATCTTGTACTCAAATCTGCCAATAGACCCAGAGAACTATTCAAAATAGTGCGTACCCTTACCAAGGATCCCAGGGAAGAAGAATTGATACATCCGCCGACCTTCACAGACTTCCTGCAAGCCAAATTCACAGCCTCCCAACAATACCCCCAAACATGCAGAACCCAAGTAAATCTGGGACAAGTTCAGCATCTCTTCCACTGAGCAGATTGCTCAAATTATCTCAGTGCTCAACACCAGCACCACCCCTACCAATCCATGCCCGGTGGCCTGGATCAAATCAACAAAGGAGGATCTCAGTCACATCATTCAAAACATCATTTACCAATCTCTTGCTCACGGCAACATCCCAGACGCCCTAAAGCTGGCAACCATCCGCCTGATACCCAAGAACTCTACATTAAGCAAAAATGACCCACACCACCTACCAGCCCATCTCCAGCCTCCCTTTCCTGGCCAAGATCATCGAAAAAATTGTACAACGTCAACTCCAGGACCATATTGACTCCCACATGTGGCTCCATTAGACCCACACTAACATGGCTTTCGACTGAACCATAGTGTCTAAACCCTCCTGCTATTCCTTTTCAACAATATCATCAGAGCTATTGATAACATCAAGATGGGGGTTCTCATGACTTTCATCGATATCACCTCCACTTTTGACTCGGTATCGCACAGAATTTTACTAAGAAGACTAGAAGAGATCGGGCTGCACACCACTACATTGAAATGGTTTACCTCGTATGTCACAAACAGACAACTACAGGTTAAATGTGGACCCAACACCTCCCGACCATTCAAAGCAAGTCAGGGCATGCCTCAAGGCTCCTCACTTTCTGCTCTTTTGTTTAACTTATACATTCAACCCATCTGCTCCATCATCAATAGCCACAAGATCTGCTACACCATTTACACAGATGATATAATGATTTACACTCCAGTCAGCCCTGACATCCCAGACTACACGAAAATAGCAGATTGCCTTCAAGAGATGATGTCTCCGATTAGTCTTAAAAGTGCTACATTGTAGCTTCATTGCATGTCCCCTAGTCTTTCCACTTTTTGAAGGAGTAAACAACCAAACTACATTTACCTGTTCCATTCCATTCATTATTTTATAGACCTTCTATCATATCTCCCCTCAGCCATCTCTTTTCCAAGTTGAAGAGCCCTAACCTTTTAAGCTTTTTCTCATAGGAGTATCCTTCCATCCCCTTTACCATTTGGTCACTCTTCTCTGTATCTTTTCCAATTCTGCTATATCCTTTTTAAGATATGGTGACCAGAATTACACACAATATTCAAGGCATACAGCGATACATGGCATTATAATATCCTTAGTTTTCTTTTCTAGGAGCCATATATCAAGTTTTAAATAAACATAAACATAAACTGGGCAGAGTTTCAACATACTATCCAGGATAACTCCCAAATCCTTTTCCTGAGTGGTGATTCCTTATGTGGAACCTTGCATTGGGTAACTGTAGTTGGGGTTGTTCTTCCCTAAGTACATAACTTTGCACTTGTCTACCTTAAATTTCATCTGCCATATGGACGTCCAGTCTCCCAATTTATCAAGCTGCTCTTGTAATTTTTAACAATCCTCTTGCATTTTAACAACTTTGAATAATTTTGTGTCAACCTCAAATTTGATCACCTCACTCTTTGTTAGTGAGATTGCGGAAAGGCTGTCGGGTAGGATTTGCCTCTTTGTGGATGATACCAAAACCTGCAACAGAGTAGACACACAGGAAGGCATAGATAACATGAGGAGGGATCGATCTAAGCTTGAAGAATGGTCTAGAATTTGTCAGCTGAGATTTAATGTTAAAAAATGTAGGATCGTGCATTTGGGCTGCAACAACCGAAGGGAGCAGTACAGTATAGGGAGTGAAGTACTTCTGTCCACGAAAGAAGGACAGAACCTAGGCATGATTGTGTCTGATGATCTTAAAGTAGCTATACAGGTAGAAAAGGTGATGGCAAAAGCTAGAAGGATTCTTGGGTGCATAGGGAGAGGAATGGCCAGCAGAGTCCGCTGGGGCGGGTCCAGAGTCGCCTATCCTGCCTTGTACACTCGGGTCCTCCGCTTCTTACGTCGACCAGCTGCTGCCAGCTTGCACGGCCTGCCTGTTCTCTCGCTTTTCTGTCTGGCAAGGTGTCACTTCTTTGTGCTCTTCTCCTACTGTTCCTGCCCCTCCTATCCTCTTCCTCAGCTCCGTTGATCCCTACACTTCCGTCTGCCATGTCCACAATTCCCGCTCTTTGGAGCTGGAGGTCCCCCCCTCCTCTTGCTCCCCCAGGTGTCTTCACCAAAAACCTCTCTAATCTTATCCCGTGTCCTCTCTCTGCTGTTACTCCACCCTCTGCTCCGTCTCTCATCCTTTTACAGTTGGCTCTCCTGAACTGTCGTTCTATCCGATCAAAGAGTTCTCTCATCCAAAATCTCATTTCACAGCATTCGGCCGATGCTTTGTTCCTGACTGAGACATGGCTCAGGGAAGGCGAAGAGCCTCTCCTGAACCGATGCCTCCCTCCCGGTTACTCTGCCCTTTCCACCTGCCGTCGGGGTCGGAGTGGCGGGGGGGTTGCTGTTCTTTTCCGGTCCTCTCTGGCTCTCCAGGAGATCCCCTCCCCTGTCATCCACTACCCTGAATCTATCCTTCTCCGCTCCAATTCCTCCCCACCGATATATTTCTACTTGGTCTATGCCCCTCCTGCCCTATCTGCACCCCATTGGGACTCCCTTGTTCAAACTCTCTCTGAACTCTTCCTCAGTTATCAACATCTTCTGGTCCTAGGGGATTTCAATATTCATTTCGATTCTCCTTCTTCCTCTCGTGATTCCTCCTTTCTCTCTCTTCTTTCTGATCTTTCTCTGAAACAACACATCAATGTGTCCACCCACTCTGCTGGTCACTCCCTGGATTTGGTTATATCTCACTCTTCCTCCTCTGTGGCCCCCACTTCCCTTCGTACTTTACCTGTTCCTTGGTCAGACCACCTCTGCTTATTCTTCTCCACTCCCACCTCCCCTCCCCTGTCCGCTCAAGACAAATCCCTTTCTGCTCCTCGTCTTGTCCTTACCTCTGTCACTCTCTCACAATTTCCTTCTTCTGATTCCCTTTTTCCTTCAGATTTCCATCTACTCCCTATCGATCTCCAGGCCCAGTCCTGGAACACCATCCTCTCAGCTATGTTAGATCAGCTTGCCCCGCGCCAGCCTCTCCCTTCTCCCTCCTCCCGGCACCGCTACCCCTGGTTTCACCCCGGCCTCTTCCTCCACTGCTCTTATCTCCGTTGCGCCGAACGGTGTTGGCGTAGGCACCCTTCTCCCATCTCTTTAGAGCATTTCTGCCACTGCCACTCTCACTACCGTTCCCTCCTTCACTCTGCTAAACAGGATTACTTTTCCTCCCGTATCTCTCACTCAGCTAACTCCACTCGACAGCTTTATTCTGTCCTCCGCTCTCTCTCTGCCTCTCATTCTTTCACTTCCCCAGCCCCTTCTCCAGTGACCCCTGATCCTGCCCTTCTGGCCTCATACTTTGATACTAAGATCCAGAACCTTCGGTCTCTTCTTCCCTCCTGCTCTCCTCCCCTTGCTCCTGTCTTCCCTCCACCTGACTCACCTCCGTCCTCCCCCCCCCAACCTGCCTTCCTTGTCTCATAAATGGTCCTCCTTCCACCCTGTGTCCATGTCGGATCTTTCCAGGGTCTATTCTTCCCTTTGGAAGACCACGTGCATCTCCGATCCCATCCCCTCCCAATGGCTTCTGGACTCCTCCCTGGCCCTCTCCCCCTTCATACTCTCTATTCTCAACACTAGTCTGTCCTCCGGTTCTTTCCCCACTGGAAGTATGCCATCATCCGTCCCATTCTGAAAAAGGCCTCGCTTGACCCCTCCTCCCCGGCCAACTGGCGCCCAATCTCAAATCTCCCTTTTCTTTCCAAGCTCCTCGAGAAACTGGTCTATGCGCAACTCTCCTCTCATTTGGAGGCCACCTTGTCACTTCCCCCCCGCCAATCAGGTTTTCGCCCTAACCACAGCACTGAATCTATTCTGCTCTCTTTTCTCAATGAAGTTCACACTGCACATGACCAAGGTTGCATCACTATTGCCGTCTCCTTAGATCTATCTGCTGCCTTTGACCTTGTAGATCACCCTATCCTTTTGTCCCGTTTACATGACACCGGGCTCTCTGGTTCTGTCCTCTCCTGGTTTCGTTCATTCCTCTCTCACCGAACTTTCTCTGTCTCCACAGGCTCCTCATCTTCTCCTCCCACTCCTCTTCCCTGCGGTGTTCCCCAGGGTTCTGTTCTTGCCCCTCTTCTGTTCAATGTCTTTTTGGCTCCCCTTGCACTCCTCGTTCAGCAACATAGCATATCGGCCCACTACTATGCAGACGATATCATTCTCCTTCACCATACGGACCCTTCTGCCCCGAATCTTGCTCCCCTCAACTCCTGCCTCGCTTCTGTCTCTGCCTGGCTTTCTTCTAACTTACTGCACATAAACCTCTCCAAGTCCTTTGCCATTTGGTTTACCTCTGGTGCCCCAATTCCCCCTCTTGCCCCTGTCTTGTCTTGTGCCCCATTACCAGTGGTCTCGTCCCTGCGCTATCTCGGAGTCACCCTAGACTCCGCCCTATCCTTTAAAGATCATGTTTCTTTTCTTCCGTTGTGCAGCGGTCTTTTTTCACCCTGCGTCAACTCCGTGCTATCCGTCCCTTTATATCGGCTCCCTCCCAGTCTACCTTGTTGATGTCCCTGGTTGTCTCCCGCTTAGACTACTGCAACGTTGTCCTAGCCGGTCTCCCCCAAACCCAATTGCGTAGATTGCAACTCGTCCATCATACCGCCGCACGCCTTCTTACTCATGCTTCCCGCTTCGACCACATCACCCCCATCCTGATTCACCTCCATTGGCTTCCCCTTGTTTACCGCATACAGTTCAAAATTCTTATCTATATACACAAGACCATCCACACTGGTGTTCCCCTCTACCTCGCCAGTCTAATACATCTCCACTCATCTCACCGTTCCCTCAGATCAGTTCACTTGAACCGCATGTCTCTTCCCTCCCCCTCACAGGCTCATCTCGAGTCCACTCGTTCCTCAGCGTTTTTCTTCTTAGGTCCGAAACTCTGGAATTTGCTTCCCGTCGCCCTCCGCTTAGAACCATCTTATAAAACTTTCAAGGCTAGGCTAAAGACCCACCTTTTTTGCACCACTTTCAATCTTCCCCCCCCCCCTTCTGCTCCCTTCTCCCCCCCACCTCGGTGATCCTGCTTGTGCCTGTCTTTTGTCTTGTCCTCTGATGTCCTTCTCTATTGCCTTCCTCTTTCTCTCTACTCTATCCTGTCAATGATTTTGCGTTCCTTTTCTGTTTCAGCAGCCTTATATTTTATATTTCATTGTACACCGCTCTGATGCCATTGGTAAAGAGCAGTATATTAAATATGCGAATAAAGATAAAGATAAAGAAGAAAGGAGGTGACAGTATCTCTGTATAAGTCATTAGTGTGACCTCATTTGGGGTATTGTGTGCAATTCTGGAGACCGCACCTTCAAAAGGATATAAACAGACTGGAGTCAGTGCAAAGGGTGGCTCCTGAAATGGTTAGTGATCTTCGTTATAAAGCATATGACGACAGACTTAAGGACCTTAATATGTATACTTTAGAGGAAAGGGGGGACAGAGGTGATATGATTGAGATGTTTAAATACCTCCGTGGCATAAATGCACAGGGAGGAGAGCCTCTTTCGATTGAAAGCAAGCTCTGCTATGGGAGGACATGGGATAAGGGTGAAAGGGGATAGACTCAGGAGTAATATGCGGAAATATTTCTTTACGGAAAGAGTGGTAGATGTGTGGAATAGTCTCCCAGTGGAGGTAGTAGAGATGAGGACAGTATTTAAATTGCAAATAGCATGGGACAAACACAGAGGATCTCTAAAGGAAAAAAGGGGACTCTTGTAGTGGTTGATATGGAAAGACAGACTAGATAGGCCATGTGATCTTTTTCTGCCATCATGCTTCTATGTTTCTATATCTTAATTAATATTTAAAGAAAAACTATTTAAAAGATAGACGGAGAAAAAGACCTCAGAAAAGCTCAACCACTCAGTTTTTTAGTCCAAAAAACTCCATTAATTAGTGCGAGAAACCCAATGTTTCAAAAAAAAATCTTTTTCAAAAAGAAATAAACCTATTGCCATTACAGTCACCTAATCTCGTGATCTTCATTAGTTCATTCAGTTTCCAACAATTCATTCAGCGTTGAGTAGTTCAGCTGTTTTTAAACGTCTTGTATTGATTGAACAATCCTGATTTCAAACTTGAACAGATTGCTGAAGAAAGCCAGAGAACTCATAACTTCACCAACATATGAAAATCATGTGAGTCATTTTAGAAGCCCTTTTTGTGTTTTGAACGGGCATGGAGACATCCCCAGAACCATTCTAGAAGCCAGCCCTGTGGATATCCCTGGGCGAAGACGCCCAAGTCTGAATGGGGGTGTAGAGTAGGCATGTCAAAGGTGTTCTCAGATTTTGAACATCCTCACCCAATTTCAGAAATGCCCTGAATGTCTCGAGCTGCGTCAAAGCTTATACCTGCTCAAGGCATGAATAGGCATCAGAAAACACAAAAGTGGTGACAGGGAAGAAGTGTCAAACTACAGGCCTGAGCCTTACCTCGGTGGCGGGAAAAGTAATGGAGGCGCTCCTGAAAGAGCGAATTGTGAACTTTCTCAAAGCCAACAGGTTGCAAGATCCGAGGCAACATGGTTTTACCAAAGGACGATCTTGCCAAACAAATCTGATTGAGTTCTTTGACTGGGTGACTAGGGAACTAGATCAGGAGCATGCGATGGATGTCATCTACCTGGACTTCAGCAAAGCCTTTGATACTGTTCCTCATAGGAGGCTTATCAACAAACTCAGTAGCTTAGGGATACATCCCAAGATGGTAAATTGGATCAGAAATTGGTTGACTGACAGACGACAGAAGGTACAAGGAGCTCACTCGGATGAAAGGAAGGTGATTAGCGGGGTGCCCCAGGGGTTGGTCCTGGGCCCAGCACTGTTCAATGTATTTATGAGTGATATTGCTGAAGGACTGCATGGAAAAGTCTGTCTTTTTGCTGATGACATGAAAATTTGCAACAGAGTGGACTCCCCCGAGGGAGTGGTTAACATGAGGAATGATCTACAAAAGCTGGAAGAATGGTCTAATGCTTGGCAATTAAGATTTAATGCGAAGAAGTGCAGAGTCATGCACTTGGGAAGCAGAAATCCAAGGGAAATGTACGCGAGAGGGGGCGAGAGATTGGTGTGTACAGATCAGGAGAAAAACCTTGGAGTGATTATTTCTGAAGATCTCAAGGTGGCAAAACAGTGCGACAAGGCAGTGGCAAAAGCCAGGAGGATGCTGGACTGCATACGAAGAGGAATTACCAGCAGAAAGGAAGAGGTACTTATGCCACTGTACAAGTCACTGGTGAGGCCTCACTTGGAATACTGTGTTCAGTTTTGGAGACCATATCTTGCAAAGGATGTAAAAAGACTGGAAGCTGTTCAGAGAAAGGCGACCAAAATGATTTGGAGCCTGCGTCAGAAGCCTTATGAGAAGAGACTTGAAGACCTAAACATGTACCCTTTGGAGGAGAGGAGGGACAGGGGAGATATGATTCAGACCTTTAAATACTTAAAGAGAAATAATGAAAAAACAAACCTCTTCCAAAGACGGAGAAGTTGCAAAACTAGAGGGCATAACATGAAGCTACAAGGTGGTAAATTGAAAGGCAATGTCAGGAAATACTTTTTCACTGAAAGGGTGGTGGATGCTTGGAATGCGATCCCAATGGAAGTGGTGGGGGCAAATACAGTGATGGAGTTCAAAAGGGCATGGGACAGACACAGTGGATCCCTTTACAGCAACAAGAAAATATCAAAATAATCTGAACCATCTAATTCCTTACATGGAGTGGCGGGATCACCCCTGGACAAAGACATAGGGAGGGGGGGCCTGCACGGAGCGGCAGATGTACCTACTCTTGGCATCGTACTGGGCAGACTAGATGGACCATACTGTTCTTTATTTGTCATCATTTACTATGTTACTATATTAAAAGTTCTTGTTTTGTCAGGTAGACATCTTGTGTTTGTGTAGAAGGAGGCCCACTCATGTCCCCTATATTTTCCATGCCAATAATGAACACTGACAGGGAATGAGGGTTCATTTTTTCATTTTGCTATACCGCTGTAGGCAATGAGACGGCATGGCACTGCAGTTCGATGATGGAGCCAGGCTGAGTTAGCCTGGTATGTGACTGGGCGTGCTGCTGATCAGAATCAGGGCCCAGCCTGCATGTCCAGGCCGTAGACCCAATTTTGATCCTGTGGGTCTAGCAAGGCAGTCAATTAACATGGATGCACATCACCACCTCAATAGGTGGAGCTAAGTGCACCCGCGCTATTATTGTGCCACGTTAGGGTTCGGATGCACCGTGCTTATTGCCAGGAATATGCTTTTAATGCCCCTCACAGTTAACCCAGTGGTATTAATGCACCATGAGCCTAATTCTAGAACATGCATGTCTGGCTGGAAGAAACGTCTAAAGTGAAAACAGGCACGGAATATACCCAATTCTAAAACCACAGAGATAGATGTGCCCGCAGTTCCGGAATAAGGGAGATAAACGTTTCCAGTGCGACACAAACAACATATCTGGGGAAACAGGGGTCCACACTGCTACAATGAGACATGGGTAAATGCAGAAAATGACCTGTACGTTGCCGTGCTCGTCATATCCTGAAAAGATAGACATTTGCGATGCTGCCTGTCTCTGTGCAGCCATGCCTCCGCTGGCAAAACGTACATCTCCTAAGCGATGCTCACATGGCAGTGTTATGCTCATGCAAACAACACATTAATACTGATGAAACAGATAAGGTCATGCAACCCAGGCTATATATATTAGTCTGTTGCATGCCCATAATACAACAAGGTGCACCGAAGCTATTGTAAAAGTAGGTTGCAAGTGAGATGTTTGTCCTGACAGACCCTTCAGCAAAATAATACATGCCATGCGATGAACACCTTAGTTATTCTTTCAGTGGTCAGCACTAGAAACAGTATTTGCAATGTTAAGAATGGGCCAGAAAAAACTGGATTGGTTCTGTACAGTTACATGTCCAAACATATCCCTGTCAGTCATAGGAAATCAGCAGGATGGGAATATGCAATAGTGAAAACATCAGAAACAAATGCCCAAAAGCACCATCATCTGTCCTGCACAATGTCAGAGACCTCAGATGGTGCAGTTGGATATGCATTAGTGCTGTCCGCACTGCAGCATGCCCCCACTCCGAGGGTCTCCCAGCATTGACAGGGACTTGCCCTGCTGTTTTGTTGTAGAGCAGCTGTACAGAGGTTACTGCCCATTCACATTGGCACCTGGTGATGCAGCGCTCAGTCCTATGGTCATACCAGGGCCTTCCCTGCACACACACACACACACCCTTGTGCTCTCCTAGACATCAGACACACCAGTTCAATACAGAAGTGTCACAGCCATTAATCTCTATGGGACGCCTTGAGGATCAGAGCAGAAAATCTTCTAAATGCTAGCCTTATTCCACGTTGCCGCTGGTATTGTAGCAGCATATATGTAGCAGTATAACGTAGGCATCTGTGGGATACACTGAGCACGTACACGGGTCTTTCCTGAATTTGCTTTATATATCACTGCGGGTTGCCATGCTCCCGTTCCGTCCCCCCCCCACATTCTGAGATCCCTATTTTAATGCTGTGTAGGTGCAGGGCTGCATGCTTTCAGAACACAGGTCTAGACGTTTTTGCGAGGAAAACGTCTATCCCGCACATCCGGGCAGCCTATTTGCTTTTGGAATGACCCCCTATGGGTTTCGCACTGTTGGCATTTTAGGTGCGACACTATGGCGCCTTTTAGTAAAAGAGCCCCATAGGTGCCTATGTATCTTTTTAAAATTGTGCCATACAGTTGCCTACTTGTCCTCTTATAAAATTACCCTCAACATGCTGTTTGGGCCCCTTATATAATGACGATGTATAAATATATTTCAAGCTCCACATTTCCTAATCATTGATCCCATTCCATCGTGTGATGTGATTTCACTAAAATTTTAACCCAAAGCAAAAGAGTGGACAATCCTGGATGTGTCCAATGAAAAGGACAATTTTCAAGCTGTTTTCCTGGGGTAAATAAGCAGCTGCTTAGGGAAAAATTAAAATTTCCCTTCTCCTCTGCAGCTGAAAGTATCCAGGCTGTGCCTGAAAGGAATGGGGCGGGCTGGGACACTGACAGCGCTGGCAAGGAGAGTGTGGGCATTTCATTTTGAAATCTCCACACATGACTTATACGTTTGGCGTTGCCCAGCAGCGCAGTCCTGCACCTGTGCTGTTGAGAATATGTGCTAGAACAAACAAAGACTGCTTCTTATCAGAGTGATTTATTTATTTCCTGTGACTCAATGCACATTCATCTCTGCTCTTGCCGATTGAAGCATAAATTAAGAGGAGGTCCTGGGTACTCCTGGTTACCCTGCATCTGTTTGTAAATTCAGCTGTTACCTTGATTACCAAACTGCCGAAAGAACTTGGATTTGATACTCTATGTTGAGAGCGTGGGGGTCAAACTCATTTTGGTGTCATGCTAAAAGTGGGCCAATGGGGGAGGGGGGAAGGGGGGAGGGGAGGGGGGAAGGGGGGAGGGGAGGGGGGGCCTTTCTGAAACTGTGGCTAACCAGGGGAGAGGGTCATCAGTGCATAAATATGCAAATATTTGCATATTGAGTTGTGTATGAGTCAATATTCAAAAGCACTTATCTGGTTAGCATCAAGTAACTAGATCAGAGTCAGCCAGTACTAGCCAGATAATAGCTCTGCTTATTTCATGACCACGGCGGTCTGTAGGCTGACCCGGGATGGAATTATTTATTATCTGGTGAGTGTCAATATTCAGACCGTTAACCAGCTAGCAAACCACATAAAGACAGGATGAAATAAACCAGCTCTAACTTTATGTGAATTTTGCTATTCAGGAGGAGGCACATTGCAAGTTGGCTATCCAGGCCCCTGTGCACCGGATCAGAAGAGGGATGCACCGAGGCAGACCCGATTCTGATCACACGGGGGTTAGATGTGCCTTGTGGGATCGGAATGGGGTCTGGGCCTGTATGTGCAGGCTGGGACCCGATTCAGATCGGCCTGCATGTACAGGCCCCTGCCTGGCTAACTCAGTCAGGTTCCTGAATGGAGCTGCTGTGCCATGATGTCCCATTGCCAAGGCAACATGGCTCCATTCAGGAGCCACGATCCCTGGTTGCCACCCACTTGTTCCTTTCCCTGCAGCCCGATACCCGATCTGGCCTCCCATGGCCAGGGTTGAGCTGCAGGGAATCCCCTGCACCCCCTTGCCTCACTTCCACCACCCAGGCCTGCCATTCCCTGTCCAGTCTGCCGGCCCCAGACGTACAGGGCCGACTTTAGAATTGGCCCTGTATGTCCGGGGCCGCTGATCGCCCACTGCCCTCCCTCACCCCATCTCCCAATGCCCCCTCCTGCCCCCATCTAAGCCTCCCCGTACAAACTCCTTGTTCTTACAGGGAGGCTTTCATCAGGGATGGCAGGGGGGGTGATTAACTGGGATGGGTGTCCCAACAGGACATCCATCCCCGCTATTCGCGTGTCAGAATAGACCCCATAGTGACTCAATATCACTACTGTGTGGATAGCGCTGGTGTTCAGCAGTGAAACAAATATTCACCACTGGAGAATAGCTAGATTCCAGCATATAATAACCAATTTCATTTTTAAATATTGCGGCTGGCACTTAAAAAACGTTGACTGTGGATTTTAAATAGTGCCCCCATGCATTTCTGTTTGGCTTTATTGGAATATTTTTCTGACAGTGCTTGTGTGACCAGTTAATTCATTTGAAAGACTGCAGGTGCCGGGAAAGGGCACAACAGAGAGGCAGAGAGAAAGAGATTATGGGCGGAGAGGAAAAGATTACAAGACAAAGAGATTGCAGGGAGAGAGAAAGAGATTATGGGCGGAGAGGAAAACGTTGCAAGACAAAGAGACTGCAGGGAGAGAGGAAGGAATATGCAACAGTTGAAAAGGAAAGGAATTATCTCCTTCCCCTCTTGTTGGGTGATTCCCCTTAAATCCACATGGTGTAGGAGTTACCAGGGCGGGAAGTGAAACAGGCCATGAAGATGGGATGGATTGGAGGTACAGAGAGAGGAGAAATTATGATGCAAAGGAAGAAAAGGAAAGGGAAATGGGAACGGGAAAGAGCAGAGGGGAAGAGAATAGAAGATCCTGAAAGAGAGAAGGGTTTTGGGTATCAGGAGGGATGATTCACTCTATCAGCCCAGAACCACCACTCTACACCAGGGTCCCCGGCTACGAAGTGTGCAGTGTCTATGTCCATGGCACGGTCAAGGCAGTAGTGCTTCGTGAAAGTGTGGATTGATGCCCACATGGCTGTGCTGCAGATGTCTGTGGGTGTTGCTGTGTGCAGGTGAGCCAGGGAGGTTGCCATCGCCTGCAGTTGGTGGGCATGTGCCCTCTCTCCCTGCGGGAGGTTGGCCTGAATGCAACAATAGGAGATGCAGTTTGCCAGCCATCTGGACATGGTGCGTTTCATCACCTGGTGGTCCAGTCTGTTCGGGTCATAGGCAAGGAAGAGTTGTGAGGCTTTCTTCATATGTGCAGGCCTATCGATGTAGATCCACAGGGCACGTGTGCAGTCCAGAGTATGCAGGCAAAGTTCTTCCTGTGACACTTGTGGTTCTGGGTAGACGCTGGGGAGGATAGTGGATAGGTTGATGTGGAAAGGTGAGACGATCTTTGGTAGGAACTTCGGGTGAGTCCTGATCATGGCTCGGTCGTGATGTATCTGGGTGTATGGCAGATTGCTGACGAGGGCCTGCAGTTTGCTGATGCGGCATGCTGAAGTAATGACAACGAGGAAGAGGGTCTTCCATGTGAAGAATTTTAGAGGCAACTGTTCCAGTAACTTGAAGGGTGCTCCATGAGTTGGTTTAGGACGATGTGCAGGGCTGGAGGTCTGTACAGGGGGTGCAAGTGGTTGAGGCCTCTCATGAATCATGAGACTAGAGGTTGCATCAACCATGGATTTTCCCTCCACCCTGTCATGGTATGCGGCTATGGCACTTAAGTATGTTTTTATGGATGAGGGCTTCAGGCCGGTGCATGAGAGCATGAGCAGGTACTGCAGTAGTGCTGGTATAGAGCAGTAGAAGGGGTTCAGCCTTTTGCTGTCACTCCACGAGCGGAATCTATCCCATTTTGCTGCATAGGACTGCTGCGTGGCTGGATGTCTAGCTGCCAAAAGGACCTCCATGAAGTCCTGCGAGAGATGGAAGGACCCCAGGGGTGACCGTTCAGCATCCACATGGTCAGTGCTAAGGTTTGCAGATCAGGGTGGAGTGTCCGACCCTTGTCCTGCGAGATGAGGTCTGGGCAGGTAGGTAGCCTGAGGTGTTGCTGGTTGGATAGCTGCTGGAGGTATGGGAACAGGGTTGTCTCGGCCAGAAGGGTACGATGAAGATGATGTTTGCTCTGTCGTACACAATCTTCTGGATTGCTCTGGAGATGAGGGGAGTGGGTAGGTAGGCATAGCAGAGCTTGGGGACCGCAGTTGATGGAGAATGTGGGGGGGTAGGGGCATCTGGAGCAGAAGTGTTCACATTTTGCATTCTCCTCACAGGTGAATAGATTGATCGCTGGAGTCCCCCAGCATCAAAAAAGGCTGGAGGCAAGAGAGTAGTTGAGTGACCATTTGTATGGGGAGAGTTGCTGGCTCAGGATGTCCACCAGGGTGTTGTCATCCCCTGGTAGGTATGCTGCTTGCAAGTGCAACTGCAGGGAGATGGCTGTGGTCCAGATGAGGTAGGCTGTCTGTTGATGTAGAACATTATCACTTGGTTGTCCGTCTGTACCAGAACGGTCTTTCCCTGCATCCAAGGCTGGAAGGCTCCTTACTGCTCCGAGTTCGAGGAGGTTGATGTGGATGCGTGTCTCAGCTGGGGACCAGTTCCTATGTGTGCGGAGGGCAAACAAGTGTACCCCCATCCATGTTTTGATGCATCCATTGACAGGGTGATCTGCGAGTGGGGTAGTCTTAGCGGCTTGCCCCTCTGCAGGTTTGCCCATGTTCGCCACCAGCCGAGGGTCTTGCAGGTGTGGTGATCTCTGCTGACCCTGTGATGCAGGAGTTGTCTGACTTGGTCCCAGGTCCTCCGAAGTTGCCATTGGAACTGGCGCATGCGTAGTCTTGCATGTGGGATGATGTGCATCGCCACTGCCATGTGTCCCAAGAGATGGAGGAAGGTCTGTGCCGAGGTCTTGCTGGATGAGGCAACCTGTCCGGCTAGTGCGACGATCTTGTCTGCTCATTGCATTGGGAGGAAAGCTTTTGTTTGGGTGGTATCGATGCGGGTCCCTATGAATTCTGAGATCTGGGATGGTTGCATTTTTGACTTGTTGTGGTTGATAAGGAAGCCCAGAGACTGGAGCAGGTTGGCTGTGGTTTGCATGGCTGTTCGAGCTGCTCCCTGGGATCGTGCCACAATTAGCCAGTCATCGAGCTAGGGGAAGATGCGTATACCTGTCTTGCACAGGTGGGCTGCCATGACTGTGGCGCATTTTGTGAAAGCTTGTGGTACCGAGGATAGGCCGAATGGCAGAGCCTTGTACTGGAAAGCTGGCTTCCCACTGTGAAGCAAAGGTACTTTCTCTGGAACCAGTGCAGAGGTATGTGGGAGTACGCATCCTGGAGGTCCAGGGGTGTGAGCCAGTCGTTCTCCAGGATTAGGGGCAAGATAGTGCCCAGAGAGTGCATGCAGAATTTGTACTTGTTGAGTTGCCTGAGGTCAAGGATTGGGTGCCTGCCACTGGATTTCTTGGGGACGAGGAAAAAATGGGAGTAGAAGCCCTGGTTGATCTGTGAGACTGGAACTGGTTTTATGATACCTATCTGCCAGAGGCTGTGTGTTTTTAGTACGTGTTGGTTGTATTCCACCCTTTCCTGTGGTTAGTGAATGGGAGGCTGGGGTGGGGGTGGGGGTGGGGTTTCTGAAGTGAATGAGGAAGCCCCTGTAGATTGTGCCGATCACCCAGCAGTTAGTCGAGATGGCCACCCACGCTCCCGAGAAGCAGGGGAGTCAGTCCCCAATGGGGGCATCTGCAGGGAGTCGGCAAGCATCTGCAGGAGGTTGGTGGTCAAAACCCCTGAGAGGGCCTGGTCAAGGAAGAGGTTTGGGCCTTTTGAGGTTTCTTGTTGCATGAACGGGACTTGTACTGGTAGCTGCTCTTGTAGCGCTGGGGATTCTGATACCCTGTGTGGCTGCAATTGAAGGCATTGCTGTAGTTATTATTCTTGCATGGGTGGTTGGACCTATGGTTGCCATATTGCTTTGAAAGTCTCTGGTGGTGTAGTCCATCAGTGGTGGTGTGTTTGATATTTGTCAGGAGCTTTTAGATCTTTTTAGAGCGGATTCCACCACGATGGATTGGTACAGGAGTTGCGCCACCTCGAAGCCAGGAGTGAGAAGCACCTGGTACTTAAGTGCCAATCTCTTGGTCACAGTGGGGGTCATTGCCGGGGTCTGCCACACCTTATCTCTGCAATCCAGAAGTACCTGATGTACTCGCAGGGCCACTAGGGACTTGGGGGAGTCGAGGTATTTTAGGACTCCCAGACCATCGTTTTTCAGGTCAGAGGCGCTGTTTGGCACTAGCCTGAGATTTGCGGAGAGTTTCTGGAGAAACTTTGGGTATGTGAGGCCCTCAGGGAGGATAGCGGGTGCTGAGTGGGTGGTGGAGCTCCATCCGTAGTATGTCATGAGGCTCGGGGGTTGTTGTCTTCCCCTGAACTCCAGGAGGACTTCCTCCATAGCCGGGGACCCTGGTGTAGAGTGGTGGTCCTGGGCTGATAGAGGTGAGGCCTGGGCTTAGGAGTTATGTGCCATGGTAGTGCTCGGGAGTAGGGTCAGAGGTGTAGTTGTTGGGAGCTGTTAAGCCAGGAACTTGGCCTAGAACTCCATCAGGGTTCTTTGATGAGTTGTGGAGGAGGGGTCTTGGCTGTTTGGAGTAGTGAAACTGCATGCTCCTCTGTGCTGTGCAGAGCTCTGAAGGGGTTTCTGCCCCTGCTTGCAGCTGGAGGTAGTAGGGCTGCATGAGGCTCCCCTGTGTGAGGCTCTCCTGCTGAATCCGCTGTTGTTGTGGGAGGTCCCTCTTCTGTAATTGCTGCTGCAGAGAGAGTCTTTTCTTCTGCGTTTGCTGCACTGTCTTTCCTGGGAGGTCTGGTGATGATGTCGGGGACCTTATGCTGCTTGAATGAAGGATCTTCATGCCGGTCGTGCTTCCTGGTGGCCAATTCCCCATGCCGGTGAGTGGGGCCAGTGTGTGGAGCGTCGTGGAGAGATGGTGCATGGGGGATCCAGGGGCCGTAGAGGGTAGTGAGGAAGAGTTGCAGCTTTGGGCTCCAGAGCGAGGGGGCCCGCCTCCACGGATGCAGTCGGGGCCTCGGGACGACAGAGGAAGCTGGATTGCTAGCGCAGGAGAGGGCAGAGCCCTTGCCGGTGCTGTATTTGGTGGCACTGCTATGGAAATGGCCCTAGAGTACAGAAAAGGGGCTTACCTGCCCTGGAGTGTCCACATGTAGTGCTGCTTCGACCATAGGAGGCTTTGCCTGTCCCCCTTGGATGCGGTTAGAGGGTTCAGTGCTCTGTTTCCTGTGAGCTGGTTTTGCCCATTTTTCTATCTGGCCCCAGACCTCTTTGTGGGTGCCCCTGTGCTCTGAGGTGGTCTGCACGTGGTCCGGTGTAAGGCAGGCTTTGCAGAAATCCTGATCTGGATGCTTGAGACGTCTGTTGCAGTCAGAGCACTTTTTGTAGGATCTTTTTTCCATGGTTTTCTTCTTTTTTTATTTTGATGAAGGAAAGTGGAGAGAGCTGGATGTCCGTCCATCCTGGAAGGCGGATGGAAAAAACTGAGAGAGGAAGGCCAGGAGCAGGAACTGGAAGGGGAGGGGACAGGCTCAGAGGAATAAAAAAAAAAAAAAGAGGATTCCTCCGAGCTTAGGGAGAGCTAATCCTGTCCCTGGGGATGGCACACCTTGGTGTGGCTGACTCAGACTGCTTGTCCACGGAGAACCCCAGGGCTAGATCAATGGGCAAGGAATCAGGAAATCTTGCTTCTGCCTTGGGCAAGTGACTTGATCTCAGGTGCCCACTTAGATTTTAAACTCTTCAGAGAAGGGACATATTGTACTGGAATATTTATCTCCACTGTGCAGCCCAGTAGAGCTAAGCAAATCATTATTATTATTATTAATCCCCTCCTTACAGAACGGAGAAATGCTGGCTGGACAATTTCATGTCCGACCAAAATTCATCCATTAAGTGTGGGAGGAGAAAGAGGTATTCTACGTTTCTTTCCCACCTTTCTTATTCAAGTCTAGGTAAATTGCAGTCAGACAGCAGAAATCATCATTAATCAGTCAGCTGCTATCCAGTGAACGTTATGCAGTTTTTTTTTAGCTACAGATACAGCAAGTCTAAGTTATCTGGATATCTTCAACCTGTGATCAGGGCCGCTTTAATGCTATGTTGTGGTTTAGCAGATAAACGGCTTCTTAAAAGTTATTACAATATGTAAATACTGTTCTTTAATACTTTCTGTTCTCTGTATGCTAACCTGGCCTAATCCAATTATTCATGTTATACCACAATGTTCCACGTAAAGCTAAGTTATAAATGTTCCATGTAAATCACCTTGACATCTTGATAAGGCGGTATATAAAACCAGTTAAATAAATAAACAAATGCAGGGACCCAGGGCAGAAACTGATGAGGGGGCCCCAAAGCCCACTTGAAGACTATGCCTTCTTCATCTTGAGGCAAGCTTGGGGCCCCTTATGACCTGGGGGCCCAGGGCAATTGCCCTGCCTGCCATTCTCTAACCCTGGCCCTGCCTGTGATCCTCAGCTGTGCAGAGATAGCCAGGTAGCTTGCTGGAAATATGCTTACTGATAACCGGATGAGTCATCCAGTTTTCTTTAAGAGGATTTAGTCCACTGTTTCTGATTAGATTTATTTCTTAATGGTAAATCTATAGTTAAACTCGCACGCACACAAGCTAGGGCTACTAATATCCCAGGCGCTGTTTTTTTTTCTGACAGGTTTGTTGATGAAACTATTGTCTGAATACGAAAAGCATTCAAGTCCTTCCTTCATCGAGTAGAGTACAGTAAAGCCTACAGCATCTCTAAGGAAAATCCAAATTTCTAGATATGCATGGAATTTAATGGGGCTTCAGATGAATTGCTTTGTAATTTTCAAATTTCACAGTTTAGAAATAAGTGTAAGAGAGACAAAACATGATTTGTAAGACTATTAAAGAAAAAGCAATACATTTCTAAGACTGTATAGAAAGCAAATTTATCCGACCAAGCAGATTTCAATTACTGATTAGAAACTTAACAATATATTTTTGAGAAGCAGGCCTCCCTTGGATGATATTTGTGATTAAAAATGGATAACAGTGTTACTGCAATTGACTGCCGCTGTTAAATGCCTCATTGTGGATCATTGCAGTTTCAAGAGACATAAATTGATGTTGTCGTAAGAAGGCAATATTTTTTAGGGCAATAAGCATAGAATCACATGGAAAATAGACATCTTGCAGAGAGGTATGTTGCTCTGAACATCACACAACAAGAAAGAACATGTCCCACTATAGCATAAGGTGTTGATGGGCACACAACTCTCACTTATAAAGATCACCTCAGCCATGGTAGTCGGTCTCTATAGACTACTGGGTCCTGTGTGGTGTCACAGGAAGGAATATTTTCAGAGGAATTTGCCGAGGAAATTAAGCAATTTAATTTACTAATTTCCATCCTGCTTTTTCCACCAGAAGAAGATGAAGAGCAGCTTATACATTTTTATTTTAAATTTTACACTCAGGTACGGTAGATATGTTTCTATCCCTCGGAAGGTTTGCAATCTAGTGTTGTGCCTGAGGTAATGGAGGGTTCAGCAGCTTATTCAAGATCCCCAAAAAAGCAATAGTGGTAGCTGAGCCAGGTTTACTCTAGCTCTTACACCCACTGCTCTAACCATTAGACTATTGCTCTAGCTAAATTTAACGGGCTGAAAATTGCCCTCCGCTCAGCAGCAAAGACTACATGCTCAGATTTTGTCATTGTTCCTTCTAAGCTGTGTGGGAGTCTACTATTCACATTCTTGAAACAGGGCAAGCTGCAGCAATCTCATGGCTTCAATTGCACGAGAAAGGTAGGTCTCCAAGGAGTCCTAAAAACCTGTTCGGCCCAGGCAAATGAAATCGTAAGATTGCCGCCATTCATCTAAAGAGCAGGACAAGGGCATCGGATCGCCACACAGCTTAGAGGCAACGTTGCATTTTGCTGTGGGAAAAAGGGGCGGAGCCATGGTTAGGGCAAGAAAGGCAGCGTACCTTACTATGCATATTTTGTGCCAGCTCTAAAACAGGCACAAAGGCCATAGAAATATCCCCCTGGGCTCAGACTTTCAATGCGAAGCTCTGCTGGGAGTTTACCTTTAAAAATTGGCTTACAGGTCTACAGGTACACAACCAGTCTCAAAATTTCTCCTTGTATGACATATGACTTGTGATTGGGATATAGTCTACAACTAAGGAACAACATTTCTTAAATTCTATCTCCATTACTTACTGTCAGTTCTAGAAGACATCCATATCCAACACAGTAAACACACCTCCACTGAGACAGCTGTAGTAGCAGTAAACAGAAACATTAGTCCAGAAGAACATACTTTCTGAGTGATGCTGTACCAGCCTAACATTTAGACTGAAATATACCATAGGGATGCCTATAACAGGTGAATCCCTGCTGATATGCTCTAACTGACTGGCTCAAATTATGTGGCCTTCTCAAAAAATATTAAGTCCTTCCAACAAAGAAAGGGGTGCTAACTTCTTCTCAGTACCCAGCATGGCAAAGATGTTTACCCACAGTCCTCAAATGTTGACATCAGAAGGGGCTTCTGGAAGGAGGCTGTTTTGCTGGTGGTATTGTATAGATTTTCTAAGGGCAATAAGCAAACCTAGTAGAGCAGGATGTGTTGGTGAAATTTTCCATGTCGGTCCTGGAGATAGCCTAATGAGATACTGACTCTTCATCTTGTTTCTAGGAACTGCTCATCTCTGGATACTTCCAGCACTAGAAATCTCTAAACACACATACAGGATGCCATGACTTAGGATCCAGAGGCCTTTACCTATAAGGGTTCTCTGAGTAGATAAGCTATTATATGCAAAGGCTTAGGCACATAGATTCACTAGGACTCCTTATCCTAGTATCCTGTTTCCAACAGTGGCCAATCCAGGTCACAAGTACCTGGCAGATTCCCAAAAAGTTACACAGATTCCACAGTGCTTATCCCAGGGTAAGCAGTGGATTTCCCGGGTTCTCTTTAATAATAGTTTATGGACCTTTCCTTCAGGAACTTGTCCAAACCCTTTTTAAACCTAACTACACTAACAGTTTTTAATACATCCTCTGGTAATGAATTTTAGGGTTTAATTACTCATTGAGTGAAAGAAATAGTTTCTCTTATTAGTCCTAAATGGGCTATATTGTAGCTTCATTGAGTGCCCCCTACTCTTTCTACTTTTTGAAAGAGTAAACAACCGATCTACGTTTACCCGTTCCATTCCATTCCATTCATTAATTTATAGACCTCTATCATATCTCCCCTCAGCCATCTCTTTTCCAAGCTGAGGAGCCCTAACCTTTTAAACCTCTCCTTATAGGGGTATCCTTCCATCCCTTTAGCATTTTGGTGGTTCTTCTCTGTACCTTTTCTAATTCTGCTATATCCTTTTTAAGATATGATGACCAGAATTGCACAGATCACTAATAAAACACTCAAAGGGAGCCAAAACTAAATCACAAAAATCTGGAAAAAATGGACCCTCTAAGAAAGCCACTGTAGGGAGACCTTTTTTACAATAGAGTTTATGGGAGCTCAACAGAAGGAATTACAGGCTCCTATAAATCTGCCAGGCAGTGGAGGAGTAACCTAGTGGTTAGAACACCAACTTGGTGACCAAGGAGACCAGAGTTTGATTCCCAGTAGCAAGAACTGTGGCCTTGTGCAAATCACTTAACCCTCCATTACCTTGGAAGAAAGGCCTGGCAATATACTTCCAGTCACATTGACAAGAAAACACAGTAGTCAGCATTGACTTGAAGGCACACAGCTGGTTCATAAACTGACAAGTGGGGAAGCCATTTTGAACCTAGTCCCTAGTGGAACACAAGATCTGGTGGAAGAAATAAGGGTGTTGGGATTACCTGGCAATAATAATCCTAGCATGATTGCATTTGATTTAATAAATGGAGGAAGGATGGCAAGGAAATCCACAGTACTACCTTTTAACTTTCAAAAGGGAGACTATGATAAAATGAGGAAAATAGTTTAAAAAATGAAAAGGAACAGCTGCAAAGATTAAAGATTTATATCAAGCATGGACTTTGCTTAAAAATACTATCTTGGAAGCCCAGACCAGCTGTATTCCATGCTTTAAGAAAAGTAGAAGGAAATCCAAAAAACTGCCAGCATGGTTTAAAGGTGAGGTCAGAGAGGCTGTTGTAATAAAAAAAAAAGCATCTTTCAGGAAATGGAAAAAAGAATCAAATTGCAAAAACTGGAAACAACAAAAGCACTGGCAAGTTAGATGCAAGGCATTGATAAGACAAGCAAAGAGAAAATTTGAAAAAAAGCTTGCTTGTGGAAGCAAAAATGCATAATAAAATCTTTTTCAAGTACATTCATACTAAAAAATCTGTGAGAGAGGGGTAAAAAGGGCACTAAGAAGGGACAAGGCCATACCGGAGAGACTGAATGAATTCTTTGCTTTGGTCTTTACTGAAGAAGATTAGGGAAGTTGCCCATGACTAAAATAGTATTTAAAGGTGATGCATCAGAAGAATTGAAAGAAATATCGATAAACCAGGAAGATGTATTACAACTATTAGATTAAAATATAGCAAATCACCTGGACCAGATAGTATATATCCAAGGGTTTTGAAAGAACTGAAATATGAGATTGCAGACCTACTATTAGTAAATTGTGAACTATCATTAAAGTCATTAAAATCACCTGTAATACCTGATGTTTGGCGAGTGGCCAATGTAAAGCCAATTCTTAAAAAGGTTCCAGGGGTGATCCGGGAAAGTACAGACCAGTGAGCCTGACATCAATACCAGGCAAAATGATAGAAACCCTTATAAAGCGTTTGACAAGGTCTTTATTTTTATCTTTCTTTATTTAAAATTTAATATACCGCTCATACTGGAGGTACCAGAGCAGTTTACAATGGTCCTTCATGAGAGACTCTTGGCAAAATTAAAAAGTAATGGGATAGGAGGCAGTGTACTATTATGGAACAGAAACTGTTTAAAAGATAGAAGGCAGAGGGTAGGGCTAAATGGCCAATTTTTCCAGTGGAGAAAGGTGAATAGTGGGGTACCCCATAGATCTGTGCTGGGTCTGCTGCTCTTTAACATATTAGTAAATGGCCTGTAAGTGGGAATAACAAGTGAAGTAATCAAATTTGCAGATGACACAAAATTATTCAAAGAAGTGCCATGATCTTTATAGGCCACGGCCATTGGTTTTGCTGTACAAGACGGATTCATCAAAGTGGTAGTCTAAAATGCAAAGCATACCTGTGGTGCTACTGCTTCCAAACCAAGGCAGCTGTGCAACACGGTGGCCAACCACGGCTGTTGGTTTTGCCGTACAAGATGACTTCATCAAAGTGATATTCTAAAATGCAAATGCAAAGTCATACCAATGCAAAGTAATAAATAATTCCTTTACAAAATAAAGACTTACCAAAACGTACCATGATCTTCATATGACAAACAACACCTCTACAAGCCTATTGACTCTTCAACCCCATTTAAATCACCCCAAGTAAAACACTATCCACAAATTAAACCAATCACCATTGTTCCTTTCATTTAAACTACCAGTAACAAACACATGTTAAACTCCTATCATTGGATCAACCAAACCCTAATGCTATATGGGCTCAGAACATCACCAAACCCACAGGGGCTCCTCCCATAAATGCCTCCGACCTATGCATGAAAATATTGACATGTGTTTACAAATTATGAGCCCGATTCCAAGAGGGGCACGTCCGGGCCGTCCAGACAGCCCCAGGCAAGATGGGACCATTTGCACCTGATTCTGGACCATGGGAACAAAACGTTCCCGCAGTAGCCAGAATCGGGCCAAGATCGGCCCAGCATGCCTGTGGACATAAGAACATAAGATATGCCATACTGGGTCAGACCAAGGTCCATCAAGCCCAGTATCCTGTTTCCAACAGTGGCCAATCTAGGTCATACGTACCTAGACAGCCCAGTGTGTCCCCCGCCGCCTGCAGAGATGACCTCCCCAGAGGCACCCCTGACTCCGGCGTTTCTAGCACCCCTATTCCCCGCCACCTGACCCTCGGCTGGCCAGTCGGGGCCTGGATCTGGTGGTGGGGACCATCCGCACCCTGCCCTGGCTCCGGGGGGGGGGGGGGGAGAACCCCAGCCCTGATCGCACAAAAAATGCTGCTTATACCACCTTTGAGGTGGTACAAGCAGCACGTCCCCATGAGACCGGCAGCATGAACAGGGCCGTGACCTGAATCAGCCTTGTATGTGCTGCCAGTCTGGCCCACCCCCGCTCTGCCCCCTCCTGTCCCCCATCAGCTCTCCCCATCCTGATGCACAGGACGTATGGGGAGAGCCAGTGGGAAAATAGGGTCCAGGTGGCTTGCGGGGCTGCATGTCCTGCTGGGACGTGCAGCCCCGCAATCTGCTTTTGGGTATGTACAGGATTGAATGAAAGAAAGATGGTTGGTGGATAGGTGAGTGTTTGTAGGTTATGATTGGTAGTTGGGTATGAGTATATGTGTACTGATAGGTGCATAGGGTTGAATGACCACTAGTTGATTGGAGGATAGGTGTGTGTTTATAGTTTGTTACTGGTAGTTTGATGAATGGAATACTGGTGATTGGTTTAGTGTGTGGGTTGTACTTATCTGGGTGGTTTAAATAGAGTTGAAGAGTCAATAGGCTTGTATGGGGGCCGTTTGTCATATGAAGATCATGGCACTTCTTTGGGGAGTCTTTATTTTGTAAAGGAATTATTTATTACCATTGCATTGGTATGACTTTGCATTTGCATTTTAGAATATCACTTTGATGAAGTCATCTTGTATGGCAAAACCAACGGCAGTGGTTGGCCACTGTGTTGCACAGCTGCCTTGGTTTGGAAGCGGTAGCACCACAGTATAATCAGCATTACTGTTTTATGTGACAACTTTGCAAGTTCAGTACATTGTGGAGATACATTTTTTTGGAAAATGAATGCTTTCCTTTTAAAAATACCTGTATTTTATTGAAAATGTTGCTCTGTTGAAGAGCTATTATAAAAGCTGCGATACTCCACTTGGCGATCTGAATACCGGTTTGTTTAAGGAGCAATGATGATGTAATTAGCTCAGTTTGGCACATTTATAAAAGCCTGTAATTCCATCTGTTGAGCTCCCATCAACGCAATTGTAAAGGTGTTTGATGATCATGCAATGAATATAAGTTGAGGGATCTCCCTATAGAGGCTGTCTTAGAGGGACCAGAACTGCACACAATATTCAAGGTGCGGTCTCACAATGGAACAATATAGAGGCATTATAATATCCTTGATTTTATTCTCCATTCCTTTCCTTATGATTCCGAGCATTCTATTTGCTTTCTTGGACACTTCTGCACACTGAGCTGAGGGTTTCAATGTATTATCCATGATGATGCCTAAATGTTTTTCCTGGGTGGTGGTTCCTAATGTGGAACTTACATCGTGTAACCATAGTTTGGGTTGTTCTTCCCTAAGTGCATAACTTTGCACTTGTCCACATTAAATTTCATCTGCCATTGGAAAGTCTAGTCTTCCAATTTATTAAGGTCCTCTTGCAATTTTTCACAATCTTTTTGTATTTTAACAAATTTGAATAATTTGATTACCTCACTCATTATTCCTAACTCGAGGTCTGGAATTCGTTACCAGAGGATATAGTAAAAGCTGTTAGCGCAGCTGGGTTTAAAAAAGGTTTGGACAAGTTCCTGGAGGAACTTGTCCAAACCATTATTAAAGAGGAAATCCATTGCTTGCCCCAATACAAGCATTGTGGAACCTGTCTGCCTTTTTGGGAAACTGCCAGGTACTTGTGACCTGGATGGGCAACGTTTGGAAACAGGATACTGGGCTTGATGGACCTTGGTCTGATTCTCTATGGCATTTCTTATGTTCTTATGAGGATGTTAAAAAGTAGTGGGCCCAGCACAGATCCATGGTGTACTCCACTATTCACCTTTCTCCATTGAGAAAATTGGCCATTTAGCACTACTCTCTGCTTTCTATTTTTTAACCAGTTCCTTATCCACAATATACACTGCCTCCTGTCCCATGACTTTTTAATTTCACCAAGAATCTCTCATGAGGGACCTTGTCAAATGCTTTCTGAAAATCTAGATACATTATATCGATTGGTTCACCTTTATCTACCTGTTTATTCACACCTTCAAAAAATATGACAGATTACTAAGACAAGACTTTCCTTGGTTAAATCCATATTGGTTTTCTCCCATTAAAGCATAACTATCCATATGTTCAGTAATTTTATTCTTTATAATAATTTCTACTATTTTGCCTGGTACTGATGTCAAGCTCACCAGTCTGTAGTTTCCCGGATCACCTCTTTTTAAAAATTGGCTTTACATTGGTCATTCTCCACTCTTCAGGTACTACAGATGATTTTAATGATAGTTCACAGATTACTAAAAGTAGGTCTGAAATCTCATATTTCAGTTTTTTTAAACACCCTCAGATGTATGCCATTTGGTCCAGGTGATTTGCTACTCCTCAGTTTATCAAATAATTGTAATACATCTTCCCAGTTTATCAATATTTCTTTCACTTCTTTTGATGCATCATCTTTAAATACCATTTCAGGCATCAGTAACTTCCCCACATCTTCTTCAGTAAAGACTGAAGCAAAGAATTTATTCAATCTTTCTGCTATGACCTTTTTCTTCCCTTAACACCCCTTTTATGCCTCTGTCATCTAACGGTCCATCTGGCTCTCTCACAGGTGTTTTTTGCTACAAATGTACTTGAAAAAGTTCTTATTATGTGTTTTTGCTTCCGTGGCAAGCTTTTTTTTAAAATTCTCTCTTTGCCTGAGTTATCAATACCTTGCATCTAACTTGCCAGTGGCTATGTTGTTTCCCATTTTCGCCATTTGGCTCCTTTTTCCATTTCCTGAAAAATGTTCTTTTGGCAACAATAGTGTCTCTAATCTCACCTTTAGACCATACTGGCAGTTTTTTGGCCTTCCTTCCACCATCAACAGTCCTCTAAAACATTATGGAACAGGAGCTAATTCAATTGACATTACATTATCAACTCTGTCAGGAATTTATACCATAATGCTCCCTAAAAAGGACAGTCTTCACCTCTTTATGAAAATCCTGAAGATCAATAATAGCACAGAGTCTGTCGGGGAGCACATTCCATAGCCCAGGAGTAAGAATGCCCAGCCATATACAGTTTGACTTCTCTGCACCCTTTTAACTGGGATATTTTAAGTATTCTGAGAGACGATTACCAGGTTTTGTGATGGAAAATCTGGGACACTTATCTGAAATGGGGGGGGGGGGGGAGGCCGGGAGGGGGGAGAGGGGAAGGGATACCTTAGTTCCAGTTTTGAACAACAAGGCTTGGAGGAAGGAAGAGGAGTCAATATCTTGCCTCCCCATCCATCCCATGACAGCAACAATATCACTTCCAAGCAGACTAATAGACAGAGAAATAGAAATCTAAATAATTTGATCTGAAAGCCGCCTTGATTTTAGGATAAGGCGGGATACAAATCCATTTAAATAAATAAATAAATAAAATTTCCCCCATTCTGTGTAAAATATGAAGATAATGGATGTAAATTCTAAAAAGTGATATATTCAAATCACTAAATTGAAAATAAATATTTTTTCTACCCTCTCTCTTCCAATTGCTGAAATCTGGGACCGGAGGCTGCCAAAGAGATAGGAACTGGGGACAGTGCCCTAAAATTGGGGACAATCCCCAAAAATCAGGGACATCTGGTAACTTTATTCCGAGAACATGTTAATCTCAGGCAATTACAGTTTACAAGAGATTTTAAATACTGTAATATGTTATATCTGACCTTGCTATCAATGGAGAGCCAATGCTGTTGTTTTAGCATGGGAAAAATAAAAGTCTGACAGGATTGATTAGAAGAATTCTTGTGACAGTGTTTTGCACCAATTGCAATGCTCCAATTGTATGAATCATCAAGCCTTGATACATAATATTACAATAATCAAAGTATCGTAGTACTAGATCGTGAAAGACTGTACTGAAATGATCTACATCCTATAATGTGCGAAGATGGTGTGTCACTCAATTTATAATAAACTTCCAAAGAACGCCTTTGATATGTGTATGGAAGATTATCTTTTGGTCCAGTATCGCACTAGCATATGGCTGTACTTCAGGGAAATACCAATCCTCATATAGTGCTGCTCTCTGCAGACCTAGGACATAGCTATTGAGACTTATGACATACGTTTTTGGAGCAGGGAAATTATTTTTCAAGGCTTTCAGAAATTGTACTAAGGCTCAAAAATACCTAAACCTGAACTAGACAAAATAATTATTTTATGCTTGACAATAAGATATTGCCTAGAATGTAGAGAGAATATGGCCCTGAAGTATTGCTGTTACACTACCTAGAATCTGCATTTCTTCAGATCTAATTAACCCCTCACCCCCTCCCACCTAGGAAGGAGGAATAGCCTAGTGGTTAGAGCACTGGCTTGGTGACCAGGGTTCAATTCCCACTAGTACTTCTTGTGGCCTTCAGCAAGCCTCTTCAGCTTCCATTGCCTTCAATAAAAGGCCTGGCAAGTACTCCCAGGTCTACCTTGCCACAAAAACCCAGGAGGTAGCATTGACTTGACGTGCAGTTTAACCCATTGGGTCACATCAGAAAGCTACTCACAGAATTTTTGCTCTAATAGCAGCAGTTGAAAAGCCTTCACAGAGGTGATATCATACCCAGGTAGACAGCACATTTTTGGTAGAAGTTATTCTCTTCCTGCAAAGGGTGTAGAGAAATATTTAATACCACTGTACACCTTATGTTAAGCTAGGTAACATTGGCGTTGCAATTGGAAGTGTTGCAATGTGGCTTTAAGGAGTTTCCCAGTGACATTAGCACCTGTTAATTTCAAGAAAAGCTTACATGAATGAGGAATTAGCTTTATAGCATTCTCATCATGAAACCTTTCCCATAGCTGATTAAAGAAATAAGGGGAAATTACGATGAATGGGAGTTTCCAGCATGTGTGCGTTGTACAACCTAATAAATGTCAGTATAACGTGTTCCATGAAACAGAACCACACCTTAAACTTTATACATTTCCTTGCCCTACTGATTGGCCTAAGAGAATGAAACATATTTCAGGTTGTAAGCTAAACTGGCAATCTTCTGAAATAGCTATTGTAGTCCAGTTGTGTGCATTTCTTATAACTGCAGAATGTGTTGGAAAACTAGGAATACAAAGTGCTGAAATTGTATCCAGTGAAAGAAAGGTGATGAGCAGAGTACCTCAGGAATCAGCGATGGGACCGATTCTGCTCAACATCTTTGTGAGCGATATTTTTATTTTATTTATATATTTAGCTCAGGCCTTTCCAGTAGTAGATCAAGATGAGTGACATTCAGGTACTGTATATATTTCCCTATCCCCAGAGGGCTTACAATCTAGGTTTCTACCTGAGGCAGCAGAGGGTTAAATGACTTACCCAAGGCCACAAGGAGTACCAGTGGGATTTGAATGTTGGTCATTGATTCCAGATTACTGCCCTAACCACTAGGCTACTCCTCCACTCCAGTACAATGGCAGAAAGGTTCCTTGAAATTCCAGGCTGATTATAGAGTCAAATGTTGCTCCTTTACCCAGTTTTGCTAAGAGCTGTTATGGGCTGGCATTAAAATGATGACCCTTGGGATAGGGGGCAGTCCTCTTCCAGGAAGAGCTATTGGGTCTTGCATTGTAGAGTGGTTAGGAGGAAGCGTTTTTCTTTTTGTGGATGGCACTGAGATCTGCTATTGAATGGACATGCCTGAGGGAGTGGATGGTATGGAAAATGAACTACGAAAATATGAGGAAGGATTATCCACTTGGCATCTGTGTTTCAATATGAAAAAATACAGTTACGCATCTGGGTTGTAAAGACATGAGAGAGTGTTACATAACGGGGAATGAGATACTTAAGGTCACAAAAGAGGAAATAGAACTTGGGAAGATGATTTCAATGTAGCACACAGCAGTCAGACACAGATGTATGCTAAGGTCGGCATGCTGAGACACGACTAACGGGGTTCGACGTCTGGCTTGGATGTGCAACCCCCGCTATTTGTTTGGACCCTATTCCAGCAACAGAGCTCCCTGCATGTACTAGGCCTTTGTGCGGGGAGCTCTGGATGGGGGCAGGAGGGGGTGGGCTGGAGGAGGAGCATGGGTAGGATGGAGGCAGGCCCATGACCCTGGATGTGCAGGGCCGATTCTGGTCATGGCCCTGTACGTCCAGGGGTGCAAGGATGGATGGGGAACTTATTGGAGGTGGAATAAGACTCTCCAGTGAAGGCGAATGGCACTGGCGAACCCCACAAAGCAGGTAAGTGGCAGCAGGGGATTCCCCACAGCCCAATCCCGGCCTCGGCAGATCTCTCCAGGGGTCAGGCAGTTGGGAAAAGCATGTCTGATATGCGGCAGGAATAGGCCGCCATGGCACCAAGGCTCCATAGAGGATCATTAGGAAGGTTAGACAGGGCTGTCACTGGATGTGCAGGGCGGCTGAATCGGGGCCCGTCTGACCCATCCAAACCCTTTGCTTCAATTTTTCTCCTGCAGAAACGTCTAGCTCCTGCGAATGCAGAATTGGGTACAAATCCGGCCCGTCCAGATTTTGGATGTACGGACGGGCCAGACGTGTATAAGTATAAGAAAGTATAAGTCATTGGTTAGATTTCATCTGGAGAATTATGCCTTGTTTGGGAAGCCATATACTCAGAATGATAGAAACAGGGTATAAGTGGTTCAAAGAAAGGATACTAAATATGTATACCAGAGGCAGGACCATACCAAGGGCCGTGCAAGAGGTGAGGCCACACAGGGTGCTAGTAAAGAAGGGGCGCTAATGTCATCACTGACCTTCTAGGAAACCTGACAAGTATGCTCTTGCACGCAGCTGGATGGATATGGAGACACAAGGATCACCATTCACACAGGACGTATTGCTAGCTTGATATAAGGTCCCGACTAGAGGAAACATGAACTGAGATATTCAAATATCTGCAATATATTAATAATGCAGAAGAATAAAGTCTTTCTGGGTGGAAAGGAAGGACTAGAATAAGGATTATGATATAAAGCTTCAAGGGGGTAGATTCAGGAGCAACCTAAGGGAAATGATGGTGAGTGCATGGAATCTATCTCATACTGTATGCATTCATTGTGCATATTCTAAATACCTTGTCTGACCAGTGGGTACTTGAGGATCAGGATACTAATAGTATAACTGTTTTCAGGAAGGCCTGAGATAAACCCAGAGGATCCTTAATAGCAAGCAGAAGTTTCAAGTGTCCTAATGGAATAATTCAATAATGAGTACTGCTGCTGCCAAACTAAACGGCAAAGAGGATAATATGATAAACTGAAAAGTCCTAGCAAGACATGCAGGTACTCACACAGCTAAATCTGTCTGGCAGCTTCACAGGGAACCAGTCATGCTATTGTGCTAGCTATCTAGAGCTAGATATTCAAAGGGTTTATAAGCTTAGCGGCAGTCACTTGGAAGATAATTTTGTAACCCTCTGCGTAGACGACGTGTGTCGCCACCCTATTTATAAAGTGAGGCATGCATGTGCCTCACTTTATAAAACATCTGCTTGCCAATGTGCCATGCTGTAGTCAGATCAATTATACTGACATAGAGCAGGTATAGTTGGCGGTGTCTAGATCGGTGCCAAGACACGCATACATCATAGTATTCTACTACATACATGCGTTCCTCAAGGCCCTGCCTTTGCTTCCCTCAAGCCACTCCACTATGCACCCCTGACCCAGGGCACTTCTGCGCATGCTTATAGAATTCCACCTGGCCAAAGCGTGCACAGAAGTGCCCATAAATGCACACAAGTCTGGGAAGATACAAACTTGCGTGTGTAGGAGCTGCAGCTCTCTCCTGGCTCCTTTAAAAATATAAACCCCTTGGCTATCAGTTTTCCATAGTACTATATAGACAGTGCCACTGAAAACGGTCAGTGACGACCCCAGCACTATCTGCATATTGCTGGAGAAATGTGAGGGCATTCTTCCCCCCATAGGGCTAGTGGTGATAGCAATGTAAGTTTGAACAGCAAAAAAGCAGTCCTTATTTAAACTGCTCAACTATACATAGAAACATGATGGCAGAAAAAGACCACATGGCCTATCTAGTCTGTCCTTCCATATCAACCACTACAACAGTCCCCTTTTTTCCTTTAGAGATCCTCTGTGTTTGTCCCATGCTTCTTTGAATTCAGATACTGTCCTCATCTCTACCACCTCCTTTGGGAGACTATTCCACAGATCCACCACTCTTTCTGTAAAGCGTAGTTACTCACATGTAACAGGTGATCTCCGGGAACAGCAGGAATTTAGTCTTCACATATGGGTATCGTCGGTACCGACGGAGCCTGTGCGGGAATGCTCCCCAGCGTCCAATAGGAAAGCTTTTGGGAGCATCCCACTGCGCCCGCATTGCTGCCTTCTCGCCTTTCCAACTCTCTCTCTTCAGTTGAGTTTATAGCTGAGACAAAGGAGAGAAGGATATATATATATAGCGAGAGAGAGAGAGAGAGAGAACTCCTAGGGGAGGTGGGTGGGTTGTGAAGACTAAATTCCTGCTGTTCCTGGAGATCACCTGTTACAGGTGAGTAACTATGCTATCTCCAGGAACAAGCAGGAATGTAGTCTTCACATATGGGGACTCCCCAGCTGAGAGATGCCAGAGAGATGACCCCAGAAAGCTGCGAAATCCAGGTTGAGATGGGTTATGCTTCCTTCCATGGATCTCTGGCATTGAAACCCGGGACGGCGGGTAGGAGTTGTTCTAAGTCTGAAAGAGATGCTGGAGAACAGCCTGGCCAAACAAGGCATCCCGACGGGAGTCCTTGTCTAAGCAGTAGTGAGCTGCAAAGGTGTGTACTGAAGCCCAAGTGGCTGCTCTGCAAATGTCGGCAATGGGCACAGAGCAAAGGTTAGCCATAGAGGCTGCTATTGCTCTCACATTATGAGCTGTGACATGACCTTTGAGAGAAAGTCCCTTACTCTCATATGCAAAGGATATGCAATTCACAATCCATTTAGACAAAGTTCGCTTGGAAACTGGCAGTCCAAGATGACTAGAATCAAAGGCAACAAAAAGCTGGGAAGACTATCTATGTTGCTTAGTTCTCTGAAGGTAAAAAGCCAAGGCTCTTTTACAATCTAGAGTATGTAGATTCCTTTCTGCATTGGAGGCATGAGGCCTAGGAAAGAATACAGGAAGGTAAACCGATTGGTTTAAATTAAAAGGCGAAACCACCTTTGGCATAAAGTGAGGGTGAGTCCTAAGGACTACTTTATCATGGTGGAACTTTGTATAAGGAGGATCAGCCACTAAAGCTTGGAGCTCACTGATGCATCTTGCAGAAGTGAGAGCAATCAGGAAGATCACTTTCCAAGAAAGAAACTTTAGAGATGTGGTGGCTAAGGGGTCGAAGGGTGGTTTCATGAGCTGCCCAAAGACAAGATTCAAATCCTATGCTACGGGTGGTGGCTTAATGGGAGGTTTTGTTAAGAGTAGACCTCTCATAAATCTTGCTACAAGTGGATGAGAGGAAATAGGTTGTCAATCCGAAGGCTTGTGGAAAGCTGCAATGACACTAAGATGGACTCTTACTGAATTGGTCTTAAGACCAGAAGATGACAAATGGAGGAGATACTCCAGTAATGCCTCCACTGGCACTGAAAGGAATTAAGTTCCTTTTTTGAATACCAAATAGAGAACCTTTTCTATTTAAAGGCATAGGCCCGCCTTGTGGAAGGTTTTCTTGAAGCCAAAAGGATATTTTTTACTTGTTGAGAAAGATTGATATCCTGGAATTCTAGGATCTCAGGAGCCATGCCCTGAGGTGTAGAGACTGAGGATTTGGGTGCAAGAGTGTCCTGTTCTCCTGGGAAAGAAGATCTGGAGCACATCCCAACTCCAGAGGTCTGGCTTGAGAAAGACGTAGGAGCAGAGGATACTGCGGTTGTTGTGGCCAGCGTGGGGCTATGAGGATCATATGGCCCCTGTTTCTCTGAAGCTTGAGCAGCATTTTGGGAATGAGGGTAATGGGTGGGAAGGCATAGAGGAAGTCCTGACCCCAGTGGAGGTGGAAGGCATCCCTCGCTTGACAGTTCTGAGCCGGAAATCTGGAACAGAACTGGGGAAGTTTGGCATTCTGAGGACTTGCAAATAGGTCTATATCTGGAGTTTCCCAGATCTGAAATATCCGAGCAATTTGCTCTGGATGAAGAGACCACTCATATGGCAACATTACTCTACTGAGTTTGTCTGCCAAGAGATTTTGCATGCCTGGAAGATACACCGCCAGTAGGTGGATTTGAAGATCTCTGGTGAAGGTCCAGAAGCGTAGAGCCTCATTGCACAAAGGTAGAGACCCCGTCCCACCCTATTTGTTCACATAGAACATGGCTACTTGATTGTCAGTCTGGACCAGAACTGAATTGTAGCTGAGGTGGGCCTGAAATACTTGAAGAGCATAAAAGATCGCTCTGAGTTCCAGGAGGTTTATGTGAAGACAAGCCTCTTGCTGGGTCCAGAGACCTTGAGTAGAGAGATTGTCCAAGTGAGCTCCCCAGCCTAACTTGGATGCATCTGTTGTCAAGGTGGCCTGGTGTAGTGGCTGCTGGAAGGGAGAGCCTACAAGAAAGTTTTCCAGCAATTGCCACCACTGTAGGGACGAAATGAGACGTGTTGAGCTTCTGATTTTGTCTGTTAAGCGATCCGAGGCCTGTGTCCACTGAGAGGTTAGGGTCCACTGTGCTGCTCATATGTGAAGGCGAGCATAGGGAACCACATGGATAGTGGATGCCATATGCTCCAGCAGCTGAAGCATTTCTCGAGTAGTTAGTAGAGTTTTCACAGCTGCTTGAGAGGCCAGCTGGAGTTTTTGAAGACAACGTGGTTGTGGCAGAAAAGCCTTGACTGCCTTGTGTCTAGACGAGCCCCTATGAACTCTAGAGATTGAGAAGGGGTGAGATGAGATTTTGGGAGGTTTATGACCAGTCCCAGGTACTGCAGGATTTGCATTGTGCAAGAGAGGGCAAAGCTGACTTCTGGAGCTGTTGATGCTCGGATGAGCCAGTCGTCTAAGTAGGGGAAGACAAATATTCTCAGAGTTCTCAGGAATGCTGCTACTACTGCCATGCATTTCATGAAGACCCCTTGAGGCAGAAGCCAGTCTGAAGGATAGAACACTGTACTGGTAATGTCTTCCTTGAAAAAAGGAATCGAAGAAACCTCCTGTGATCTGGAGGTTGGAGTGGAGGAGTGGCCTAGTGGTTGGGGCAAGGTACTTCAGACCGGAAGGTCGGAGGTTCAAATCCCACTAGAGGACAGCAACCTTGGGCCGGAAGGACTGGGGTTTCTAGTCCCACAGGTGCTCCTTGTGGTCTTGGGCAAGCCACTTAACCCTCCATAGCCCATGTTCCCTGTAAAATAGTTATCTCCAAGTTATAATGCCCTGTTCAATGTAATTTCAGTTTGTTCAATGTAAACCGCGCTGATGCAGAATAGCGCGGTATATAAGAGAATGTAAATAAATAAATAAATCTGTATGGATGAGAATATGCGTGTATGCATCCTTTAGATCTAGAGAACATAGCCAATCCTGACTCTGAATGTAAGGGAGAAGTGTTCTGAGGGATATCATCTTGAATTTTTCTTGGAACAGATACTTGTTCAACTCTCTGAGGTCTAGTATGGGTCTGAATCCCCCTGTTTTCTTTGGGATGAGGAAGTAGGGGGAGTAGAAACCCATGCCCTGTTGGGGTACCTCTTTTATTGCCCCTTGAGCAAGTAGAGAGGTGGCCTCCTGACACAAGAGAGCAGTGGAAATGCCATGAGAATTGAACTGTCTTGTGATGGTAGGAGGGGGCATACTGTGAAAATGGAGTTTGTACCCTTGTTGTACAATGGAAAGAGTCCAGTTTTCTGATGTTATTTGATGCCATCTTCTGGAAAAATGACAAAGCCTGCCAGGGATGGTTTGAGGTTCTGGATCTTTCAGGGGCAGGATGACTAAGGGGTATGTTTACTAAACCGTCCTAATATTACTGGCGCTAGTTGCAGCGTTAATGTGAGGAATGCCATATAAGGTAGTGGGCATTCTGGCAGCAAGGTAGCAATGAATCTGTATCGCGCGATAGAGGATGCCTTGGCTCGATAACGTGCGTTAACCTTAAGTTCATCCCAGCAGTGTGTTGGAAGCTATAGAGATGTAGCCCACTGGTTATTACAATAACTGTGGATGCAGAGATCATAAATTTGATCCCGCAGCGGTGTTCCTTAATAAGGCTGTCTGAGGGATTTCCTTTCAATAAAAATCAGGGCTGCCAGCAAACCCTCACAGTGACCTAACCTAGGGTGCCCTATAAGGCACCTCATAGGGCACATTATAAAGTGCCCTGTCTGCCAAAGCACCTTATAATGTGCCCTATAGGGTGCCTTATGAGGCACCTTAGGTTAGGGCACTGTGAGGGTGTTTTTGCTGGCAGCACTGATTTTTATTGAAAGGAAATCCCTCAGACAGCCTTATTAAGGAACACCACTGCAGGATTGAACTTATGACCTCTGCCTCCACAGTCATTGTAGAAACCAGTGGGCTACATCTCTATAGCTTCTAACACAGTGCTGGCTGGCTACAGAAAGACTACAGGTCACCACACAACCTGTCTGCTGTGGTTACCAGGATAGGGTAAACCCACCTGCACCCATGATGCACTGCAGATGCAGATCAGCAGTCCACATCTGATCACAAGATGGGGTATGCGCCTCCACAGCACCTCAGCCTGGTAGGGGGAACTGACCGTGTGTGTTACTCATAGAGTAGCTACAGACCGTGGCATTGTGCAGTTCCTGTGCTCACCCTGAGGGTGAGGTGGGGCACCCAGCACCAGGTCCGCAGCACCTGGCTTGGCTGAGATAGGCTGTGCTGCAAGTTCTCATCAGTGCCAGTGTGTGACAGGTAGTCCATGCAGACACAACTAGGATATACCTGTGTCCATCTGTATTTCCTAGTCATGTCTAGCTCTTATGGGCTATGATGCACCCAGAATAGTGCATATTCTATGTGGTTGTCATGGTCACTTGTTATAGGAGAAGGGTGGTGTTTGGACGCAAAAGCAGATTATGTAGCACAGGGGTGTCCAACCCTGTCCTGGAGGGCCACAATCCTGGCAGGTATTTGGGATAGCCCTAATGAATATGCATGAGATATATATGCATTAGAGATATCCTGCCAATCTGACTGGTTTGTGGCCCTCCAGGACTGGATTTGGAGACCCCTGCCTTACACCTCTGTCATTTAAGATTGTGAGTGGGCAAGGTACAGATGTCCTAGACATCAAAAGGGCCTCCTCGATTTTCACCACCACCAAAAAGTTGTCTAATAGGCCTCCTCGAGTCTCACCACCACCAAAAAGTTGTCTAATACACAACATTTTGGTGGTGGTGAGAAGCGAGGAGGAATGTGACAAATTCTATCTACTCTTTTTGATGTCTAGGACATCTGTACCTTGTCCACTCAGAATATCTCATGCATATTCATTAAGGCTATCCCAAAACCTGCCAGGATTGCGGCCCTCCAGGACAGGGTTGGACACCCCTGATGTAGCACCACCCAACCCGCCCTCACTGGGTCAGGGTGGGGGACAGGATCTCCCACCAACAAGCTCCACACTCTTCATCAGAGGCAGTAGAGGGGACCACCACCCCAGTCCTACTGGGGAATAGGCACCCTCCAGGGCAGCCAATGCAGATCTGTACTTATCACATCCAGCACTGGCAGTAGGCCTGGAAATGCTCAGCTGCCCCCCCCCCCCCTTAACACTCACCAGCAGAGGGCACATTCAGTCTTCACCCACTGCACCCTGCAAAGCGTTCCAGCCATACACATGCTAACTGCAGACAGTCTGCTAGCTAGTACATAGTGCATGTTCCTGGAGCAACTGTGTGCACCCAAAAGTGGGATGTAAGCACATACACCAAGCAAGTATATCAGTGATTGAGCCCCAGAAAAAGAAACCCATAGATATCACTTGAGAGAAACACTGCATAGCACTATGTGGGAACCTAGACATGCCATGGTCACTGCTCAGTCAGGGTGAGACTGACCTCCCAGCTTGACATGCTGTGGCCACTCTGTCCATGCAGGTGGTGGTCGGGCACTACAATATCCCAGTCATTGCCCTATGTCCTGTGCAGATGCTTCCTGCCCAAACCACCCTGTCTGGGCCATACTCACAATGCCTTATTTATTTATTTTATTTATTTACATTCTCTTATATACCATGCTATTCTGCATCAGTGTGGTTTGCATTGAACAAACTGAAATTACATTGAACAGGGCATTATAACTTGGAGATAACTATTTTTACAGGGAACATGGGCTATGGAGGGTTAAGTGGCTTGCCCAAGACCACAAGGAGCACCTGTGGGACTAGAAACCCCAGTCCTTCCGGCCCAAGGTTGCTGTCCTCTAGTGGGATTTGAACTCCCAACCTTCTGGCCTGAAGTACCTTGTCCCAACCACTAGGCCACTCCTCCACTCCCATTATGTACATTGGCAGGCTAACGCTGGAAACAGTGTAAGCATTGTGGGCTCAGTAAGGTGTAGGCAGCCACAAAACACTGGATAGACATACACACACTTCCTCACCTATTTCAGCACTGAGCGAAGATAGAGGTGGTTGGCAGCCCTGGCACCAGTCCATGGCACAGTGCAGGCATTGCTAAGGTACTCAATACTGTTATGGTCACTCTCCGGGGTGGTAAACACTGTCAGAAAACAAACAAAGGAAACACACTCCACATATATCAGAAAGGTTGCTATGATGAATCTCTGTTAACAATTTGTGTTTAATATAGGATTTGTAATCTGACATTCAACATAGCAACCTTTTTATATATATGGAGCGTGTTTCCATGTTTATGACGGCATTGCTAAGGTATGCAGGTGATAGTAGTGGTGGCTACTGCTCCAAACAGGGCCCAAAGGCCTGGCTCTCCATGAGGATATGGATAGTGGGGCCTGTGGGTGTGGGTGTTTGGCCGCTGCTCTAGGGTGTGCACATGTTTATGGTGTATGTCTTCTGTAGGGTAAAATATAAGGACAAGGTCTGCTGAGGCCACAGCTGGGGCTTGAACCTGTGACCTTCTGCCCCCAAACACACTGGCTGTGTGTATTGCACCAAACTGTTGTCACAGAGGTGGCTCATTTCCTGGGGATACCATGATTATTCCTCAGACAGACCTTGTCTGTTACACTGCACGCCACCCACCCAAACAGGGCTTGGCCTTGGTCTACTGTGGGCAGCTACCACTGCCCCCCCCCCACCACCACCAGCACCCCTCCCCCACCATGTTGACATGCACTTATGCTGGTGGTGCTGGATGTACACAGTCCCAGGTCATCCAGTGTGCCTGTAGGCGGCTGCTTATGGTGTGGGATCTAGGGTAGGGGTGCCTACATAGACATGAGCGCTTCCCCCCGGCACTGCCTGCCAATGTTATGTGCCCTTTGGGGTACCTGCTTGGCACTGTCCCTTGGGACACTGTGGGACACACACTCATTTGCATGTTTGACCTTGGTCAGTTGCTGGCTTGCTGATTTGCAGTTTCTGCATTCCTATGTGTCAGCTAGGCATCTGCCTAGTCCACCCTGTGCCCCAGCTGTCCCACTGCATGTCCCGCCTGCAGCCCCCTGTACCCCATTTGCAGCCTCACCGTAGTGCCCTTTCGTACTTGGGCACTATGCTGTTGCTGCAAATGTAGCACTACTTTCACTTTTCTTGGTCTCCCTGCCTTTACTGTACATTGCTGACTGAAATGGTTTCTCTTTCCTGCATTTGTGACTCTAACGCCAGGTTTTCAAGCACGGTAATGTTCTGGTCTTAAAATCCCGGTGTTAGTGTACCTGGAGCCTATCCCCGCCCCCTCCCGCCCATTGACCCCTTCTCTCCACCCTCTGGAGACACTTATTGCACCCTCTGTGTGCCTTAACGCCGCCAGAGATGTTATCACGCAAAACCTAACGTTATGGCGCGCTAATGTTACTTTATCGCGCGATAACGTTACGTGTCACGTGATAACATTACGTATCGCACGCTAACTGCGCCGCTGTGACATTATCACTGTTTAGTATACATACCCCTAAGTTCTCTAGGAAGGAGTCAAAGCCCCTGAGGAGGCTGAGTCTGCTGAGCTGATTGAGCTCTGGGGACTTGTGCCTTCCTTTGCTGTCTGGGCTGTTGTTGCCCCTTCTGGGGGGAGCATGAACTGGACAGTAGACAGCCTGGGTGTAAGATGGGTAGAATTTATTTTTCTTGTTAAAAAAGGGTTTCTTAGTTGTCTTCTTCTTTGCTGGGTTTGCTGTAACCCTTGATAATCTGTTCAAGGTTGTATTTTCAGATTCAAGGTGATTAGCTTTGTCTTGCCAATCCTTGCCAAAGAGATTTTCCTCTGTGCAAGGAATGTTACCCAGCTTATCTTGCACCCACTGTTCTAAATCTGATGCCTGAAGCCAGGCAATGCGACGTGCACCGATGGAAATAGCAGAGGTCCTGCTGATGCACTCAAAGCAATCAAAGGTTGCATGGTTCATGAACTTAGACACATTCTGGGCATGTTTGACCAGAGTGAGAAAATCTGTTATTTTGTCATCTGGGAGCAGTGGAGCCATGAGCTCTAAATCCCTTGTAACCTCCTTAAGGAACATTTCCATATAAAGAATGTAAGAACTGATCCTGGCTGATAACATCGAGGACTGGAAACATCAACGCTCAAAGGCATTGAGTGTCCTCGCTTCACAGCCTGGAGGATTGGAAGAATGCATCTTAGCACTCTTGATCCTACGCATCGCCGATTCCACTACCATTGAATGGTGTGTAATTGAGTTTTCTGAAACCCAGGACATTGTGGAACTCGGTACATAATATTGAGTCTTCGAGAGTGTGGAGACACTGTTAAAGGAGCTTCCCAGATCCTTAGCATGAGGTCATGCAGGATTCTATGAATGGGAAGGGTAGCTGCTTCTTTAGGAGCTGCCGGGTACTGAAGAATTTCTAATTCTTCTGCTCTCGGTTCCTTCTCAGGGGTTACTGTGATTGAAAGTCCTCAGGCTACATTCCTGCGCTGAGGAGAAGGAGAGGGATCCTCTGGTAGAATCACCCTGGTACCGGTGGAATCGTCAGAGTCATTGGAATCGGAGGACTCGAAGTACCTCTGCGCCGGGTGCTCTTTCATTGCTTGATGCCGGTATCAATCAAAGTCGGCATCAGACTGTCTCGATACCGGGCCCTCGATACCGGATATTGATTTGAGAGCCAGCATGGGGGAAGCAAATCGGTTAAAGCAGGTGCAGTCGGTACCGGTACCGATGACTGCAGAACCGTCTGAAGCGGTCTTAGCAGTACTGAAGCTGCTAGACTGCATTTGATGGCTAGGATTCTTTGATCCTTCGCCCCTGCAGATGCCTGGAAGTCAGTACCGGAGGAAGCGGCTGCGACCACCAGAACATGGCACTAGGAGTTCTACCGAGGTGGAGGCCTATGGAACATCCTGGAACCCCGTTAGTGCTTTGGAGGCCAGGGCCTCCCGCCGGGGCTGTTTTGCCGGTATGTTTTCCTCAAGGGCAACCCTAGTAGCATCTCGATGCTTCGAAGGAGATCTACCCTTTGAGGACCGTCCGGTCTTGGAAGACCTGGGTTTAGTTACCTGAGATCCATGGGAGGAAGATGAAGCCCTGGAAGACGTTGATGCAACAGACATCGCATCTGCAGCAAAGAGGGTGCTGAGTTTTGCAGCTCTGTTCTGCAGGCCTCTCTCGGTCATCTTTCTACAGAGGAGACACTCCGATGGTAAATGGTCAGGACCTAAAACGTTTAAGATACCAGTCTTGGGTATTGGTAGCAGAGATGGTACCGCTACACTTTGAACATTTTTTGAAACTACTAGTTGTTTTTTTTATTTTAAAAGAAAGAGAGTCTAGTGCCCAAAATGGCACCTGGCACCTAGAGGGGACAGACCCTCCAAAAAGAGGAATTCTTTTTTCTTTTTTTTTTTAAGAAAAGAAGGAAGAAAATGAAGAAAAGACCGGTGGTTCCGGTATAGGCGTCGACTGTGAAGGCAGACACGACCACAAAAAGAAAATTTCCTGCGGTGACAGGGTTTGCTGCCTGTTGGCTCCACGGAAAACGAAAAACTGAAGAGGGAGAGTTGGAAAGGCAGAGACGCAGGTGCAGTGGGATGCTCCCAAAAGCTTTCCTATTGGAAACTGGGGAGCGTTCCTGCGCAGGCTCCGTCGGTACCGACGATACTCATATGTGAAGACTACATTTTTGCTTATTCCTGGAGATAGAAATATTTCCGCATATCACTCCTGAATCTATCCCCTTTCACCCTCATCCTTTGTCCCCTCATAGCACAGTTTGCTCTCAATCGAAAGATGCTCTCCTCCTGAGCATTTATGCCACGGAGGTATTTAAACATCTCAATCATATCACCCCTATCCCGCCTTTCCTGTAAGGGGTACATATTAAGATCCTTAAGTCTGTCCTCATATGCTTTATAATGAAGACCACTAACCATTTTAGTAGCCACCCTCTGTACGGACTCCAGCCTCTTTATATACTTTTGAAGGTGCTGTCTCCAGAATTGAACACAATACTCCAAATGAGGTCACACTAAAGACTTATAAAGAGGCACTATCACCTCCTTTCTTCTACTGGCCATTCTTCTCCCTATGCACCCAAGCATCCTTCTAGCTTTTGCCATCACTTGTTCTACCTGTTTTGCTACTTTACGATCAATAGACACAATCACAGCTAGGTCCTGCTCTTCTTTAGTGGACAAAAGTACTTCACCCCCTATACTATACTGCTCCCTTGGATTGCTGCAGCCCAAATGCATGACCTTGCATTTTTTAACATTAAATCTCAGCTGCCATATTCTAGACCATTCTTCAAGCTTAGCTAGATCCCTCCTCATGTTATCTATACCTTCCTGGGTGTCTACTCTATTGCAGATTTTGGTATCATCCGCAAAGAGGCAAACCTTATCCGACAGCCCTTCCGCTATATCACTAACAAAGATGTTGAAAAGAATCGGACCAAGAACAGATCCCTGGGACACACCACTGGTAATGCACAAGCACCATAAGTTGCTATATTTATATCATCCACTTGGCCCAACACCTCCCTACCCCTTCCATCCTCTACACCTAGACATAATTACTCTGTATTTACATTTGTGAGCACTACCCTATTTTTTGAATGTGAACCCACGTGTGTTGTAACCACTTTGATTGAAGGATAAGGTGGTATATAAAACTGTCTAAATAAATAAATAACCCCCTTCTCCTCAGAGTGAGCTCCATTTATCTGTACCCTTTGTTGCCTCCCATACAACCAATTTCTAACTCAAGCAGTAACTTTAGGGTCCATCCCTAGGATGCTCTATTTGTTTATTAATCGCCTGTGAGGAACGATGTCAAAGGCTTAACTGAAATCTATGTACACCACATCTAGGGCTCTCCCTCGGTCCAATTCCCTGGTCACCCAGTCAAAGAAATCAGATTTATCTGATGACCTGCCTCTGGTGAATCCATGCTGCCTCGGAGCCTGTAATCCGCTGGATTCCAGAAACCTCACTATTTTCTCTTTCAGCAGTGCTTCCACTAATTTACTGTACTCACAACTGAAGTTAAACTAACCAGCCTGTAGTTTTCAACCACATCCTTACGTTCACTTTTGTGTAAAGGGACCATATGAGCCTCTCTCCAGTCCTTTGGAACCTCTCCTGACTCCAACGAGGCATTGAAAAGGTCAGTCAGTGGAGCTGCTAGAACGTCCCCAAGTTCCCTCAGTATTATAGGGTGTATCCCATCTGGTACCATTGCTTTGTTTACTTTAAGTTTAGCTAGTTTCTCACGAACACTGTCTTCTGAAAATTGTTCAAGGTCTAGGCTTCGAGAGAGCTGAGTGTACTAAAATATCTCTCAAATTACGGTTCCTCTTATGTGCAATAATAAGGGATTTTTGTGCCATGGCAGGTAAAGATGTAAACAAATGACATTTTTTTATCAACGTTAAGAAATTTGAACGTAGGTTATAATCTTTTTTGGCATTTATTTTTTAGCCATATGATTATTGAACATATATTTCTATAATGTATTACTTAGTATCATTTGACCAGTATTAGTAAGTTCTCTTATATATTTTTTAGTTATGTTTTCATGTGTTCAAATGCATTTTTCATGTTTAAACGCATTTAGGGGTATGTTTACTAAACCGTCTTAATGTTCCAGGCGCTAGTTGCAGCGATAATGTGAAGGATGCCATATAAGGACTGGGTGTTCCGGTCTTAAGGTAGCAATCGCGGATTATCGCGCGATAAAGTGCGCCATGTCCATTATCACGCGATAGAGGGAGCCGCCCACGTTACCGCACGTTAACCTTAACTTCGCGTGCTGACCTAAAATCACAACAATAGAGGTGTAGCACACAGGTTAATACAATGATTGATGAAACTGGGGTCATGCTTTCAATCCCCCAGTGGGCTTAATGAGTAAGGCTAACTGAGGCATTACCCTTTACTTTAAATCAGTGCTGTCTGAGGCATTTTCTTTTTTAATTTAAATTAGTTCTGCCAGCAAACACACCCTCACAGTGCCGTAACCTAAGGTGCTGCAAAAGGCACCCTATAAGGCACTCCAGAGGGCACATTATAAAGTGCACTGTCCGCCAAGGCACCTTATAATGTTCCCTATAGGGCGCCTGTGATAAGGAAGCTTATCATAGCTCAGGAAGGAGCTATAGAAAAGGGGAAGTGACTCAGAACAAGCAACCTGTCAGTTCTGGTAGAAATAAGAAAACAGAATTTTCCCATAAAAGACTACCAGTCCCAGAATGCACCAGGTTTCCAGCAGCCATTAGAGGAGCTGAAGGGGGGAAACGTGTATTCAATCAGGAGGGCTATGAGGTAATCCCCAAGCACTCATCTCAAAGGGCAGGGCCTGATTCAGCACAGCTGCGCTGTGATAAGGTGGAGCACTCATCAAGGCAGAATAAAGGTAGAGTTTATTCTACAGAGAATTATCCTCATCCTCATCCTCATCATCATCTTCATGATCAACTTGGATATCCTCAGTTTCATCTGAAGGATCATCAGAAGCAGAAGCCAAACTGGACGGACAGAGAGGGCAAGAAACCCTTTGGAAGAAAGAAGAGAAAAGCCTTTGAGAGGTCTAGAAGAGTCCAGAGCAGTACGTATACTGGGAGGCATTCCAAGGGCCAGCATACACCATTGGACTGGGGAAAGCCAGAGGAATGGTGCTGCAGAGCTAGGAATCTCCAGACGGTACCTGTGAGGGAGACGGCTGCACGTGGAAGGGACCCTAAGACCCGTGCCAGAAGGTATGTGAAGAGAGATCCAGTGTCCAGGGATCTGGATTGGAAGGCTGGACATAAGAACTGGACTACATACTGGCCAGGCTATATAGAGAGGAACTCTAACAGCAATGGAAGCTCAGGTATGAACACTGATCTATGCCCTAGCTATAACCTTGAAAGACAGCAGGGAAACAAGTATTCTCCTGAAAGTGCTCCATTGAGAAATTCATCTGTGCCAATCCAGGATATTGAACCCATGATTGTTGAAGAAGGGGGAATGACTGCAGATGAAGGATGTGTTTACATGGATTGCTCTCTGTCTAAACTCCTTTGGTGATTTTCTGTTACAAAGTACAGCAACCATCACAAAGAAATACAAACTTGTTCTTTAATCTACTCAGAAAAGCTCTTGAATAGGATTTTTAGCCATGCAGTAGAAAGCAAGCCAGCTAAGGGGTTTCAGCTGGGTAACTGCTAGCAATTGAGCCTTACCTAATTGCTTGTGAGCTCTGAGGGAATCACTTCTGAATCTATGTGGGAAGATATAAGAAGTTAACCTGAAAATAACAGTTTTTCTCTTCTTTGTGGCTTTTGTTTGTTGTTTGATACATGCTAAGAAAATATTAGCTAAAGCCTACAGAAAAGACCAGTTTGTTACCAACCAGGTCTTATTTCTTTTGCTTTGATTGCCTGACAAGTTCAAATGTTGTTTTCCTGATTTTGTTTTTCCAAGTTTAACACTGAAAGCAAGTAACCTGATTTATGTGCTACCAAGCATATCTGTGTTGGGAGAAATAACCCCATAAATAAATATCTTATTGGTTTTACCCTTAAGCACAACTAATTATTGTGAGCAGCTGTGTCTGGTGTGAATGAACTGCATTGTCCACAATCCCTTGCAAATCATATTGATATATGCACTTGCCAAGACTATGAACATTCTCACCCAGGCAGCCGTCTGACAAATGGCGTAGTTTTTCGGATTGCTTTTGCATGAAGGGATTTACTTGCTAAGAATTACAACTAAAGTTCAAGTTTAAAGCTGGAAAAAAAGATTTTCCCTCAACTGCACTTTGGAGGAGAAGTGGATGTTCCAGGTAGCTGTCCCAGGAGGAAAAGACCCTGTGCAGAGCTGGATTCATCACTGGCATAAGGTAACAAGTACCTGGGCATGTCTAGTGGTGGATGGGAGTAAGGCACAGGGGTAATTGAAAAAAAAAAAAAGTAGAACCCCCCCCCCCCCACCTGTTTGGAAGGTGGTGCACTTTGTTTTTTTTCTTTGTTTCTTGCAGGGATCAAGATGGATCCAAAGGAACTACCTCAGTGGATGGCAGCCCAGTTTAGCAGGCAACAGGAGCTAGCACAGCAGGCTCAGGATGCTGCTATGAAAGCCTTAATGGACCAGCAGAAGCCAGTGCTTGATCTGGTGCAAGCCCTAGTTAAACTGCAGAACCAAAGTGGACCAGATGCAAGACCAGCAGTAAATACTGGTACACCACATGTGGACAGTGTGGGACTCAATCCAGGGATTGGGGCATTTAGTTTTGGGAAGCTAACTCCAGATGATAATGTTGATGATTTTCTAGAGTCTTTTGAAAGAGTGGCACAAGCATTAGCATGGCCAGAGACCCAGTGGGCAGTAAGGCTGGCAGCCTCATTAACTGGAGAGGCGCTTGCAGCTTATAGAGCAATGCCAGCAGCCCAGGCTTTGAATTATAAGGATGTAAAGGCTGCTATTAGAGATCGCCTAGGGTTGTCTATTTCAGAGTATAGGCGAATGTTTAGAGCTACTACATTGAGAGTGGGTGAAACACCCAGGGCTCTGAGTCAGAGAATCAGAGGTTTAGCTGTAAAATGGTTGGAGCCTGAGCAAAAGATGGTAGAAATGTTATTAGACATTATTATGCTTGAACAATTTATGTCTGCGGTGCCTAAAGATTTGCACACTTTCCTTATACAGCAAAATTGCCAAAATCTTGGAGAGGCAACCATGCTAGCAGAGAGATTCTTGGAAGCCACGCAGGCTTGCCATAGAATGGGTGGCCCTCTGAAGATGGGTACTGAGGCAAGCTGTGCTGTATCAGAAAAGAAAATAATTAAAAATGTTTCTGAAAATGAATGTACTGTATCAAACCAGATGACACAGTGGAGTAGAAAAAAATGTTTCAAGTGTGGAAAATGGAGACATTTAGAAAAGGGATGCCAGACACACACTAGCTTAATGGGTGTGGATTTAAAACAGCCCAAAGAAGGATTTCTTTTGATGGTTGATGTGCAAGGAATTACCACAAATGCTTTGTTAGACTCTGGGGCAGACCAGAGTATGATGTCAAAAAGGCTTTGGAAGAGGATAGAGGCCCAAGAAGGATTTGTGCCCAGAACCCCTGAAAGCCAAGTTCACATCAGATGCATTCATGGTGCTGCAACATCATATCCTACCTATAGGCTAAAGGTTAAGTGCCTGGGGGAACAAGAGGAAGTCCTGTTAGCAGTGGTGCCTAGGCTACCCTTTGATTTGGTTCTAGGAAAGGACTGGCCAAGATTTAAGCAGGGACTAGTGAAAGGGCTAGGAAAGAAGAAGGGAGAAAGAATAATGGAAATAGCTCCCGGGCCTTTCTTTGGAAGTCCTCAGTCCCTAGCTAAAAAGATGGTTAAGCTTCCAGAAGGCCAAACTATAGGTAATAAGAGGGGCCTTGTATCCACCCGCTCGCAGGCTAAGGTAGAGAGCCAGCAAAAGGAGGAGGGGAGCAGGCAGAGTTATTAGGAGACTTACCCTCTCATGATGATTTAATAACTCCATCATCTGGTAAAGTAAGAAAGTTGAAAGCACAAAAGCGGCGTGAGAGACTTTGCAGAGCACAGGGTAGGGCTGAGATGTTAGCTGGTCAAAGTTTACCCTGGGTGCCAGCTGAGTTAGTGGCAAAGTTTCCTAACTTTCCACAAGAGCAGCGAGCTGATCAAGCTCTCACCCGAGCTTTTAAGTATGCTCAGGAGGTCAGGGAGGAGTTGCCCAGATTCAGACTAGATAATGAAATATTATATAGAGAGAGTCAGGACCCCAGAAATGGGACCATACGTAAGCAATTTGTGGTACCCACAACTTTCAAAGGGCTAGTACTTAGATTAGAACATGATCATCCAGTTGGTGGTCATAAAGGGATGCAAGGAACGCTGGATCAAATACTTAAGCGTTTTTACTGGCCAGGTATTTTCAAAGAAACTGCCCAGTTTTGTGCTGCATGTCCAGCGTATCAGCGAGTTACAGCGGCTCACCCACCGGTGGTGCCATTGATTCCCATGCCAATTATTACAGACCCAATTGGTCGCATTGCCATGGATATTCTAGGCCCATTAGTCAAAACGCCCCGAGGTTTCCAATACATCCTAGTTATGGTAGATCAGGCAACAAGGTTTCCCTGGGCCATGCCATTGAGGAATGTTTCTGCAAAAACAATAGCTTTAGAGCTAGTAAAATTGTTTTGTGAAGTGGGATTCCCAAGAGAGGTGTTGACTGACCGCGGGTCCAATTTTGTATCCAAATATTTGGCCCAGGTCTGGGATGCCTTTGGCATTCATCACGTAAAAACCTCAGCCTACCATCCACAATCAAACGGTTTGGTGGAGAGATTCAACCAAACTCTCAAACAAATGTTGAGAAGGGGGTTAGCAGGAGAGGTAAAAGAATGGGATATGTTATTGCCCTTTGCCTTATATGCCTGCAGGGAAAGAATTCAGGTGTCCCTAGGTGTAACTCCATATGAATTGATGTATGGTAGGGCTCCACGTGGTTTGTTAGATATTTTGAGGGAACAGTGGATTGATCCTGAACCAGGAAGTCAGGAAGTGCCACAGTTTCTACGTGACTTGAGAGCACGTTTGAGAAGGACCTCGCAGGTTGCTGAGAGGAACCTGCAGGACAGTCAAGTGCGCCAGAAAGGGTGGTATGATAGGAAGGCCAAAAGCCGCCAATTAAGCATTGGTGAAAAGGTTTTGGTTCAAGTAGCAGGAACTGCCCCAAAATTTGAAGTACAGTGGAAAGGGCCAAGGAAGGTTGTTAAACAAGTGAGCCCAGTGTCTTATATGGTAGAAAATGCAAGAGGGCGTAGGCAGACCTACCATATTAATGTACTTAAGTCTTGGAAGGAGAGGCCTGTAAATAATAATGACCCTGAAGCCAGTCAGGAAGTAAGTGAGCTTCAGAAAGATAACACTCTCGTAGGTATTACGGACTGTAGGAAAGAAGTTTCACCAGTTAAACCAGTCCGTAATAACTTAAGCAGTGGGGTATGTGATAAGGAAGCTTATCATAGCTCAGGAAGGAGCTATAGAAAAGGTGAAGTGACTCTGAACAAGCAACCTGTCAGTTCTGGTAGAAATAAGAAAACAGAATTTTCCCATAAAAGACTACCAGTCCCAGAATGCACCAGGTTTCCAGCAGCCATTAGAGGAGCTGAAGGGGGGAAACGTGTATTCAATCAGGAGGGCTATGAGGTAATCCCCAAGCACTCATCTCAAAGGGCAGGGCCTGATTCAGCACAGCTACGCTGTGATAAGGTGGAACACTCATCAAGGCAGAATAAAGGTAGAGTTTATTCTACACGCCTTATAAGGTGCCTTATAGGGCGCTTTATAGGGTGCCTTATGAGGCACCTTAAGGTTACAGCACTGTGAGGGTCTTTTGACTGGCAGCACTAATTTAAATTAAAAAAGGAAATGCCTCAGACAGCCCTATCAAATAACACCACTGTGGGATCAAAACCATGACCTCTATCTCCACAGTCAGTGAAGGAACCAGTGGGTTACATCTATATAGCTACTAACAAACCCCTGGCTGGCTACAGAAGTACTGCAGGTCACCACACATACTGCCTGCTATGGTTACCAGGATAGGGTAAACCCACCCATACCCATGATGCACTGCACATGCAGATCAGCAGTGTACAGATGATCACAAGATAGGGTATGCACCCCCACAGCACCTCGGCCTGGTAGGGGGAACTGAACGTGTGTGTTACTGGCACAGAGTAGCTACAGACTGTCCCATTGTTGGGGTACTGTGCTCACCCTGAGGGTGAGATGGGGCACCCAGCACCATGTCCGCAGCACCTGGGTTAGCTGAGATAGACTATGCTGTAGGTCACTATCAGTACTAGTGTGTGATAGGTAGCCCTTGCAGACACATTTAGGATTCACATGTGTCCATCTGTATTTCACAGTCATGTCTAGCCCTTCTGGACTATGATGCACCCAGAATAGTGCATATCCTTTGTGGGTGCCATGGTCGCATGATTTAAGTGAAGGGGGTGTTTGGACCCATAGGCAGATTATGTAGCACCACCCAACCTGCCCTCTGGGGCTCAGGGTGGTGGACAGGATCTCCCACCAACAGATCCACATTCTACATCCCTGCAATGGTGGCAGTAGAGGGGACCATAAACCCCAGTCCTGCTGGGGAACAGGCACCCTTACAGGGCAGTCAATGCAGATCTGTATGCATCTATAAGGCAATGGCAGACAGACAGGAGGCCTGGAAATGCTCAGTTGCCCCCCACCAGTATCTGACATTCTCCAGCAGCAAGCACAGTGAGTCTCCAGCCATACACATACTAACTGCAGACAGTCTGCTAGCTAGTCCATAGTGCATGATCATGGAAGAAATGTGTGTCCCCAAAACTGGGATTTGAGCGCACACACACCAAGCAAATAAGTCAGTGATTGGGCCTCCCCAAAAAAAGAACCCATAAATATCACTTAAGAGAAATGCTGTATAGCACTATGGGGGAACCTAGCCATGCCATGGTCACTGCTCAGTCAGGGTGAGAGTGACCGCCCAGCAGGACATGGTGTGGCCACCCTGTCTGTGCAGGTGGTGGCCAGGCACTACAATGTCCCAGCCATTGCTCTATGCCCTCTGCAGATGCATCCTTCCCAGGCCACCCTGTCCGGGCCATACCCACATTACCTTGCTCCTCATTATGCACATTGGCAGGCTAACACTGGAAACAGTGCAAGCAGTGTGGGCTGAGTAAGGTGTATGCAGCCACAACACACTGGATAGACAGACATACACTCCCACACCTATTTATTTATTTATTTATTTATTTATTTAACAGTTATTTATATACCGCTCTTTCCCTAGTATCAAGTGCGGTTTACATGGAACAGTAGGTTAATTGGTATGTAATACCAAGTCAGTTTACATAGAACAGATAATTATAATTTACAAGGAATGTAAATTATATGTAAATTATATGTAAATTATATGTAAATTATATAAATGCCAGCATTATGCAAATATAAAGGCTTTTGGCAGCCCTGGCCACCACACCAGTCCTGGGCACAGTGCAGGCATGGCTATGGTACGCAATACTGTTGGGGGTCACTCCCTGGCGTGGTAAACACTGTCAGAAACCAAAACTGAAACACACTCCATAGATATCAGAAAGGTTACTATGATGCAGCTCTATCAGCAAATTGTGCTTAACTTAGGAATTGTTATCTGCCATTAATCATAGCAACCTTTTGATATATGTGTAACATATTCCCAAGTTTAGGGCGGCATTGCTAAGGTACGCAAGTGCTAGTATTGGGAAATGCTGCTGCGCGCAGGGCCCAACAGCCTGACTCTCCATGAGGCTTTGGATAGTGGAGCCTGTGGGTGTGGGTGTTTATGCCCCTGTTGGCTGCTGCTCTAGGGCAGAGGTTCCCAACTCCGGTCCTGGTGGGCCAAACACTGTTCAGGTTTTCATGCTGTCCCTAATGCATATGCATGAGACACATTTGCATACAATGGGGGGGCGGCGCATACTAATGCAGCACAGGCATATTTATTAGGGACACCATGAAACCTGAATGGTATTTGGCCCTCTAGGACTGCAGTTGGGAAACTTTGCTCTAGGTATTGCACATGTTTATGGTGTCTGTGCTCTGTAGGGTAAAATATAGGCGTTTCAGGCATTTTTATGTTATTTGCAATAGAGGTTCTGTCTTTATTACCACGGTTTAGTACTGGGTAAAAGATGGGGAAAGGGTTAGCAGGAGCCACAGCTGGGACTTGAACTTGTGACCTTTTGTTCCTGTGTGTACTGCACCACACTGTTGCCACAGGGACAGTTTATTCCCTGGGGATACCATGACTGTTCGTCAGACTGACCCTGTCTGTTGCATTGCACGGCACCCACCTAAACGGGGCTAGGCCATGGTCTGCTGTGGGCAGATGTCATTGCCCCCTCCATCACCAGTACCCCTCCGCCATCATGCTGCCATGCCATTATGCCGGTGGTGCTGGTGGTGCGCAGTCCCAGGCCATCCACTGTGCCACCAGGCAGCTGCCTATGATGTGGGTTCTCGGGTAGGGGTGCCTATATGGACATGCGCGCTTTCCCCCAGCACCGCCTGCCAATGTTATGTGCCCTTGGGTAATATCCCCTATGACACTGTGGGACACACATTCGTGCCCATGTTGGACCCTCGTCAGTTGCTGTCTTGCTGCTTTACAGTTTCGGCATTCCTATGTGCCACCTAGGCATCTGCCTAGTCCGCACTGTGCCCCAGCTGGACCACAGCATGTGCCGTCTGCAGCCCCCTGTATCCCATTTACAGCATCGGTACAGTTGCCCTTTCCTACGTTCCCACTCTGCTGTTGCTGCACATGTGCACGCCATAACAACCCTGCCCAATCTAAACGACAGAAACCCTGATCAGCGCTATTTCAATGTGGGATCATTCACTTTATAGGGGGACAAAGAATAGACACTTCCAAACATGATATCTTATTTTTTGGGCTTTGTCAGTGGTGTTGCTTTATGTTTATCATTATTATCACTTTTGTCCAGCTTGGTTATTGGGATTTCAAATGTCGTTCTGGTCCTTTTATATGTTTATTTGCCTTTTTGGTTCCTGCACATGTATCACAACTATCACTTTTCTGGGTTTCCCTGCCTTTGCTGCACATTGCTGACTGAAATGGTTTCTCTTTCCTGCAAATGTGCCTTAATGCGAGGGTTTCACTGGCGTTAGTTTTCAGACCTAGATTTCACAGCGTTAGTGTGCCTGGAGCCTCTCCCCTCCCACTCTCTGCCCATTGACCCCTTCTCTCCGCCCTCTGGGAAGCCTTACTCCACCCTTCAGAGCCGGATTTCACAGCGTTAGTGTGCCTTAACGCAGCAGCCGCGTTATCGCGCGTTAAGTGACGTTATCGCGCGATAATGTTACATTATCGCACGATAACGTCACTTATCGTGCGATAATACCACTGCTGCGACATTAAGACGGTTTAGTAAACATACCCCTTAGTTTTGTTATGCATTGCCCCACTACAAATTTTGTTGTTTGTATACATTTATAAAAAATTGTGATCTCCCAACTATTTATCTCTTCCATATTGACATCAATTTGCTTTGAACATATGAGTTTTTTTCATCCATTTATGTCAGTTATATTATTGGTTCAAAATAATGTTATGTGCTGCATGGTACATCCGCAATTATTGCTTATTGAGATTTTTTCTGTATTGTGCTTTCCTGGTCCTATTGCTCGTTGGTTTTGGGTTTCCCTTTATTACTAGTTTCATGTTTGAATATCTCTTTGATGCTAATTATTATGTTCATAATTTTTAGCTCAATTATCATAGGATTGATTCAGGTCTACGCAACTGTTCTCTTCTGTGCGCTTCATCATTTTAATGATGTCTAGAAACGTAAGTATTTTTATAAAATGATGCATCCTGGGATTACATTATTCTCCCTTGTACATTTAATTAGTGCTATGTTTGTCCTTTTTCTTGTTTTTATCTTTTTAATTTTAATTTTTACTTGTGTCTATTTAACATATGGTTTATTATATTTTGTTAAACAAATGCATGTGTATTTTTAATATTCCAATATTTCTAATGTTGGTTTTATCTGTATGCACTTTATATGTTTGGCCAAGTTGACGTTTTTATTTATTTATTATTGTTTGCAGTTCTTAGCCCCCTGATGAAGGCATTGGGGTATTTCATTATTAATAAAACGCATGTGACCACCATACCTATTGGTCTTTTTTCTGTCATCATCTCCTGTGTTACCTCTCTGTGTTAACAAAATTATTAGATGCAATCACTATTGCCATTTCATTTCCATAATTCTTGCCCTTACCAGACTTCTCTATAGCTGCATATTTTTGTAAGGTGTTCTAAATGTTTACCCAGCAGGCTTAAAAGGGTCATAAAGGGATGGAAGCACTAAATCCAAGTTGTTATTTCTGGGACATTAATTAGGGCACAATTGACAATATAGAAAAACAATTTGTGCCGCCTCTTCTTAAATCTTATAGTATATATCGTAGATCCTTGTATTTGGAGGCTGAGCTTGAGGTCACATTGAACCAGTGCAGGTGAACATGAGGAACAGGGATAAATGTGAGTATCCCTTGCTATGTCATAAGGTGGTCTAAATATTTTTTTCAGTATGAGGAAACCAGCCATTTGCACAGCTCAAGATTTTTTTTAGAAGACAATGATTGGTACTTGCCATGGTTTAGTTTAGAAAACAAACTTTCCCATTCTATCAGTCAGCATCCCTCTTAAACAAGACTCATGAGGGGCGGACCCAAGATGGCGGATGGCAGGCACCTTGCGCCATGACACCTTTTCTAATGGACAAGTGGAAAGCCATATTGAGCAAAAAGGCCTTCTGTTGCTTGAGTGGCCCCCCTGCTTTACCTTCTGGGCTTGGTCCTTTAGATTCATTCTTGGTCTGACTGGAGCAGCAACAAGTGGGAGCGGGAGAGAGCCCGGCACCCTTGACACTGGAATAAGGTGGCTTAGTGTCTTGCTCAGGTGCAGATATATCCTCTCCGAAACAAAAAAGGTTTGGACACTTTCTTGGAGAAGTCCATAAACCATTATTAAAGAGGACCCGGGAAATCCACTGCTTACCCCAGGACAAGCATTGTGGAACCTGATACCTTTTTGGGAACCTACCAGGAACTTGTGACCTGGATTGGCCAGTGTTGGAAACAGGATACTGAACTTGATGGACCTTGGTCTGACCCAGTATGGCATTTCTTATGTTCTTATGCTCTAACTAGTATGGAGAGCAGTGTGCTAGTGCTTCGATGAGGCTCGACTCCTGGTCACAATGTGGGAGCTGCTTTGGTCCCGCAGAGGCAACTTGTTGAGGGCAATCAGTTGGAGGTGGAAGGAGCTGAGGTGTCCTCATATTTGGCTGTAATGCAGGCCCTGGAAAATGGAGAACAGCCTTCAGCTGGTGGTGAAGGAGCAGTGGGTACTCGCCATTCCATTAGATTTGTTTTTTCACTGGATTGCCCAGAAGAATTTACATTAGAAACAATTTGGTCTCTAATTATGAAGTTGGGTGAAGCACTAGCGCTTTGTCAACACAAGTTCAAGGTAATATGGTTGCCATTAATAAGAATGCTGAAGACATTGCATCTATGCAAGCTTCTGTGGCACGGATTACAAGAATTATGTTCCTGGAGTAGGGCTAGCCCTAGAGTTGGTCCGAAGTGTTGGAGCCCTAGGTGCACCTCAAGCTTTACACCCTCTCTGGCTGTCAAAATCTATTATTTAGCTTGGAATGGCCTGCTTTTGCTGCCCTCCAGAGGTTGCTGCCCTAAGGAATAGCCTAGTTTGCCGAATTAACTATTGCTCCATGTCACCATAATTGTTTTCCCGATCTGTCTATTGTTCTGTGTTGTCTTGACTAGATTGTAAGCTCTGACGAGCAGGGACTGTCTTTTTGCTTATATTTCTGTACAGCTCTGCGTGCGTAGCGCTATATAAATGCTAAATAGTAGTAATAGTAGTAGTAGTGATTGGGCCAGCCCTAACCTGGAAGGGTATTCTGACTCTTTTGTTAAAGACATGACTATGATTAAAGCCAAGGTCAAGCAACTGGAGAATAATTCCTGATCAGCTAATTTGAGATACATTAATTTTCCAATTCTTCTGTGGTTTCTGCTAAAAATTTGTTTAAGAGGTACTTGCCTGAGGTTTGGGCGTCTTTCCTGAGTCACAACCTCCTATGACCTGAGTTTATTATTTACCATCTGCTAAAAAGGTTTCATAGAGAAAGAGACATCTATGAAGGACCTAGACAAGATTCTCAAGAGCAGAGTTGTCTCTCTCCATACAAAGATTTGACTTGTCCAGACCATGGTGTTTCCAGTAACCTCACATGGATGCAAAGGTTGGACAGTGAAAAAGATAAGCAGGAAGAAAATTGATGCCTTTGAATTATGGTGCTGTGTATATCATGGGCTGCCTGAAGAACAAACCAGTCAGTACTAGAGATCAAACCTAAGCTGTCCTTAGAAACTCAGATGACAAGATTTTGACTTTCATACTTTGGACGCATCATGCGAAGAGAGAGATCATTAGAGAAAGACATCATGCTTGGCAAGGTAGAAAGTCACCGTAAAAGAGGAAGGCCGACAATGAGATGGATCGATACAATAACAGCAGCTATGGATACCACTCTATCTACAATGAGCTGCTTGGCTGAAGACCGAACAAAGTTTAGGTCAACTATCCAGAGGGTCACCAGGAGTCAACACTGACTCGACGGCACTTAACAACAAAAAGATTTCAGGGGGACCTGCGGTGCCTGGTTTGCAATAGGTGGATTCATTGAATGTGACTGATGTATTAGAAAACTGACATAGAGACAGCAATTCCATCTACTCTGCTGGACACATTTGCTTTGACTATTGATCATAAGTGGTTATTAAAAATGTTTTTCAAGAAAAGGGATGTCCTATTCAAGGGTCTTCTGGTACGAATATTCCCTGATTTGGCCAGGGAAATCTGGAAGAAAAGGAGGGCGTTCCTCCTGCTGCATCCTGGTGTATTACAGCTGGGGGCTTTTCTTTTTAATTTCCATGTAAATATTTAGTTAAACTGCGGTATGTTTCTTATATTTCTTTAACCATCTCAGCTATTAATGCATGTACTACTACTACTACTACTACTACTAAGCATTTATAAAGCGCTACCAGGCGCACACAGTGCTGTACAGAGAGAAAACACACAAAAGACGGTCCCTGCTCAAAAGAGCTTACAATCTATAAAGACAAAAAACAAGAAGAGGAGAGGGAAAAGATAAGAACAAGGGCAAAGAGATGAGAGCGGTAGAGACAGGACAAAGGAAGGAGATAAGAACAAGTGTAAGAGGAAGTAGGATAGGTGAAACAAAAGAGGGGAAGCAAGGAGAAAAGCAAAAATCAAGATCCAAAGGCAGAGGCGAAAAGATGAGCTTTTAACTTAAGTTTGAAGAGGGACAAAGAAGATGCCTGGCGTATAGACAAAGGAAGTTTATTCCAAGCGTAAGGCGCAGCAAGGTGAAAAGAGCGGAATCTGGAGTTGGCAATAGAGAAGGGCATAGCAAGAAGCAGCTGGCTAGAAGAATGGAGTTCATGAGGAGGGGAGTAAGGAGAAATGAGAGAAGAAAGGTACTGAGGAGCCACAGAGTGAATGCACTTAAAGGTAAAAAGAAGAAGTTTAAAGTGAATACGGAAACGGATAGGGAGATCTCTTCAGATGAGGAGAGGAGTGATATGGGCAAAACAAGGCTGATGGAAAATCAAACGGGCAGCGGAGTGCTGAATAGACTGAAGTGGGGAGAGATGAGTCTGTGGAAGACCAGCAAGGAGCAGGTTACACTAATCAAGACGAGAGGTGATAAGGGAATGGATGAGGGTTTTAGTAGTGAGTTCAGAGAGAAAGGGGCGGATTTTTCCAGTGTTGAAGAGAAAGAAGTGATAGGTCTTAGCAATGAGTTGGATATGAGAGGAGAAAGAGAGCGAAGAGTCAAAAATAACAACCATGTTGCGAGCAGATGAAACAGGTTGGAGAACAGAGCCATCCACAGAGACAGAAAAAGAAGAAGGAGAAAGGGAAATTTTAGGAGAAAAAATGAGAAGTTCGGTCTTGGCCATGTTCAATTTCAAGTGACAATGGAACATCCAAGCAGCGATGGTAGAGAGGCAGCAAGAGATCTGGGACTGGAATGTAGAAAAAAGATCAGGAGTAGAGATATAGATCTGGGAGTCATCAGCATAGAGATGGTACTGAAAACCATGAGAGGAAATGAGCGCACCAAGAGAAAAAAGGAGGGGACCCAAGACAGAACCTTGGGGGACACCAACCGAGAGCAGGGTAACAGAGGAAGAGGAGCCACCAGAACATACACTAAAGGAGTGATGAGAGAGATAGGAGGAGAACCAGGAAAGAACAGAGTCCCTAAAACCAAGCAAGGACAAAGTGTCAAGGAGAAGATCATGGTCAACAGTATTGAAAGCAGCAGAGAGGTCAAGGAGGATAAGGACAGAGTAAAGGCCTTTAGATTTAGCCAGGAACAAGTCACTGGAGACTTTGACAAGAGCAGGTTCAGTAGAGTGTAAGGGATGAAAACCGGATTGTAAGGGATCAAGGAGAGCATGGGAAGAGAGGAAGTCAAGGTAGCGGTGATAAACCGCACGTTCAAACAGTTTAGAAATGAAGGGAAGGAGAGAAATGGGATGATAATTAGAAGGACAAGAGGGATCAAGTGAGGGTTTCTTAAGGAGAGGCGTGACCACAGCATGTTTAAAGTCAGTCGGGACAGTAGAAGTGGAGAGAGAAAGGTTGAGGATATGAGAAATGGAGGGGATAATGGTAGAGGAGATAGAGGAGAGGAGATGGGAGGGAATAGGATCAGAGGAGCAGGTGGTGAGCTTGGAGGAGGAGAGAAGATGAGCAGTTTTGTCATCAGAAATCATAGAAAAGGAAGAGAGGGTGGAATGAGAAGGGTGGGGGGGATTGAGAGCAGGAAGGGGAAATAGGGGATGTAGAAGGAAATTGGAGAGTGATCTTGTGGATTTTATCATGGAAGGAAATGTAGATCCATTGTTCCAAGGATCTCTAGCTCTAGTACTCCATAAAAAATGTAGCTTTGGTTGATTGTACCTGCTTATATTTCCTTCTTTTTTTGTTATTGATTTTTTTGCATAAGGGCCTCCTCCTCTCTTTGGGGCTAGAGTTTAAGAGTAGTAGAATGCTTGTTTAGTTTTGCCTATTTGAGTTTTTCCCATTTGCCTTTTTCTTTGTTTCCTTCTACTCTTGGGGGTATGTTTACTCAACGGCGCTAATGGCGCAGCTGCGATGTTATCGTGCGATATGTGATGTTATCGCATGATAATGGTGCATTACTGTGCGAGAAAGTCACGTATCACGCGATAACGTCTGCTGTGGCGGTAAGGTGCACCGAGGGTAGAGTAAGGCCCCCCAGAGGGCGGAGGAAGCACCCCAGGGGCGGAGAGAAGGGGTCAATAGGCGGAAAGTGGGCATGGAGTGGCTCCTTGCACACTAACGCCATGAAATGAAGCTTAGAAAATTAGCACCAGTGAAAACCTGGCGCTAGGCACATTTGCAGGTCAGAGAAACCATTTCAGTCGGCAATGTACAGCAAAGGCAGAGAAACCCAAAAAAGTGATAGTAGTGATACATGTGCAGGGGCCAAAAAAACAAAGAAACAGATAAAATGACCAGAACCGCATTTGAAATCCCAATAACCAAGCTGGCCAATAGTGATATTAATGAGAAACATAAAGCAACACTACTGACAAAGCATAAAAAAAAAGATATCATGTCTGGAAGGGTCTATTCTCAGTCCCCCTACAAAGTGAATGATCCCACATTGAAATACCGCTGATCAGGGTGTTTGTCATTTATATTGGGCAGGTTTGATATGGCTTGCAAATGTGCAGCAACAGCAGAGTGGACACGTAGCACAGAGCAACTATACTGATGCTGGAAATGGGATACAGAGGGCTGCAGGTGGCACATGCTGTGGTCCAGCTGGGGCACAGTGCGTGTTAGGCAGATGCCTAGGTGGCACATAGGAATGCCGAAACTGTAAAGCAGCAAGACATCAACTGACGAGGGTCCAACATGGGCACGAGTGTGTGTCCCACAGTGTCACAGGGGAGATTACCCAGCAGGTACCCCCAAGGGCACATAACATTGGCAGGCGGTGTGTGTGTGTGTGTGTGGGGGGGAATCACGCATGTCCATGTAGGCACCCCTACCCGAGAACACACACCATAGGCAGCTGCCTACCGGTACACTGGATGGCCTGGGACTGCGCATCACCATCACCACCGGCATAATGGCATGGCAGCATGGTGGCGGAGGGTGCTGGTGGCAGAGGGGGCAGTGGGATCTGCCCACAGCAGACCATGGCCTAACCCCGTTTAGGTGGGTGCCGTGCACTGCAACAGACAGGGTCTGTCTGACAAAGAGTCATGGTATCCCCAGGGATTGAACTGTCCCTGTGGCAACAGTGTGGTGCAGTACACACAACCAGTGTGTTCAGGAGCAGAATGTCACAAGTTCAAGTCCCAGCTGTAGCTCCTGCCAACCCAGTCCACATATTTTACCCAGTACTAAACCGTGGTAATAAAGACGGAACCTTTATTGCAGATAACATAAACATGCCTGAAACACCTATATTTTACCCTACAGAGCACAGACACCATGAACATGTGCAATACCTAGACCAGAGTTTCCCAACTGCAGTCCTGGAGGACCAAACACCATTCAGGTTTCATGCTGTCTCTAATAAATATGCCTGTGCTGCATTTGTATGCACCGCCCCCATGGTATACAAATGTATCTCATGCATATTCATTAGGGAAAGCATGAAGACCCGAACAGTGTTTGGCCCACCAGGACTGGAGTTGGGAACCTCTGCCCTAGAGCAGCGGCCAACAGGGGCATGAACACCCACACCCACAGGCTCCACTATCCAAAGCCTCATGGAGAGTCAGGCTGTTGGGCCCTGCGTGCAGCAGCATCTCCCAATACTAGCACCTGCATACCTTAGCAATGCCGCCCTAAACCTGGAAATACGTTACACATATATCAAAAGGTTGCTATGATTAATGGCAGATAGCAATTCCTAAGTTAAGCACAATTTGCTGATAGAGCTGCATCATAGCAACCTTTCTGATATCTGTGGAATGTGTTTCAGTTTTGGTTTCTGACAGTGTTTACCACCCCGGGGAGTGACCCCAACAATATTGCGTACCATAGCCATGCCTGCACTGTGCCCAGGACTGGTGTGGTGGCCAGGGCTGCCAAAAGCCTCTATATTTGCACAATGCTGGCATAGGTATGGGAGTGTGTGTCTGTCTATCCAGTGTGTTGTGGCTGCCTACACCTTACTCAGCCCACACTGCTTGCACTGTTTCCAGTGTTAGCCTGCCAATGTGCATAATGAGGAGCAAGGTACTGTGGGTATAGACCGGACAAGGTGGCCTGGGTAGGATGCATCTGCACAGGGCATAGGGCAATGGCTGGGACATTGTAGTGCCCGGCCACCACCTGCACGGACAGGGTGGCCACAGCATGTCCTGCTGGGAGGTCACTCTCACTCTGACTCTGCAGTGACCACGGCATGGCTAGGTTCCCCCATAGTGCTTTATAGTATTTTTCTCAAGTGATATTTATGGGTTTTCTTTTCTGGGGCCCAATCACTGACTTATCTGCTTGGTGTGTGTGCGCTCACATCCCAGTTTTGGGTGCACACATCTTCTCCAGGAGCAAGCCCTATGGACTAGCAAGCAGACTGTCTGCAGTTAGTATGTGTATGGCTAGAACACCCTGCCGTGGCTGGAGACTGTCAGATAATGGTGGGGGTCAGCTGAGCATTCCCAGGTCTACTGTCTGTCTGCCATTGCCTTATGGATGCGTACAGATCTGCATTGACTGCGCTGTAGGGTGCCTGTTCCCTAGCAGGACTGGGGTTGATGGTCCCCTCTACTGCCACCATTGCAGGGATGTAGAATGTGGATCTGTTGCTTGGAGATCCTGTCCCCCACCTGGAGCCCCAGAGAGCGGGTTGGGTGGGTGCTACATAATCTGCCTATGGGTCCAAACACCCCTCTTCACTTAAGTCATGTGATCATGGCACCCACATGGGATATGCGCTATTCTGGGTGCATCATAGTCCACAAGGGCTAGATGTGATTGGGAAATACAGAGGGACACAGGTGTATCCTGGATGTGTCTGCAAGGACTACCTATCACACACTGGCACTAAAGGCAACCTGCAGCATAACCTATCTCAGCTAAGCCAGGTGCTGCGGACCTGGTGCTGGGCACCCCACCTCGCCCTCAGGGTCAGCACAGTACCACACAATGTGATGGTCTGTAGCTACTCTGTGCCAGTAACACACACGGTCAGTTCCCCCTACCAGGCCGAGGTGCTGTGGGGGTGCATACCCCATCTTGTGATCATCTGTACACTGCTGATCTGCATGTGCAGTGCATCATGGGTACGGGTGGGTTAACCCTATCCTGGTAACCACAGCAAACAGTTCGTGTGGTGACCTGCAGTCCTTCTGTAGCCAGCCAGGGGTTTGTTAGTAGCTATAGAGATGTAGCCCACTGGTTACTTCACTGACTGTGGAGGCAGAGGTCATGGGTTTGATCCCACAGTGGTGATATTTGATAGGGCTGTCTGAGGCATTTCCTTTTTTAATTTAAATTAGTGCTGCCAGCAAAAACACCCTCACAGTGCTGTAACCTTAAGGTGCCTCATAAGGCGCCCTATAATGCGCCCTATAGGGAACATTATAAGGTGCCTTGGCGGACAGTGCACTTTATAATGTGCCCTCTGGAGTGCCTTATAGGGTACCTTATGCGGTACTTTAGGTTACGGCACTGTGAGGGTGTGTTTGCTGGCATCAATAATTTAAATTAAAAAAGAAAATGCCTCAAACAGCACTGATGTAAAGTAAAGGGTAAAGCCTCAGACAGCTTACTCATTAAGCCCACTGGGGATCAAACCTATTGCCCTTGTTTCATCAATCAATGTATTAACCATTGTGCTACACCTCTGTTGCTGTGTTTCCAGGTCAGCGCACCTAATTAAGGCTAACGTGCGTTGACATGCCATGGCTCCCTCTATCGTGCAATAACAGACTTTATCGCATGATAACCTGAAATGCTACCTTAAGACCGGAACGCCCACTACCTTATATGGCATTTGTCACAGTAAGACTGCAACTAACGCCGGTAACATTAAGACGGTTTAGTAAACATACCCCTTGGTATTTCTGTACAAGTTGTATTATGCTTGGTAATTGATAAAATTCATTAAAAAAAAACAGGACTCATACAACATATCCAAGAGGTTTTTGCATGACTACATTTGAGTCCTAATACATTTCTCTTGCACAAGATCATAGGTGTTGTTTGGGATGGGTTAAGGGAGAGTAACATGGCTTTGAGTCACAGGGTGTGAGTGTTAGTTTTATCAATGTTTGTGTTTGCCATGAGGAAGCCAAACCTACTAATTTAGTCATGCGTTGTTGCCCAAGAATATCTTCTAACATAGTAACACAGTTAGGGATGGGGAAACAATGCGCTTTCTTTGTCTGTATCATTTTATTAAATACCATGGATCATATTTACTTAAGCATTCATAACAAACACCTTAGTACAATAAATCTGGCTCATCACTCACATGAGATGCCGCAGTCAAAGTCTTTCCACTTTAGACCACATGGCGGTTAAGTGAGAGACCTTAATTCATTGGGAGAGAGTGTCACCATTGTGATTCATCCCTATGAAAGTGAAAGGAGGCTCTATTCTTTGGATCATATTGCTAGACTTGACTGATTTTATGTTCTCACGATCTGCCTTGGTTGGCTAAAGGGAAGACAAAACAATTCAGGCCAAGTGCAACTAATTAGCATTTGCACAAAAATATTCTTTTGACCCTATTGTAGATGATTCCTTTTTGTTGGACTAAGCAGGATAGTTACTAAAATGTGATAGCGCACATTCTTTGGTCCTTAAGGCATGTTAAAAGGTAATGACCAGTGTTACTTTACCATAAGGCACAAATTACCACTGTAACATACATAGAATACTAATGAGATGCAAAGCATTCAAATACATTCCACACTCCTCATTAATATTCTAATGAATAACATGGAATGCGGAATACTGCACCTAAATGTGACTTGCCTTGATCTTCTCCTGGAAATAACTAAATTTACCACGAGCCATGTTATTCAGGGAAAAATAATACCAGCTTAAAGTTGATTTATTTTTTCACAAATCTGCAAAATCAAAGGGATCTTGTCTAAGGGGTATGTTTACTAAACCGTCCTAATGTTACCGGCACTAGTTGCAGCGATAATGTGAAGAATGCCTTATAAGGAGTGGGCGTTCTAGTCCTAAGGTAGAAAGAATATGTATCGCGCGATAGTGGGCGCCGTGGCACGTTAACGCGCATTAACCCTAAGTACATGCCAGCGCAGTGTTAAAAGCTATAAAGATGTAAGCCACTGGTTACTGCAATGACTGTGGAGGCAAAGGTCAGGGGTTTGATCCTGTAGTGGTGTAATCTAACATGGCTGTCTGAGGCATTTTCTTTTAATTTAAATCAGTGCTGCCAGCTAAAACACCCTCACAGTGCTCCAACCTAAGGTGCCTCATAAGGCGCCCCATAGGTCACATTATAAAGTGCCTTGTCTGCCAAGGCACCCTATAATGTGCCCTATAGGGCACTGTTTAGGGTGCCTTAAAGGGCACTTTATAGAGCGCGTTACAGGGTGCCTATGAGACACCTTATGCTACAGCACTGTGAGGGTGTTTCTGCTGGCAGCACTGATTTAAATTAAAAGAAAATGCCTCAGGCAACCTTTTTAGATTACACCACTGCAGAATTGAACCCATGACTTCTGCCTCCACAGTCATTGACATAACCAGTAGGTTACATCTCTACAGCTACTGCTATACTGCTAGCTGGCTACAGAAAGACTGCAGGTTACCACACAAACTGTCTGCTGTGGTTACCAGGATAGGGTAAACTCACCCGTACCCATGATGCACTGCACATGCAGCTCAGCAGTCTACAGCTGATCACAAGATGGGATACGCACCCCCACAGCACCTCGGCCTGGTAGGGGGAACCGACCGTGTGTGTTACTGGCACAGAGTAGCTACAGACTGTGACATTGTGCGGGTCTTGTGCTCACCCTGAGGGTGAGGTGGGGTGGCCAGCACCAGGTCCGCAGCACCTGGCTTTGCTGAGATAGCCTATGCTGCAGGTCGCCATCAGTGCCAGTGTGTGATAGGTAGCTCTTGCAGGTGCACCTATGATACACCTGTGTCCATCTGTATTTCTCAGTCGCATATAGCCCTTGTGGACTATGATGCACCCAGAATAGTGCTTATCCTGTGTGGGTGCCATGGTCACATGTTATAAGTGAAGGGGGGGGGTGTCTGGACCCCAAGGCAGATAATGTAGTGCCACCCAACCCGCCCTCTGTGGCTCAGGATGGGGGACAGGATCTCTCACCAACAGATCCACATTGTACATCTGTGCAATGGTGGCAGTAGAGGGGACCATCAATCCCAGTGCTGCTGGGAAACAGACACCCTACAGGGCAGTCAATGCAGATCTGTATGCATCAATAAGGCAATGACAGACAAGCAGAATGCTGGAAAAGCTCAGCTCAGCTGCCCACCACCGCCCACCACCACCACCACCACCGCCCACCACCACCACCCACCACCACCACCACCCACCACCACCACCACCACCACCCACCACCCACCACCCACCACCACCACCACCACCCACCACCCACCACCACCACCACCACCACCACCACCACCACCCACCACCCACCACCCACCACCCACCACCCACCACCATCTGACATTCACCAGCAGAGAGCACAGTCAGTCTCCACCCTGCAAAGTATTCCAATCATACACATACTAACTGCAAACAGTCTGCTAGCTAGTACATAGTGCATGTTCCTGGAGAAACTGTGTGCACCCAAAGACGGGATGTGAGCGCACACACCAAGCAGGTATGTCAGTGATTGGGCCACAGAAAAAAAACCCCATAAATATTACTTGAGAGAACTACTGTAGAACACAATGGGGGAACCTAGCCATGCCATGGTCACTGCTCAGTCAGGGTGAGAGTGACCTCCCAGCATGACATGCTGTGGCCACCCTATCTGTGCAGGTGGTGGTCAGGCACTACAATGTCCCAGCCATTGCCCTATACCCTGTGCAGACGCATCTTGCCCAGGCCACCCTGTCTGGCCCATACACACAGTACCTTGCTCCTCATTATGCACATTGGCAGGCTAACACTGGAAACAGTGCAAGCAGTGTGGGCTAAGTAAGGTGTAGGCAGCCACAACACACTGGATAGACAGACACACACTCCCACACCTATGCCAGTATTGTGCAAATATAGAGGTTTGTGGCAACCCTGGGCACAGTGCAGGCATTGCTATGGTACGCAAAACTGTTGGGGTCACTTCCTGGGGTGGTAAACACTGTCAGAATCAATAACTGAAACACACTCCACAGATATCAGAAAGGTTGTTATGATGAATCTCTATCAACAAATCATGTTTAACTTAGGATTTCTTAGCTGACATCAATCATAGCAACCTTTTGATATATGGAATGTGTTCCCAAGTTTAGGACGGTATTGCTAAGGTATGCAGGTGCCAGTATTGGGAGATGCTGCTCCTCCCAGGGCCCAAGAGCCTGACTCTCCAAGAGGAGTTGGATAGTGGAGCCTGTGGATGTGGGTGTTTGTACCACTGTTGGCCTCTGCTCTAGGGCTGAGTTTTCCAACTCCCGTCCTGGTGGGCCAAACACTGTTCAGGTTTTCATGCTATCCCTAATGAATATGCATGAGATACATTTGCATACCATGGGGGTGGCGCATACAATTGCAACACAGGCATATTTATTAGGGACAGCATGACACCTGAATGGTGTTTGGTCCTCCAGGACTGCAGTTGGGAAACTCTGCTCTAGGCACACATGTTTATGGTGTCTGTGCCCTGTAGGGTAAAATATAGGTGTTTATGGCTTGTTTATTTAATCTGCAATAACAGTTCAGTCTTTATTACCACAGTTTAATACTGGGTAAAATATAGGGACATGGTTTGCAGGAGCCACAGCTGGATCTTCGACCTGTGACCTTCTGCCTCTGAACACACTGGCTGTGTGTACTGCACCAAACTGTTGCCAAAGAGGCAGACCATTCCCTGGGGCTACCACTAGTGTTCGTTAGACAAACCTTGTCTGTTGCACCACACGGCACCCACCTAAACAGGGTTTGGCCTTGGTCTGCTGTGGGCAGATGCCACTGCCCCCTCCACCACCAGCAACCCTCTGCCACCATGCTGACATGCCCTTATGCCAGTGGTACTGGTGGTGCGCAGTCCCAGGCCATCCATTGTGCCGGTAGGCAGCTGCCTATGGTGTGGGTTCTCGGATAGGGGTGCCTACATGGACATGCGCACTTCCCCCCAGCACCACCTGCCAATGTTATGTGCCCTTGGGGGTACCTACCGGGTAATATCCCCTGTGACACTGTGGGACACACACTCGTGCCCATGTTGGACCCTCGTCAGTTGCTGTCTTGCTGCTTTACAGTTTCGGCATTCCTATGTGCCACCTAGGCATCTGCCTAGTCCGCACTGTGCCTCAGCTAGACAACAGCATAACAATTCTTCCCAATATAAATGACAAAACCCTGATCACCGCTATTTCACTGTGGGATCATTCACTTTGTAGGGGAACAGAGCATAGCCCCTTCCAAACATGATATCTTCCTTTTTACGCTTTGTCAGTAGTGTTGCTTTATGTTTATCATTAGTAGCACTATTGGCCAGCTTGGTTATGGGGATTTCAAATATGGTTCTGGTCATTTAATATGTTTCTTTCCCTTTTTGGTCCCTGCACATGTATCATTACTATCGCTTTTCTGGGTTTCCCTGCTTTTGCTGTACATTGCTGACTGAAATGGTTTCTCTCTTCTGCAAATGTGCTTCTAGCGTGAGGTTTTCACTGGCGCTAATTTTCAGACCTTCATTTCACAGCGTTAGTGTGCATGGGGCCTCTCCCCGCCCACTCTCCGCCATGTACCCATCATCTCCGCTCCTGGGAAGCCTTACTCCACCCTCTGCGCACCTTAACGCAGCCGCAGGCATTATTGCGCGATACGTGACGTTCTCGCACGGTAAAGCGCCATTATCGCACGTTAACATCACATATCGTGCGATAATGTCGCAGTTGTGATGTTAGTGCCGTTTAGTAAACATACCCCTAAGTGTATGACAGGTGGTCCATGGGTCCCCTTCTCATGTCACCGCAACAACTCGGCTTCTTCATCCAAAACTATTCTCCAATCCCCTGAAGTCCCTCAAGCCCCAGTACACCCACCCCCAAGGCTCCCCCCCTCGAAGACCCTCTCAGTCCACAAAGGCCACTGAGGCCTACCTTTGATGTCCCTGACAGTCTAATTGGTAGCACAGCAAGAGCAATCCCCCTCGCTCTTGCCAGCACCAGTTCTGGGTTCAAAATGGCACCCAGCATCCCATAGTGGTAGTCTGGCAGTTCTACCAATAGGGGTCAACTCAGCCTCTTTTTTATCTAGCTAAATTTGTGCAGGTAACAATTTTATGTGGACAAATTCAGCCAGAAAATGAAGGGGAGGGGAGACTTTTGAATAGGTAAGCTTTACCTGACTAAAACCCAATTTTACCCAAATAAATCTTTTGTATGTTTGCCTTACTTTGACTTACTGGCTTTCCCCCTGTATACAGTACAGAGTTGTCATCTAAGTAGAAGGTAGTTCTCTCCATTCAGCTCTGGGCTGCTACTAGGGGTCAGAGTAGATGGCCACCTGCACACCCTACTGCAAGCACCCCAGCCAAACAGGCCAAGACGAACATCCACGAAGAACATCCTGATTATCCCCCATGACTGAACCAAATCCAATCAACAGGCCTGCAGTCTTGCTTTCCAGCTCTATGCTCCCTCAATATGGAACACCCTACCAGACTCAACATGTTCAGGATGCACCTCAAGACTCATCTCTTCTCTGAACATTTCCGCCCCACCAAATAACCTTCCCCCTCCACTTGCTCGATTCAATACAGAACCTGTACATTTGTATATACTATCCCTCCCCCCTCCGGAGTGCATACTGTATATAGTTTAACTGTTACAATGTAATTACCAAGTTCTCTGTTCTATGTACACCACTTTGACCTGGTGAAAGGCGATATATAAATACAGCTAAATAAATAAATAAATAAGAGACTGAAAGCTGGTTTTAAAGGATTCCTTGAAACACCTAGAGCCCGATCCAGGAATGTTAATAGCGGGGCTGGACATTCCAATGGGACATCCTGCCCACCTCTCCACCCTCAACCAATTCTGCCTCCCGGCCCCACTGCACATATAGAGCCTCTGTGCATACTGCAGAGGACGGGGGCGGCATGGGGCGGAGAGTGGGTGAAGCAAGGGCGGGACGGAGCCACAGACACTGAGTGACCCTGTATGCCTGGGAATCGCTGGGGTACGCCCTCTTATTCCATCTCTGAGGTGGAATAAGTGTGCAGCACCTCTCCGACCCTGAAAGGCAGCCCCCCCTGAAACTCGGCAGCCCCCCCCCCCTCAGACCAATAAGCACAAGGTGGGTCCCTGCCACCTGATTCGGGCCCCAGCTGTCCCCATCTCAAGGCCCGATCCTGCACCTGTGGAAACGTCTGGCTCCCGCGGTGCAGAATCAGGTCATAAAAGGCTCTTCATGCCCGTGGTAGCTCAGATGGTCTGGACATGCCCCCTCGGGGATCAGGTTCTTAATGAAAATGGAACTTAAACATAGTACTTCAGCTTAGAAAAAGTGTTTTGTATGCTGAAATATTGTATTTATTTATTTATGTATTTTATTTATTTAACATGTCTTCTATACCGCTTTATCATACATTCAAAGCGGTTTACATAGAACAGTTACAGAAACAAGCTATCTCCAGGAACAAGCAGGAATGTAGTCCTCACATATGGGTATCGTCAATACCGATGGAGCCTGCATGGGAACGCTCCCCAGCGTCCAATAGGAACGCTTTTGGGAGCATCCCTCAGTAAATGCGTGCTGCCTTCCCACCTTTCCAACTATCCCTCTTCTTTGTTTTCCGCAGAGCCAACAGGACCTATTCCCTGTCATTGCAGAAAATTCCGTCTTTAAAATTCTTTCTTGTGGTCGTGTTTGCCTACCACACGACGCCTACCGGTACTGCCGGTTCTTTTCTTTTCATAAAAAAAAAAATCCCCTTAGACTTAGACTGTTTCTTTTCAGAAACTTTCCTATTTTGGTGCTAGGCGCCATTTTGGGCATTAGGCCCCATTTTTCCAAAATTATGGAAAAGCCAACTAGTGGTTTTAAAAAATGTACTAAGTGTGGCGGTACCATTTCTGTCACTGACACCCAGGGGCGGCCCAAGGGGGTTGCGGGGCCATTTGCGGAGACTTGGTGCAGGGCCTCATTTGCATAAGGGCCCTCATTTGCATAAAGATTTGCATAATGTTACCATACACTAACTTTTAGTAAACATACCTCTTAATGAGTGTATGGATAAAGAAAGACTAAAAGATTTCTACATTACTATAATCCAGTGCCAACTGCCAGGCACATTAGGAACTACTACAAACGCTGCCCATTTAGAACCCATAGCAAACCCGCCGTATCCTAACAGCACTACCAGGACTCACAAAGCACCATACCCTACCTATCAAAAAGCAACACTGCAAATATTAAACCAATACATTTCAGAGAATAACAATACATGACCTACTGGGGAAAAAGAACAAGTGGCAATGTCAAATAGGAATTACATAAACAGAATACCTCAGCTCAGTTACACATGCAGAACATAGACCATCACCAAACAAGGAATCACAATTTAGAAACAGGAAGACAATAATTAAACTGGGAACTTCAAAAGCCAAACTTGGAATGTACAACAACACTGTAGAAATAAAACTATAAATTAATTTCCTCTTGTACTAAACAAAGTGCAGACGTTAATGATGCACATTTCCCAGAGCTGACATATTCCAGTTAAAAAAATTCAAAATAAAGAGATATTTTTCTACCTTTTGTGCTTTTTTTTTCAGTTGCAATTGCTCCAGCTACTTTCTTCTGGTTTCTTCGTGTCTTCTGCTAACTCTCCATCGTCTGCTGTCCATTTGTCCTTTCTTCTCTCTTCTAGTTTTTTTCCATTTTCTCTCTACATAATAATCTTTCTCCTTTTGCTCTTTCCTCATTCCTATTTCATCCACTCAAATTTTACCCCTCCATCCTCAATCCCCACTTACTCTCCCAATATCAGGCAATTGTAGATTTGTCTTCCCTCCCACACAAAATATGTTTTCCCTCTCCATTTCACTCTCCCAGCTCCATCCCATTCTAATCCTCCCTCAACATCAGCTCCCTTCTAGTTCCAGCCCCACCCAGCATCCGCTCCCTTCTAGCCCCCCATAAGCCCATTTCCAATCCTATCCTAGCCCCACCATCAGTCCATTTCCAGTCCTAGCTCCCCCATCCATTTTCAGTCCTATCCGAGTCCCTCCATCAGCTCATTTCCAAACCCAGCCCCCCATCAGCCCATTTCTAGTCCTTTCCTAGCCCCACCATCAGCCCATGTCAAATCCTAGCTCCCCTCCACTCAGCCCATTTCCATTGGAGTGGAGGAGTGGCCTAGTGGTTGGGGCAAGGTACTTCAGGCTGGAAGGTCGGGGGTTCAAATCCCACTAGAGGACAGCAACCTTGGGCCGGAAGGACTGGGGTTTCTAGTCCCACAGGTGCTCCTTGTGGTCTTGGGCAAGCCACTTAACCCTCCATAGCCCATGTTCCCTGTAAAATAGTTATCACCAAGTTATAATGTCCTGTTCAATGTAATTTCAGTTTGTTCAATGTAAACCGTACTGATGCAGAATAGCGCGGTATATAAGAGAATGTAAATAAATAAAATAAATAAATAAATAAATTCCAAGCCCCCCATGAGCCTACTTCCAGTTCTAGCCCCTCCATGAGTCCATTTCAAGCCAAGCCCCCAACACAGCCCGTTTCCAATCTTAGCACCCCCAACAGCCCATTTCCAGTCCTATCCTAGCCCCTCCATTAGCCCATTTCCTGTCCTAGCCCCCCCCCACTCAGCCCATTTCCATTCCTAGCTCCCTCCCCTCACAGCCCATTTCCATTCCAAGCCCCCGTCCCCATCAGCTATTTGCAGTTCAAGCCCCCTTCCACTCAGCCCATTTCCAGTCCTAGCAACCCTCCCAGCCCATTACCAGTCCTAGCCCCCCATAGCCCATTACCAGTCCTAAGCCCCCCATCAGCCCACTTCCAGTCCTAACCCCCATCAGACCACTTCCAGTCTTAGCCCCCCATAGCCCATTACCATTCCTATCCCCACAACAGCCCACCTCCAGTCCTAACCTCCCAATCAGCCCATTTCCAGTCTTAGCCCCCCATAGCCCATTACCAGTCCTAACCCCCATCAGCCCACTTCCAGTCCTAACCCCCCATCAGCCCATTTCATCTTAGCCCCCCATAGCCCATTATCAGTCCTAATCCTCCAATCAGTCCATTTCCAGTCCTAGCCGCCCCCACAGCCCATTACTAGTCCTAACCCCCCCATCATCCCATTTCCACTCTTAGCCCACCCCCCATTGCCGATTACCAGTCCTAACCCCCCCATCAGCCCATTTCCAGTCCTAGCCCCCCATAGCCCATTTCCAGTCCTAGCCCGCCCAATAGCCCATTACTAGTCCTAACCCCCCATCAGCCCACTTCCAGTCTTAGCCCCCCCATAGCCCATTAACAGTCCTAACCCCCCCATCAGCCCATTTCCAGTCCTAGCCCCCCATAGCCCATTTCCAGTCCTAGCCCGCCCAATAGCCCATTACTAGTCCTAACCCCCCATCAGCCCACTTCCAGTCTTAGCCCCCCCATAGCCCATTACCAGTCCTAACCCCCCCATAGCCCATTACCAGTCCTAACCCCCTCCCCCCATCAGCCCAGGTAGATTAAAAAAACAAACAAACCGACTGCTGCTGCCGCTGCCGCCATGGCAGCCGCAGAGTCAAGAGTCCTGTGGGGCCCCCCTGCCCAGCAGAGCCCTCCCTGCAGTATCAGCTCCCAAAGTTCGGGCATTTCAGAGCCGTGAAGGGAGAGTTTCCCTTTCTCACGGCTCTGTTAATCCTGCTGGGGCTGATGGGATTTCCCATCAGCCCTGGGGGGCTTAACAGAGCTGCCGAGAGGTCAGAGAAGCTCTCCCTTCGTGACTCTGAAAGCCGACGCTGAGGGAGCTGATGCTACAGGGAGGGCTCTGCCTGGTAGGGTGGGTGGGGGCCGCAGGATGCTTGATTCTGCCGCTGCCATAGCGGCAGCAGCAGCAGCAACAGCCGTTTTTTAAAAAATCTACCTGGGCTGATGCAGAATGTTTTTTGCGCGGGGCTCCCTGAAACGCGGGGCCCTGTGCAAAAACCATTCTTGCTCAATGGACGGACCGGCCCTGCTGACACCCATGATTGGTGTCTAAAATGTTTAGAACCTGATCATTCTCCAACTGAATGTCTCTCCTGCATGGGGATGACCAAAAGAGGAAGACAGAACCGGGCTGCAAAGCTCGGTACCCTCTTTTCTTCAGACGCTAGATCCATTGTATCGACATCGTCAAGGGCCTCTTCTTCCTCCCATGGATCTCAGGTAACTAAACACAAAAGCTGGACCTCAAAGGGTAGCTCTCCTGCTAAGCATCGAGAGGCCATTGGCATTGCCCTTGAGGGAACCACACCAGAAAAACAGCCCCGGCGGGAGGCTTCGGCTTCCAAAGCATCGATGGGGCTTCAGGATGTTCTCGAGGCCTCAACCTCACAAGAACTACCTGTGCCATGCTCCGGGGTTCCAGCTGTTCTTACCGGTACCGACACCCAGGCATCGGCAGCGTCGATAGACCAGAGGTTTCTTGATATCGAACGCAGTATTGCAGCTATTCTCTCCGCTGCGGTACCGGTGGTCCCAAGGGCACCAGTGCCGACATCGACACCGATGCCGGTACAGACACCGGTACCGACCCCGATGGTAACTCTTCCCATTCCACCTCCGGCTGGAGTGGATAAAGTGGTACCGGGTCACCTCGGTACCGACTTCGATCGGTACCGGGATCGTGCTTTGCAGGAGCATCGGGGTCAGGAATACTTTGATTCCTTTGATTCTGAAGACTCTGACAATTCTGCTGGCACTAGAGGGTTTCTCCTAGAAGATCCCTCTTCTCCCCAACACAGAATGTCACCTCCAGAGGACATGTCATTTCAGGATTTCATCCGTGACATGGCCAAAGGTCTTTCAATCACAGTAGCTCCTGAAGAGGAACCCAGAGGAAAGGAATTGGAAATCCTCCAATATCCGAATGTGGGAGATACCTCTGACTACTTCTCCTCACTCTAGGAGACTTGATACTATGTATTGAGTCCCACCATGTCCTGGATTTCAGAAAACTCAGCTGCCACACCATTCAATGGTAGTGGAGTCAGCTATGCGTAGGATGAAAAGTGCAAAAAGACATGCATCCAATCCTCCAGGTCGTGAATGCAGGACTCTGGATGCTTTTGGACGCATAACTTTTCAAGCTTCCATGCTTTCAGCAAGGATCAGCTCATATATCCTATATATGGGAATGTTCCTCAAAGAAATCACAGGAGACTTGGAACTTATGAGCCCATTTCTCCCAGATGATAAGAAACAAGACTTTCTTACTCTAGTTAAGCATGCTCAGGATGTCTCAAGTTTGTGAATCGTGCAGCCTTTGACTGCTTCGAATTCATCAGCAGAACTTCTGCTATTGCCATTGGCGCACGACGGATTGCCTGGCTACAGGCATCAGACTTGGAGACTTGGGTACAGGACAAGTTAGGCAACATTCCTTGCACGAGAGAGAATCTCTTCGGCAAGAACTGGCAGGAGAAGGCTAACGAGTTAGATGCTGACAATTCTACCTTAGATAGATTGTCAAAGTCTACAGCCACTCCAGCCAAAAGGAAGCTTTATAAAAAAACCCTCTTTTAGCAAAAAGAGTACATTTTATCCTTCCTATACCCAGCAGACTCAGACTCCAGGTCAGGTTGCCCAAAAGGGACAAACTAGACAGCAAAAGAAACCAAAAGGCCCGAGAGCCCAACCAGCTCTCCAGGTTCAGCCCCCTCAAGGGGTTGACTCCTTCCTAGAGAGCTTTGCCTTCCTGCCTCTGAGGGGTCCTCAACCCCCCAATATTCCCGGCAGGTTATGTCACTTTGCCCAAAGAGTCTGAGACCTGCGTATTGCTTAGAAAGATTATAAGGACTAATAAACAGTTCTGATTATGTGACAAGAGCTATAACACACTTTTATGATTATTATCAGAGTGATAAGTTCATTAATTTGACACTTTGTCAACAGATGGCATTAGATAACAGCAGAAGATTGGACTTTGTCCATTATAGGGGAGGGGTACAAACTTCATTTTCACAGCTTACCCCTACAATTCTAAAACAGTTCAATTCACAAACCTCTGCAGACAATCTGATAGATCACGAGGTCTCCACACTTCTTGCCCAAGGGGCAATAGAGGAAGTACCCATTCTTCAACAGGGTTCAGGGTTCTACTCCCCCTATTTTCTTATTCCAAAGAAAACAGGAGGACACAGACCCATTCTAGACCTCAGAGAATTGAACAAATATCTGTTTCGAGAGAAATTCAAAATGATTTCTCTGGGAACTCTTCTGCCATACCTTCAAAGCCAGGACTGACTTTGCTCTCTAGACTTAAAGGATGCATACACTCACATTCTTATCCATCCAGATCACAGGAAATTTTTACATTTCCTTTTCAGTGGAAGACATTTCCAATACAGGGTTCTTCCTTTTGGTCTGGCTTCAGCACCAAGGGTATTCACGAAATGCATGGCAGTAGTAGCTGCATTTCTACGAACCCTGGGGATTTTCATCTTCCCTTACTTAGATGACTGGCTCATCCGAGCCTCCACAGTGGCAGAGGCCAGCACTGCACTGTCTCGTACAATGCGAATCCTCCAATACTTGGGATTGGTAATAAACTTCCCGAAATCTCAACTAGTTCCTTCCCAATGCCTAGAATTCATAGGAGCCTGCCTGGATACCAGACAGGCAAGGGCTTTCCTTCCACAAGCCCGGTGTCTTCGCATAATGCAGCTAGCTTCCCAAGCAGCAGGCAAATCCTCCCTCACTGCTCGGGAGCTACTGCAGTTACTGGGACACATGGCATTCACAGTTTATGTAGTCCCATATGCTCGCCTCCACATGTGAGCAGCTCAGTGGACCCTCTCCACACAGTGAACACAGGCCACGGGTCATTTGTCGGACAAAATAACAATCTCTCAATGACTAATATTGTCCCTCCAATGGTGGCAATCACTAGAAAATATGACAGTAGGGTCTCCTTTCCATCAACCCCTCTTTCAGGCCACCCTAACAACAGATGCATCACAGGTGGGTTGGGGAGCACACCTGAATCATCTCTACCCAGGGCACCTGGACTCCACAGGAGGTTGGTTTACAAATAAACCTCCTGGAATTAAGAGCAATTTATTTAGCTCTTTGAGTGTTCCACGCCCAGCTCAGCTACAAGACAGTCCTAGTCCAGACGGACAATCAGGTAGCCATGTTCTATGTGAACAAGCAGGGCAGGACAGGCTCTCTGTCGTTATGCAATGAAGCTTTACGACTATGGGCCCTTGCCAGAGAGCATCAAATTCACCTTCTAGTGGTATATCTTCCAGGCATTCAAAACCTTCGGGCAGACAAACTCAGTCGAGTACTGCTACCTCACGAGTGGTCACTCCACCTAGACTAGGTGGCAAAGATATTTCATCTCTGGGGCACCCCAGACATAGACCTCTTTGCAAGTCCACTGAATGCCAAACTTCCCCGGTTCTGTTCCAGGATTCCGGCTCACAATTGTCAGACAGGGGATGCCTTCCTCCTTCACTGGGGTCAGGACTTCCTTTATGCCTTCCCACCCATTCCCCTCATCCCCAAAACACTCTTCAAGCTTCAGAGAGACAGGGGTCGCATGATTCTCATAGCACCACGATGGCCACGCCAAACGTGGTATTCCCTGCTTCTGCATCTCTCTCAAGCGGCACCTCTGGAGTTAGGGCATGCTCCAGATCTCCTTTCCCAGGAGAACGGGATGCAATGGCACCTGAATCCCCAGTCCCTGCACCTCACGGCCTGGTTGTTGAAGGTTTAGACCTCCAAGATTTCAACCTGTCCCAGCAGGTAAAAGATATCCTTCAGGCTTCTAGGAAACTTTCCACAAGAAGATCTTATGCCTTCAAGTGGAAATGTTTTATTATATGGTGCACCAAGAAGGGATTAAACCCCCTGGTCATACCCTTAGAATCGATACTAGAGTATCTCCTTCACTTATTGAATTCTGGATTAAAGACCAATTCGGTAAGAGTCCATCTTAGTGCAATTGCAGCTTCTTATAAGCCTCTAAATGGACAACCAATTTCCTCTCATCCACTCCTATCAAGATTTATGAGAGGCCTTTTATTAACTAAACCTCCCATCAAGCCACCACCGGTAGCATGGGATCTAAATCTAGTTCTTGGGCAGCTCATGAAGCCGGCTTTTGAACCTTTGGCTACTACAGCCCTTAAGATTTTGACTTGGAAGGTCATCTTCCTAATTGCAATCACCTCTGCCCGTCACATTAGTGAATTGCAAGCTTTAGTGGCTGATCCTCCTTATACTAGATTTCATCATGATAAGGTTGTTCTTCGAACTCACCCACACTTTATGCCAAAGGTGGTTTCGCCTTTTCATTTAAACCAATCAATTTATCTTCCTGTATTTTTTCCGAGGTCTGACGCCTCTAATGCAGAAAGAAACCTTCATAATTTGGATTGTAAAAGGGCCTTAGCCTTTTACATTCAAAGAACACAGCAACATAGAAAGTCCTCACAACTATAGTAGCTTTTGACCCTAGTCATTTGGGACTTCCAGTCTCCAAAAGAACTATCTAAATGGATTGGCCAATGCATATCCTTTGCTTATGAGAGTAAGGGTCTTCCTCTCCATGACCATGTCACAGCTCATTATGTGAGAGCCATGGCAGTTTCTATGGCTAATCTCCACTCTGTGTCTATCAATGACATTTGTCAAGCAGCCACCTGGGCTTCGGTACACACCTTCACAGCCCAATACTGCCTAGATAAAGCCTCCCGTTGGGATGCCTTCTTTGGCCAAGCTCTTCTTCAAAATCTCTTTCAAACCTAAACCAACTCCTACCCACCAACCCTGGCGGGATGCCAGAGATCCATGGTAGGAAGGATTCTCACCTTCGACGGTGGCACCTTCCTGGGGCTATCTCCCTGGCATCTTCAGCTAGGGAGTCCCCATATGTGAGGACTACATTCCTGCTTGTTCCTGGAGATAGCATAGTTACTCACCTGTAACAGGTGATCTCCGGGAACAGCAGGAATTTATTCCTCACAACCCACCCACCTCCCCTAGGAGTTGTCTCTCTCTCTCTTTGTCTCTTTCCTCTCTCCCTCTATCCTTTCACTCAGCTGCAAACTTAAGTGAAGAGGGACATTTGGAAAGGCGGGAAGGTAGCGCGCATATGCTGAGGGATGCTTCCAAAAGCGTTCCTATTGGACGCTGGGGAGCATTCCCACGCAGGCTCCATCGGTACCGATGATACCCATATGTGAGGACTAAATTCCTGCTGTTCCCAGAGATCACCTGTTACAGGTGAGTAACTACGCTTTATGTACTCTCAGCACATATGCATTTTCATTAGTGCATCTAACTTGGGCAATTTCTCCCTGCAGTACAGGGAGGGTAATTTTGAAATCACTTACCTAACTTGGAAGCAGTGACATTCCATGCTATGGGGTGCCCAGGGCAGATGCCATCCATGCCCTGGATGTCGCCCCCCAGTGACAGTGTTCATCCCCTGCTCTTGCCGGGCCCTAACAAAGAAACATCAACAGAAGAAATTTCAACCACGATCTCCTGCCTCCACACCACCACCTCCCCGCTGGACCCATGTCCCACCGACTGGATAAAGAAATCAAAAAACGAACTGAGCACACCATTAACCCTTATTGTTAGTGAATCCTTCTCCAGAGGACACATGCCTGACGCCCTCAAAACCACGATCATCCGTCCTTCCTTGAAAAAGCAAAACCTGGATCCCCTAGACCCTGCATCCTACAGACCCATAGCAAGTCTACCTTTCACAGCCAAAATAATCGAGAAAATCGTCCAGCAGCAGCTTCAGGAGCACCTGGATGTTAACAACATTCTGGACCCCCAACAACACGGCTTCTGCCCGCTACATGGAGTCGAGACCCTCATGACCATGCTGATGAACACCCTCCTCACAGGAACCCAAGGAAAACACTCTGGATACGCCATGATCTTCCTCGATATATCCGCAGCCTTTGACACCATCTCTCACAACATCCTCATACACAGACTACAGACTATTGGGATCAAAGACACCGTGCTGAAGTGGTTTCAATCCTATTTATCTAACAGACAACAACTAATCCGCACCAGCACCTCAACCTCCCCCCCATTCCAGCAACACCAGGGAGTACCCCAAGGATCCACACTGTCAGCTATGCTCTTCAATATATACCTCCAGCCACTCTGCACAGTCATACGCACCTACAACATCAGCTTCCACATCTATGCTGACGATATCATGCTCTACGCCCCCATTACCACCACGAACCCAACAAACATCCACCTATCAGCATGTTTCACCGCAGTATCTGACTGGTTACAAGCAAACAACCTATCCATCAACATAAAGAAAACTGAAGCCCTCATCGTGACAAAAGACCCAGACTTTACATCCCCCACACACCTCAACATTGGAACTACAAGCATCAAAATACAACCACAGATAAGATACCTGGGCATTATCATTGACCAAGCACTCACCTTAAAACAACAGATCACCAAAACCGCCGGAACTATATTCCATAAGGCAAGAACAGTGCAACGGCTTAGACCCCTCCTGGAACACCAAGACTTCCGAACAGTGATGCAAGCCATGACACTCCCACATCTCGACTACTGCAACATAATCTACCATGGCCTTCCAGCAACTCAGACCAACCCCCTCCGAACTGCATTGAACACCACGGCAAGAATCATTCAGAGCGCAAAGAAAACCGACCATATCACCCCAATTCTGAGAGAACTACACATTCTCCCCCTTGAAGCACGGACAAAATACAAAGCCATCCTACTCACCCACAAAGCTATCCATCAAACACAGGACACACAGCTTCGCACTCTACTGGCTCATCCAGCTCACGGCAGATCTACTAGACAAGCCACCAGCGTTTCTCTCACCGTCTCTCACAAAAGAACCAAATGCTCGCAACGGACATGCAATCGAGCCTTTGAACTATATGCTCCAACCTTATGGAACTCTCTACCAAGCTACCTTAGAAACAATGCTGACCTACTATCCTTCAGGAAACAGCTCAAAACCATCCTCTTCCAAGAATACCTCAACTCAGACCCCACCGAAAAACCCACAAACCCCTGATCTCAAACCAATGCACCCCCAACCCAAAGCCTCCTCCTCCCGTTCATGTCCAATGCCTGCCCATGTCTTACGTCTGTCCAATGTCTGTCCCATGACCTAAGTCTGTGCCAAGACAAAATCATCAATGTTTCCTCCCCGGTGATGGCCCTACCCCTGTATTTAATACCCCCCCCCCCCCCACCCTATGTTACACCGCTTTGACCCAGTGAAAAGCGGTATATAAATACAGCTAAATAAATAAATAAAATAAATAAATAAATAACAGAGGAGGCACGCACGGCAAGCATACCTCCAGGTAAAGTCTTGCGAGAACAACTGCACCGTGAGACTTCACTGGGAGGGAACAGCCACTGGACCTGGAGAGGAGGCAGTGTGGCAAGTCAGAAAAGATATGCTTGCCATACTCGCCTCCTCCATGAGGTCCCGGCAGCAGCAACCCCCATTCTGACCGGACCGCACTCACCACCGTGCCTTTGGTACACCACTGCTTGGCAGTCGCATCAATTTTCAAAGAAAAAATATGTGTATAATTTCCTTTTGAAAATTGTCACATTGAAAATACCTGCACACAGTTACATCTGTGTAGGTACCCAGCGTTGATCGGTAAATTTAATACTGTATCTTTGACATAATAGACTTAAGAGTGTTAAGAGATACGGTTGGATATTGAACTGTCTGGTCAACATTCACAACTGTATCAATCGGCTTGTACAATGGTTTGGTTTCTCCAGTGCTATGAAAGGTCTTGTACAGTGATTATTGAGTATGGTTTGTCTGTGGTCTATCGTCTCCACTGGTCTTGTATGCTGATCATCGATATGTCTTTGGTCTGGAGTCTTAACTGCTCAAAAGGCTGTTTGTCTTGTGCCCTGATCATCAAGTGTGGTTTGTGTCTGATGTTTGGGAAGCTGCTATGCCATTCACAGATAATGGATTTCTGCTAAGACAGGCTCTTTATTTTGGTGGCAATTTGCAGTATCTTCTTCTATAGATATAAAGCAGAAAGTATGTGAGTTTGAAATGCATTGCTCAGTAGCTCTCCAATACTATCAAATGCACAATCACATTGATTGGATAGATAGGCAGGCCTGTTGCAGATGGCAACCAATATCTGCAAGTTTGCTTGTCTGTTTAAAGTTCACTGCCCAGTAGTTTTCCAATAGTGTGGAATGCCGCATTCTCATTGGTCAGAAAGGTGGGCATTTTGCAGGTGGGGGACCAAAGAGTAGTCATTGACCTTCTTATGGATACGAGGCTGGTCCCTGTAAAGTTTTGTTGCATTTGTTCATACTTTATTTATGCATTTATTTGCAAGGATTTGTTATACTGCACAGCTGCAGGGAGCTTTAAGGTGGTTTGCAATAAGGGTCAGTATTCCAGAACACCATATAGACTAAAGTGACAGGACAAGACAAGCACAAGAACATCAAGGAGAGGGTCTGTAAATTGCCCAACAATAGTTTGTTGGAATATGGTAGATTTTATCCCCGACATATTTGGAATAATGTGCCTGTGGGATCATTTTTGCGTCTTCGTAAATTGTGTTCGACCCGTCAGGATTATATGTTTCATGCGCAGGGGATGTTTAGGAGGTTTCAACATTGTGGTTATCCAGATCGAGCGATTGGTCGAGCTAAGAAAAGGGCATTAAATACACATCGTGAGTGGCTTTGTTTGGGGCCACAGGATAAGCAAGACTTGGATCTTAATTGCATTTTGCCCTATTCTACTCAGACATGGTATATTAAAGACATGATATTGTCTCACTGGGATATTTTGCAGGTACATTCGGTTTTTCAAACTCCCCTTGTTTTTTCTTATCGCAGGGGGAGAAATTTGAGGGATTTATTAGCGCGTTCTCGGTACCGGGATGGCGCTTCCGGGGCTATCAAAGGGCATAAGAAATGCAACCGATGTGTCATTTGTGCGATTACTTTAGAGATAGAGCATTTTGTGCATCCAACAAAGGGATTTACTTACTATTTACTTGATTCTACTATGTGTGAATCTACTGGTGTAGTTTATGTTGTTCTTCGCCCGTGTTCTCACCCATTGCAAACTTGGATTATTGAACATTTGTCTGCCATTTGTAGGGATGTGGAGTCGGCTCCTTTGGTGATACATTGGCGAGAAAAAGATCATGCTATACAAGATCTTCGTTGCTTCGTTTTGGGACAGGTTAGGGGAGAGGTGGGTGGAGATTTTCAGAAGTACTTGTGCCGTCGTGAACAACGGTTTGTTTTTCGATGGAACACTGTGGTACCATTTGGGTTAAATTCGCAGATGGAATGGCATTGGTTCTATTGAATGGAGGGGTATTTAAATAAGTGTGGCTTGTGCGCTTGCACTGGCGTTTGTTGGAATTTTGCAAGACATGGTGAGTTGTGATTGAAGACAAGCTGAAGGTCAGTTTTTATTTGTTTGTATGGAGTGATGTGTATATCTTTTGGGGTATATGCTTTTAAAGCTTTTGGTGTATTTTTTTAGTTTTTCCTGATGAAGCTGGTAACGGCGAAACCGGGGCCCATGGTTGCAAAGTGAAAAGTGCAGAGTTGGTGACTTTTATGTCTTCATGTGAATGCGGCATGTGAATGTGACGTAGGATTGCCTGGCTGTTTCTTAAGAAGACCTGGTCTTCTGGATTGAAGATTGAGGATTGTGCTCTATGACTCGGGTGCTATTCAGTTTGTGGAGCAAAAGATCGTGCTTTCTGGATGGAGATCCCTTCGCTTGGATGTCAATTAACGTCTTTTGCAGGATTTGGGATCCAGACATAGAAGATTACTTGATTGATGACAGATTCTGGTGCCTGTTGATATGGAGCTTTGGTACATGGAAAGATAATGTGATTATGGATGGATAGTACACATGAAATTAATTTATATATAGAATGACATTATATGAAAATTATATGAAAGTTGCATACATTTATATGAGATCCTACAATATTATATGACTTATGAAAGACATGGTGATATGAAAGATATGGTGATTAATGTTTGATGTTAGAATTATTTGATACAGTGTTTGATATTAGAATCAATTGAATCATTTGATATAGAGTTTATTGTCAAAGAAATGTAATGTGTGAATGTATCCAGAGTGCAGGTCATTTGTATAAATGATTTTATGTATTCACCATGAGGGATTTGATAGGGACGGTTTTATATTAAATAATGATTAAATAGTTTTTCACACACTCCGTATTTGTGATTCCATTAGTGAAGATACTATTTATTATAAAATAATTTTATACCTTGAAGGTGGATAGGTTACATTGAGTTTGATTTTGGATAATATATAATTTGTGAATCTATTTGGAGTTCATGTCATTTGTATAAATGATTTTATGTATTCACCATGAGTGATTTGATAGGGATGGTTTTATATTAAATAAAGATTAAAGAGAGTTTTTCACACACTCCATATTTGTGATTCCATTAAGGAAGCTATTATTTATTATAAAATAATTTTATACCTTGAAGGTGGATAGGTTACATTGAGTTTGATTTTGGGTAATACATAATTTGTAACTATTTTGGTGATATGTCTTTAATAACTCAAAGTTCTGCAGATGTTTGGGGGTTTGAAGGACTGCATTGTCAGCACTGAGATGTTACTTGTTAGAAGAAAGTAAAAGTACACCATTAGACTGCTTTAGAAGCAAATTCTGCCTCAGTGACTGTTCTTTATTATCCAAATGAGAGAGTAAGCCTGCTTCCTAAGAATGTGAGTGTAATAGGCCTCTAGGAGAAGATCCTGGTAAGATTCTGGTCCAGCCCTCAGATAAGATCAGTGTGACTTTTCTGGACCTCATTCCAGATAACCGGGTCATAGGGGTTACAGCTTTAAAAGCTGATTGAGGCGCACTGCTGGTCCTTTTTGGGCACTTTGGGACCTTGAAGCCAATCAAACTGCTGTGCTGGACCTCTTGGGATGTTTTAGGGCCTTAAAGCCAACCGAGGTGCTATGCTGGTCCTCTTTGGGCATTTTAAGGCTTTGCAGCTGATGAACGTGCTTTGCTACTGGTTTCCCCGGTATGTTTTAGGGCCTTACTGGTGATCTTGGTGCTGTGCTGATCCCCTTTGCACGCTTTAGCGTCTGACAGCTGATAGAGATGCTGCACTCATCTTCTTAGGAGTATGTTTACTAAACCGTCCTAATGTTACCGGCGCTAGTTGCAGCAATAATGTGAAGAATGCCATATAAGGAGTGGGCGTTCCAGTCCTAAGGTAGCAAGAATATGTATCGCGTGATAGTGGGCGCCGTGGCACATTAACGCGCATTAACCCTAAGTACATGCCAGCGCAGTGTTAGAAGCTATAACGATGTAGCCCACTGGTTACTGCAATGAACGTAAAGGCAGAGGTCATGGGTTTGATCCTGCAGTGGTGTAATCTAAAACGGCTGTCTGAGGCATTTTCTTTTAATTTAAATCAGTGCTGCCAGCAGAAACACCCTCAAAGTGCCGTAATCTAAGGTGCCTCATAAGGCACCCCCATAGGTCATATTATAAAGTGCCCTGTCTGCCAAAGCACCCTATAATGTGCCCTATAGGGCGCCTATGAGGCCCCTTAGGCTATAGCACTGTGAAGGCAACACTGATTTAAATTAAAAGAAAATGCCTCAGACAGCCTTTTTAGATTACACCACTGAGGGATTGAACATAATAATAGACAACATTTTGGTTGTGGTGAGAAGCGAGGAGGAATGTGACAAATTCTATCTACTCTTTTTGATGTCTAGGAATCTTCACCTTGCCGACTCACAATGTTAAATGACAGAGGTGTAAGGCAGGGGTCTCCAAATCCAGTCCTGGAAGGCCACAAACCAGTCAGGTTGGCAGGATAGCTCTAATGCATATATATCTCATGCATATTCATTAGGGCTATCCCAAAAACCTGCCAGGATTGCGGCCCTCCAGGACAGAGTTGGACACCCCTGGGATAGACAGACACACACTCCCACACCTATGCCAGCATTGTGCAAATATAGAGGTTTGTGGCAACCCTGGCCGCCACACCAGTCCTGGGCACAGTGCAGGTATTGCTATGGTATGCAAAACTGTTGGGGTCACTCCCCGGGGTGGTAAACACTGTCAGAATCAGTAACTAAAACACACTCCACAGATATCAGAAAGGTTGCTATGATGAATCTCTATCAACAAATCATGTTTAACTTCGGATTTGTTAGCTGACATTAATCATAGCAACCTTTTGATATATGTGGAACATGTTGCCAAGTTTAGGACGGCATTGCTAAGGTATGCAGGTGCCAGTATTGGGAGATGCTGCTCCACGCAGGGCTCAAGAGCCTGACTCTCCATGAGGCTTTGGATAGTGGAGCCTGTGGGTGTGGGTGTTTATGCCCCTGTTGGCCTCTGCTCTAGGGCCGAGTTTCTCAACTCCGGTTCTGGTGGGCCAAACACTGTTCAGGTTTTCATGCTGTCCCTAATGAATATGCATGAGATACATTTGCATACCATGGGGGCAGAGCATACAAATGAAGCACAGGCATATTTATTAGGGACAGCATGACACCTTAATGGTGTTTGGTCCTCCAGGACTGCAGTTGGGAAACTCTGCTCTAGGGATTGCACATGTTTATGGTGTCTGTGCTCTGTAGGGTAAAATATAGGTTTTTATAGCTTGTTTATTTAATCTGCAATAACAGTTCAGTCTTTATTACCATGGTTTAGTACTGGGTAAAATATAGGGACATGGTTTGTAGGAGCCACAGCTGGGGCTTGAACCTGTGATATTTTGCTTCTAAATACACTGGCTGTGTGTACTGCACCAAACTGTTGCCACATTAGTGTTCGTTAGACAGACCTTGTCTGTTGCACCGCACGGCACCCACCTAAACAGGGTTTGGCCTTGGTCTGCTGTGGGCAGATGCCACTGCCCCCTCCACCACCAGCAACCCTCCGCCACCATGCTGACATGCCCTTATGCCAGTGGTGCTGGTGATGTGCAGTCCCAGGCCATCCATTGTGCCGGTAGGCAGCTGCCTATGGTGTGGGTTCTTGGACATGGACATGCGCCCTTCCCCCCCGGCACCACCTGCCAATGTTATGTGCCCTTGAGGGTACCAGCTGGGTAATTTCCCCTGTGACACTATGGGACACACACTCGTGCCCATGTTGGACCCTCGTCAGTTGCTGTCTTGCTCCTTTACAGTTTCGGCATTCCTATGTGCCACCTAGGCATCTGCCTAGTCCGCACTGTGCCCCAGCTGGACCACAGCATAACAAACCTTCCCAATATAAATGACAAAACCCTGATCACCGCTATTTCACTGTGGGATCATTCACTTTGTAGGTGGACAGAGCATAGCCCCTTCCAAACATGATATCTTCCTTTTTACACTTTGTCAGAAGTGTTGCTTTATGTTTAACATTAGTAGCACTTTTGGCCAGCTTGCTTATGGGGATTTCAAATGTGGTTCTGGTCATTTAATATATTTCTTCTCTGGGTTTCCCTGGCTTTGCTGCACATTGCTGACTGAAATGGTTTCTCTCTCCTGCAAATGTGCTTCTAGTGCTAGGTTTTCATTAGCGCTAATTTTCAGACCTTCATTTCACGGCGTTAGTGTGCATGGGGCCTCTCCCCGCCCACTCTCCGCCCATTTACCCCTCATCTCCGCCCCTGGGGAGCCTTACTCCGCCCTCTGCGGAGCCTTACTCCACCCTCTGCGCACCTTAACGCTGCCGCAGACATTATCACGCGATACGTGATGTTCTCGCATGGTATTATCATGCGTTAACATCACGTATCGCGCGATAACGTCGCAGCTGTGACGTTAGCACCATTTAGTAAACATACCCCTTAGTGTGTTTCAGGGCCATACAGCTGTTGAGGTGCTCTGCTGTTCCTCTTGGGTGTTTTAGGGCTTTTCAACCAATTGAGATGCTATGCTGGCTATCCTGGCATGTTTTAGGGCCTTGCAGGTGATCTTAATGCTGTGCTAATCCACTTTCTGTGTTAAGAGCCTTGAAACTGATCTTGCTGCTGTGCTGTCACCCTTCACATGTTTTATGGCCTTATAGCTAATTGAGATGCTGTGGTGATTCTCTTAGTGTGCTTCAGCCTACTAAGCAAACCCCCTGTAACCTTAATGCCACTGTAGAAGTCACTGGTGAGGCCTCACTTGGAATATTGTGTTCAGTTTTGGAGACCATATCTCGCAAAGGATATAAAAAGGCTGGAAGGGGTTCAGAGGAAGGCAACCAAAATGATTTGGAGCCTGCGTCAGAAGACTTATGAGAAGAGACTTGAAGACCTAAATATGTACACTTTGGAGGAGAGGGGGGACACGGTTGATATGATTCAGAACTTTAAATACTTAAAGAGTATTAATGAACAAACAAACCTCTTCCAAAGACAGGATGCTGTAAAACTAGAGGACATAACATAAAGCTGCAAGGGGATAACCTGAAAGGCAAAGTCAGGAAATACTTTTTCACTGAAAGGGTGGTGGATGCTTGGAATGCCCTCCCAAATTGAAGTGGTGGGGCAAATACAGTGACAGAATTCAAAATGGCATGGGACAGACATAGTGTATCCCTTTATATCAACGGCATAAAATCAAAATAAAGATAACTATCTCTTAGAGTCTCACAGTCAATCAAGGTGCTCTGCTGGTCCTCTTTGAGCCATGTAATTGATCTTGTTGCTCTTCTGATGCTCTTTGGGGATTTTAGTGCCTTCTCAGTCAATCTTTGTGCTGTGGTGGCTCTCTTTAGGTATTGTTGAGACTTTTAGCCTGTCTTACTGCTGTGTTGGCATTCTATAGGTGTTTTAGGGTGTTGCAGCTGATCTTCGTGCTATCTTGATTCTTTTCTAGTGTCTTAGGGTCTTCCAGCCTGTCTATATTGTATTTTTTTTCACAACTTCTGTCCCATTAAATTGCTATACATCTAAGCGAGGATAAATCAACATCAGCAATAAATAGCTAATACAGTTTAATAAACATGACCCTTAGTGCTCTTTGCCCTCTTCAGGTTCCATGTGATCTAAATGCTGCTCTTGATCCTTGGAGTGCTGTTGCTCTGTAGAAGAAGTCTTTCCACAAGTTTTAAGCAATTTTGATTAAAAGTGGATGGAAAACCCTACTGTTAGAATGCATGATTGGTTTTCCCATCAATTTTAGTGGGCTCAAATAAGCAGAATGATTGACTCAAAGACAAACCAAACGAAACATTTTTGCCATGCACATCCCTACAGCATCAGTCTCTTCTCTGCTTTCCACATCTGCCTTTTCTGAAGACCTTGCTCAGGGTGTCCCTTCTATATTCCATTTCTTTTCCACCTGTCGTCTTCACTTCTTCCCTTATATATATACATATCTGAGCTTACTCTTTTACTTTCGTCTCCCTTCATCTTTTTCTGCTTTTTTCTATTCACTGCTAGTTTTCACTCCTACTCATACCTTTTTACCTTCTAGTCCTCAATCTCTCTTTTTTCACGTCTCACCTACCACTAACTTTCTATCCCCTTGCTCTTACTCCTTTTCAGTCTCCTATTCTCCTACTCTCTACTGCCCTTTGTACTCAACACCTCTACTGTCCTATGCCTCTAATCCTCTAGCCAACCATAGATTCTCTCCTGCTGTTCATGCCCTCCCCTGCCTCCAGCCCCTTTTGTTCATTTTAACCCTCTACTTAGTTTTCTATCACCCTATTTCACTGCTGAGCCAGCCCCATTCTCATCTTCTTTCATCCCCTTAATTTCTATCCCTTTCATCTCCCTCACCTCTCCATAGTAACCTATCATTTTACACTATATCTCACCTCTCCTCAATCCACGAGGTCACTCACACGACCTCTCATCCCCTCTGCATCCTTCAGCCACCTTCACTGTCCTCCAGCATACTCCCACTCATACCAATCGAACTGCCAAATACCCACTTAGCCCTCAAAATCATCACTCAGTTTGAGTTCCAGCTCTCCCTACCCTCAAGTTCTTGCACTATTCCTTCATGCTGTCCTTAAGTTTCAATTTTAACTCTGCTCTTGTCTCTGCCGTCTCCTCAATTCCTACCCAATTCCTGAGCTTCATTTTCTATCTGTTCTTCCCCACTAAAAAATACTCTGAGTCCTCTTTCCTGCTCTGCCTCTTCCCCCAATAATTGCAGAGCACACACTTGCCCCTCTCCCTTGATTCCTGAATTCTCCTTCGTTAATTCTGCCTCCTTCACTTCTCCCTAGGGAGTGCCGAGGATATTTAGTCTTCCCCTCTTCCACCATAACCTGACCAGACCTCTCTATTTTTAACAGCTGCCTCTTTTTTTCTGGTGGTGCTTTTAACCCTGGAATTACCAAGATTTTTTGCACACGCTGATCGTTGGGGTCATAAATGACCCCACGACGAATTTTAATTGTTAACCATTTAAAATTTATACTAAACAGACAAAATATTATTCTGAATTAATTATTTATTATATGAAGGTTAAATGTTTTGAAATTTAATGCTTTATCATAAAATTATATGAAGAAGAGTTGCCATGAAAGCAGTTTTTGCATGCACTTGATGAACACAGTAAAGTACTACAGTCATTTGCATGAGACACAGACAATTTCAGAATGTTTTTTGCAAACATTGCGCTTGCAGGAGGTGCAAACTATGTTGCTTTTCTTTTTTTTTCTCTGGAACAGCAGTGACACCTTGCCCTTTTCTTTGGGATCCCGACATTGCAAAGAGCATCAGTGGCTACTTCAATGCTGGAAGAAGTCTCGCTGCAATTACTCTGAAGCAGCTGCTTTTCTAATTCCAAGAGGAATAGACGACGTCTGTGCTTTGACTTGGACTGCCATTCTAGATTTAGTGAGATCCAAACAATGAAAGCGTTCAAAGCACTGATGTCCAACATGTTGTAGAAGATTGTCACTGGCCAGCGTCTTGTCATTCGTTTTGTGGTATATGTGCGCAACATTTGATCTGCTGTATCTACTCCACCTTTACTAGAATTGTAGTCCAAGATCATGCGTGTTTTTTTTGTCTGGATGTGTGTTATCTACTTCTTCTTGATCATGCAAACTGCTCAGAATAACAACCACTTTTCCTTTCTTCAGGCAATAGGAAACCAGAGTGGCATCATTGCGAAAGCCAAACAGTGAAATGAATACCTCTCGGCCCTTTGCTGTTACAAATTCTGGAGGTAATTCTTTTCTGTTCTTTCGAATTGTCCCCAAAAGTGTCATTTGTTTTTCTAGCAATTTCCGTGACAGGAATAAACTACAGAAGAAATTGTCAACAGTAACATTTCTGCCAGATCGCATCAATCCTTCAGTGAGTTGCAGCACAACCCTTTCACCCTGATTCTGTTCCCTGTTTTGTCCGAGTTCCCTTCCTGTATATACTTGAAGATGCAGAACATATGACGTTGCACTGTCACACAACATCCATAGCTTTATGCCACATTTCCCAGGCTTGCTGGGAATATATTGTCAACGGAAAACATCCACGAAATGTAAGCAGTTGCTCATCCATGGTAACATTTTCACCAGGAACAAAGGCGTCACTTAGAGTTGCTTCCCAGGTATCAAAAACCTGTCTGATTGGAGCAAGCTTATCCATGCCTCGTTGTTCATGTCTGTTGGTTGCATCATCAAATCTGAGAGCACAAGAAATTTGCTGAAAATGGTTACGGGCCATATTTTTGCCGAAAACAAAACGACCATCTTCAAGGTTCCACAACTGAACTATGGATTCATTTCATGATTTGTACATGCCTGAGAGGATCAGAAGTCCAAGAAAATGTTGAAATTCTCCGTCTGTCAAATCTTTCCAGGTGTCATCATAAATGTGTCTTCCTTGTTTGCTCGTCCACATCATGATTTCATTCAATAAGTTCTTCCTCATGAACAAGTGGAATGCTGCGAGAGGGCCATCAACATTTCATACAGCATACCTTGTAGGACCTTGTTGTACGGGTATGACATTAGCTCTGGCGTATCTTCCAGCAGCTTGCTTTATAGGTGTCCTGTTCCATGATGTGGCATCCTTAGATACATAGGCTTCGATGGCAACATTTGTGCTTATAGTTGATGACCTCTTAGCTCCTCTACTACCACAACTAAGATTCCTCATAGATGATACTGACACCAAGGACTCCTGCCTTCTTCCCCATCCAGCACAGCCTTGACCTTTGTCTCGACCTGTAACTTGACTCTTTGCTGCAGGCGATGTTACCGGCTCAACATCAGTCTCACATTCACTTGGCATCCAACTGCTGTCGCCATCTGAATCATGACTGTCATCATCAGATTTATCGCCCGAACTTAGCTGTTATGCTTCTTCGCTTGCTTAATATGCTGCATCATCAGATGACTCAGAGCCATCACTGTCAGCATCTCGTTGCAATATTTCTCTTACTTGGGAAGCTGAATACTTTCATTTTGACATCATAAACAATAGCCTAAAATAAATAAACAAAGATAAAGTTGAATAAAACGCAAAGTAGTTTTACTATAGGTGTACAATAATCGTGATGAACGAGCTGAAAGCCTTTAGATTTCATCAGAAATAATGAGAGAACGTATGATATCAATTACAGAAAATGTGTAAGAGTATAAAAAATAAATGATACATAATTAATGATAAATACCTTTGTCAGATCAAAAAATTCACAAAACTGTAAATTGTATCACGATCTCCAAACCAGACATAAGCAACTGGGGTCAAAAATGACCCCACTGGTACTCTGTGCTGCAATTCATCACTAGGATCACCTAGTGGATGAAAATTATTCCTCTCATGGTGCAATATAACGAGAATATTGACATGTGAAAAGTCATAAAAAGATTGTATTCTTGAAGAACTAGTTTCCGAGATACGCGTTGTGAAACTTGCAGTGGGGTCACTTTTGACCCCATCGGTACTCGCAGGGCTAAATAACAAGGAAGCCCAGAATAGTAGGCCCAGTATGCCAGAATTTTATATTTGATCTGAAGACAAATTAGAAGCCATTGCTGATCATAGAGCAATGGTGCCACTGAGACAAATTTCCTCGCATTATAGATCAACTTAACCACTGTGTTTTGGATTAACTGCTCCTAATCTTCCAGACACTTGTCCCTTTCTTTCTTTGTTTGTATAGTCTCCTACCAGCTGCCTTTGTCTTCCTTGTCATTGCTAGTTAGGTTTATGAGACGCTCATACTGTATTTCGCTTTTCTCCATTAACTTTGTTTGTTGAGAGGTAACAGCTCAATACAATTGGCTTCCATTTGCACCTCTCCCCATCAAGTTCTCAGAACCATGCTATAAATTACCTCCTAAGTAATGGCATTTCATTGGTTCATGCAATATGTATTTGTGATTTATTTATTTATTTATTGAACAGTTTTATATACCGCCTTTCAGCAACATCAAAGCGGTTTACATCAAACAAAACTAGAACATTACATTGTAACTTATTCAGACAGGTAACTTAACAGCGTACAAAGGAAAGGTAGGGTGTCATTAATGATTTACATGGTTGATTATAGCATTACATTCTAAACATATTTACAAATTTACAATATTTACAAATTTATATTTGCCTATTCGTCTTTTCTGGGTGTAACATGTTGCATTGTATATCACTGGAATTCTCTATGTGACGATTATTCGGATTGTTTGCTATAGACCTTGTGGAGAGTTGGGTGTTGTATCAGATGAGATGAGTGTGATAGTGTTAGGTGGATTGTATTGTGATGGAGTACGCATGGGTTTAAGTGGGGAATAGTTCATCATTTGGTTCTGAGGTGCCAAAGTACTCTATAAAAAGGTGTGTTTTGAGATCTTTTCTAAAGGTTGATAGGTCAGTAATATTTCTAAGTTTGTCCGTCAATGCATTCCATAGTGAAGGGGCATAGAAGGTGAATGCTCTATTTGTTGTGGTTTTATTGAGTTTTGTGAAGGAGTTGGGAACGAGTAGAGTCTTCAGGTTCCGTTGTCTCACTGTTCTGTTCCTTGTGTGGTTTCTTAGTAGATCAGTTAGATACGATGGTGCTATATCTCTTAACAATTTGAACGTTGTCATGATAACTTTATATTTTATCCTACTTTGTATAGGCAACCAGTGGAGTTTAAACAGGATTAGGGTGATGTGTTCAGTTGCACTTGCTTTTATAAGCATTCGGGCAGCAACATGTTGTGCTATTTTTAGGTGGTGTAGTGCATGTTTTGGGATACCTTGAAGGATTGTGTTACTGAAGTCTATGTGAGGCAGGATTAGTGCTTGGAGGACTGATCTGAAGTCCTGTTGTGATAATAAAGGTTTTAGATTTTTAAGATATCTTAATTTATTGTATATTGTGTTTGTTGTGGTCCTAATGTGTGTTGTTAGGCTTAATGTTCTGTCCATGATAACACCAAGATATCTTATTTCGTCTTTTATGCAAATATTTGTATTTTCGATTTTTATCTCTGTTGGGAGAGTAAAGTTTTGATTTCTTGATACGAATAATGCTTCCGTTTTCTTAAAATTAATATAGAGATTGTGTTCATTTAGCCAGTGTGTCATTTTGATGAAGCATGATTTGATACTAGAGAAGTCCAGGGAGTCTATATCCATTGGGAGGTAAATCATGACATCATCCGCATATATTGCGTATTTCATGTTGCACTGCTGAATGATGCGACAGATGGGTTGTAAATATATGTTAAAAAGGAGCACTGACATTGCAGATCCTTGTGGGATTCCCTGTTTTTGTGTATAGGTTTTAGATGTATGTTGTCTTATTTTCACTTGTTGGGATCGGTCAGTGAGATATGATTGGAACCATGTAAGGATGGTACCATGTATTCCAACTTGTTTGAGTCTTTCAATGAGGATGTAGTGATTAATTGAATCGAAGGCAGCAGTTATATCCAAAAATATTAGTAGTACTGCTTGCTTTGGTTTGTCAATGTATTTTAGAATATCATCAAAGATCCCTGTAAGCAGTGTTTCCACACTATTGTGCGGCCTAAAGCCGTATTGATGGGTGTCTAGGGGAGCATGTAGCTCAATGTGGTCCTGTAATTGATTATGCACAATCTTTTCTATGATCTTTGCCATAAATGGTAGGCTAGAAATAGGCCTGTATGAAGATGGATCAGGGTTATCTAGATTTTTGTTTTTCAGAATAGGTCTAATTGAGGCCAATTTAAGAATGGTGGGCATAGTACCATGTGTGAGTGAAAAGTTTATTATATTTAGTATGGAATGTGCTAGAAATGGTTTGGTGGTTTTGATCCAGTTAACTGGGCATGGATCAAGACTAGAGGTGGTTGTGTTAATATTAGAGATCACCCTATTGAGTTCCTTCAGTGTCACAGTATGGAATTTATGCCATATTTGTTTAGGCTTCAATTGGGAGTAGTTGAGTGGTTTTGGAGAGTCTGATAGTGATGAGAGCTTAGTGATGTAATATTTAGCTAGTCTCTAATGACTTGTTCCTCGCCAAATAAACAAAGATAAAGTTGAATAAAACGCAAAGCAGTTTTACTATAGGTGTACAATAATCGTGATGAACGAGCTGAAAGCCTTTAGATTTCATCGGAAATAATGAGAGAACGTATGATATCAATTACAGAAAATGTGTAATTTTCATAAAATAAGAGTACAAAAAATAAATGATACATAATTAATGATAAATACCCTTGTCAGATCAAAAAATTCACAAAACTGCAAATTGTATCATGATCCAAATCGGACGTAAGCAACTGGGGTCAAAAATGACCTCACTGGGACTCTGTGATGCAATTCATCACTATTCATATCATGGCGCAATATAAAGAGAATATTGACATGTGAAAAGTCATAAAAAGATTGCATTCTTGAACAACTAGTTTCCGAGATACGCATTGTGAAACTTGCAATGGGGTCACTTTTGACCCCATCGGTACTCCCAGGGTTAACTAGATGAAACTAGATGAAAGCTTTTGTACCGGGGCTGGCACCTCTTTCATCTTTCCTGTGGCTTCCATGATTCAAACATTGGCTGTTTCAATGGCACAGCATCTATGAAGACTCACATCGTTCAAACAGACAATTGTTTGAATCCTCCAGGCAATAGGAAAGAAGGAAGAGTTGCTGCCCTGCTGCAAAAGCCTTCATCTGGTAAAAAGCATCAGCGAGAGGTGGGGCAGCTGCGACAAATTGAGATATATGGTCTGTCTGAGTTATGGAGAAGATGGGGGAAGGAAAGAGCACTATGCTTTCTGACTCCATAGTTACTTCTCCCTATCATTTTTGGGGAAGCAATGTCCCCATGATGTCCCCAAACTACACCATGGAAAAAGACCAAACACCCATCCAGTCTGCCCAGTGGCAAATCTTCACTTGGAGCTGATGATCGCACAAAACTCCATAACCTGCTCTCCGCCTCCATGTCTTTCAGAGCTGATGTTAAACATGTTGGGGCCCCACGGCATAAACTTTGGAAAAGGCACAAAGTTCATCGTTCCTTTGGATTTTGAGCTGCTTTTGGACTTCTACTGGGTTTCCTGACTTCCCAAGGATCCTTTGGGTACCTGTTATTACAAATGCTATGATCTCCCTTCTAACTCCTTTGCACTTCTTCTCCGGACTCCTGGATAAAGCATTAGTTGGGTACCTTTCTCTTTTTCTTCATTCCAATCTGCATATGGCTGTGTACCTCCAGATAAGCAACTGACGCAAACTTCTCACTACTTCCATGCAGATCTTTGTTTTCTCCTTACTTAGATCAGGGTCTTCTCTCCCCATAAGAGACTGACCCAGAGAGAGAGAGAGAGATTTATACTCTCAGATACTCTCCACACCAAAGCTGGATTTTTTCAGGAACATCTGCTTTAGTAAAATGCCAGAAGTATCACCACAGAGACTACCATTGCTACTACGACTTATCATTTGTATAGCATTACAAGGGTACACAGCGCTGTAATACATACATGGGCGACAATCCCTGCTAAATAACGCTTACAATCTATGCAAGAGAGAAACACAGAGAGAAGACTAGAGATGGTCTTGACACATATGAGTGATAAACAGGAGAATAAAAGGTCAGGATTGAATAGCAGCCTCGAAGAGGTAGACTTTTAGCCTGAATTTGAATAGGACCAGAGATGGAGGGACTTCTGAACTCATTATAGGACCAGACACAGGTTTTCTTCATTTCCTTTTTCCTTCTAATAATGATCCTGGAAGAGGGCAATGGACTCTTGATTCTTCCATTTACCAATTCCCAACTCTCTTTGGAGAGACAGGCAGATCTTTTCCTCTCTCCCTTTCCCCTCCCAGCTCTCTGACTCAAGTCTTCTGTGGATTGACCGGTTAACATCCTAGACTAAACCATTATGGTCAATTGGAGGAGAGAGCCATAGCAAGATAGTTCTTATTGTCCTCTACAAGGTCAATATGTCCTTCCTTGGGAGGAGTACAGACCTTAGTAAAAGGGTCAAAAGGCTCAATTATTTTTTGGCAGTTAATATCTCCACTCTGTACTTTCTGTGATTGACAGAGAAGAATATAAGCACTGATATTAAATTAAATTATATTAATTATTCAATGACTCATTCACTTTCCAAAGTAAATCATTTACCTGTGGCCAACTGTCCTATATTTCCCACTGACATGTAACGAGAGACAAGATTATTTTTATTAACATATTTATTTCCCTACACTTTTATTCCACCCTTCTGAAAACACACCCAGGGTGGATAAGAATCACAACTGTATTTCAAATAAGGGCAATCAAATTGTTTACAAGAAATGCCCCTAAGAGGATAATATGCCTTCCTGACCCAGCCCAAACACAAACTGAAGAAAATAACACCCCTGTAATTAATTATTGTATGTTCCACCGCTTTGACCCGGTGAAAAGCGGGATATAAATACAGCTAAATAAAATAAATAAATAAATAACAGACCAACCCTTCTCCCTCCATATGCTAGTCTTAGATCAGATGAGACAAACAGACCCTGAAAGCCCATTGCTGGCCCTAGAAGATCAACTGGGCCAAAACCCTATGGTGTAAATTCTAAAGAGATTTGATTCGATTTGAAGAATTTGATTAACTGACTTTCTTTGGAAAGATTACAAAGAGACGTACAACAAAAGTACAGCTAAGGGTCAAGGGAATAAAACAAGAGGAAACCAGGAGAAATGACCTATAAAGATAGGAGAGAGCTCGTTAAAACAGCCCTCACGAAGTGACTGACACAACAGACACTGATTTCAGAACTAGAGCTCGACCCAAACTTTCTGCTAACTTCAAAGAAAAGCCTGCTTAAAAAGACAGGGCCCAATATTTGAAGGCCCTTACATGGGTAACTTCCTTAGTTACCCGTATAAGGGCCTTATCTGGGATATTCGAAGGCCACCTACATGGGAAGTGCCCTTCGAATATCCCGGCTAAGTCCCTAATGCGCCCAGATGCTATCCGCATAGCATCAGGGCACGTTAGAGTCATTCCGGGACGGAGCGGGGGTGGAGGAAAAGGCTACATGGATAGCAGCAATTTTCATTGCTACCCACATAGCCCTCTGCGCCTTAAAGATAGGCAAGAAAAAACCTTGCCTATCTTTAAGATGTAGCTTCAGTGGCTGCCAGGGTGTCCGGGCTAACCCAAATATTCACTTCCGTCGGCGCAGATGTGAATATCTGGGTTAGGAGGGTCGGCAGGCAGGCTATGCGCCGCCACAGTGCATAGCCTGCCCAACTCAATATCGGGCCCACAGGCTTTTAGACCAGCTTTAAATTTAACATAAGAGGATTTGTGTCTAAGGTCATGAGGAGGACACTCCACAAAGTAAGGGCCAAAAAAAGCTGAGGTTGAATGACGGGAATAACAAGACAGGAATAACAAGCCACATGTTTAGGACGGGGGGGGGGGGAATTTTATAACCTGCCACAAAGGTAATGTGAGTTTTTAAACATGTATTTGACACCTATTTTACAAAGTCAAGTATAGCTGTGCTTTATTTTGTAAAATGGGGGCGTAAGTTGTTGAAAATGCATTAAATCTAGATGCAAACATTAAAACCAGCCCTATGGCAGGTATAAATATCCATCGTCTCTAACACACATGCAGATGTATTTTTTCAAATACATGTGTAATTTTATGCTCTGCCTACGCACATGCCCACAGTGAAAGTACACACAATCAGCCTCTTATGTGTACTTATAGAATAGTGACCAATTAAAGTACATGCCTAAAGACCCATCCATGCATGTAAGTCATTGAAGATATGTGATTTACATGCGTAGATGACACATCACTTCATGTGTTTGCTTATAAAATTAACCCCTTTTGGTTTAATGAATGACGTGACTGCTGCAGGTAGGGATGTGCATTTGTTTAAAATTATAGGGGAAATGTCACTTCATGCAGTTTTTAACCCTTAATGGCAGGAAAAAAACGCAAAATTTCAGGTTTGTTCTTGTGTTGTCAATTGGGTGCCTATTGCTCAAATAGTGTGCTCTATAGTGTCCTGTTTAGCATTTTGGAGGGCATTCCTTTTGCCAAGGTCTTTTACTGCTTAACCCAGATTGATCATTGGATGTCAGGTAATAAACTTGCCTTTAATGCTTCCAAAGCAAAAGCTATTATATTCATATTTGAAAAGAATGCCTCATTTCCAGATCACATTCTCTGGAGATCACAATCTATCCCAGTTGTCCCTGAAATTTACTATTTAGGCGTTACCATAGAGTCATGTTTATCAATGAAGCCCCATGTATGAAATGTCACAAGAACATTTTTCCACAAGTTGTGAATGTTGCCTGGACTGAAGAGTTTAATCCTTGAATCTGATTTTTGCACCCTCCTCCAGAGTCTTTTATGTCCTATGCTTGACTATTGTAATGTCTTCTATTTCGATCTGCCCTTTTCTTATATTAAGGAGGTCATTCACAAATGCAGGTTGCGGGGCTGCATGTCTCGGCAGGATGTGCTGTCCCGCAAGGCATCTGTGCCCGATTCCCCCTCCAACTCTCCCTGTATGTCCTGTGCATCAGGACAGTGAGAGTCAGGGGGAGAGGGGGGCAGGAATGGGGCAGAGCAGGAGCAGGCCAGTCCGGCAGCATGTACAGGGCTGATTTAGGTCATGGTCCTGTACGTGCTGTCGGGTCTGTGGAGACATGCTGCTTATACCACCACAATGGTGGAATAAGCAGCACTTTTTGCCCATTCGGGATAGAAGATTCCCCCCCCCCCCAAGCGCCAGGGCCAGGTGCGGGGGGGGGGGGGGTCCACGCCACCCTATCCAGGCCACAGTAGTCCAGCTGTGGGTCAGGCAGTGGGGAAATAGGGGGCCGGAGTCGTAGATGTTGGGGGCACCTGTGGGAAGGACATCCGCACAGGTGGAAGGGGCATGCCAGGCTGTCCTCAGGATTGATTCTGGCTCCCCCGGGAACATTTTGTTCCCGCGGACCAGAATCGGGTCTTCATAGGGGACATCTGGACGACCCAGACCTTACCCTCTGTGAATCAGGCTCCATGGCTCTACAATTTGCACAAAATTGAGCAGCTCAGCCATAGCACACACCATGCAAGAGTACTATGTTCATCTGACTAATTCCCTTTCCTTTGACCCTCACCGCCTCTTTGTCACACTCAGTTCTCTTCTCAAGGTGCATCTATCTTCAACTTCTATTTCCTTTTCGCCCAGACTCTGGCTATTTCCATGATAAAGTCCATAAGATTAGCCTTCAGTTTTCCACAGGGTCACCTCTAGCCTTCCCTTCCCCTTCTGCACTCCCAAGTCCTTCCCTCAGCCTCTGTCACTCTTTCTTCCTTTTCTAAAATCACCGAGGAGGAAACTGCTCATCTTCTCTCCTCCTCCAAACTTACTACCCATTCCTCTGATCCCATTCCCAACAGGGGCTATACATTTCAAGCAAAGGTAAGAGTTTGTGGCTTTTTAAATTACTAGCTCTCTGTCTGGGAGCTCTTAAAAGGGTTTTGGTACATTTTTAAAACAAAGTTACATTCTTTTTGGTGCTTTAGTTTAAAAGGGGAAATATATTTTTAGTGGGGTAGGTTTAAAACTCTGCTTTAGTATCTTTCTCAGCTCTTTGAAGTTACTGACACCTCATCAGGTATTAGTTTCCTCCCTACCACCCCCCCCAACTCCCACCCACCCCTAGTGAGCAGTCTTGCTTTATAGGGTACCTCCCCAATTATCTACACACAGGGACTTGGAACAGCATATATTGAACACACTTAAAGAGATTTAACTGCTTATTCTCTGAAAGGACAGCTGGGAAACCGGCTGGTAGATCTCTCTCTCTTTTGCTTTAACAGATACCTAAGCTCCACAAACTGAACAATGGCTGGGAAAAATCATATCGCTAAAGATGTTCCCCCATTACAGCTTCTGCCTCTGTCCAGACAGAGGTCCCAATTCCAGTTGCAGGACCGGTTCCATGTGCAGGAAGCCTGCATGCTGAAGCTCTCAGGAAACAAGTGGAGGAACTCAGAGAGGAGGTGGCAAGGCTGAAGAGCATTCAAGACAGTGAGAAGTACATTGATGAGATGTTTCTTGCAACATCCAAGTTCTCCTGCAGAAAGAAGATGGGTGCCTACAGAATGATGAAGGTTGGACACAAGTCACCAGGGCCTGCAGAATCACCAATCCAACTTTACCAGCCCTTGAATTGAAGAACCATTATGCAGCCCTGGAAGTGGAGGAGGTGAAAGCATCCCTGGAAAGGGAAGAACCAGAGCTCAAGTCCCCCAAAGTTGCAGAATCAGTGACCACAAGGAAGCAAAGGGTAGTGGTGGCTGGTGACTCTCTTCTGAGGGGTACTGAGGCATTCATCTGCCAACCAGACTTTATGTCCAGAGAGGTATGCTGTCTGCCAGGTGCCAAAGTCCGAGATGTTACGGAGAGTTTTCTGAGACTCATCAAGCCCACTGACTATTACCCAATGTTGCTAATCCACATCGGCACAAATGATACTGCCAGGTACCCCTCTGAGCATATCAAAAGTGACTTCATGGCTCAGGGACAGAGGGTGAAGCAGATAGAGGAGCAGGTGGTGTTCTCCTCAATTCTCCCCATTGAGGGTAAAGGCCAAGACAGAGAAGCTTGCATTCTGGAGATGAATGCGTGGCTGCGTGAATGGTGTCATCAAGAGTGTTTTGGTTTCCTGGACCATGGGGTGCTGTTCCAACGGTTGCAGAGCAGAGATGGCGCTAATCTGTCCAAGAAAGGTCAATGCGTCTTCAGTAGCAGACTGGCTAATCTACTGAAGAGGGCTTTAAGCTAGATTCATTGGAGATGGGTGAAGAAAGCCCCCAGGTAAGTGAAACATTAAATATCTTTATGGAAATGGGTAAAAGGGCAACATATGGAAAGCGGTGTGTATAAATGCCCATAGCATGGGAAATAAGATCCCAGATGTTGAAGCTTTAATGGGAGAGGCTGACTTGGATTTAGTGGCAGTTACAGAAACATGGTTCACAGAAAACCATGACTGGGATGTAACTATACCTGGCTATAATATTAAGGCTTTGGGACTACAGAGCTTAAAAGGTGGGTTAAACAAGAAAGATGGGTTAAACAAGAAAGAGGGAAAGAGAAATCTAATTGCATTGTCATGATATACAGACCTCCCTCACAGGAGGAAGAGGTGGACGGAGAGTTAATTGAAGACATACGCAGCATTGCCAGGAAAGGGGAAGTGATACTGATAGGGGATTTCAATATGCTAGATGTTGACTGGCACATTCCGGCTGCAGTATCATCTAGAAGTAAGGAGAACATGGATTCTCTACAGGGAGAACTATTCAGGCAATAGGTAACAGAACCCACAGGTGAAGGGGCCATATTGGGCTCCACTGACTGACCTTTTCAATGCCTCGTTGGAGTTGGGAGTGGTGCCAAAGGACTGGAGAGAGGCTCATGTGGTGCCTTTACACAAAAGCGGAAGTAAGGATGTGGTTGAAAACTACAGGCTGGTTAGTTTAACTTTGGTGGTGAGTAAATTATTGGAAACACTGCTGAAAGAGAAAATAGTGAGGTTTCTGAAGTCCAGTGGATTACAGGATCTAAGGCAGCATGGATTCACCAGAGGCAGGTATTGTCAGACAAATCTGATTCATTTCTTTGACTGGGTGACCAGGGAGTTGGACCGAGGGAGAGCCCTAGATGTGGTGTATTTAGATTTCAGTAAAGCCTTTGACACCGTTCCTCACAGGTAACTTATAAACAAACTGAGCACCCCAGGGATGGACCCTAAAGTTACTGCTTGGGTTGGAAATTGGTTGAGTGGGTGGTGACAAAGGGTACAGGTAAATGGAGCTCACTCTGAGGAGGAGGCAGTTACCAGTGGTGTGCCCCAGGAATCTGTCCTTGGCCTGATTCTTTTTAACATCTTTGTTAGTGATATAGAGGAAGGGCTGTCGGGTAAGGTTTGCCTCTTTGCGAATGATACCAAAATCTTCAATAGTGTAGATACCCAGGAAGATGTGGATAACATGAGGAGGGATCTAGCTAAGCTTTAAAAATGGTCTAGAATTTGGCAGCTGAGATTTAATGTTAAAAAATGTAAGGTCATACATTTGGGCTGCAGCAATCCAAGGGAGCGATATAGTATAGTGGGTGAAGTACTTTTGTCCACTAAAGAAGAGCGGGACCTAGGCATGATTGTGTCTGATGATCTTAAAGTAGCTAAACAGGTAAACAAGGTGACAGCAATAGCTAGTAGTATGTTTGGGTGCATAGGGAGAGGAATGGCCAGCAGAAGATAGGAGGTGATAGTGCCTCTGTATAAGTCTTGGGTGTGACCTCGTTTGGAGTATTGTGTTCAATTCTGGAGACTGCACCTTCAAAAGGATATAAAGAGGCTGGAGTCAGTACAGAGGGTGGCTACTAAAATGGTGAGTAGTCTTCATTATAAAGCATATGAGGACAGACTTAAGGATCTTGATATGTACACCTTAGAGGAAAGGTGGGATAGAGGTGATATGATTGAGATGATTTAAATACCTCCATGGCATAAATGCACAGGAGGAGAGCCTCTTTTGATTGAAAGGAAGCTCTGCTACGAGGGGACATGGGATGAGGATGAAAGGGGATAGATTCAGCAGTGATATGTGGAAATATTTCTTTACGGAAAGAGTGATGGATCCATGGAATAGTCTCCCAGTGGAGGTGGTAGAGATGAGGACAGTATCAGAATTCAAAGAAGCATGGGACAGACATAGAGGATCTCTAAATGAAGAAAGGGGACTGTTGTAGTGGTTGTTATCGAAGGTCAGACTAGATAGGCCATGTGGTCTTTTTCTGTCATCATGTTTCTATGTTTCTGTCTACTAAGCTTTATCTCTTCCTTGTCATCCTTTCCTATTGCTTTCCAAAACAATTGTTCTGCAGCCTTCAGACATACTGTGGTCACATCCCTCCTCAGCAAAACTACACTAGACCTTACCTGACTTTCTAATTATCAGTCCATATCCCTCCTCCCCTTTGCTTCTAAACTCCTTGACAGCCTTTTGGATCCACTGCAATCTGGCATTCATCTTCTACATTCTACAGAAACTGCTCTTGCCAAAGTCTCTAATGACTTGTTCCTCGCCAAATCCAAGGACCTTTACTCAGTCCTCATCCTTCTTGACCTTACTGCTGCTTTTGATGATGTTGGTCACAGACGTCTCCTTGATACTTTGTTCTCCCTTGATTTTTGGGACCTTGTTCTGACCTGGTTTTCTTATTATCTCTCCCTTCGCACCTTTAGTGTATATTCTGGTGGATCGTCCTTTATCCCCATCCCAGTCTCGGTTGGGGTATCTCAGGGCTCTGTCTTGGGACCTCTCCTTTTCTTTCTCTACACTCAGTCCCTTGGTGTGCTCATCTCCTCCCATGTTTTCAGTATCATCTTTATACTGATAACCCTCAAACCTACCTCTCTACACCTGAAATCTATCCAGGAATCCAGGCTAGTATTTCAGCCTGCTTATTTGACGTTGCAACCAGCCTATCCCACCGCCATCTGAAAATGAACATAGCTAAAACCAAGCTCTTTATCTTTCCTCCTAAAGCCACCTTCACCTTTCCTCCTTTCTCTATCTCTGTGGATAACACTCTGCCTTTCCTCGTTTCCTCAGCTTGCAATCTTGGGGTCATCTTTGACTCTTCTCTCTCTTCTGCACACATTCAACAGATAGCTAAAACTTGTTGTTTCTTTCTCTGTAACATCAGTAATATTTGTCCCTTCGTTTCTGAACACACTACTAAGATCATTATCTACTCTCTAGTCACCTCCCATATAGACTATTGCTAACCTGCTGCTTTCCAGTCACCCTCAGAGTTATCTCTCTCCCCTTCAAAACTCAGCTGCACGACTAATCTTCTGCCAGTCTCACTATGCTCACGTAACCCCTCTCCTCAAGTCACTTCACTGGTTCCCTAACCATTTCTGCATTCATTTCAAACTTCTCCTACTGACTTATAAGTGTATTCATTCCGTAACTCCCCACTACCTTTCCTCTCTTATCATTCCTTACACTCCTTCTCTGGAACTCCACTCGTCTGGCAGATCCCTTTTATCTGTGCACTTTTCTGCCATTGCCAAATCCAGACTTCATTCATTCCATCTTGCTGCTCCATATGCTTGGAATAAGGTACCCACATTAATACACCAGGCTCCTTCTCTGGCCCTATTCAAATCCAGCCTACGTTTGAATCTTGATCCCCCTTTTCTCTGCTTATCACCTATCTGTATCCTGCCATTCCCTTTGATTTACCCTAGTCCCCAGTTGTTGTGTGGTCTGACTTGATTAGATTGTAAGCTATGATGAGCAGGGACTGTCTCTTTTTTGTGCATGTACAGTCCTGAGTATGCCTTGATAAGTAGTAGTAGTACTTCTAGGGAAGTCTTGGACGAACCATATAACCCTTCGCTTATAATCCCTTCATTGACTTTCCATTGAAGGGCATATTAAATTTAAGTTGGCAGCTTTATTGTTTAAGATCCAAACCAGCTTAGCCCCTGTGAGATTGTGTTCACTAATTAGTATTTACAATCTGCTACCTTCCTCCCAAGGACACCTTTTAAGCATCCCTTTTCATCAACAGGTCACAGGAATGAAACCAGGAAACATGCTCTTTTGGTTGCTGGTCTTACATTCTGGAATAAGTTGCCTGAAGAAATCTGCAGATTGACTGATTGACATTTTGAAAGAAGGTTAAAATCTATTTATATTCTCAGGTGTTTGGGTTATAGTCCACCCATACATTGTTAGCAGTACACCTTTTGGATTGGTATTTCATGTTTGTTTGTATATTTTGTATTGATGTCTTATACTGATTATTTGTAATGTTTCATATGTAATCCACTCAGAATGGTAGACGTAGAGGAATATAAATGCTTCAAAAACATAAATAAATACATATTGTCCAAATAGTGAACACTCATTAGTGAACATAAGAACATAAGAAATGCCATACTGGGTCAGACCAAGGTCAATCAAGCCCAGTATCCTGTTTCCAACAGTGGCCAATCCCGGTCACAAATACTTGGCAGGTTCCCAAACAGGTACACAGGTTCCACAATGCTTGTCCCAGGGCAAGCAGTGGATTTCCCAGGTCCTCTTTAATAATGTTTATGGATCTTTCCTCCAGGTAATTGTCCAAACCTCTTTTAAACCCAGCAACACTAACAACTTTTATTACATTCTCCAGTAACAAATTCTAGTTTGATTACATGTTGAGTTAAAAATATTTTCCCTTATTAATCTTAAGACAATAGAATACTAAAAGGATATCTATAGTGTTTTATTGACTACAGCAAGGTTTTTGACTGTGTAAACCATGACAAACTCTCGGCCACATTAAGAAGCATGGGCATACCAGAACACCTGATCGTTCTCTTGCACAGCCTTTACATTGATCAAGAAGCAAAGGTTCAAATGGAACTAGAAGAAACAGAATGGTTTAAAATCAGCAAAGGTGTAGGACAAGGCTGCATACTTTCCCCCTCTTTAATTTATATGCAGAACAAATCATTAGAGAAGCAGGACTATATGAAGACAACCAAGGTGTGAAGATTGGTGGAAGACTCATCAACAACCTTTGCTATGCTGATGGTACCACATTACTGGCTGAAAGTGAAGATGATTTGAAACATTTGCTTTTCAAGATCAAAGAATATAGGGTCCAAAATCGAGTTGGGCAGACTATGCACCATGACTGCACATATCCTGCCCACCAACCCCCTTAATGGAAGTGAATATTTGGTTTAGCCCGGATGCCCCAGCAGCCACAGAGGCTACATGGGGAGCAGTGATTTTCATTGCTACCCGCATACAGGGTCATTCTGAGCCACGAATAGTGGGGATGGACATCCCAACGAGACTTCCATCCCTGCTATTAGTGCCGGCTCCTGCACCTGACTAACTTCCAAGGTGGAATAACCTCCCTGGACATGAAATTTTCAAGAGCTCAGGGTGCGGATGGAGCAGGTGGGCCAGGAGACATTCCTCGCAGCCTGACCCTAGCCTTAGGAGGCCAATTCAGGTGTCAGGCTGCAGGGAATAAACCCATTTTTCAGGCGGCCGGCATCGCAGCTTTTAAATGGAGCCACGGTGCCATGGAAACATGATGCCATGGTACCGCGGCTCCATTTAAAAGCCCTGACTTAGTCAGGCAGGTCATGTATGTGCAGGCTAGACGTGCCCCATGGGATCAGAATCACGATCTCCTCTGTATGTTCGACTCAGACCGGATGTACAGAGGATATCTATGTCCACTATGGAATCGAGCTGATAGCATCTGCCTCTTAAAGATAGGTAAGGTTTTTCATCGCCTATCTTTAAGGCGCAGAGGGCTACGTGGGTAGCAATGAAAATCGCAGTCAAGAAATCCGACAATGTACTGCTCTTGGTAGAAAAGTTATGAAGGATATAGACAAGATTCTCAAGAGCAGAGATGTCTCTCTCCATGCAAAGATTCAACTTGTCTAGGCTATGGTATTTTCAGTAACGTCATATGGATGCAAAAGTTGGACAGTGAAAAAGATAGATAGGAATAAAATTGATGCCTTTGAATTATGGTGCTGGCGACAAATACTGTGTATACAGTATCATAAACTGCCCAAAGAACAAACCAGTCAGTACTAGAGGAGATCAAACCTAAGCTTTCCTTAGAAGCTTGGAGTACAAGACTTTGACATTCATACTTTGGACATATCATGCGAAGAGAGAGATCATTGGAGAAAGACATAATGCTTGGCAAGGTAGATGGTCACCGTAAAACAGGAAGGCCGGCAATGAGTTGGATCGATACAATAACAGCAGCTATAGATACCACTCTATCAACAATGAGCCACTTGGCTAAAGACTGAACAAAATTTAGGTAAACTATTCAGAGGGTCACCAGGAGTCGACACCAACTCAACGGCACTTAACAACAATTCTTAAATGGATTATATTATAGCTTCATTGCGTATCCCTTAGTCTTTCTACTTTTTGATGGAGTAAATAACTGATCGATGTTTAACCGTTCCACTCTATTCATTAAAATATATACCTCTATCATGTCTCCCCTCAGTCCCTCAGTCGTCTCTTTTCCAAGTTGAAGAGCAGTCTTGAGCAATAGGGTGCACTATTTGAGCAATGAAGCACAATATTGTAGTACAGTGTACACTACTGATAATACTGGCCCCTAAAATAAAAAATAAAAAACTAAAATCTTCAATAAAAATGTTTGGCCTGCATACCCCTACCATGGAATGTAGGCTAGTGGTTAAATAATTGGTTGGAACCCAGGAAAACCAGTGTTAAAATCCCACTGACACTTCTAAGGCCTCAGAAACAAACTCTTGGGCCCTTTTATTAAGGCATGGTGAGGTTCTGCACTTACTGCATGTTTAGCACAAAAATCAATGTGCGGTAAATGCAAAGCCTCTGTGGTAATTGTCAAGGGTGTGACCAACATGTTCCCATCAGTTACTGCAAGGGGTAAGTGTTGGACCTATGAGCAATTATGGCAGATACACCTACCATCACACATTCATGAGTCAGTAAGGGCACCCGTAGTAATTGCAACATTGAGAGTGCATGGCAATTGCCCCCACGCTAATTGCTATGGGGGTCATTCTGAGCAGCGTTTAGTGGGGATGCACATCCGGTTTGGATGTACATCCCTGCTAAACTCCTGTGCCCGCTTCCCTTCCCAAAGCTCCCTGCACATACAGAGATGTACAGGGAGATCTGGACGGGGATGGGAGGGGGCAGCAACAGGGAGGAGCATGGGCGAGGTAGAAGCAGGACCCTGACCCTAGACGTACAGGGCCAATTATGATCATGTCCTTGTACATCCAGAGAGGAAGAGCTGCATGGGGAATTTATTCTACCTCAGAGGTGGAATAAGTCGCCCCGAGGCCGGTGAGCCGAGCCAGGAGATTCCCTGCCGTCTGATCCTAGCCTTGCAGGCCCATCTTGCGAGGCTGGGCAGCAGGGAAATGCTTAATTGCAGGTGTGTGGTGTAGCGGGGCTCCTGCATGAGGTCCTGGTGCCATGGCGACAGGACGCTACAGCACTGATGCTGGGAGGGGGGTTGGACGGGGAATAGGCCAGATGTGCCGTGGCCCAGAATCGGGGCACGTCCTGCACGTCCAGGCCCCTGCACCCGATTCTGATCCCATGGGAATGTGTAGCTCCCGTGAGTGCAGAATCGGGTGCCAATCCAGCCCGTCCAGTTTTTGGACATCCAGACAGGCCAGACAGGCCCCTTTCATAATTGGTCTCTATATGTTCTCCATGCCCACTATCTTCTCCTAAACTGCCAAGTCCCCAGTCCATTGAATGATGTACAGTTATCATGGTAATTAGTAATTTTATAAGGTCATTTTTGCACATATGTGGCCAGAGATACACTTAAAAGATCCCTTATAAAATACCAACTGGCATAAAAGTACATGCTTTGGCATGAAGGTGTGTACTTTACTGATCGTAGCTGAAGGCATCGTCTGGGTGGAGTTTGAATGTACAGGTCGAGACTATGCAATACCTTAATCTATGCATGTGCGTTCGTAAAATGCACAGAAATCTTTGCAGTTAGAAGTGATCATGTCTACATTCTCTGCCACATGCGCTATTATAAGGTAAATCTGGAACATCTATCAGAAGTGTGTGTGTGTGTGAGGGGGAGGACACCTACATTCCAGGTTTCTGCAACAAGGCATGGAGGAGAGAAGAGAAGTCATTACCCTACCCACCCCACGTACATATCCATCCCATGACAGCAACAATATCACTTTCAAGCAGACACAAAATAGAAACCATGGTGCATTTATCCCATACTTTGCAAAATATAAAGATAGTGGATGTAAATTGTAAAAACTGACATATTCAAATCACTAAATCGAAAATATATATTTTTTTCTATCCCTTCTATCCCCATTGTTGGAATTGGGGACAGGAGGCTGCCAAAGAGAAGGGAGTCGGGATGCAGCTCTAAAATCGAGGAAAATCCCAGAAAATCAGGGATATCTGGTAACCTTAAGCTAGTATTTTATAAAGACACATAGACACCTACTTGTCTTTATAAAAGAGCACTTACCCATGGTGCCCTGTTTTAAAAAAAAATATCTTCCCTATGGGAGCAGCACAAGGAAAAGCGTGTTTCCCCTTGTAACGATTTTAACTCCTTTCAGTACCTGTTCTGTGGTAAAAAACATGCTCTGCTCCAAGGAAATAAATCAAACAGCATTGTTTTATTACAGATTCATTGGCCAAATATATTTCCAGAGGAAGTGGAGGGTGAGGGTGGGGGTGGGGGGAGGGAGGAGAAAGCTTGACATGTGAACAAAGTGCAAGGCTCCATTCACTGGAATCGATGCTGCTTTTTACGTCAGTGGAATTGAGAAAGCCTTTTCAGCTTTTGCACTGTTGTGACAGTGTGTTTGCTCTTTGCGAGGGGTGGGAGGTAGGGGAGTTGCTTTTTCTATAATAACCTACCAATAAGATCCACCAACTCTTAGCATACAAAATACACTTTTTTCCTATTGTTGCCCTTCTTTTTTTTAAAGCCCATTCAGCACTAACAGATGAAAATTTCCATTTATTTATAATGAAGATAATATTCAAAGGCTTTTAGCAAATTTCATGCGCATGATGCAGATGAAGTTACAGTTCAGACTGAATGGAGGCAGGGACGGGCTTTGCATTTATGAGCATGTGGCTAGCCTCTCACTAGGGGGTGAGGGTGATCCCACAGACCCTACATGGAAGATACTTGTAAGTGGTGGCTGAAGCTTAGATAGGGAAAGAACTGGGAAATGGACGACAAGGGCACCAAACCATTGTAAAGGGTCCTGGTTGATAGGGGAAGGCAAAGTTCAAGACCTAAGTTAGAGGGACATTAAAAGGAGAAGAACTGTAACAGGCTTTGTAAGATTCTGCTGCCAGTCTGCAGGTGGCTTTCATCCTGGGAGGGCCTTATCCAGATGGACCTCTGACTCCTTGTCAGCAGATGTCAGTAGGTTCCATTTGGCTGACTGCCTGCATTAGCTTACTCTACACCTGCTACTTCTTTTCAGGGGGGGTCATCGTATTCCTGCCTAGAACCTACATATAAACCCAGCTCTGACTAGAGCCTGATCTGCCCGGTGCTTTGGCTCTTTGCTGTGTTTCTGAAATGTCTCCACCGAGGTCTTCTTGACCGTGCTTCAACTTTTTGATTTGCTCTAGCCTTGCTTCCTTTCAGAGTCTTCATGGTGAGTTCCTATATGCCTGTGTTCTCCATCTTCTTTCTGGGTTGTCCTGCTTCTGATCTTTCACTCTGGGCTCTGGGAATTGGGCAGCTAAGTTCTGGTGGCCACCAGCACCAAAGAGTTCTGCTTGAAGAGAAGGTGGCTGCTTCAGGCAGAAGACCCCATTCAACCTCAACTTCTTCTATTCAGTGGAGAGTTAATTTGAAGACCTTGTCCGCTCACTGTTCCTGGGTCCTTTTTACTGACAAGAACCATCGCAGGTATGTAGGCAGTAGTAGGTATGTACTGTAAATGAAAACAGCTTTATTGGTAATTTCCACAACCAAAGTATGTACATTCCATCCAAAACAGGCCAAAAGCAATACAAAAGACAAAGTTATTGGACCTAAAGTACTCCTATGCTTTCTTCTCTGTGATTTGAGAGGGGACTTCTCCTGCCTAGTGACCGACAGGCAAGTCTAGCCTCAATGATGCCGTGCTTTAATTACTCATTTTTTAAGTAAACTGAATTGATATCATTCAGTGAAAGGAAATAATAAATCAAACCAATCAAGAATAGGATGTAGTGTAATTGAATACAATTCTGCTAGCCAGGGTCAGTTTAGGTGCAGGGGCTCTAGAATGTTCCTCTTTGTGGCCATTAAGGATTCGTTTTAGTGATCCTATGACAACACATTCTTTGGAAAATTTGCCTGAAAGCTTGTAAATTAACTCTGAAAATGTGCATACCACAGAAGAAGCGTAAAAATAAGGGCATTGATTCCTTGGGGTAATTTTCAAAGTAGAAGTACATGCATACTTTCATTTTGAAAGTTCATCAAAATCCATACAGGGAGGAAAGCATATTTGCACCTTGTTTGTGTGCACACTGTAATGAATAAGCACCAAAATTGGTATAGCAAGGTAGAGGCAGGATGTGCCCCACTTCCATACTGCTGATGCACTAACTTGTTTTCTATAAGGGAGGCAGCTCAGTTTCCATACTCAGTCAGTCCTCAGATCCTGAGGCCAATAACTGGAGTGCCATTTACAACCACATCAAATGTGGTTATGGTTTTAGTGCTATTCACTGTACATCAAGTTGAAACTACCTACTGATTTCATACATTGCAGAATCATCAGGCAGCAAGATCCATTGGTACTATTGAGTTATGGTGATTGTGAATGACAAAGACTATAGGACTTCATCAACTTTTCCATCATTTCTTATGCATCCCCACTTGGAAATAGTTTCTGAATGCCTACTAAGAATCTGATTATGAACATTAATGGATTGGCAATATGTAAGGGATCTCCTCTGCAATGTTTCCATTATCTAACAGTGAAGTGCTGCCAACTAAACAGGAATTTGTGCCAGAATGTTTGGTCAAGAGAGACTGTCTCCCTACCTGTTATGCACCATGTCTATGCCTCAAGGAGAGTTTTGGATGAAGTCCATCTGGTTTACCTTGCTAATAAATTCTGGTTTGAGCTGGAACTTATTCGTTTTGTCATGCTTTGGTAACTTGAGAAAGGGAACGTGCTTGACTCTTAGGTGTTGCACAACTCTTTTTGACTTTTCCTGAACTTCCCACCACTCGTGAGTCATTTCGATATCAGCATGGCTATAACCATTTAGCTTATTCATTTATAACTTGCTTCTTTCACTAATAAGGGATACAAAGTGGCATACATAGTACATAACAATAAACCTATACATACAGATTAAACATCTACAGCATAAAATCTAATAACACATGGTTAAAAGGGAAGGGGGAAAAAAGGAAAATGGATCCAAATGAGGAAAACACAAAGCAGCATAAGTACTGGCAAGTTAGATGCAAAGTATTGAAAAATCAGACAAAAGGGGAATTTGAAAAGAAGCTTACATCAAAGCAAGAATTCATAATTCCAGATCCATTCACAGCAAAATGCCTGTGAGGGACTCACTTGGACTACTAGATGATTGTAGGGTGGAAGGGACATTCAGAGAGGACAAGGCCATAGTTGAGAGACTGTGGTGAAGACTCCCCTCCAGAGGAAATGGAGATAGGGGAAAATCCTGATAGAAGGGATGACACACACAGGATTTCCAAAACTGACTTGGAAAAAACACAGTTATCGGCTGAGCTGAAGACAAGCCCCAGCCCAGGGGAGGAGTTAGGCTTCAGCACGGATTGGGCACGCCCAGAGGAACGACAGGGAGTGCCGGGAAATGAAGCCCTTTTTAAATCCTCAGACAGGATTGACAGAGGAGGCAGCAAGGCTGGCAAAGGGGGCAGCAAGGCTGACAGAAGAGGCAGCAAGGCTGGCAAGGCAGGCAGCAAGGCTGACAAGGAGAGCAGCAAGAAACGAAGCAGATGAGAAGCAGCTTCCAGTGCATGTTGGTCTTCAGGAGGAACTTGGAATCAAAGGGGAAAAACGCTAGAACCCTGGGAGAAGGCAGAACCCTGGAACAGTAAGCCTTGGAGCCCAATATACTCAAGGAGATCCTTACTACACGGTAGAGCCTAAACGTGGGAAGGCTAGCAAACCCAGCTCTTGGAGAAAAGGTATTTCGTCTGGTGGCGAGCAGGGCTATAAAAGCCAGGAACCAAAACAGGAAAGAAGTTTTTCTGAGAGAAATTCCCCTAGCAGAAGAACTAGCCATAAGGCTCCTGAGTTTCTAGAGAGGAGAGAGTCCTGGAAGAAAGGTGCCTGTTCTTATGCCAACGTCTCTGATAAAGGTAAAGCTGAATTTCCTAATTTTAATGCCTTGCTGGAGAAACCCTTTTATTGTGCTGACCTCCCTAAGCCAAACTCTGCAACAGGAGCAGATAGTGAGAGGGGGAAGGGTGTGACCCTTACCGGAGACTATCAAGCAGCTAAAGAGCAGCTACAGGCTGAATTGCTTCTAAAAGAGTTTCAGCAATTTCTGGAGCTAAAGTCAGGGAAACATAAGAAACCTGAGGAAGAGAACAATTGCCTTAACCCAGATGAATTTATGCAGATAGATAATGATGTGCCTACCTTGAGTTATGATCCTTGTGCAATGGATTGCTCTTTATGTTTTAGAGAGTAACAGTGTAAAGAAGCATCTGGAGTTTGTATGAGAAGAATACAAAACGTTTGCTATACCTGTTGCCTAGCCGTGAAAGTTCACAAATTGTTTTCACCTGTTTCTGTAAAGCCATGCTGTGAGGAGAGCAGCTGTTACTGTGAGGCTGCAATAATCCCAAGCAACCGCAAAGCTGAGTAGAAGCTACCAGGACTGTGTAAAGCTGAGTTAAAGCTATTTGATTTCAGTTGTTTTCCTGACCTCCTGATTTCACCTTTATGTTGAAAGTTGCGCCTTTATGTTATGCACCTTTGAATTGTAATGCGTTGAAAATATCCCCACAACAAATAAATTTCTTGCAAGCCTTATCACTCGAGTCACAACTACAACTTTCATCCCTAAAGAAAAAAAAACAAGTGTACTACGAATCCCAGCATTCAGAGGGATCAGTACCACCTTTATTCATAAGGGACATTATATAAGGCCACTCCTGCCTGTAAGCTCTAGGGTCCAGGCAGGAGCATCGCAAGTGGCATAGTTGGCAGGACACTGCGCATGCGCAAAAGAGTGGCAACGCCAGAAGGTCTACAGGAAGCAACTGCCCAGGAGGAGCCTAGCTGTAGAACATCTGAAAGGGGAAGATTCGCAGTACTAGAGGGCTACTGGCAGCACTGTTGCTGTTAAGCATGAAGCATCACCTGACCAAGGTAAAGGGTATCCACCCAGGAGAAGCTAGGAACCAGGACAAGGGGATAGCTAGGCTTGATTGGAAAAAAAAAAAAAGAGGGGTTTTTTTTTCTCACATTTTTGTGGTATCCCACTTGGGTCTCTCTGTGTTTGTGCTTGCAGGAATTCCAACATGTCTCTTGAACCGCAAGAGATTTTCAAGTGGATGGCAGCACAGTTGGAGAGGCAAGGAGACTTGGCTCTAGAGGCATAAGAGAGGAACGCGGCGAGCATCCAGGCTCAACAAAAGCCTTTGCTGTACATGTTGCAGGCATGGCTGTCTGAACAAAAGAAGCAGCCGGAGCCACCAGCTGTTCCACCAGGTTTTCCCGCGCCAGCCTCTCTTAGCTTGCATGCTGGGACTATGTTTAACTTTGGACAGCTTAGAGACACCGATGATATCGATGATTTCATCGAAAGCTTTGAAAGAGTGGCTCACCTAAGTGCTTGGCCACAGGAGCACTGGGCCATGCGTTTTGCGGCGTCCCTCACAGGGAACGCCATGGCCGCTTATAGAGCAATGCCACCCACACTCACAGGAAACTATGATGAAATCAAGAAAGCAGTCAGGGAGAGACTAGGTCTCACACCACTGGTCTATCATAATCTCCTGCGAGCTGTGAAGCTAAGACCGAATGAGACCCCAAAAGCCCTGTGTCATCGGATATGCACTTTAGTGAACAAGTGGCTTAATCCAGGGGAAAGGTCTAAGGAGTCTATTATAGACAGTCTCATACTAGAGCAATATATAAGTGCTTTGCCCACTGAGATATGCTCCTTCCTGATTTTACAGAGCTGTAAAACCCCGCAAGAGGCCATTAACCTCACCGAACGCTTCATGGAAGCAAAGTTAATGGCTCATGAAGGCAGCAGTGCTTCCAAGGGGTCAGCAGTAAGAGAATCAGAAAGGAGGTGGGGGCTAAATGAGGAGTCCGTAAGGATGTGCATGCCAACAATGAAAGGTCCGGTAACCCATAGAAAATGTTTTAAATGCGGTAGAGAGGGCCATGTACAAAAGAGTTATGTGAAAACGGCTCTGGTAGCAGTGAATACTCAGAATGCTAGAGAGGGTTTTCTGCTTGATGTTGAGGTGCAAGGAATTGCTACCACAGCGCTATTGGACTCAGGCGCAGAGCAAACGATGTTGTCTAAAGTGCTATGGCAGCAGATAGAGGCCACAGGGGTAGCAATTCAGCCTGTAAGCACTGTGAAAATTCGCTGCACACATGGGGGCACTTCATTATACCCTGTATATAATCTCCAAGTGAAAGGGTTAGGGGCCAATAGAAAAATCCCCATAGCAGTAGTACCTAGGCTACCCCACAGTATAGTTTTGTGAAGAGACTGGCCACACTTTCACAAAGGTATGGAGCAGGGACTATGCTCTAAGGAGGCTACGGTGTCAACAAGGGCCCAGGCTAAGGCCCTAGAAAACGACGGAGAGCCGCCAGAAGAACCCCTAGGAAGTCTCCCCTCTCACGACGACCTGATAGCCACCCTGGGAGATAAAGTGAAAAAAAGCAAAGGAGAGAAACGTAGGGAGAGACACACTCGCTCTCAGCACAGGGCGGAAGTACAAGCTGGCCAAGAATTGCCGTGGGTGCCTGAGGAATTAGTTGGGAAGTTCCCTACATTCCCCAATGAGCAACAAACAGATCCCGCTCTAAGTCAAGCGTTTAAGTGGGCCCAGAGTGACCGGGATACCCTACCAAAATTTCTCCTCGACACGGGGATACTTTATAGGGAAAGCAAAGATCCCTATACTGGCGATATCCGTAAACAGTTGGTGGTGCCAGCAACCTTTAAGAATTTAGTTTTGAGGTTGGCCCATGACCATCCTGTAGGGGGACACAAGGGCATCCAAGGAACCCTAGATCAGATCTTGGCAAGGTTCTATTGGCCAGGCATTTTTAAAGAAACTGCCAAGTTCTGCGAAGCCTGTCCGGCATGCCAGCGGGTTTCTGCGGCCCATCCTAGGGAGGTGCCCATGATACCTTCTCCGGTAATTACCGAACCAATTCACAGAATAGCCATGGACATTGTAGGTCCTTTAATAAAAACTCCCCGTGGGTTTCAATATATTTCAGTGGTTATTGACCATGCCACAAGGTTTCCTTGGGCCGTGCCGCTCCGCACCATATCGGCAAGGGTGGTGGCCGGTGAACTCATAAAATTATTTTGTGGTTGGTTTCCCTCGCAAAGTTCTCATGGACCAGGGAAGCAACTTCCTCTCAAAATATTTAGCGCAGGTTTGGGATGCGTTCGGCATCCGCCATATTAAGACCTCGGCATACTATCCCCAAACGAATGGTCTTGTAGAGAGGCAAAATCAGACTATCAAAAGAATGTTGCGCTGTAGTCTGGAAGGAGATATGGCTAGCTGGGACACAATGCTCCCATTTATCCTCTACGCGTGCAGGGAGAGAAAACAATCATCCCTAGGGACAGCACCATACGAATTGATGTATGGCCGGTCACCCCGTGGCGTATTAGATATCCTGAGAGAACAGTGGGTAGAACCTGACATAAAAGAGGTAGGAGTACCCGAGTTCTTAAAAGACTTAAAAGGCCGGATACAGCGCACCTCACAGGTCGCGGAAGTTAACTTAAGGAGCAGTCAAACAAAGCAAAAGTCATATTGTGACCTTGGCACAAAGCCGCGCCACTTGGATGTGGGTGAAAAAGTGATGGTAGCGGGGCCAGATCCTAAGTTCGAAAGCCAATGGAAAGGGCCTTATAGGATAGTGCGGCCCGTGGGACCTGTTTCCTATCTCATCAAAAATAAAAAAGGACGCCAACAAGTCTACCACATCAATGTTTTGAAGCCCTGGCATGATAGGGTAGCTTTGGCCCATCTAGCCACCATAATCCCCAGGGTTGAAATGGTACAAAAGACTCAACCCATTGCGGAATCCTTTGATTGTATCACGTGCTGTGCCTCGGAGTCGAAGCCAGCCCGTGATATCTTAAGGGGGGGATCTTTGGTGAAGACTCCCCTCCAGAGGAAATGGAGATAGGGGAAAATCCTGATAGAAGGGATGACACACACAGGATTTCCAAAACTGACTTGGAAAAAACACAGTTATCGGCTGAGCTGAAGACAAGCCCCAGCCCAGGGGAGGAGTTAGGTTTCAGCACTGATTGGGCACGCCCAGGGGAACGACAGGGAGTGCCGGGAAATGAAGCCCTTTTTAAATCCTCAGACAGGATTGACAGAGGAGGCAGAAAGGCTGGCAAAGGGGGCAGCAAGGCTGACAGAGGAGGCAGCAAGGCTGGCAAGGCAGGCAGCAAGGCTGACAGAGGAAGCAGCAAGGCTGGCAAGGCAGGCAGCAAGGCTGACAAGGAGAGCAGCAAGAAACGAAGCAGACGAGAAGCAGCTTCTAGTGTACGTTGGTCTTTAGGAGGAACTTGGAATCAAAGGGGAAAAACGCTAGAACCCTGGGAGAAGGCAGAACCCTGGAACAGTAAGCCTTGGAGCCCAATATACTCTCAAGGAGATCCTTACTACACGGTAGAGCCTAAACGTGGGAAGGCTAGCAAACCCAGCTCTTGGAGAAAAGGTATTTCGTCTGGTGGCGAGCAGGGCTATAAAAGCCAGGAACCAAAACAGGAAAGAAGTTTTTCTGAGAGAAATTCCCCTAGCAGAAGAACTAGCCATAAGGCTCCTGAGTTTCTAGAGAGGAGAGAGTCCTGGAAGAAAGGTGCCTGTTCTTATGCCAACGTCTCTGATAAAGGTAAAGCTGAATTTCCTAATTTTAATGCCTTGCTGGAGAAACCCTTTTATTGTGCTGACCTCCCTAAGCCAAACTCTACAACAGGAACAGATAGTAAGAGGGGGAAGGGTGTGACCCTTACCGGAGACTATCAAGCAGCTAAAGAGCAGCTACAGGCTGAATTGCTTCTAAAAGAGTTTCAGCAATTTCTGGAGCTAAAGTCAGGGAAATATAAGAAACCTGATGAAGAGAACAATTGCCTTAGCTCAGATGAATGTATGCAGATAGATAATGATGTGCCTACCTTGAGTTATGATCCTTGTGCAATGGATTGCTCTTTATGTTTTAGAGAGTAACAGTGTAAAGAAGCATCTGGAGTTTGTATGAGAAGAATACAAAATGTTTGCTATACCTGTTGCCTAGCCGTGAAAGTTCACAAATTGTTTTCACCTGTTTCTGTAAAGCCACGCTGTGAGGAGAACAGCTGTTACTGTGAGGCTGCAATAATCCCAAGCAACCACACGAGGCAAAGCTGAGTAAAAGCTACCGTGACTGTGTAAAGCTGAATTAAAATGCAATGTGTGCCTTCAAGTCAGTCCTGGCGACCCAGAAGCTCCTAGCTATTTGATTTCAGTTGTTTTCCTGACCTCCTGATTTCACCTTTATGTTGAAAGTTGCGCCTTTACGTTATGCACCTTTGAATTGTAATGCGTTGAAAATATCCCCACAACAAATAAATTTCTTGCAAGCCTTATCACTCGAGTCACAACTACAACTTTCATCCCTAAAGAAAAAAAAAACAAGTATACTACGAATCCCAGCATTCAGAGGGATCAGTACCACCTTTATTCATCAGGGACATTATATAAGGCCACTCCTGCCTGTAAGCTCTAGGGCCCAGGCAGGAGCGTCGCAGAGACTAAGGGGTTTCTTTACTAAAGTGCGGGTACATTTTTGCTGTTAACCTGTGCTAATGGCTAAACTTACTGGGGGGGGGCATATTCAAAATGGTTTAGCCAGTTAGCAGACTTGCTAACCATCTAGACTGCACTCAGCAGGATAGTCAGTGGCATTAAAGCGTTTAGTGCTGCTAAACATCCCCTCTTACCCAGTTTGTGCACCCTGATACGTTAGGGAATTCCAGGGCAGAGCAGGGGTGGCACCAAGACTTAGCTGATCAGTTGCCAGTTAACTCTAAGCAGCTAAAACTGTTCCAAAAAAAGGTGGACTAACTGTAGCTGATTTAGCTATCCAGTCAGCAGCTGAATATCGCTGCTGACCAGATAGCTAAAACACCACTGGGGTCCTTCCGAGGCAAAAATAGCAGGGATGGACGTCCCGTTGGGACATCCATCCCCACTATTTGGGCCCCATTCTGACCCCAACTAATTTCCCCACTTGTTGTACAGGGAAGTTAGACAGGAAAGGAAATGGGCAGATCAGGGCAGGCAGTGGACAGTCATCAGCCATGGATGTACAGTTTTCTATACTGCCTTATCCTTCAGTCAAAGTGGTTTACATTATGTAATCAGTACAAACAGGTACTGGATACATTCCCTTGTCCCCAAGGGCTCACAATCTATATGTACTTGAGGCAACATAGGATTAAGTGGCTTGCCCAAGGCATGCCTATAAGACTAGAAACCCCAGTCCCTCCAGCCAGAGATTGCTGCCCCAGGTGGGAACTGAATCCCTGTCATTTTAGCCTGAGGTACCATGTCCTAAACCACTCCTCCCTGTACGTCTGGGGCTGGCAGCCTGAATGGGGAACTTATTCCACCTTTGAGGTGGAATATGTTCCCGTAGGCAGGAGAAACGAGCAGGCCCGGGGCAGGAAAGAGGCGGCAGGGGGCAGAGGACATTCCCCGCAGCCTGACTCTGGCCTTGGGAGGCCAGATTGGGAGTCAGGCTGTGGGGAATGCAACGTTTTTACCAGCAGCTGGGGATCGCAACTTTTGAATGGTGCCATGGTACCATGGCAACCGGACACCACGGCTCCATTGAAAAGCCCTCACTGAGCTATCTGGGCAAGGCCTGTACATGTAGGCTGACCTAAATCAGGGTCCCAGCCTGTATGTACAGGCCTGGATGCAATTCTGATCCTGTGGGGTTAGACAGACATGCCCTACGGGATCACAATCCCAGCTAACACTGTGCGTCCAGTTCCGGGCGTACAGAGAGCCGGGATGCCCATTTTAGAATCGGGCTCTATCTGGGGAACCTGGCCATCACCACTGAATATGCAGGGAATTGTCCCTAGTAACGCTTTCAGCGAAATGGATGTGGTGGCCATATTTAAAGAGGGGTAGTGCAGTAACTGACCATTAATATACCATAATAGTTACCACACTGTATGTTATAGGTATTCCTGTGACTGTGCATTAGCTGTTACCACACATTGCACATTCCTGCCTTTGCCTTTCAGCCTCCTATGTTGGCTTGATTGCCTGTTCTATGAAGAAGGTGGACAGTACTGGCCAGTTGAAACAAGCATAGCCTCAAGATGTCAGCAGCCTCCAAGAAAGCCATCTGGAAGACCGTTGTGAGATCATTGAGCAGCCTGGGAATCACCAAACTCTCAGGGAGTCAACTCACATACCGATATTGTGATGAGGAGCCCGATTCAGTGAGGGGCACATCCAGGCTGTCTGGATGGCTGAAAAATGGATGTCCCCAAAATCTATCCAATTCTGCAACCCTGGGAGCCAGACATTCCCCCGGCTGCAGAATCGGGCACTTAGAGGGTCCTGCTCTGCCCCGATTCCCAGGCAGAAGGCATCCACCCAGCACCCTGTCTAGCCCACCCTATACTCCTGCTGGTGTGCTGCTGCCATAGCATCCCATCGCCATGGCACTGGGATACCCAGCAGGAGCATCGAAAACCTGCCAAGGAGGGAAATGCCTTCTCCCTGCTGCTCAACCCTTGGGTGGGGCAGCCAGGGCCAGGATTGGGCAGCGGGGACTCCCTGCAGCCCTCCTGGCTGTTTGGTGAGGCTGCCTTGCCCATCTGCTGCCTCACCTGGGGCTTATACCACTTCCGAGGTGATATGAACCCCACATCTACCCTGCCGCCGGTGGACTACAGGGCCATGTCCTGAATCAGCTCTGTACATCCGGGTGCTTTGGCCCTCCCCCACTCTTCCCACTCTCTGCCTCTGTCCAGCCCCCTCCAGCATTCCCCAAACAGTGGTTCGGTGTTTGCAGGAAGCACTTGAGGCAGCATACGGTCCCGGTGTTTAGCGGGCTGGACGTCAAACCAGGACCTACAGCCCCACTATTTGCTGGTCAGAATCGGGCCCATAAGGGGGAAGCAAAAGACTAGGGCTGCAAGCAGTGAGGGAGTGAAAGGCTAACACACCAACACTGTAAGGGCCACCATCCTATCTCCAGTGGGTCAGGGATAAAGTGCAAGCCGTAGAACCGGTGCTGTACTGATTTCAAGAACTTACTGTTCACAGATAATGCCAGGAACTATGGAAAACCTTTGTAGTATTGGTAACTGAAAAGCACATGACATATACTGTATATTAATTTCTGAACAGAAGGAACACAAACAGTTGTGGTTGCATTGTAGGATACCTGTCCCAATGAGCTTTGCGCATATCTCACATCATAAGAACATAAGAACTGCCATATTGGGTCAAACCAAAGGTCCATCAAGTCCAGTATCCTGATTCCAGCAGTGGCTAATTCAGGTTACAAGTACCTGGCATATTCCAAAAGTACACAACAAATACCCTAAACTAATATTATAAAATAAATTGTGGCCATGTAATATCAAAAGTGTTTCTTTTTTTAATGTCTTTTATATTTTTTCATATACAATTAATAATCATCTTCCCATGAACAAATATATCTTCCCAAGAACAAACCACCATTAATGTTGTTATAAAGCTTGAATGAGCTTGAATTATATCAAAAGTCCTTTCACCATCACTCCTTCAAAATGTCCATTGTGCATTATGCTATGTTATATAATCTCCCTTTTAGTCCAAAAATAATTATTACAGTACTTATCTTTGCTGCACCACAACTTGTGGTGTTATATGGTTATGAGGATTACAATATCAGTTCTGTCTTAGAAATCACCTTCAAGTGCAGTCTTCCGATATAAGAAGATAGCTCTACATTCACACGGTTAAGGTTCCATGCCTTGCACAACGCTCTGATTAAACTGATTTTGTAATCCTCATATCCATATAACACCACCAGTTATGCTGCAGTAAAGATAAGTATTGTTATCATTACTTTTTGGGCTAAAGGGGAGCTTTATTATACAATGTAGCATAATGGACATTTTGAAAGAGAGATAGGGAAAGGACTTTGGGTATAATTTGAGCTCTTTCAATCTTTAATAACATTAATGGTGATTTGTTCTTGCAATGTAAAGCAATGTGTGCCTAAAAAGTCAAAGCTGACTCCTTAGGAAGATATATTTGTTCATGTGAAGACAATTATTCATTATTTCTATGTGAAAAATATAAAAGACATTAAAAATAAACATATTTGATATGATATGACCACTATTTATTTTAATATAATCCCAGAAGTAGCTAGATTCTATTCTACTTATCTTCAGGGCTAAACCGTGGTTTTCTCTCTGCCTACCTCAATAACAGTTTATGGGTTCTTCCTTCAGAAATTTGTCTAAACCTTTTTAAATCCAGTTACAGTAATTGTTTTTACCGCATCCTCCAGCAATGAGTTCCAAAGCTTAATTATGTGTTAAGAGAAAAAATATTGTCTCCTCTTTGTTTAAATGTTCTGCTTTGTAAATTCATGACATGTTACTTAGTCTTTGAACTTTCTGAAAGTGTAAACAGTAGATTCACATTTACCCAGGTCCACTCCACTCAAGATTTTATAGACCTCTATCATATCTCCCCCGAGCCATCTCTTCTCCAAGCTGAAGAGCCCTAACCTCTTTAGTCTTTCTTCACAGGAGAGTCATGCCATCCCCTTTATCATTTAGGTCACTCTTCTCTGTACGATTTTGAATTCTGTAATAATTTTTTTTCAGATAAAGTAACCAGAATTACACACAATAATCAAGATGCAGTCATACCATGGAGTGATACAGAAGCATTATCATATACTTTGTTTTATTCTCCATTCCTTTTCTTATCATCCCTAGTATTCTATTTGCTTTCTTGGCCTTTGCTGCACACTGAGCAGAGGATTTCAATGTACTGTCCACAATAATACCTAGAACATTTTCCTGGATGGTAACTCCTAGTGTGGAATCTTGCATCAGGAAGCAATAGTTTGGATTGTTCTTCCATAGGTGCATCACTTCGATGCATAGGTCAACATCGATGGCAAAGACCTTAAAGGTTGATATTCAAAATGATTTAACTGGTTAATGGAACCTGCTAACCGACTAAACCCCGCTCTGTCCAATATTCAGGGCACTAACTGGATAGACCACTGTATAAATGTGTGGTCAGTTTTTGGCGATCCATGGGTGAAACTGGGACAGTACTGGTGACTGTCTGATTAGTGGAGATATTCAGCCATAACCTAATAGGCAAATTGCAAAATTTTAGGACAGATCACTGGCTTTCTAACTTTATGCAGTTGTTGCTATCCGGTAGTGCCTGAATATCGCTGCTTACTGGATATCAACACCAATCACCACCGAAATCGGATATTCAGCATCGGATGCTGGATACGCTCTGATGCTGACTATTATAGGCTGAATATTGACTCCTTTGAGTGTTTGTTTGTGTATTTTCCAGAGAGGTGAGATGATATATAAGCAACAGGGCTCCAAGCACCGATTGTGCTTGGGGGATGTTCCCGCACTGCATAATTGACTAGAAATGTTATAGCTTCAGTCAGTATGACAATGATGGCAAAATTATCAAAAGGTGTATCAGTGAGAGACACTGGATGTTAACGGCCTGGAACAGGCCTGAGGCAGTACATCGGGCTTCATCTTTGACCCTGTTCAAATCCAGGCTCAAACCTCACCTCTTTGAGGCTGCTTTTGGATTCTGATCTGCTTAGTTTCCTGTTCACCTCCTATATGTTTCCTTACCAGTCTGCTAAATATATCCTAGTCCCCAGTTGTTGTATTGTCTTTCTTGATTAGACTATAAGCTTGCTGAGCAGAGACTGTTTCTTACATGTCTCTGTACAGCACTGTATACGCGTGGTAGTACTATACAAATGACTGGTAGTAGTAGTAAAGGCCACAAGGAGCATCTTCTGCCTGCAACTCTGAGCACATGGTTATGTCTCTCATGCTAACCTTTTGCACTATTGTGATGTGGTGGAGAGGGAGGTTAAGGGCAAAGGACAGAGTCTGATGGAGATGGGTTGGGAGGATTGTCAAGGCTTTCTCTCAGGGGTAGACTGATGTGGTGAGAACATGGCCCAAACTACTTGAGAGTGGGAATTCATGCCATTAGGTCACAATTGTTTCTCTGGCAAAGGTCCTATACCATGCCTCAGGCCAAGGGAGATGAATTTTGGGATAGGAAGGATAAAGAGAGAGGAAATAGAGGAAGTGCCTTAGAAGGGTTTACAGTAAGGGACCACTAGCAATATCTGACCAACTGGTTAGAAACTGTGAGACCCATGGTCTGACAGGTAGTTCACCAGTGGTCCGCCTTCACCCTACTTTCCCTCCTCAAAATGCTTGAATCTGGCAGAGTAATAGAGGATATGGGTAGACCATGGGAGCCTGGCCAGTGCATTCAGAAAGGTTATGTGAACATCATAGATGACCAGCACATTCAGGGTATGGAAGTGCCTCTTATTAAGTGCCATTGAGTCAGTGCCAACTCATGGAGTCCCTCTGGATAGTTTTCCTAAACTGGTTTTTGGTCTTCAGTCAGGTGGCTCATTGTTGATAGAACGGCATCCATGGCTGCGGTTATTATAGCGTTCCACTGTATTGCTGGCTTTCCTCTTTTTCGTTTACCTTCAGCCTTGGCAAGCATAAACATGCTTATGGCTGTGAAAAATAAATTCCATGTCACTGGGTGGGTGGGATAGGTACCACATGCATACAATCAATAGCTCCCAATATTAGGTAGGTCAGCAATGATGTTAACAATCTCTTTCAGGGCCCCCGCTGTTGCCTGTCATTAGAGAAAGAAACATAAGGGGGGGGGGGATATTCAAAGGCATTAACCCGGTTTGCAGATCTGTAAATCAGGTAAATGCCGGTTAGCGGGATATCCAGCAGCACTAACAGGGTTAGTACTGCTGGATATCTGTGGATGCCGCTGCTACATGTCCTAATGCTATACAGTTAGCATTGGGGTGTTCTGAGGCAGCACCCATCGCTAAATGGACAGCGGCAATTTTGAGACGCTGCCCGGTTAGCAAGAAGCAGGTAAAGTAAGACATGGCAAAGACTATCCTAACTTTACCCACAGAAGCTAATGGGGCAGTGGCTCAATATCTCTACTGCCAGCTAGCTTCCAGCTTTTGTGGTAACGTGGATATTCAACGCCATTGGCCAGATATAGCCTCAGTAATGAATATCCGTGGTTAGTTTTCAGCGGCGACGGCTAGCCATGTTAGCAGCATTAGCTGCTTCCGCTGGATATCCCCCCCCCCCCTCTCTGCAATTCCTAACCCAGCTTCTCATGACCCCACAACATATTGCAGAGATGATGAAAAAAAGATGGCATGGCTCATTCCATCAATGAAGCCCATAAAATGTAACATGCTCGGTAGCTTTTCTAGACCAGGTATGGTGTGAGACCTGTCTGTGAGAGGATTTTGATAAGCCCTCATTTCCTTATATAGGAATATTATAACCTCTGAACTCAGCTGGTAGATGGAAGCCTCCTGGTCCTCAGGAAAGACCAATAGGGTGGCATGGCTCAAAAGATATGTGGCCGCCGGGAGTATCCTTCCTTTCTCTATGGATGTAGCTGCCTCTGTACCAGCTGCTAATCTTGCTCCTGATCTAGCTGTAGTGTGCGCTCCTGCATCGCCTGTGCGTGTGATTGTGGATGCCGCTGCTGCTGCTCCGATGTGTGCATTGCAGGATCAGGTACCTCAGCTTTCATCATATGTCGTATGTTTATTTCTTCTTCTTCTTCTTTAATCCCCAGCTGGCATTTGGCGAGAAGGCCGTCCTCTCAGCCAATACACTGCTATAGGAGCCACTGGATTCCATGTGTTGCTCACAATACGCTTCCAATCTTGGCAATCAGTGGCAACATTTCTGGCCTCATTGATGGTCAGTTGTTGGTTCCTTAAATCTTCCTCGATGTGTTTGAGCCACATTTTCTTTGGTGTTGCTCATTGAACCTTCCAGTGGACAGGTCGCTCTCACCAGAGGAGTTTGTATGGCAGCCGACTGATATTCATTCTGCAAACATGGCCGAATCAGCGCAGTCTACGTTTTTAGATCTTTAGAAACCTCTCTTCTGTTCAAAGGCAAAGTGGTTTACATATAATGTGAAGAAGAAGGCAGTGATGGAGAAGTGCATGAGAAAAAGCCTGCTGCCTTTTTATTGGCTGACTTGTGTGTGGATGGATCCAAGGAAACGGGTTTTATGGTTTGGGATTTTTAAAGCTCATGAATTACAATACAGTTACTGCAGTGCATGTAACAGAGGAGGCTGACCAAAATGATAAAGGGGATGGAATGGTTATGGCATCTGATATACCGCCCTTTACGTATGCATTAGAGCCGTTTACATGTGTATGCTAACAGGTACTTTATATTCCCTTGTCCCCAAAGGGCTCACAATCTAGGTGTACCTGAGGCAATGGAGGGTTAAGTGGCTTGTCCAAGGCCACAAGGAGCAGCCATGGGACTAGAGACCCCAGTCCCTCTGGCCTAAGGTTACTTGTCCCCATGTGGGAATTGAACCTCTGGCCCTCTGGTAACTTGTCCCAATCACTGAGCCACTCCTCCCTGTGAAGAAAGTCTAAAGGATTCTTGAGCCTGGATATGTTAAATGATAATTTCAATAAAATCATTAATGGAGTGGAATAAGTAAATGTGAATCAGTTCTTTACTCTTTCAAAAAGTACAACGATATGGGGCACACCATGAAGTTACTAAGTAGCACATTTAAAACAAATAAGAGAAAATATTTTTTTACTCCATGCACAATTATGCTTGGAATTTATTGCCAGAGGATGTAGCAAAAGCAGTCCATGAAGCTGGATTTAAAAAAGATCTGAACAAGTTCCTGGAGAAAAAGTCCGTAAATTGCTATTAACTAGGTAGACTTGGGAAAAGCCATTGCTTATCTCTGGGTTAAGCAGTATGAAATCTATCTACTTTTTGGAGTTCTGCCAGAACTTGTGACCTGGACTTAGGGCTGTACCAAGGGCTGTGCAAGTGGTGCGGCCGCACAGGGCGCAAGCACAGAAGGGGGTGCTAAGTTTCCAGGAAGCTCAAAAAGAGTGAGTAATTGAATGTGACTGGGTGGAGGGAGGCACCACATTTATGAGTCACATAGGGCACATTTATAGCTTGGTACAGTCCTGCTTGGACTGGCCACTACTGGAAACAGGACATTGGACTGGATGGACCTTTGATCTGACCCAATATGGCAGTTTGTATGTTCATGTTATCAGTATGCATGAAATAATCAGAAGCTATTCAGGACTGATGCCAGTGTGTCTCTAGTAAGTATAAAAAATATCATACAGCACAATCCACCTTAAGTTAGAGTGCCAGTGGACACAGATGCAAGCACTTAACTCTGACAATAGCATGGCATGAGTGCCCCAGCAATATCAGCAATTGGCAAGTGCAGTAGCAGTAGAAAAACAAAACATGTCAGAAAGACTTATAGGAGGTCATTTTATAAGGTCATTCCTAGGCGTATGTGGCTATATACAGGGTGGCCCAAAAAAGGTGAGAACATCTCGTAGCATATAAGTTATTTAAAAATTCAAAAAGACAGATGTAAACAATTAGACAAATTTTTTAAAAAAGATGGCGTCTGGAAATTGTCAAAATAAAGACGTTATATAGCTAAAAAAGGTAAATAAGTAAACTATTTAAGCTTTTAATTTACAAAATGTTCTCACTTTCTTTGGGCCACCCTGTATATACATCAATGACCTCTTATAAAATATCAAGTGGGGTAAAAGTTCATACTTTGGCATGAAGGCACGCACTTTATCAGCCTAACCGGTGGCACCGTCTGGGCAGAGGGTGGGTAGAGTTTGTATGTACATGTGTAGAGTATAAAATACCTTAATCTACATGCGTATGTGTGGAAAGGACATGTGATCATTGACACCTGATAGCGCACCACATTCAAAGCCCGTTCTCCACCAGATACGCTAGTATTTTATGAGGGCAAGTAAGCGCCTACTTATTTTTATAAAAAAGCCCTATGTAGGCACTTCTATAGGAGCTTACTCCTGGCACCCTGTCATAAATTTCCCTCTTAGGGCCAAAAATCAAAGCAAATTAAGGGGCTTGGTTACAAAGCCGCGGTAGCAGTTTCCGATCGTTATCAGAACCGCAGCCCCATTGATTTCAATGGGGCAGCGGCTCCGATAACGATCGGAAACCGCTACTGCGGCTTTCTATACAAGCCCCTAAGTTAAAAAGCTCTTCCTTCCATTCTATGACTGAGATGACAACCAACACATCTATAGCATCCTCCAATGTTTCTACCAACAGTATTAGAATGGCAGAAAAAGATTCCCCATAATCTACTCATTCTCGAAAGAATATTAATTGTTGTTAAAAACTGTTTTAACATCAAAGAATAATATACAAGCAATTAAACAGCTGGCACTTCCTGTACTTTCATATAGCTTTGGGATTGTAGACTGGCCTCTTAAAGATCTTGAGAAACTAGACATACAACTCCATGCCCTTGAGGTAATTTATAAGAACCAAGACTATGGGGTATGTTTACTAAACTGCGGTAATGTCACTCACGTTAGGTTCCGCGGTAAAGGTGCAGATGCCCATATAAAGGCGTAGGCGGTGCATCATTACAGCAAGCCTTATCAGCTAACGCACGTTACAAGGTGTTTAGACTAACGCACGTTACAAGGTGCTTTGCCAGGTGCCGTATAAAGCGCCTTGTGAGGTGCATTATAAGGTGCCTTGTAAGGTGCCTCATAAGACGCCCTATAGGGTTCCTTAGACTAAGCGCCGTACTAGGCACCCTTGGACAAGGCCCAGTAGAAGGCACCCTGGGCCATGGAACCATAGGTTAAGGTGGCCTAACAAGGTTACGGTACCCTAGGTTAGTGTTCCCTAAGGGCTGCAAGGTGTCTCAGGATAACATGCATGACCTGTGAGGAACAGAGACAGATGTAGCCCTAACACTAGATAGAGCACTCAGGAAAGGCAATGAACAGATGAGTGAAGGAGGGAGAGCTGGGAGCTGCTGGATCTGCCATATCTGCGGGCATCCCATGTGGCTGCCAGTACTGTTGACAAACATGGTGGGGGCAACTGTACCACAGCACAGGGTTTGGCAATGTAAAGTACTGGAAAGACAGTTGGTGGCAGACGATGGGAATACGTGTCCCCCAGTGGAGGCTGAGGTGGCAGGATAGTTACAATGATGGGTGGACAGAGGAGTGGTGGTGCCATGCAGATCAGGCACAGGCGAGGCAAGCATGAAGAGGCACAATACAAGAAAGTGTAGCAGTGCAGCACATGGGGTGACAGCCTGCACAGGCAGACAGGACTCTACAAGGCTGACAGACACAGATAGACGGACAGAAGGAATGTTGGCAATTGTGGCAAGGGTATTATGGGCTAGCAGCACCAATCTTCAAAACTATGACTGATACAGGCATGAAAACTATTTCAGTAGGACAGGCATGAAAGGAGGGAACAATGAGGAATTGAACCCATGAACACTGCAGAGAATGGCATTGTACTAACCAGTAGGCTACATCTCTGTAGTGTATCTCACAGCAATGGCTGGATACAGAAAGACTGCAAGTCACTGCACAAACTGTCTGCTCTGAGTGCCAGGATAGGGTAACCCCACCAGAACCCGTGATGCAATGCACATGCTGAATAGTTGTCTACAGCTGATCACCAAATGGGGTCTGCACTTCTCCGGTACTTCAGCTTGGAAAGATGAACTGACAGTGCGTGATACTGGCACAGAGTAGCTATAGACCTTGCCAGTGTGCAGGTTCTGTGTTCACCCTGAGGGATAGGATGGGTGCCCAGCACTAGGTCCACAGTACATGTGGAGCTAGAGATAGGTCCTGCTGTACATTTGCATTACTACCAGTGTGTGATAGGTGGTCCTTGCAGTGCATCTGAAGGTAATTTGGTGTCTGTCTGTATCCTGCAGTCACATGTGGCCCTCTGGGACTGGACACCACCCAGATTAGTGCATACCTGTGTTAGGGTCTGGCTGACATGGGTACCTGTTTTCAGGGCAGAGGGGTTTGTGTAGCAGTGCCTTTACAGGTCAAAGTGGTATACTCTATATACCCCAAAGGGCCCACAATCACCCCTTTTTATAGGTAAAGAACAGGAGCCTGAGCCCCAGTGAAGCAACCTCCATCCTGCTGGTATAAGACAGCCCTCCAGAGTTGGTGGGCCAAAACCATACCCGTGACTGGGGCAGACCAGCAGTAATGCTGGGGTTAGGGCTGGAAAACCCCAACTGCCTCACACCACTGTCTGTCAGTCACCAGCAGACAGCACAGTCAGACTGCACCTGTAGCACCTTATAGGTGTTCCAGCCATGCACAGTCTAACTGCAGACAGTCCAATAGCCAGTCCATAGTGCATGCTCAAAGAGAAACTATGTACACCAAACAGGTATCTCAGTGATTAGGGCACCAACACCGGGAACACAAAAGTATCACTGGATGCAGATAGTGTAGAGTGCTATGTGGGAACCTAGACATGCCATGGTCACTGCTCGGTCACTGCTCGGTCAGGCAGTGGTCGGGCACTACAGTGTCCCAGCCATTGCCCCACACCCTGTGAAGATGCATCCTGGCCAATCTGCCCTGTCCGTGCCTACCCACAACACCTTGCTCCTCATTATGCACATATTCAAGCTAACGCTGGTAACAGTAGGACATTTTGGGCCCAGAGAGGGGTGGGCAGCCACAGAACAATGGATAGACATACACACATACACACACACATACGCACACTCCTATTGCAGCATTGTGCAAAGATAGGGGTGGTTGGCAACCCTGCCTGCCACACTGGTCCCGATCACAGTGCCGACATTGTTAAACTGTGCAGGATTTACACAGGATGTAGTAGTAGTGCTATGGTGATAACTGCAGTTCAATGCTGGGGCCAACAGCCTGACTCTCCATGCATCTTTGGATTGTGGAGCCTGTGTGAGTGGGTGTTTGTACCCCTGTTCGCCGCTGCATTGGGCTTTGCACATGTTGCTGTTGTATCTGCATTGTAGGGTAAAATATAGGGACATGCTCTGCAGGAACCAAAGCTGGGATTTGAACCTGTGACCCTCTGCTTCTGGATACCCTGGCTGGGTGTACTGTACCACACTGTCGACACAGATGCTTGGTAGTCCCTGGGGCTACCTGTACTTTTCCTCAGCCAGACCTTTTATGTAGCACTGCACACCACGTACTGGTACAGGGCATGGCCTAAGTCCACTGCAGGTAGGTACCACTGCCCCCTCCAGCATGGGCAAACACCCCCCTGCCATGCTGACATGACCATATGCTGTCGGTGCTGGTAGTGCGTAGTCCCAGGCCATCCACTGTGTGGGTAAGTGGTTGCCTAGGGAGCGGGGTCTGGGGCAGGGGGCATACATGAGCATCCTCACATCCCCCCCATCACCGCCTACCAATAGTATGTCCCTTCCATTTGGGGGAGGGTTGGCTGGGGGGATGTTAGGTCAGTGCCCTGGCAACTGTTAGCTCGGGTGGACCAGGTAAATGTAGGTGGATTGTGGTTGGCCTTTGTCAGCTGCTGTCATGCTGATTTCCTGTTTCTATGTTCCTATGTGCCACGAGTGAGGTTATCAAATTTGCAGATGACACAAAACTATTTAAAGTTGTTAAAACCCAAGAGGATTGTGGAAAATTGCAAGAGGATCTTGATAAATTGGAAGACTGGGCATCAAAATGGCAGATGAAATTTAATGTGGACAAGTGCAAGGTTATGCACCTAGGGAAGAACAACCCAAACTATGGTTACACGATGCAAGGTTCCACATTAGGAACCACCACCCAGGAAAAAGATTTAGGCGTCATTGTGGATACCATGTTAAAACCCTCGGCCCAGTGTGCAGCGGCAGCCAAGAGAGCAAATAGAATGCTAGGTATGATAAGGAAAGGAATGGAAAATAAAACAAGCGATATTATAATGCCTCTATATCGTTCCATGGTGAGACCGCACCTTGAATATTGTGTGCAATTCTGGTCGCCGTATCTTAAAAAGGATATAGCGATTTTAGAAAAGGTTCAGAGAAGAGCCACCAAAATGTTAAAGGGGATGGAAGGATACTGCTATGAAGAAAGGCTAAAAAGGTTAGGGCTCTTTAACCTGAAAAAGAGACGGCTGAGGGGAGATATGATAGGAGTCTATAAATTGATGAAGGGAGTGGAACAGGTAAACGTAGATCGATTGTTTACCTTATCAGAATATAGAAAGACTAGGGGACATGCAATGAAGCTACAGGGTAAACTATTTAAGACTAATAAAAGAAAATATTTTTTCACTCAACGTGTAATCAAACTCTGGAATTTGTTACCGGAGGATATAGTAAAGGCTGTTAGTGTAGCTGGGTTTAAAAAAGGTTTTGACAAGTTCCTGGAGGAAAGGTCCATAAACCATTATTAAGAAGGGACCCAGGATATCAATGCTTGAACCAATACAAGCATTGTGGAACTTGTGTCTCTTGGGGAAACTGCTAGGTACATATGATCTAGATTGGCCACTGTTGGAAACAGAATACTGGGCTTGATGGACCTTGGTCTGACCCAGTATGGTATATCTTATGTTCTTATGTTCTAGGTGCCCGCCTAGTCCACCCTGTGCCCCAGCTGCCCCCGCTATATGTCCCGCCTGCAGCCCCTATGCCCCATTTGCACCATCGCCATAGTGGCCTTTCATAATTGGCACTATGCTGTTGCTGAAAATGGAGCACTACTATCACGTTTCTTGGGCTCCCTGCCTATGCTGTACATTGCTGACACTGAAATGGTTTCTCTCTCCTGCAAATGTGCATCTAACAGCAGGTTTTCATTCGCGGTAGGATTCAGCCCTTCAATTCAGCGCGTTAGTGTGCAGGGAGCCTCTCCCCACCCACTCCCCGCCCATTGACCCCTTCTCTCCGCCCTCCCTCCACCCTCTACGGTGTTTAACGCAGCCGGAAACGCTAATGCTCGTTAGGTAACGTTAACGCGCGTTAACGTTACATACCGTGCGTTAAAGTTACCTAACGATCGTTAACGTTACCTAACACGTGGTCTGTAACGTTACCGCAGTTTAGTAAACATACCCCTATATATTCCTAGAGCTGAAGGAAGACTTGCTCATAAAAATCAATTACATCTAAGAGCTACTTTCATAAGCTTTAACTGCATCAGATCCAGATAGGCAGCAAGTGATGACATATGAAAATAAAGGTCCAGAATCTATCTCCATCATTAAACTTGACAAGCATTTTGAAGAGTAGAAGGAATGGATGAGAATCCACCCACACAGATAGGGAAAGAAGCAACAGAAGTTGCAAAACATGGAAAAAAAGACTTCAAAGAATCAGATCAGCAGACAATGAAAAACAATTAGCAAAAAGATAAATACAATGGGAAAAACAAAATGTTACTCCAGGAACCATTTGTGGATAAGACTGGACACATGAATGGCTAAGGAGAGGCAAACTGAAACCTAAAGATGAGAGATTGATAGATGCAACCGATGATAGTGGGACGAGATGGTTCACAGCAAGCATAGAGAAAACTGCTAACACAGACAAATGCAGATTAGGTAAGAAAGAGCTGGAAATGTTTACTCATTTTGTAGCTAGTTACGGAGTTCTGATGGCAGTAAACCTCTGTACCTAAAGGCACTACAAAGTGGCATGTATCCTCCATTGGAACTTTTGTAAACTCTATAACATCACTGTATGGAAAAGCACTGGGATCATGACCCTTAGAGAATTATGGAGAATGAAGAAGATTTAGAACATTTCCATTCCAACCAATAAGAAGCTGGTTGTGAGGAAACCTGACATACAGTACCTGTAAAGAAGAAGAAAAAACCTCAAATGGCATTGATAATACTTTAGAGGTGTCAGTTCCAATTGATTATTCTGTGAATTGTGTGGAGAGGGAGAAACATAGAAACATGATGGCAGAAAAAGACCACATGGCCTATCTAGTCTGCCCTTCCATATCAACTATAATAGTTCCCCTTTTACCTTCAGAGGTGCAATGGCTTTGTCCCATGCTTTTTTTGAATTCACATACAGTCCTCTTCTCTACCACCTCAACTGGGAGACTATTCCATGCATCTACCACTCTTTCCATAAAGAAATATTTCCGCATATTACTCCTGAGTCTATCTCCTTTCACCCTCATCCTATGTCCCCTCATAGCAGAGCTTGTTTTACTCAAAAGAGGCTCTCCTCCTGTGTATTTATGCCATGGAGATATTTAAACATCTCTATCGTATCTTCTCTATCCCAACTTTCCTCTAAGGTGTACATATTAAGATCCTTAAGTCTATCCTCATATGATTTATAATGAAGACCACTAACCATTTTAGTAGCCATCCTCTGTACAGACTCTAGCCTGTTTATATCTTTTTGAAGGTGCGGTCTCCAGAATTGCACACAATACTCCAAATGAGGTCGCACCAAAGATTTATACAGAGGCACTATCACCTTCTTTCTTCTGCTGGCCATTTCTCTCCCTGTGCACCCAAGCATCCTTCTAGCTTTTGCCATCGCCTTTTCTACCTGTTTAGCTACTTTAAGATCATCAGACACAACCACGCCTAGGTCCCGCTCTTCTTTAGTGGACAAAAGTACTTCACCCCCTATACTATAGTGCTCCCTTGGATTGCTGCAGCCCAAATGCATGACCTTACATTTTTTAACATTAAATCTCAGCTGCCAAATTCTAGACCATTCTTCAAGCTTAGCTAGATCCCTCCTCATGTTGTCTACACCTTCCTGGGTGTCTACTCTATCGCAGATTTTGGTATCATCTGCAAAGAGGCAAACCTTACCTGACAGCCGTTCCGCTCTATCACTAACAGGAGTAGCAGGAGAGAAAGCAGGAGCCCATGCTGACTCCAGTAGAACTATCAAAACAAAGCCACCCAAGAAAGTCACGATGATTTCCATGGAATGATGGAGTTCCCTCTTGTCACCAAGGTGTCGCACTTCAGCCTGGGGAATTACCAGAATGTCATCACAGTAGTAGGCACTGCTAAGGAAGATCGAGCATTTGGTGAAAAGATGGATGAAAATGAAAGTGATAAGAACGAATGGGGTCTTTTTCTCAAGGTGCAGTTACTAAGAGCGATGGCAATGCTAATCATTCTGGCATGGATATATTGTTCAGCCAGGAGTTAAAGGAGGCACAATTGAAAAGTCCACTGACAGTAAAGCCAAGGTGAAAAAAGCTAAAAGGTTTCTTCTAATTGTTGTCGATTATTTAGCACTAACCCCCAAATCCGCTGTCGAGCAAGATACTGCTTGTGTGGTAACAGTTTACTTTCTTTATCTCCCATTACAGTTGATTCCAGTCTTTCTGCTAATCTGAAAAAGTAAACATTGTATTTTCCGGGACCAGAATGCATTATGACCGTGAGAGCACTGTACTGTGGCCATCAAAGGTAGTGTATATCCTTTAATATTTATTTATATCAAAGACGGAAGCTAGGAGCATATGACACGTTTTTCTCTGGAATAAAAAAAGCTCTCTGAAGCAGAGAAGACACAGCTGAATCTGGGAAGAAGAAGTAAATTGAGATTGCTGTTGCTATGGTACTGAGAGAGATTTTTCTTTAAAGAATGAAAAATACTTGAATAAAACATGCAAGCGTTGTCAGCACTGTCATCTCAGTGTTGCTAGGACTTATTTATACAATCACAGTTTTTTCTTTACTGCGCCCAAGCTGCAATATTATTAGACTCTTTATTGCTATTTATATAGGTTTTATAGACAGTGATACCTCTGAGTATCTTTACTGTACTTGTGTTACTGGGCTTTTATTATCCCCTTTCCTTCATTAATTCTTTATTTCATATTATTCTTAGAACTTCATTTATCTATATCTAACTTTTCCACATTTAAGCCATCCTTTGCTTGAACATAACATAAGAACATAAGATATGCCGTACTGGATCAGACCAAGGTCCACCAAGTCCAGTATCCTGTTTCCAACAGTGGCCATTCAGGTCACAAGTACCTAGACGTTTCCCCAAAAAAACATATAGGTTCCACAATGCTTGTATTGGGACAAGCAGTGGATTTCCCAGGTCCTCTTTACTACATCCTCCGGTAATGAATTCCTGAGTTTCATTACGTGTTGAGTGAAAAAATATTTTCTCTTATTAGTCTTAAATGGGTCATACACTGTAGCTTCATTGCATATCCCCTAGTCTTTTTAGTTTTTGATGGCGTAAACAATTGATCTATGTTTACCTGTTCTACTCCATTCATTAATTTATGGACCTCTATCATATCTCCCCTCAACCGTCTCTCTTCCAGGTTGAAGAGCCCTAACCATTTAAGTTTCTCCTCTTAGGGGTATCCTTCCATCTCCTTTACCATTTTTGTTGCTCTTCTCTGTATCTTTTCTAATTCCACTATATCCTTTTTAAGATACGGTGACCAGAACTGCATGCAACATTCAAGGTGAGGTGGCAACATGGAATGATACAGAGGCATTATACTATCCTTTGTATTATTTTCCATTCCTTTCCTAATAATTCCTAGCATTCTATTTGCCTTGTTGGCCACTGCTGAACACTGGGCGGAGGGTTTCAATGTATTATCCATGATGATGACTAAATCTTTTTCCTGGGTGGTGGTTCCTAATGTGGAACTTTGCATCGTTTAACAATAGTTTGAGTTGTTTTTTTCAAGGTGCATAACTTTTCACTTATCCACGTTAAATGTCATCTGCCATTTGAATGTCCAGTCTTCCAATTTATCAAAGTCCTCTTGCAATTTTTAACTATACTCTTGCGTTTTAATTTTGTGTCATCTGCAAATTTGATTACTTCACGTGTTATCCCTATTTCCAGGTCATTTATGAATATGTTACAAAGCAGCGGACCCAGCACAGATCCCTGGGGTACTCCACTATTCACCTTTCTCCATTGGGAAAATTGATCATTTAGCCCTACCCTCTACTTTTCTGTCTTTGAACCAGTTCATGATCCACAATAGTGCACTGCCTGCTATCCCATGGCTTTTAAATGTCGCCAAGAGTCTCTAATGAGAGACCTTGTCAAAGCCTTTTTGAAAATCCAGATACACTATGGAGTCTACTTTGAAGCACGAATAGATGATAGGACATCCATCTCTGCTATTCGCCCCCTTCTGCCCCCATTCAAAGGCTGTCCGTACAGGCAGTGGGAGGTCTGTGGTCCTGGACATACAGGGCCAATTCTGATGTCGGCCCTGTAGGTCCATGGCCGACAGACTAAATGGGGAACTTATTCTACCTTTGAGGTGGAATAAGTTTCCCGAGACGTCGGGGGATGGCAGTCCCGGGCAGCAGCAAAAGGTGGAGGGGGTGCAGGAGATTCCCTGCAGTCTGACCCTGACCATGGGTGGCCAGATTGGGGGTCAGACTGTGGGGAATGAAAAAAGTACGGCTGAGGATCGCGGCTCCTGAATGGAGACGTACTGCCATGGCAACCGGATGCCATGGCACCGTAGCTCCATTCAGGAGCCTGTCTGCGTTAGCTGGGCAGAGGCCTGTATGTGCAGGCCATTGGGAATCTGGTCCTGGCCTGCACATATAGGCCTAGATGTGATCTGATCCCATGGGGGCTAGATGTGTCCCGCAGGATCAGAATCCCATCTACCTATGTGCGTCCGGTTCCAACTGGATGCACAGAGGGCTGGGACATACAGATTGGAATAGGCCTCCATATAACTGACTCACCTTTGTCTACCTGTTTATTCACACCATCAAAAATAAGTAACAGATTAGTAAGACAAGACCTTCCTAGGCTAAAACCATGTTGGCTTCCTCCCATTAAATCATGGCTATCTATATGTTCAGTAATTTTGTTCTTTATAATGGTTTCTTCCATTCTGCCTGGCTCACCAGTCTGTAGTTTCCCGGATCACTCCTGGAATCTTTTTTAAAAATTGTTGGCCATTCGCCAATCTTCAGGTATTACAGATGATTTTAATGATAGTTCACAGATTACTAATAGTAGGTCTGCAATCTCATATTTCCGTTCTTTCAACACCCTTGGATGTATACCCTCCAGTCCAGATGATTTGCTGCTCTGTAGTTTATCAAATAGTTGTAATACATCTTCTTGGTTTATAGATATTTCTTTCAATTCTTCTAATGTATCACCTTTAAATACCATTTCAATCATGAGCAACTTCCTACATCTTATTCAGTAAAGACTGAAGCAAAGAATCATTCAGTCTCTCTGCTATGGCTTTATCCCCATTTGGTGCCCCTTTTAACCCTTTATCATCTAATGGTCCAACTGACTCTCTCATGACTAGCACAAAAAAAGAGGTGATAGTGGTGGTGATAGTGCCTCTGTATAAGTACCTCTGTATAAGTCTTTGGTGCAACCTCATTTGGAGTATAGTGTGCAATTCTGGAGACCGCACCTTCAAAAGGATGTGAACAGGATGGAGTCGGTGCAGAGGGTGGCTACTAAAATGATTAGTGGTCTTCATTATAAAGCATATGAGGACAGACTGAAGGATCTTAATATGTACACCTTAGAGGAAAGGCGGGATAGAGGTGATATGATTGAGATGTTTAAATACCTCCGTGGCATAAATGTTCAGGGAGAGAGCCTCTTTCAATTGAAAGCAAGTTCTGCTATGAGGGGACATGGGATGAGGGTGAAGGGAGATAGATTCAGGAATGATATGCTGAAATATTTCTTTATGGAAAAAGTAGTGGATCCATGGAATAGTCTCCCAGTGGAGGTGGTAGAGATGAGGACAGTAACTGAATTCAAAAAAGCATGGGACAAACACAGAGGATCTTTAAAGGTAAAAAGGGGACTGTTGCAGTTGTTGATATGGAACGACAGACTGGATAGGCCATGTGGTCTTTTTATGTCAACATATTTCTATGCTTCTATGTTTCTATGACTTTTTTTCCTACAAATGTACTTGAAAAAAGTTTTTTTTAATGCGTTTTTGCTTCCACGGTATGATTTTTTTTCAAATTCTCTCTTTGCCTGCCTTATTAGTGCCTTGCATCTAACTTGCCAGTGCTTATATTGTTTCCAGTTTTCGTCATTTGGCTCCTTTTTCCATTTCCTGAAAGATGCTGGCCCAGTGGAGGTGGTAGAGATGAGGGCGGTTTCTGAATTTAAAAAAGCATGGGACAAACACCGAGGATCTCTAAAGTAAAAAAGGGGACTGTTGTAGTTGTTGATATGGAAGGACAGACTAGATAGGCCATGTGGTCTTTTTCTGTCGTCTTTTTTCTCTGTTTCTATGCTTTTTTTTGGCTACAACAGGCTCTCTGACCTCACCTTTAATCTATGCTGGCAGTTTTTTGGACTTCCAAGATAGTATTTTTAAACAACACCCAAAGCTTGATGTACATCTTTAACCTTTGCAGCTGTTACTTTAAGTTTTTTCTTAATTATTTTCCTCATTTTATCATAGTCTCCCTTTTGAAAGTTAAAAGGTAGTACTGTGGATTTCCTTGTCGTCCTTCCTCCATTTATTAAAACAAATGTGATCATGCTATGATAACTATTGCCAAGTGGCCCCAACACCCTTATCTCTGGCACCAGATCTTGTGTTCCACTATGGAGTAGGTCCAAAATGTCTTCCCCTTTTGTCAGTTCGTGAACCAGCTGCACAAAGAAGCAGTGATTTATTTCATCTAGAAGCTTTATCTCCCTAGTATGTCCTGCTGAGATACTGACCCAGCTGATATCGGGATAATTGAAATCACCTATTATTATTACTGTGTTGTAACTTTTGCTCGCTTCCCTGATTTCTTTGAGCATTTCATCATCCCTTTGTTCATTCTGGCCAGGTGGTCGGTAGTACACCCCCACTGCCATTGCCTTCCCTTTCTACATGGAATTTCAATCCATAGAGATTCTACAGTGTATTTTGTTTTCTGCAATACATTAATCCTGTGTGACTCAATGTCCTCTAACAGAGAGTGCAACTCCTCCACCAATTTGATCTACTCTATCATTGCAATATAATTTGTACCTAGGTATCACAGTGTCCCACTGATTGGCTTCCTTCCACTAGGTCTCTGTGATACCAATCATATTTAACCTCTTATTTAGTGCTATATATTCTAAGTCTCCCATCTTATTTTTTAGACTTCTAGCATTTGCATGCAAGCATTTTAGAGGATGTATTTTATTCACATTAATCTGGTTATCGGTAGGCAGGGGTAATTTGGCATTTTAAGCTCTGTCTGCTCTGTACTTAAGACCATTTGGTTTACGTTTGTCTTTTTTGGAATCTCTCTGTCAGTATGCCCTAACTTCAATCTTTTGCTAATGTCCTTCAAGGATACATCCTTCTGAACCATGCACTTTTGGGAGAGTGTCACCTTTCCTCTATTATCTAGTTTAAAAGCTGCTCTATCTCCTTTTTAAAGATTAATGCCAGCAGCCAGGTTCCATCCCGATTAAGATGGAGTACATTTATTTATTTATTTGAAACGTTTTTCTATACCTCCCCTTCCAGAGATCAGGGACAGTTTACATTGTAACAAAACTTTTACATGGAACAATATGAATGAATTAAAACATTTACATAGAACATGTGAGTAAGTTGTAACAATAATTAACTATTTACATCAACTATATATACTTGCATTACAATCAAGAAGATGTTTCTTGTATGGGACGATTAAAATTTATTTGCAACAGTATATATCTTGAGTCTATTTGTGTTGGAGTTACTTGGTGGAGGGACAGAGGGTGAGCAGAGAATAGGGTGAGAGGTTAGTTTTTGGGGTGGTGAATACGGTAGGGGTGTTTTTGGGGCTAATAATCCCACACTTCGACTACGCGAACGCCATACTACACGGCCTTCCTAAAAACTCCTTAAACCCGCTTCAAATAGCAATGAACGCGGCCGCCAGAGTACTGACCGGGTCATCGAGGAGGGAACACATAACCCCAATCCTAAAAAACCTGCACTGGCTCCCAGTTCAATCTAGGATCACCTTCAAAGTCCTGACACTGACTCACAAAGCCATTAATAAAAACTCTTCCACATCACTCACAGATCTCATCCAAACTACACCCCTAAACAGAGTCAGGAGATCAGCCTCAGTCAATACATTGAACATCCCAAAGGAAATCATAAAATGCTCGCAATCAACCAAAAACAGAGCATTCGCCTTTTATGCACCAACTTGCTGGAACGCCCTACCCCCTACTATCCGGGCCATAAGTGACCTTACCCAATTTAGGAAGGCACTTAAACATCACCTGTTCCTACAATACTACGCACACCCAGGTCACCACACCCCCTGCCACACCTACGAGCCCATGTAGCCCACCAAACTCCAACCCTCCTGCTAGTAGCACTTCACTCATCACATTGACATCATGATCACTACAGATCCAATTTATATATAGCTGAATGATACAGGTACATTTGTTGATAGTTTATTACTGATCCATGTACATATGTTGATAGTTTATTCTGCACATAGTTATCTTGTTCGTATGTCTCCTGTACATAACTCCCTGTTATAATGTAAATGCAGTTCATTCCCCTGCTCTGCATAGTTTCGTTTTATGTGAACTGCACTGGTGTAAAGAGCGCGGTATATAAGAAAGTTAAATAAATAAATAAATATGGTCACCATAGTGTTCAATGAAAAGGTATGTTTTTAAGTCTTTTCTGAAAGTTTGGAGTCCTTGATTATTCTTAAGGATTCTGGAAGAGAGTTCCATTGCATGGGGGCTATATATATGAAAGCCCTATTACTAGTCATTTGTTTAGTTTTCCAGAGGAACTGTGAGGATATTCTGATTGATTCTTTTCCTGGATCTCTTGTCCAATTGGAGGTGGATTAAAGATGAGAGGTGAGATTGGGATATTTATTTATTTTATTTACATTCTCTTATATACCATGCTATTCTGCATCAGTGCAGTTTACATTGAACAAGGCATTATAACTTGAAGATAACTATTTTACAGGGAACATGGGCTATGGAGGGTTACGTGGCTTGCCCAAGACCACAAGGAGCACCTGTGGGACTAGAAACCCCAGTCCTTCCAGCCCAAGGTTGCTGTCCTCTAGTGGGATTTGAACCCCCAACCTTCTGGCCTGAGCACCTTGTCCCAACCACTAGGCCACTCCTCCATTCCATATGATATGTTGTTAATTAGCTTAAAGGTGGTCATTATGACTTTATATTTTACTCTACTGGCAATTTGGAGCTAATGGAGTTTGTATAAAATGGGTGTGATGTGGTCTGACAGTCTTACTTTGAATATGATTTTGGCTGTGACGTTTTGGGCCATTTGCAGAATACTTAGATTATTTTTGGTTAATCCATGCACAATAATCGAAGCAAGGTGTGATGAGTGCTTGGACTACTATTCTAAAGTCCGTAAGGTCAATAAGAGGTCTAAAGTGTTGGATGATCCTTAATTTAAAGAATATGGTTCTGGATATTTGTTTTAAGTGGGGTACCATGCTGAATGTTTTGTCTAGAATGACACCTAGGTATTTCACCTCATAGTTTTCTGGGATGGGTGTGTTTTGTAAATAGATTGCTTGCAGTGAGGTGAGGTGAAGTTTGGGTTCCTTGATGTTCCGTAAGTTTGCTGGGGATACTTATATTAATACAACTATACCTACACTGTAATACGTTTAATAGACTTTGTCAACCTCAAGAGTAATTAATCTCGGGTCCTTATTTAATGTATTCCTGATGAGGATAACCAGCCGCACCTGAAAGTGAATATGAGCACCTCCTTCCTTTTAATAGGTTTAAGAGCCTATAAAGCTAAGATTTGGGGTGACAGACACTCATAGAAGTGACAGACTTTCTTTGGGTGAATAGATATTATTGTCATTAAGAAGAAACTGGCATTTCTGAATTTCAAGGAGTTTTCCTACCTCCTTTTTCCCTCTACTCCCTTCCAGGAACTTAGATCAATGACTTAGCAGAAGTAAATCCGTCCCTGTGTGCTTCAAACCTATACTGAATACATTCCACTCTAGCCATTTCAGAGACTGTTTCTACTGATATTATTGCCCGTTTATTTATAATTACAGTTAATCCTTTTATGTTTTTATGTTGTAGTGGTCATAGTCCCCTGATGAAGGCCTAAGTGGTTGAAACACGTGTTGGTCTGACCAATCAATAAAGTTTTGTCCTCCAAGGGTTTCTTCTTTGCCTGCTTCTTCTGTGTGTTGTTTGACTGCAGGTGGGGTGTTTTCCTTATACACATATACAATGGTCAGGTAAATAAACCGGCAAATGGGCTAGATGGCATTACAATAGTTTTAAGGAACCGGATACATCAGAAACATAAAAAATAGTCTTATAGAATCTGTGCTATATTCTGTTGAAAGTAACTGTTGTACAAAGCATTAAAAAATTACACAGAACTCTCAATAGAGTGATGAATAAATTGGAAAGTAAATAGTACTGTACTTTTAGAACACACTGTCTAATTCAGCAGTCGTTTATCATCATAAGGTCAATAAATAGGCTAATTCTTCCCGCCAATGTTATGTTTATTGATTAATTTTATGTACTGTGAGTGGTTTTAATATCATTGTTCCATCAGTAGTGAACGTACTGTAATTCAAGAAAAGATTGCAAACTGTATTAGTAGGTCAGGTTTAGAAAACATGTACCGTGTGTTCGTGTTTGGTATTTGTGCAGATCAGAACACTGGCTGCCAAATTCTCAAACTGGCTATCTGGAAGAGTACAAATCCATTTTTTGTCATGCAATCAAAGTGTTCTTTATTGCATTCTTAAATGTTTACCTTCCATTTTTCTAACACAAATACTTTGTCTTAAGGAATAGAAACAATGAAATGACTGGGCAGAGTATTTAGCTGCATGATGTAAAGCTCATCTCTTTGAGACTGCTTTTGGATCCTGACCTCCTTATTCTCTTATCTAAACCCTGATGCATTTTAATCGTTCTCTTAAGTATTCCCTAGTCCCCTGTTTGTTCTGTTTGTCTGCTTTAGCAGATTATAAACTCTGTGGCGCAGAGACAGTCTTTTATGTGTATATGTACAGAACTACTGTACATATACTTAGTAGTGCTATATAAATTTGTAGTAGTAGAGTAGTTGGACTGACCAATTCATAAAGTTTTGTCCTCCAAGGGTTTCTTCTTTGCCTGCTTCTTCTGTGCATTGTATATGTGGATCTCATAGAAGACATGCCTGTGGATCTCATAGAAGAACTACCTTGAATTTTTCTCAAATCTTTTCCAAATATTTAATGGCATTCACTGTTGTTTGCATGATCCTTAAATCTTGTAGAAAATATTTTTAAACTATATCACCAAAATGAACAAGGGGATTCAAAGGATAGTTACAAGAGTTGATGGAACCAAGAATATAAGAACATAAAGTATGCCATATGGGATGAGACTAATGGTCCATTGAGCCCAGCATCCTATATCTGACTGAGGTCAATCCAGGTCACAAGTACCTGGGAGGATCCCAAAGAGCAGATCCAGTTCTTGTCGCTCACATCTAGAGATAAGTCTGGGAACATAAGAACATAAGATATGCCATACTGGGTCAGACCAAGGTCCATCAAGCCCAGTATCCTGTTTCCAACAGTGGCCAGTCTAGGTCATAAGTACCTAGCAGTCTCCCCAAAAGATACAGGTTCCTCAATGCTTGTATTGGGTCAAGCAGTGATATCCTGGGTCCCTTTTAATAATGGTTTAATGGCCTTTCCTCCAGGAACTTGTCCAAACCTTTTTTAAACACAGCTACACTAACAGCCTTTACTACATCCTCCGGTAACAAATTCCAGAGTTTGATTACACGTTGAGTGAAAAAATATTTTCTCTTATTAGTTTTAAATAGGTTACCCTGTCGCTTCATTGCATGTCCCCTAGTCTTTCTATATTCTGATGACGTAAACAATCGATCTACATTTACCGAAGTCTAGATAGCTACTAATGGTTATAGACATGTCTTCCAGAAACTTGTCAAAACTATTTTTAAATGAAGCTATGCTAACTGCCTTGCATTTTTGCTTGAATCTACATATATTTTTCTAAAACTGGTGACTCTACTGAATATGCCTGAGCATACATATGTATTTGCTGGCATCCTTTTACATATTTTACTAAAACCTTCATGATTTTCATCATCAGACTGAAACCCATTCAACCACCCAGTCAAATATCATCCCTAGATAAGATGTTATTTTCCTGTACCTCTCCTATTTCAACTAGAGCAGCAAGAGGTTGGCTTGGACCAATAGTCATGATGGGAAAGGGGCGGGGGAGGTGAAATTACAACAGGCCCTACAAAGGCTATGGTATCCTTAAGAGAACTTCAAAAGAAAAAATACCCCTTGTCCAAAGGAGGTAAACAAGCTTCTGGAATTGACAACATTGACTTCCAATAACCCTTAAGTCACTCCTCATCAGACATGGTAGCCAGTGCCACTCTGCCAATAGTCCTCTTAAAATGATTCATAATCTTCTTTTGTTTAAATGACACTGAATAATTTTGTGTCATCTGCAGATTTGATCACCTCACTCATTATTCCCATTTCCAGGTCATTTATGAAGATGTTAAAAAACAGCAGGCCCAGCACAGATCCCTGGGGTACTCCACTATTCACCTTTCTCCATTGAAAAAATTGGCCATTTAGCCCTACTCTTTGTTTTCTATCTTTTAACCAGTTTCTAATCCACAATAGTACACTGCCTCCTATACCATGACATTTTAATTTCTGCAAGATCTCTCATGAGGGACCTTGTCAAAGGCTTTCTAAAAATCAAGATGCACTATATCAACTGGCTCACCTTTATCTACCTCTTTATTCATACCTTTGAAAAATTATAACAGATTAGTGAGATAAGACTTTACTTGGCTAAATCCATGTTGACTTTCTGCCATTAAACCATGACTATCTACATGTTCAATAATTTTGTTTTTCATAATGGTTTCTACCATTTTGCTCAGTACAGACATCATGCTCACCAGTCTGTAGCTTACTGGATCACCCCTGGAACTCTTTTTAAAAATTGGCATTACATTAGCCACTCTCCAATCCTCAGGTACTACAGATGATTTTAAGGATAGTTCATAGATTATTAAAAGTAGGTCTGCAATCTCATATTTCAGTTTTTTCAGCATCCTTAGATGTATGCCAGCTGGTCCAGGTGATTTGCTGCTCTTCAGTTTATCAAATAGCTGTAATACATCTTCCCGATTTCAATTCCTCTGATAAATCACTTTTAAATATCATTTCTGGCATGGGTAAGTTTCCTACATCTTTTTCAGTAAAGACTGAAACAAAGAATTTATTCAGTTTCTCCACTCTGGCCTTGTCCTCTCTTAGTGCCCCTCTTAGAGTGGAGGATTAGCCTAGTGGCTAGAGCAACTTCCCAACACCCAGGAGGTTGGGGTTTAATTCTATCCGCCCTATTCTAAAAGGATCCAAACTTGACCCCACCTCCCCTTCCTCCTATAGACCCATCTCCAGTATACCCTTCCTTGCAAAGATTACTGAGAAAATTGTCCAAGCCCAACTACAGGATTACATTGATGACCACTCTCCCCTTGACCTATACCAACATGGATTTAAAAAGAATCACGGAGTTGAAACCCTCCTAACCTCCCTCCTAGATTCATTGTACTTACACACCCATAACCCTACCCAAGGATGCTTACTTATATTCCTCAACCTATCCGCTGCCTTTGACTCTCTTCCCCACAATCAACTCCTAACCAGACTTCATGAAATAGGTCTGAGAGGCACAACACTAAAATGGTTTCATTCCTACCTAGACTCCAGAACACAACAGGTCCGTATTGGAAGTGATACCTCCCTCCCATTTACGCTAAAGCAAGGTGTCCCCCAAGGATCTAGCCTCTCTGCCTTACTTTTTAATATCTTCCTCCAACCTGCCTGCAAAACTTTCCAAAACCACGGCATTCAGTACCAATTATACGCAGATGATATGATGTGCTTCACCCCATTTAGCCTCTCTAACCCCGACTTTACTAAAATAAATGAATGTCTAACCAATCTCAAATCCTGGCTTTCCCAACACAATCTACTTATTAACCAATCCAAAACTGAGATCCTTCAAGTATTCTCCAACCCCTCATATACCCCTCCCCCAACACTCACCCTTGGTGATCTCACTCTCACTATAAAAAACCAAGTAAAATATCTTGGAATCATCCTCGATCAGAACCTCTCCTTTATTGAGCACATAAAGAAAACTACCAATACAATTTACGCGAAGTTGCGCACCCTCCGGAACCTCAAGCTCCTCTTAAGCCCCAACTCCTTCCGTACTGTCTGTCAGGCCCTCACAACCCCTTCACTTGACTATTGTAACCTTATCTATCATGGCCTCTCTAAGACCACCATCCAACCTCTCCAACTTGCCCAGAATACACTAGCACGATTAATAACTAACAACCCTAGACGATCCCATATTACACCTGTCCTCTATGACTTACACTGGCTCACAATCCAACTCTGATCCAAATTTAAAGTGCTCACCCTCATTCATAAGATTATCTCAAAAGAATCAGCTCCATGCCTTTCCCCACTCCTTGCCTTCCCTAACAACACAAGAACACGCCGCTCCTCCACCAAAAACCTTCTAACCATTCCTACATCTAAATTACACTTTAAACAATCTACCAACAACAGGGTATTCTCTCTCTACACCCCATCCCTACGGAATACCCTTCCCCATGACCTACGTAACTGTGTGAGCCACGCAGAATTCCGAAAGAGTTTAAAAACCCACCTCTTCCTCAAACACTTTTCCCTACCACCCTAGTTCCTTCCCCCCTACTCCTACCCTCCTCACTAGTCCCTCCAATTGATATCCTAGTGACCCACAGTTACTTCTTATGTAAACAAATGATCCATATTATTGTAAATAATTTATTGTAAATAGTTTATTAGCTCATTAGTTCCTTAGTTCTTATGTTACCTATGTAGCCTGTTACCTTGTTCTATGTAAACAGTTGTACAATACTGTCAGTTACGTTCCATGTAAACTGTCTTGAATTGTAGAAAGACGGTATATAAAAACTGTTAAATAAATAAATAATAAATAAATAAATAATTCCCAATAACACTCTTTGTGACCTTGGGCATGCCACTTTACCCTCCCTTGCCTTGAAGAAAGGCCTGGCAATCAACTTCTGGTCATATCTTGCCAAGGAAACCCAGGGGCTCCTGGGTTGCCAGGAGTCAGCATTGACTTGATGGCATTTAAAAAAAAGAAAGAAAAGTGCCCCTCTTACCCCCTATTATCTAATGGTCCAACTGGCTCTGTCACAGGTACTTTACTTCAAATGTACTTGAAAAAGTTTTTATTATGCACTTTTGCTTCCATGGCAAGCTTCTTTTCAAATTCTCTCTTTGCCTGCCTTATCAGTGCCTTGCATTTAACTAGCCAGTACTTATGTTGTTTTCTCTTTTCATCATTTGGCTTTTTTTTCCATTTGCTGAAGGATTTTCTCTTAGCTATAATAGTCTCTTATAACTCTCCTTTAAGCCATGCTGGCTGTCGTTTGGCCTTCCTTCCACTTTCCTTAAAGCATAGAATAAATCTGGTCTGGGCTTCCAAGACAGTATATTTAAATTACGCCCAGGCCTGATGTAGACTCTTAAGGCCTGATATTCAAAGGCATTTATATGATTTACAACCTAGTAAACTGTGTAAATGCCTTAGATGGGGATATTCAATTGCACATACATGGGTAGTGCCGTTGAATATCCCATCTATGTCCCCTACGTGCCCTGATGCTATCTGGCTAGGATTGGGGTGTGTCGGGGGTGTTCCAGGGCGGAGCGGAGGTGGGGACATGAGATAACTGGACAGTAGTGATATTGCATGCTGCCCGGTTAGTGCTCTGCGATGAAACGATAGGCAAGGAAAACCCTTTCATATCTTTAGGGTGCAGGAGCTAACTGGGCAGCATGCAATATCGCTGCTGCCTGGTTAGCTTCGGCGGCTTCTGAGTTGTGTGGCGCTACCCGGATATTCAATGCTGGGCCACATATGACCTCGACATTGAATTTCCAGGTTTAAGGGTCAGCAGGCAGAGCTATGCGCCGTGTCAGTGCATAGCCTGCCAAGAAGAATATCGGGCCCTTAACCTTTGCAGTTGCTCCTTTCAGTTTTTTCTTAAACATTTTCCTCATTTTATCATAGTCTCCTTTTTGAAAGTTAAATCAGGTGTGATGATGTTATGATTGCTATTGCCAAGCGGCCCCAACACTGTTACCTCTCGCAGTAGATCCTGCGTTCCACTAAGAACTAGATTTAAAATAGCTTCCCCTCAAGTTGGTTCCTGAACCAGCTGCTCCATAAAGCTATCATTTATTTCATCTAGAAATTTTATCTCCTTGGCATGGCCTGATGTAACACTGACTCAGTCAATACTGGGATAATTGAAATCTCCCATTATGACTGTATTGTAAACTTTGCAAGCTTCCCTAATTTCTTTTAGCATTTCATCATCTGTCTGTTTGTTCTAGCCAGGTGGGAGGTAGTATACCCCCACTGCCATTCCCTTCCCCTTTTTACATGGAATTTCTATCCATAAAATTTCTACAGTGTATTTTACTTCCTGCATATCCTTTATCCTGTTTGACTCAATGCCTTCATTAACATATAGTGCCACCCCTCCACCTATGTGATCTACCCTATCATTGCGATATGGTTTGCAGCCCGGTATCATGGTGCCCCATTGGTTATCCTCCCTCCATCAGGTCTCTGAAATGCCAATTATATTTAACATTTCATTCAGTGCTACATATTCTAACTCTCCCATCTTATTTTTTAGACTTTTAGAATTTACATACAGACATTTCAAAGTTTGTTCATATTAACAGTCTAGCTATCAAATAACACAAATAAATTGGAATCTTTCAACTTGGTCTAGTTTTTACTTAAAGGCACCTGGGTTACTTTTACTTTTATTGGAACCTCTCTGTTAAGATGCCCTAACTTTTCTGTTTTGCTAGTAAAGATACATCATTTCAAACTATGTGCTCTTGTGCGACTGTTGGCTTTCCCCCATTTTCCAGTTTAAAAGCTGCTCTATCACCTTTTTAAAGGTTAATGCAAACAGCTTGGTTCCATCCTGGTTAAGGTGGAGCCCATCCTTTCAGAAAAGCCCCCTCCCCTTCCCCTGAATTTTACCCAGTTCCTAACAAATCCCAAACCCTCTTCCTTCTACCATTGTCTCATCCATGCACTGACACTCTGGAGTTCTGCCTGCCTCTTGTTTCCAAGCGTGGAACAGGAAGAATTTCTGAGAATGCTATCCTAGAAGTTTGGATTTAAACTTTCTAACTAAAAGACTAAATTTAGCTTCCAAAGCGTCTCTCCCATACTTTCCTATGTTGTTGGTACCAACATGTACCAAGACAGCAGGCTTCTCCCCAGCATTATCTAAAACCTTATCAACAGGGCCTGCGAGGTCTGTTATCTTTGCAGCAGGCAGGCATATTAGCAGGCAATCCTCACGTCCACCAGCCACCCAATTATCTACATGCCTAATGATCAAATCAGCAACTATAATGGCCATCCTAACCCTTTCCTCATCTGCATATGGCCATGGAGTTACATCCTTGGTGTGAGAGAGTATTATATCTCTTGGAGGACAGGTCCTAACTATAGGATTGCTTCCTGCCACCCCAAGGTGCTCTCCTTCCATGTGACCTCTTTCCTCCATGACAGCAGAAAGGCTGCCAAACTGTAGGTCTCATCTATCTACCTCTCTGTCTGCCTCAGCTGCTTGAATTCTGCTTCTCTAGTGTTCAGAAATTGGACTCGTTCCCTGACAGCAAAGAGCTCTTTTAACCTAGTGTACACATAAGACTTCTCACCAACTGGGAGAAAATCATATATATATATATATGAAACACAGTGCAAAAGACTAGATAGCTTCCATCTCTCTGCTGGACTGCTGTCTGCATCATAAGATTTAAAGATGTGTTTTATCAATTTAAAGTTGTTCAGTTGTTTAAAGTTGTTAGGGGAATAGAGATACTTGAACCGATATAATTATACTTATGAAGTATAAGGGACTTTTACTTTTCACCTCAAGGTGAACTTCAAGGATTTGATTAATCTACTCCCAAGGCCTAGTAACTTGATTAGTTAGAACCAGTTGAACCTGAAAGTGAGCAAGATCACTCCTTTCCCCTTAACTGGTTTAGGAGGCTATAAATCAAAGATTTTGCCTGGAGTGAGTGGGAGCTGGGATGGGTGGGAGAGAAAGGAACTCTAAGAGACCGATTCTGTACTGTCCGTCCAGTCCCTGTACGCCTGACCTGAATTGGGGTGTACAGAGTTAGACCCGATTCTGAACCCACTAGATCGCTGTCTATCGCTGGTTCCACTCTTTCTTATATGCTCGCACTTTTGCTGTGTTCGCTGCTTCATCCACCACAGACCACTTTCCTCTCACTTGTGGTGTCCCTCAGGGCTCGGTCCTAGCACCACTATTATTCAATGTGTTCCTGGCCCCTTTAACATTACTAATTCAGCAATCAGGTATTTCAGGGTATTACTATGCCGATGACATTTTCCTTTTGCACCACACCTCCTCTTCCCATCCTGACATCACCCCGCTAAATGAGTGCTTATCCCTGGTCTCCACCTGGTTATCCTCAAACTGCCTTGTTCTTAACGTCTCCAAAACTGCTGCTATCTGGTTTCCTCACAGTTCTGTCTGCCCTTCACTTACTCCCTCCTTCTCAGGCTCTCCCATTTCCCTTGTGCCTAAGCTCTGTTATTTAGGTGTTCTGCTTGATAGCGCTCTCACATTCGCTGATCACATCTCCCAGGTTTCTCGACGTTCTTTCATTTGTCTCCGGAGCATTTGTGCCGTCCGGCCGTTCTTATCCCCTCAAGCCTTGATCACTCTCCTTCTTTCACTTGTCATTACCAGGTTAGATTTTTGCAACTCCATATTTGTCGGTATCCCTCAGTATCAGCGTCAACGGCTACAACTCCTACAAAACACTGCGGCCCGGATGTTTACCCATGCTTCCCCCCGTGATCATATCACTCCTATTTTGCAACAGCTTCATTGGCTCCCAGTAATATTTCGGACAAAATTTAAGATCCTCACACTAGTTCATCGAGCCATTTACTCCCATAGACCTCAGTACTTAGCCGACCTATTAACATTTCACACACACACCCGGAGCCTTCGTTCTATTCATATCAACCGCTTACACCTCCCGTCCCCCTCGCAAGCACATCTGCAGGTTACTAGACAGTCAGCCTTCTTCTATGTTGGCCCCTCCCTGTGGAACTCCCTGCCCACTGCCTTACGATTGGAAGAGTCCTATCCCAAATTCCGTTCTCTCCTGAAAACCCACCTTTTCTCCTCCGCTTTCAACCTTCCCCCCCCTAATCCCTTGACTCTCCTTTTCCTTTATTTTTGAATCTCACTACCTCCTTTTCCACTCTCTTTATCTTTCCTTGTTTATAATGATTGTATTTCCTTTCTTTCTTTCTTTTTTTTAAAATTGTAAACCGCCCCGATGTAACGGGGGGCGGTATATCAAGTGTTTAATAAACAATAAACTGGGGCTAGACGTGCCCACGGGATCAGAATTGGGTCTACAGCCTGGATGTGCAGTCCTGGCCCCAATTCTGATCAGCTGTATGTCCAGCCACATACCCAGCTAATTCAGCCTGGCTGCATAATGGAACCCAGTGCCATGGTGTCTTGTTGCCATGGCATCATGGCTCCATTACAGAGCCGTGATCCCTGGCCGCTGACCTAATGTCCTTTCCCCGGAGCCTGACCCCCAATCCGGCCTCCCATGGCCAGGGTTAGACTGCGGGGTACCCCCTGCATTCCCTCACCATGTTGTCCTGTTCTGGCACTGTGGTTCCCATCTTCCAGGGGACCACAGTGCCAGAACATCTCTGAGGTGGAATAAGTCCCCCATCTACGTGGCCAACCCCGGACATACAGGGCCAACCTCAGAATCGGCCGTGTACATCCAGAGTCACGGCCCACACATGCCCTGCCCCCATTCTGTCCCAGACCACCCCCTCCTGACCCTAGGCTCCCCGTACAACAGCGGTGTTCGTACGGTGAGCCTTTGCACTGGGAGCATCAGGGGGACGAACAGTGAGGATTTATGTGTTGCCTGGACGTGCATACCCGCAGTTCGTGGTACAGAATGACCCCCTAACTGAAAACTATCTTGTAATAAGTAAGACGTATGTGCCTTTAATTTTAATGAAAGCTGGCTTGTTTAGTATGCCCCTAACTGACTTAACAAAAACACAGAATTTTTAAAATACACAGATTCTATCAGGTTTAATCCAAAGAATTTCCTTTTCCACAAGATTTAGAGAATTTCCCAGCAAGTAAATACTTACAAGTGTATATTTTTTCCCAGCAGTAGTAGTCCTTTTTGGTCGTCCTTCAACATATGTGCTGGAGCATTGCCTCCACTTTTATGTCTCAGTTTGTGCCTGGAGCCATAGACCATTTTTTTTAAATTTTTTTATTTATGCAATTTCAAAATATAAATTAAGTAGAAACAAATGTTTGCAGAAAAGCTGGATCAGCAAATAAAATAATATATTTTTTAAAAATGGAAAAACCTGATTAAAAAAGAAAAAACAAATAAACAACTGAATCAGCTCAAGTTCATAGTATAGGGCTATCCAAGCCCTCAAATAAAAAGAAAGAAAAAACCCCTGCAAAGCTATTTTATAAAAGGAAAAGCAGCAAATGCATAGCTTAGAGTTCAGAACATAAACGTAGAGGGCACTTAAATGCCAACTACTGGAACAGTTGAAGTGGTCACAGACCCAGAAATTAGCTTAGCGACAATGACCAGGATCATAGAAAACATATTTCACATAGTGCATTTTTATAATGTGCTTGCAGGGGAATTAAAAACAAAACAAAACCTAGCACCAAGCTCCAAACCCTAGGACGTAACAGAAGAAAATAAACTGTTTCCTTCTTTTGTGCGTTTCACTAGTCACATCCAGATAAATTCTTACAACAGATTTCAAAAATGTTACATCTCACTTGTTAAACTAAGGAGTATGTTTACTAAAGGGTGGTAAGAGAGTAGGGGATAACGAGCGTTAACGATTTTCTATTCAAAAAAGGCTCTGGGCAGGTAGGAGGCGTTCTGGCAGTAAGGGCGCAATGGGCCACATAACGTGTGATAACAGGTTACTGAGAGTTAAGATGCCAAGAATGGACATTAACGCTAGAAAACAGCTGCCACCCTAATGCTGGATAAGGGGGCATCAGGGAAAAGCAATGCAAAGATGGATGGAAGGATAGGTGGGAACTGACTGACCTGCCAGATCCATGGGCATCTTACATGGCAGTCAGTAAGTGGGATGAGCAAGTGGAAGGCAGCTGTACTGAGTCATTGAGGGGTGACTATGTAAAATGCTGCAATGTCAGTGTGTGGCATAGGATGGGGAAGAGGTGCCCCCTGAAGTGCCACAATTGCCACAATGTGTGCTGCAAAAGGATGACGGAACAGCAGTGGTGACATGCTTTCAGTCACAGGAGAGGCGTGAGTGATACATTGAAATGAGGAATAAAGTACCGGTGAGGTTCATGGGTAGCAGCTGGCAGGAGAAGACATGACTGCACATAGCCGGCAGAGGCAGATGGATGTGCTAAAGGAAGGAAGGTGGTAGATGAGAGGGTGGCATGCATCTGCAGCACTGATGTACCTGATGTGACATCACCAATGCAGTTGTAGTAAAAGTGTGCCTGTGGCACGGGGAAGCCGCAATACCAGCTATATTGGTCTCACAGCTGGCACAGCCTCCCAAATCACATACAACTCTCCAGACAAATGTGCAAACAACAAATGCAGAATAGTTGCTTATATGGTCATATGGAGCAATGAAGGGAATGTGATTATCCCTGCAGGTGGCCATCCCAGGGGTAGGATGTGGCAGCATGTAATGCATAGATGTGATGGAGCCAAAACTGTACAGTCACAGTGATGATGAAGTAGTCGACTCTTGTTTGCTATGTATGTTATATATGTATTGACAGAACTGGTGTTTTGTAGATCGCGTTATTATTCCAGTCAAAGCATTTCACATTGTAGCATAACAGTGGTAATGTGCATTAAAAACAGAGACATTGATAACTTGGATTATTCTGAGGCAATGGAGGGTTAAGTGACTTTCCCAAGGCCAAAAGGAGTAGAGGTCATGCTTTGAAGGGTTTAACATACATTCATAAAAGTCCTCTGTAAAATGTTCCCAGCAGTCACAGAAGGAGTGCTAGCATGAATCAAAACGTACCCTCTTGGGTCCCAAGCCAGTGCTTGAACCATTAGGCTACACCTCCACTCAGGTGCAGAATATCTACAGGGCAAACATGTCTGACCCTCTGCAGTGGCCTGCAGCAGAGCTATTAAAGGCATGCTCTCAGAAGGGCATGATCGCAAATACCATGTGTACATACCCAATGTGCTATCGGAACACATAAAAAAGCATACAACTGTGTGTCCACTAGTCAAAGCAGACCCTGGACTGTTTCTGGCATCAAAATGAACTGAGTATCCTACAGCCACAAAGAGAACAAGGGGGAATTAAACCCACATCCATCACTGATAGGGCTTGTGTAATTACCATTAGGCTACATCTCAATACTATCCTGCACAGCAAAGCCTTAAATCAAAGAGACTGCAGTCCCCTGCCTGCAATAGGTGAAATCAAGCACATGAAACAATATGCCCAGCACATTATGAGACTGTGGTTCACCACACCTAGAGCCTGCCTAAAGCGGCGCACATGCAGTATGTAATGCACAGCTGCTCAACTGACACAATGCTGCAGGATACAGCTGTTGTCCAAAGGACAAGACACATCTGAGGTCAAGATGCCCACCCCTCCACGCTTCCCCCAACGGGATGCAACACTCACATGCACATGTTTGCTGTGCACCAGTGTGGCACTTATGCCAGAGGCTGCACATGTGCAGGGCGTGCAGTGCCCTGTGACCTGCTACCCATTCCAAGATAGGTACACCTACACACACACAGCTCAAACCACATTACTGACCCATGTGGCCCATTGCAGACCATCCTCGCCTCCCCGTGGGGCCATGAACATGTTTCCCTCCATCACAGATGACAGGCAGGTACAGGGCAATTCTATCTAACCTTTTTGATGTCTTGGACATCTGCACCTTGCCCATAACATTTTGTTATGTCCCTCACCATAGACCCTGATGAAGTGGCCAGAGCAGCACAGGCACTCAACCGCACTGCAGATACAGTGGACATCCCTCCACCTCCCCCCCCCCAAAACGGATCGGAGTTTGGCAACTTATACATGTGGTTTCACACTATATGTAGAGTTGCTGAAGAGCTGACCAGCTGCACACTGCATTGCTGCAGCTCACAGTTCTTTGGGGGGGGGACATACACACACACATGAACTTGCTGTCCAAAAGTGGTGCACATTGTCATTGTTACCTGCCCCTTAGGGCTCCTGTAATGCTCTTCCTTTGTCAATGCCTGTGCTGAAACCTCTACATTGGTTGAATGCTATGTCCTATCATACATGATTCAAGATTCTCTGCTTGACTTAAAAGGCTTACATGGTCTTCTTGTGGGCTATTTACTCTCCCATCTACCCTATCACCAGCCAATGCAGAATTTACATGTCACATGTTTTAGGGGTATGTTTACTAAACTGTCTTAATGTTACTGGCGTTAGTTGCAGTCTTACTGTGAAGAATGCCATATAAGGTAGTGGGCGTTCTGGTCTTAAGTTAGCATTTCGGGTTATCGTGCGATAAAGTCCGTTTTCGTGCGATGGAGGGAGCCATGGCACGTTAACGCGCGTTAGCCTTAATTAGGCGTGCTGACCTGAAAACACAGCAGCAGAGGTGTAGCACAATGGTTAATACATTGACTGATGAAACAGGGGTCATGAGTTCAATCCCCCAGTGGGCTTAATGAGTAAGGCTGGCTGAGGAATTACCCTTTACTTTAAATCAGTGCTGTCTGAGGCATTTTCTTTTTAAATTTAAATTAGTACTGCCAGCAAACACCCTCACAATGCCATAACCTAAGGTGCCGCATAAGGCGCTCTATAAGGCACTCCAGAGGGCACATTATAAAGTGCACTGTCCGTCAAGGCACCTTATAATGTTCCCTATAGGGCGCCTTATAAGGCGCCTTAAAGGGCGCTTTATAGGGTGCCTTATGAGGCACCTTAGGTTTACAGCACTGTGAGGGTGTTTTTGCTGGCAGCACTAATTTAAATTAAAAAAGGAATGCCTCAGACAGCCCTATCAAATAACACCACTGTGGGATTAAATCCATGACCTCTGCCTCCACAGTCAGTGAAGTAACCAGTGGGCTACATCTCTATTACTACTAACACACCCCTGGCTGGCTACAGAAGGACTGCAGGTCACCACACAAACTGTCTGCTGTGGTTACCAGGATAGGGTTAACCCACCCATACCCATGATGCACTGCACATGCAGATCAGCAGTCTACAGATGATCACAAGATGGGGTATGCATCCCCACAGTACCTCGGCCTGGTAGGGGGAACTGCTCGGGTGTGTTACTGGCACAGAGTAGCTACAGTCTGTCACATTGTGCGGGTACTGTGCTCACCCTGTGGGTGAGTTGGGGCACCCAGCACCAGGTCCACAGCACTTGGCTTAGCTGAGATAGGCTATACTGCAGGTTGCCATCAGTGCCAGTGTGTGATAGGTAGTCCTTACAGACACACATAGAATACACCTGTGTCCATCCATATTTCCAAGTTACCTCTAGCCCTTGTGGACTATGATGCACCCAGAATAGTGCATATCCTGTGTGGGTGCCATGGTCACATGATTTAAGTGACAAAGGGGTGGGTGTTTGGGCCCATAGGCGGATTATGTAGTACCACCCAATCTTCCCTCTGGGGCTCAGGGTGGGGGACAGGATCTCCCACCAACAGATCCACATTCTACATCCAAGCAATAGTGGCAGTAGAGGGGACCATCAACCTCAGTCCTGCTAGGGAACAGACACCCTACAAGGCAGTCAATGCAGATCTGTACGCATCCATAAGGCAATAGCAGACAGACAGTAGGCCTGGAAATGCTCAGCTGCCCCCCCCCCCACCCCCCACCACCACTATCTGACAGTCTCCAGCCGCTGCACCCTGCAAGGTGTTCCAGCCATACACATACTAACTGCACACAGTCAGCTAGCTAGTCCATGGTTCATGTTCCTGGAGGAGAGGCGTGCAACCAAACCTGGGATGTGAGCACACCCACCAAGCAGATAAGTCAGTGACTGGGCCCCAGAAAAGAGAACCCATATATATCACTTGAGAGAAATACTATACAGCACTATGGGGGAACCTAGCCATGCCGTGGTCACTGCAGTGAGGGTGAGAGTGACCTCCCAGCAGGACATGCTGTGGCCACCCTGTCTGTGCAGGTGGTGGCCGGGCACTACAATGTCCCAGCCATTGCCCTATGCCCTGTGCAGATGGATCCTGCCCAGGCCGCCCTGTCCAGGCCATACCCACAATACCTTGCTCCTCATTATGCACATTTGCAGGCTAACACTGGAAACAGTGCAAGCAGTGTGGGCTCAGTAAGGTGTAGGCAGCCACCACACACTGGATAGACAGACACACACTCCCACACCTATGCCAGCATTGTGCAAATATAGGGGCTTTTGGCAGCCCTGGCCACCACACCAGTCCTGGGCACAGTGCCAGCATGGCTATGGTACACAATACTGTTGGGGTCACTCCCAGGGGTGGTAAACACTGTGAGAAACCAAAACTGAAACACGCTCTACAGATATCAGAAAGGTTGCTATGATGCAGCTCTATCACCAAATTGTGCTTAACTTTGGAATTGCTATCTGCCATTAATCAGTACAACCTTTTGATATATGTGTAACGTATTCCCAGGTATGCAAGTGCTAGTACTGGGAGATGCTGCTGCACGCAGGGACCAACAGCCTGACCCTCCAAGAGGCTTTGGATAGTGGAGCCTGTGGGTGCCCGTGTTTCTGCCCCTGTTGGCCGCTGCTCTAGGGCAGAGGTTCCCAACTCCGGTCCTGGTGTGCCAAACACTGTTCGGGTTTTCATGCTGTCCCTAATGAATATGCATGAGATACATTTGCATACCATGGGGGCGGCACTGCACAGGCATCTTTATTAGAGACAGCATGAAACCTGAATGGTGTTTGGCCCTCCAGGATTGGAGTTTAGAAACTCTGCTCTAGGTATTGCACATGTTTATGGTGTCTGTGCTGTGTAGGGAAAAATATAGGTATTTCAGGCATGTTTATGTTATCTGCAATAAAGGTTCGGTCTTTACTACCACGGTTTAGTTGTGGGTAAAACATGGGGATTGGGTTGGCAGGAGCCACAGCTGGGACTTGAACCTGTGACCTTCTGCTCCTGAACTCACTGGCTGTGTGTACTGCACCACACTGTTGCCACAAGGAAAGCTCATTCCCTGGGGATACCATGACTGTTCGTCAGACAGGGCCTGTCTGTTGCAGTGCACGGCACCCACCTAAACAGGGCTAGGCCGTGGTCTGCTGTGGGAAGATGCCACTGCCCCCTCCACCACCAGTACCCCTCCGCCACCATGCTGACATGCCCTTATGCTGGTGGTGCGCCGTCTCAGACCATCCAGTGTGCTGATAGGCGGCTGCCTATGGTGGGGGATCTGGGGTAGGGGTGCCTGCATAGACATCCACGCTTCCCCCCCACCACCGCCTGCCAATGTTCTGTGCCCTTGGGGGTACCTGCTGGGTACTATCCCATGTGACACTGTGAGAAACACACTCGCGCCCATGTTGAGCCCTCATCAGTTGCTGTCTGGCTGCTGTACAGTTTCAGCATTCCTATGTGCTACCTAGGCATCTCCCTAGTCCACACTGTGCCCCAGCTGCACCACAGCATGTGCTGCCTGCAGCCCTCTGAATCCCATTTACAGCATCTGTACAGTTGCCCTTTCCGACATTCTGACCCTGCTTTTGCCGCACATGTGCACGCCATAAGAAACCTGTCCAATAAAAAGGGAAAACCCTGTTCAGCGCTATTTCAATGTGGGATCATTCACCTTGTAGGGAGACAGAGCATAGACCCTTCCAAAAATGATATATTTTTTTGGAGCTTTCTCAGTAGTGTATTTTTTATTTTTCCCATTAATATCACTATTGGCCAGCTCGGTTATGGTGATTTTAAATTTTGTTCAGGTCATTTTCCATGTTTATTTGCCCTTTTGTTCCGTGCACCTGTATCACAACTATCACTTTTTTAGGTTTCCCTGGCTTTGCTGTACATTGCAGACGGAAATAGTTTCTCTTTCCTGCACATGTGCCTTAACGCGGGGTTTCACTGGAGTTAGTGATCAGACCCGGATTCCACAGCGTTAGTGTGCCTGGAGCCTCTCCCCTCCTACTCTACACCCATTGACCCCTTCTCTCCGCCCTCTGGGAAGCCTTCCTCCGCCCTTCAGCACCGTTTTTCACGGTGTTAGGGTGCCTTAACGCCACAGGCGCATTATTGCGCAATAAGGTACGTTATCACGCGATAACGCGCCTTCATCACCTGATAATGTACCTTATCGTGTGCTAATTCCGCCGCTGCAACATTAGTGCCCTTTAGTAAACATACCCCTTAGTTTAGTTTATTTAAAATTTGATATACACCCATATTGAGCCATCAACAACAGATAAACCGCTTTGATGGTACTATTTCTTAATGTTCCATCTTTAAAAGAAGCCCATCTCTCCTGCACTCATTATAAAGAAGATAGAAGGATACCCCTTTAAAGATTAGGGCTCTTCAGCTAGGAGAAAAGATGACAGAGGGGAGATATGATAAAGATTTATAAAATAATGAAGGGAGTGGAATGGGTAAAAATAGATTATTTGTTTACTCCTTCAAAACATAGAAGATACAATCTAGCATTGTTAAGAATAATTGGAGAAAATATTTTTTCACTCAATGTATAATCAAACTCTAGAATTTGTTGCTGGAGGATGTAGTCAAAGCTGTTTGTGTTGCTTGGTTTAAAGGAGGTTTGGACAAGTTCCTGGAGGAAAATTCCATAGACCATTATTAAAATGGACCAGGGAAATCCACTGCTTACCCCTGGGACAAGCAGCATGGACTTTGTCTACTTTTGGGAACCTGACAGATACTTGTGACCTGGATCGGCCACTGTTAGAAACAAAATACTTGGGGCTTGATGGATCTTTTTTTTTTAAATTCTTTATTTTCGTTTTATAACAACAAAGGAAAAAGAAGACATACAGCTAAAAGACAGATACATAAAGTGTAATACATACACCAAAGTAAACCCCTGCCACCCCCCTCCCCCCTGCTTCTTCTCTAGAAAACTAATCATTCCCGAAGCGGGCGTGTACTTACATTATTATGTTACAAAACCTAACGGTGATCTGAAACATGATGAGAGCTCATTATACAGGTATGTTGGAACAATGAGCAGATTGTACATAATCATTAAGCATCTGCCATTTAAACAAGCGAGAGTGAATTTGGGCATGGGGAATAGCTCTCCGAGGTATCTGCTCATATTTACTATATAAGCAGACGAGGTTCCACCATTCATTGACAGTAAGTCGAGAGCTATCCTTCCAATTCCTCGTGATTAAGCATATGGCTATACCCAGCATGAAATCAAGGAGAAAGCGACCCTTCTTAGGAAGAGAGGGGACCTCCGCCACAGAGCGGAGTCCCACGATCTTCCAAGAGAGAGGTTCGTGAAGGTGTAAGATAAATTAAGATCTTTGATCAGGGAGGTAAGCGTGGTGTGACTCTTGGGGGGACCACTTGTCCTAAGCGGCTGTTTGTCAATCAGGGGATCAAGGACTAGATTGAAATCCCCCCCAATTATCAATGAAGTATTAGCAGAGGCCTGCGCAACCTGAGCAATGGTAGCAAAAGGCAGGGTCATCCACATTAGGAGCGTAAAGGCATATACATGTAACTTCAAGGCTACCTATCTTGAGGTGAACTCTGGACCATCTACCTTCTGTATCTGAGCTAGTCGCAATAATAGTAGCATGCAAAGATTTCCTAACCAGTATGGCAACCCCACATGTCTTAGAAACGGCTGGGGAATAGGCGGCCACCATGTAAGGTTTAGTATTGAGTTCAAGAGTTTCCTTCGAAGTTAAATGCGTTTCTTGGAGAAAATTCAGATCCGCAGCTTCCTGACTTAGGTAGCTTAGGATTTTCTTCCGTTTTATCGGATTATTGATTCCTTTTACGTTCAATGAGAAAATCTTACATGGTGCCATCAATCGGTAATAGACATTTTAGGTAAGGGCGCTTGAAAACATACAACATAATCAGAATCTGTGCAACAATGACATAATCACCGAGTATGCTGGCTAATACACCCCATATTGAAAAGTATGTACCATTGTATCTTAGAGAAGAAGCAAATCCCCCAAAGAATATGGCGACCTAATGTCTGCGGGAGGAGGCCCTAGAGAGGAGATAGAAAGACATGAAAAAAAAAGAAAAGAAACACCAGAGTCCATAATTAACACTGTCTCTGATACTCATCGAGGCTACTGTGGGTAGATGGAGTTGGGTCACAGATATCATCAAAAGTAAAGCAAACAAACTGCCCTCGCCAGACTCTTTGCTGGGCTGCGGCAAATCCAATATGGCAGGTGCAGCGGATATGAGAATACTTGCAGGAATATTCTGGAAGTCAGCGCATCAAGTCGGCTTCTTTGGAATCCAAAAACTCCGCTAGTAGATCAGGGTCCTCAAATGTTCTTGTCTGATTGTGAAGCGTGACTCGGAGCTTGGCCGGGTACATCAGGCCATAGCGTGCTTGTAGTTGTTGAAGCCTCGGCCGGAATTCCAGAAAGCGCTTTCGGCGGTCGACCGTGGGTTTAGCCAAGTCAGGATAGAAGGAGATCTTGTGGCTCTCAAACTCCATATGGCCCTTTGCCCGAGAGGCACTTAAAATTTGCTCCACGTGTTGATATCTCAAAAGTCGAAAAATGATAGGCCGCGGGGTCTTCCTGTTGAGCGTTATGCTTGTGGGTACACGATGAGCGCGATCGATCTCCAAATCTTTGGTAAAGGTGATTTGGAGCAGGGAAGGGAGGATTTTGCATAAAAACTCTTTCATGTCTCCCGATTCCGCTCCCTCCGGGATGCCCACGAGCCGTATGTTGTTGCGGCGCGCTCTATTATTGCCATCTTCCACTTCTTTCTGCAAGGCCCGCACCTGACGTTCAACTTTGTCGAGTTTGGACAACCGGGCCGCATGGGAGTCTAATATGCTCTCCATTTTGTCCTGAAGCGAAGAAAGCCCTTCTAGCTTGCTTTGCAGCACACCAAGATCTTCCCGCAGCGCTCGGAGTGCTTCACCGTTTGACTGCACGAGGTTTTTGACCCCTCTAATCTCTGCGAGGATTTCCTGCTGCATTTCGGGGCCCTCGCGCAAGGCCAGCCCCTTCTGCGGGGACGGGGGTTCAGTTTTGGAACGTTTGCCGTGAGAAGCCGCTGGAGATCCAAATTCCAGGCGCGTGGGTTTGGTCCCCGCCATCTCACCAATGTGCCCCGGCAAGATCAGAGTAGAAGTTCCAAGTATGTACGGTGTTAATTCAGGATTCTGAGTAGGCCTCTCGGGAGCCTCAGCGTTATGCGACCATCCCGCTGGACATCAGGCTCCGCCCCCCGGGCTTGATGGATCTTGGTCTGACCCACTATGGCATATTTTATGTTCTTATCTTCTAGGGGAAACAGAAAGGTCTTTACCTCTTTTCTGAAAGTTAACAAATTCGTTTCTAATTGCAAGTATAAAAGTAGTTTTTTCCAATATTCAGGCCCCACTACACTAAAAGGCCTGAGTCCTCCAAAATGAAAGGTGATGACTTTTTATATCTACAATGAATTCATTTGTCGACTAAAAAGTGTGTGGCTAAAGGGATGAATTTGGGGTGTGGAAAAACATCAGGAGCTTAGCACTGATTTTCAGCACTAGGCACTTAAATTAGGTTCATATATTGAGATAAATGAATAGCAGACCTATATTTAGGGGCATAGGGGGTTATTTTGGAAGTCCTATTTATGCTTTAGATGTCTGAAAATGGACACAGAGCCATCCAAAGCGTAGAGACATCTCCAGAGCTATTTTAGAAGCCGGGTCTCTGAACGTCCCCAGTATAAGGATGTCCAAGTCTGAATGGGAGCATGGGGAGGCAGAGCTAGAAACCTGGATGTCACTGCCTAATCTCAAAAACATCCTGGACAAACAAGTTTAGACCTGCTTCAGGTACAAATAAGCACTGGGAAAGTTCTTGTTTTGGCTGAGAAACATCCAGAGTGTGTAGAGAACATAGCGCTCCACCATCCTCAGTGCTTTGCACTATCACATCGATAGTAGCAATGGGATTTGAACCTTGGTCCTAGCCCACTACTCTACCCATTAGGCTATTCCTAGATGTCCAGGTTCTGAAAGACTATTTTGGGGCCATCTATGCAGATGCCCCGCAGACATGGGCGCATCCACCTTTGTGAAATCATGTCTGCACCTGAAGCTGCCTGCTTTTTTTCAGATGTTCTAGCTTAGACATCCAAGATTGCACTTGGATGTCCTTTCTGAAATGCTCCTCGTAGCCTTTAAGCTCCTAAATTTGGAAGGGTTTTCAGCAGAAAGTAGGGGACAAATTTAGGTACCTGCCTAAATTTAAGAATTCAGGGTCAATATTTAACTGCAACGATCAGTGGGTTTTTTTTTTAAATGTCAAGCACTGTGGTTAAATAAAAATCAGACATTCAGCGCTGGTATCTGGATAGTGACCAGCACTGAATATTGAGTCTTTGTGGTCAGTGCCTGGCGCTATCCATATAGCGGCAGTTTTTAGCACCACTATACAGATAGCTATGGGGGTTATTCTGCACAGTGAATAGTGGGGATGTACATCCGGGTTCAATGTACAACTCCTGTTATCCACTGTGTGCCTATTCCGCCCTGTAAGCTCCCCACATGTACAGGGGCTTTGTGCGGTGAGCTGCAGACGGGGGCGGGAGGGGGCGGAGACAGGGCAGAGAGTGGGCGGAGCACACATCTCAGACGTTCAGGGCCTATTCCGGTCATGGTCCTGTAATCCAGCTGGGGGCAGACATATGTTTGCCTTATTTTACTTCAGATGTGGAAAACGTCCCATAGACAGAGGCGGTCGGACCGAGATGAACCACAGAAACAAGAATCTCTGTCTGGTAAGGCCCCTCCACCTGACCCCCGACCTTGGAGAAACCCGCCTAGGATCGGGCGGCGGGACAGGAGCACATTTTTGCATGGTCAGGCCTTGCCGTGCTCCTGCTGCACGTCCTGGTACTATGGTGATGGGACGCCACAGCATTGGCACTGTAGCAGGAGGCGAGGGAGGGATGGATGGGGAACCTCATAGATGTCCCACAATGCAGAATCAGGGCGTATCTAGCTGCGGGTACGTATAGCTCCCGTGGTTGTAGAATCGGGTGCAAATCCGGCCCGTCCAGATTTTGCACATCCGGATGGGCCAGACGGGCTCCAAGTGGAATTGGCCTCTATGTGGATAGTCATTTAGGACTGCTTTTTCTGTCCTAAACTAACTGCATAGTTACCATATAAGAGCCCTGAAAATCACCAGAAAACAGATAACTAGCGGCTCTTCCCTGTTCCATCCCCAGACCACCTCAGCACTATCTGGATATGACCCAGACGATCAGAGAAAATATTCAGCAGCACTAGCCATATAGTGCTTCTGAATATAGCTCTCATGGGCACTTTCCCAGTTAACTGATGCTGCTAATTGGATAAACGTCTTTCAGCTTTTACTGAATATTGTACTTAATAATACCAATACATTAAAAGAAGGAAAGAAAGCTTGAAGCACTGTCCAAATAATGGCCAGTGGAATAAATATGTTACCCCAGTTATATCCAAGTTTTAATCCCTGTTCTCTGTAAACACTATGCGTCCCTATCGCATGGTATAATGTTATGTTTAATGTACACCGCACTGATATAAATAGCGCGGTATAGAAGAGAAGTTAAATAAAATAATAAATAAATAAAACCCTCCTGCCCCTGCAGCAGTCTTAAAAGAGTTCTGTCCTGGGTAATTCTACTTATTTAACATCATTTATAAACCACAGATCTATTGTATACTCTGCGGTGAATAAATAAAAAGAACGATGAGCTTCCTACTTTTGACTTGAATAGGCCCCATAAATCCAGCACCATACCTTTCCATTAGGAAGATTTTTAGCAACCGCCTGAGAGGCACCTGCTTCCTGGAGAGCACTATGCATCTTTAAGAGGCTGCATTTCAGGGAGAGAGAGTCTCCATGGACAGATGAAGAAGTGTCTATCTATAGTGGCATATCTTTGGATTCTGAGACTGTTCTACTCCCAGTCAAGATCATGGATCTCCCAAAGGGGATACCCCACCTCCGTCTTCAATACCTATGGGAGCACGAGAAGAAACTGGGTACTTCATAAACCAGGATCTGACCTGCTATTTCATCTCCTTGGCCACTTGTTTTTCTCTCTCTAAAACCTGAGACTTTTTCCAGCTCAGACATTGTCACCAGAGCTCCACTTTGCATATCTCATTAGTATAAATGTTAACTTTATTACCCTAGAGTGCCAAGGTTTTCAGTGCTAATTAGATGAATCCGTCTGACCGAAGGCCGAGATGCATGAATACCTGCATTGAAGCATCGCATACCGCATTGTAAAAATCGGACTTGGCACAGACAATAGGTTATTAGATTTCTGCTTACATTGAATATGGAAGTAATGCCCTTCTGATCCTAATTAACTTGTTTCCTCCTTAGTTTATTGGACTATGCAATCTGAAAAGATTTAGATATTAAAATTACAAATTAAATAAAGATGGCTGTGACTTGCTACCTTATGCACAGACACACAGACACACACACACATACACGTACAAAAAATCAGTACGTGATAAAATCACTATTGCCTTCCATGCTCCAGTTAACTTAAAGGCTTATTTCTGTTCTCCCTGACAACAGTTTCCATAACCTGAAGGCACTCTGTCAGTTTGAGAAGTGAGTCATATGCTTTATATGCCTGGGATAATGAGCCAGGAAACTTGCTGAATGATTCACTGTGGCCACAGGGACCAGCACCTTTGGCAAGTACCCATCTCTTCTACTTTTAGAATAGCAGGTTAATGTTTGCACAAGATACAGGGATGTTATACATTAACGCATAATAATAAAATAAAAAAAGATTTGCAGGGCTTATAACCCCCCAGGGAGGTTTTCCATTAAAGTGCTCTTAGTAGTTGGGCATCATCCAGGCAGGTTATGACCAGGTTTAGATCGCTATCTGTTTACTTCTGGATAAATGAATTAATCGGATGTCTTTATACATGAACTTAGCAGGTGATTTTAGAAGGATTAATGGTCACTTACACGTGTGAAAGCTGATCTTCACTTGGAAATTAGCACACCTGTGTAAGAGAGGAGTGGCCTAGTGGTTGGGGTAAGTTACTTCAGGCTGGAAGGTCAGGGGTTCAAATTCCACTAGAGGACAGCAGCATTGGGCCAAAAGGCCTGGGGTTTCTAGTCCCACAGGTGCTCCTTGTGGTCTTGGGCAAGCCACTTAACCCTCCATTGCCCATGTTCCCTGTAAAATAGTTATATCCAAGCTAAAATGCCCTGTTCAATGTAATTTCAGTTTGTTCACTGTAAACCACCTTGACATTTATTTATTTACATTCTCTTATATACCGCGCTATTCTGCATCAGTGCGGTTTACATTGAACAAACTGATATCATGAAAGACAGTATATAAGAAATGATAAATTAAAAAAAAAGTAGCAAATTAGAAAAGGCACTACTTGCATAATGGGGCAACCCATACATCTAAAGGAGACCGAGCTGTGATTTCACAATGGTAGAATTACCTTTTGTCAAGACTTTGGGTAGATACCAGTTCATGACTGCCCTGGACACAGGGATATCGTGCCAAAACACAGCTGTGTCGGGCTATAGAATAAAGTGTATGTGCATTTTATATTTTAGAATGGCAATACATATCTACACCTGGAAAAACTTCAAAGCCAGTATTTACACTTGCTTCAAATCAATGCACCATTGTTAGCTAACTTCGCATTTGGACCTGAGCTTTGGAGGAGCCTATCCAACATGCAGATTTGCTGGGCACAAGGTCCAGATTGAGGAGGCAGAGGCACACATGGAAAGCCATGCATCCCCCCCCCCCCCCCCAGCATCTGCCTTTGCAGGGACCCCATTAGAGCCTACCACCGATACGTCTCAGGAGAGGATGACAGCCACTGCCACTGCTGTGGTTGTTTTCCGGGTGCCTGAATTTTGCAGCTATCTGGAGGGCTACAGCTGCTGGCACTATCAGCCTCTTCCTCCACAGCTGGGTTCAGCAGCAGCAGGGGTGGGGGGGAGAGGGGGGAAGAGATGGGCCAGCCGGGATCTCTGCCAAGGATGCCAGGTCCTTTGGACCGCCCCATGTGGCACATCATCTTTCCACAGCAGCAGTACGTCTGTGTGCTGCCACTGTCACTGTGGGATCATGACAGACATCACAGATGATAATGCGGAAAGAAGGATACCCCTATGAGGAGAGGCTGAAAAGGTTAGGGCTCTTCAACCTGAAGAAGAGACGGCTGAGGGGAGATATGATAGAGGTCAATAAATTACTGAATGGAGTAGAATGGATAAATGTAGCTTGATTGTTTATGCCATCAAAATGTGGGAAGACTAGGGGATAGGCAATGACACTACAATGTAACCCATTTAAGACGAATAAGAGAATATAGTTGATCACTCAACACATAAGCAAAGTCTGGAATTTGTTACCGGGGGATGTAGTAAAATCTGTTTGTGTCACTGGGTTTAAAAAAGGTTTGGACAGGTTCCTGGAGGAAAGATCAATAAACCATTATTCAAGGGGACCCAGAAAACTAACTGCTTGCCCCAATACAGGCATTGTGGAACCCGTGTGTCTTTTGGGGAAAGTGCTAGGTACTTATGATTTAGATTGGCCACTGTTGGGCGCAGGATACTGGGCTTGATGGACCTTGTTTTGACCCAGTAGGATCTTATGTTCTTAAGTGCCACCTGGGCAGCTGCCTAGTCTGCCCTATACACCAGCAATCCCCACTGCCACTTCTTTGCATGACCCACATGTCACCTCTTTTGTTCCATTTGCACCATCAATATAGTACTCTTTCATACTTGCGCACCATGTTGTTGCTGCTAATGGAGCACTACTATTACACTCTGGGGCTGCCCTGTCAGTGCATCAGATTTCAGATGTTAAAATAGGCTCTCTCCCCTCTAAATACACCCTTTATGTGAGGTTTTACTTGGTGTTAAAGTTCCCAGCATTAAAGGGCTTTTAAGCACATCGTGCAACAGGTCTTAAGGAAGCACATGCTGTTAACTCCACTCTCTGCCTCGTTAATACCCACTCTGCCTACTGTGCCCCTTACACAGCTGGAGTCTTTAGTGCCCATTAAAGCAGCTTTTTCGCTATATTAAGGGCACAAAGGTGCCAATAACAGGTGTTAACGGCACACTGGCTCCCTTAACGCCCTTTAGTAAACATACCCCCTAGATATCTTTAGGTACAATACACACCTAAAACTAGGAAAGCTATTGATTCGCCTAGTTCTAGCCATGATACTAACCGGTGAGCAGTCCAATATCACTGTTACCTGATTAGGCTCTGTGGGTGAGTCCACAGTTCCAACCCGGATATTTAATGCTGTCACCCTTACTTGGTTTGCAGCTTGTCATGCTGCGACGGCTTGTGTGCATCAGTGAAGCTGAGGGCTAAGCTATCAGTAGTTTAACTACTGGCAGGGTCTCCCAAGATGAACAGGTTTCAGCTGAGGTGCCAGACCAAGACAAACCATACATCTTGGCAGCAGCAGAAGGGACAGTGTTGGCGGTGGAGAATCACATTTCTGTGACAACGGCAACAACACTAAACTTAAACTGCGCGGAGGAAAGGCCTGGCAATCTACTTCTGTATCTTGCCATGAAAACCCAATGGATAGTCACAACAAAACAAATTGCACTATAATGCTGGAAGATGAGATGCCCAGGTCAGAAAACACTCAACTAGCTACTGGGGAGGTCTGAAGACTTTTCAGAGTAGAGCCAGCATTTATGATGTGGTTGGATCAAAGCCCTTGGGATGTCTGACTGCTGATGTAGCTGCACATGAAATTAGAGTCAGAAGCTGTAAAGATTTCTTACATATTGGGACATGGAACGTACAAAGCATGGACCAAGGGAAGTTGGAGGTGGTCAAGAATGAAATGGAATGCGTGCAATTTGATCTGTTGGGTGTCAGCGAACTGAAATGGACTGGCATCGGGCACTTTGCATCAGATGATCACATGGTTTACTATGCTGGAAATGAAAGACAAAAAAATGGTGTTGCATTTATAATTAAGAAGAAACTTGCAAGAACTGTAATGAAATACTATGCAGTCAGTGAACGCTTAATCTCTATTTGACTATGAGGAATGCCTATCAGCACAACTATAATTCAAGTATATGCCCCAACAACAGCTGCAGAAGAGGATGAAATTGATGAGTTCTATGAACAAGTACAAGTTGAAATTGACAGAACATGCAAACAGGATATCCTGATAGTCATGGATGACTGGAACGCAAAAGTTGTCAACAAAGAAGAAGGCAAAGTGGTTGGAAAATATGGACTTGGCAACAGAAATGAAGCTGGAGAAAGACTGATAGAATTCTGCAAGACCAACGATCTATTCATCTCAAACACCTTCTTCCAGCAACACAAGAAGCGACTTCACCCAATGGATTGTACAAAAATGAAATTGACTACATCTGTGAAAGTCAATGATGGAAAAGCTCTATAATATCAACAAAGACAGAACCTGGAGCTGACTGTGGTACAGATCATCAACTACTAGTATACAAACTCAAGCTAAAGTTAAAAAAGAGCAAGCCACTCATGAATGTAGCAAAATATGACCTTGAGAATATACCACTGGAATTTAAAGACTGTCTGCAAAATCTATTTGCTACTTTAGATACAAATGACAGAGCTCCAGAAGAGTTATGAAATGACATCAAGAAGGTTGTGTTGGAAGAAAGCGAGAAGTCTCTACAAGGTGAAAAAGCAAAAATGACCAAAATGGATGATGGAAGAAACTCTGAAAATTGCCCAGAAACACAGAGAAGCTAAAGCCAGAGGAGAAAAGAAAAACAAACGCAGAACTCAACAGAGATTTCCAACATGCAGCAAGACAGGACAAAGAAAAGTACTGCAATGACTCATGCAAGGAAATAGAAGCAGAAACTATTAGAGAAAAAACAAGATCGGCTTTCCTAAACCTATGAGAGCTAAAGAAAAAATTACAGCCTCAAATTAGAATATTACAAATATGCTCAAGGTTCTATGTTGAATGATGCTGAGAAGATCGAGAAAAGGTGGAAAGAATATACTGAGTTTTTATATGATAAAGATCAAATGGACCAACAGCCATTTCAACCTGTACCGCATGATCCGGAACCATTGGTAATGAAAGAAGAAGTCGAAGCAGCATTGAAAGCCTTATCAAAGAACAAAGCACCAGGCATTGATGGCATTCCCATAGAAGTATTACAGCAATCTGATACAGCTGTTACCATACTTACAAGGCTCTGCCAAGAAATTTGGACGACAGCATCATAGCCAACTGACTGGAAAAGATCTGTGTTTATACCCATGCTAAAGAAAGGTGATCCAACTGACTGTGGAAATTATCACACAATCGCTCTGATCCCATATGTCAGCAAGATTCTACTGAAGATTATTCAACAGAGACTAGAATCATACCTGGAACAAGAACTACCTGAAGTGCAAGCAGGGTTCAGGAAAGGGCGAGGGAACTAGAGACATCATCGCGGATGTGATAAAGGTAAAAGGAAAAGGAGACCACCATGGCTTTCGAAAGAAGTAGCTGAAAAGGTGAAGAAAAAGAGGGAGGCCTTCATGAAATACAGGAGATCACAGAGAGAGGAAGACAGGCATCTATATTTGGAAAAACTTAAAGAAGCTAGTAAAATAGTCAGGAAAGGACTTCCGGTGTGGTAATGAGCTGATCGGACGTGTAGTGGTCAGCTCCAGGCCTCTACCCCAAATAACAGCAATTTAACCAGGCTGTAGTGGGCTAATTAATCTCACTCCCACCGGGTCTCAGTGACGGGGTACGAGAGAACTGACAAGAGGTCTTTTTCTGAGCGTTGGGGGAGTCTGATGGCCACCAAACCACCAAGGAGAGAGAAGCCTCGAGTCCCCGATGTGAAAATGGCGGACGGCATACCTCGGAGTCCAGCCGCGGATAGCAACTCCTCGATGGTGGCTGAGGTTAGTGCTGCAGTAGTGCGGGCACTGGATGCGCATTTCTGCGAGCTGATGGAACAGATACAGAGTGTTAATCATAACATCTCGGAGTTCACCGGCCGCATGGAACAGGCAGAGACTAGAATCTCTGACCTGGAGGACACCCAGCAATCTCTGGTGGCACGAGTTCAGGCCTTGGAAGCCACAGTGAAACAGCAGGCCGATAAGATGGACGATTTGGAAAACCGCGGGCGCCGCAAAAATCTGCGATTTGTGGGGATTGCGGAAAGTGTGGCTGACAGTGCTCTACGGGGCTTTTTGATTGCCTGGATCGAGGAAAATCTGAATGGCAAGGTGACTGGTCCGATTAAACTAGAGCGTGTACACCGCTTGGGCCTGAAGCGAGATCAAGACCGTCGGCCATGTGCCGTCATAGCTCGCTTTCTTGACTTCAGCCAGAAGGAGGAAGTTCTTCGAGCCGCACGAGCCCGCAGGAGACCGGTGGATGGCTCAGACCAAATTCTGATTTTCCAGGACTATTCCCAACTGGTCAGCCAACAACGGCGAGCATTTACAGCGACATGTGCCCAACTTGTGAATAGAGGAGTGCACTTCTTGCTGTTGTATCTGGCTAAACTTCGGGTGGATTATCAAGGCCGGACCCAGTTATTATTGACGCCCGCGGAAGCTCAGGCGTTTGTGGCACGAATAACTGCAGCCTCGGACTCTACTCCGTGAAGCTGGCGGCCGGACCTGTTGGAGCTTCAAGCAAGAAGGCACGGCTCTGTAGGTGGGAGAGCCTGGCAATGCTGTGGGGTCTGCAGAGGGGTTTGAGGCGGCCCGATGCCTCCCCCATGTTTGGACTTTTTTGCTATTATGCCTTATGATTTAACAATGTGTTTATGTGGTTTCATGGTAAATTCATTGGGGTATATTTGTGCGTGAGCTTTATTGGAATGCGAGGTGTGTGTCTGCTTAATGACTTGGATTTATAGTTTTATTTAGGGAGGGGGTTCTGTATGTTTCTGCTATATCTCCTTTGGGGTTGGGGCGACCAGAATTGCTCAGTATATTCAAGATGCGGTCGCATCATGAAGTGAAGTGGAGGCCTTGTATTTTCCTTTGTTTTGTTCTCCCTGCCTTTCCTTGTGATGCCTAGCGTTTTGTGTGCCTTGTTGGTTGCTGCTGCATGCTGGGCGGAGGATTTTTACCACATTTCGACTACGCCAACATAATTCTACATGGTCTCCCTCAAGCAACACTAGCACCACTCCAACTCGCAATGAACACTGCTGCGAGAGTACTAACAGGAGCTTCACGGAGAGAACATATAACTCCAGTCTTGATGAACCTCCACTGGTTACCTGTTCAAGCAAGAACCCTCTACAAAGTACTAACCCTGACCTTCAAAGCCTTAAACACTCAGACCCCCACAGCCATCAGCAAGATGATACACAACGTACCACATAACAGAAACAGAAGACCCACAATGCAAAACACCCTAGAGGTCCCAAAAGCAATGACGAAATGTACAAAAGCAACAACGAATACGGCCTTTACGATTTACGCACCTAGAGCATGGAATGCCCTCCCCACTTATATTCGAATCATCACCGTCATAACCCACTTCAGGAAGGCATTAAAGCATCATCTGTTCACTATATACTACCCCGAATCCAGCCTTAGTAAACATGCATGGTGCTCTTCAGACAATCACCCACCGCACCTAACTAATTAGACCCAGCATGAAAAGGGATAATCAGCTCGGTCTCCCATCAGTACTCGCCGAAATAGGATTTAGGCACCCAGCGTAATAAGATGTATATAGACCCTGCCTGAAAGTAGGTACCAGTGTAAATACAATGTAGATAGTTTCCCCAGTTACTTCCAAGTTGATCTCCCCGTTCATTGTAAATACAACTCAGAGTTCCTGTGTTGTATAGTTGATGTTGAATGTAAACCGCACTGATCTAAATAGCGTGGTATAGAAGAAATGTTAAATAAATAAATAAAATAAATAAAATTTTGTTGTGCTGTCCACACTGATGCCTAGATTTTATTCTTCCCTGGGTGGTGGTTCCCACTGTGGAGCCTTGTGTTGTGTGACCATAGTTTAGGTTTTTTCTTTGCCTAGATAGATTATTTTGCACTTGGCCCACTCCTCCCAGAGATTTGGTGAGTGGCCCCGAGGGTTTTTTCCTTTTTCTTCTCTTCTCCTTTTTTTGGGTTAGGGACTGGATGTATGGGGGCGAATGGTTGAATGTCCTAGGGTGGATCTGTAAGTGTGATAGTTTAGTCTTAGGGGGAGTTACTAAGGGTGGGGGTCTTGGTTTGGATTCGGGTGTGGATGCCAAGGGGGAGTGCCTGGGGGAGATTATTTTGCATGTAGGTTATTTCAGCCTGGTAAGAGGGGATTTCACGAGTAGGGGTAGGCCTGAATACCACAGGGGGAGGGTTAGTCTAGGATTAGGCTAAGAGGAGGTGGTAGTGGTTGGAGGAGGGGGGGTTCAGTGGGGGGGGGGGGAGGGTTTGGGGAGGGGGGAGAAGAGGGGGAATTGTCGCGGTCTACAGCCCTCGCGGAGGTCTGGCTATTTCATTTGGGAGATACGTAGGAGGCGACCCTGGGCTGGGGGGGTTTCCTCTGAATGTATGTACTTCCCGTAGATATTTGAGCCCCATATAGACCTATGATGGGGGAGACATGTTGAAGGTCTTTTCTTGGAATGTTTGTGGACTAGGCAGCCCCATCAAGAGATATAAAATACTGAAAGCGTTGGCTAGACATCAATGTGATATTGCGCTACTCCAGGAAACACATCAGATGGCGGAGGAGCACACCAAACTCTGTAGAGACTGGGTGGGACAGGTCTGGGGGGCTCCCGCACTGTGTAAGAAGGGCGGAGTAGCCATCCTGGTTCACAAGCGGGTGCGTTTTACGCTCACGCAGCAAGTTGCGGACCCACATGAAAGATTTTTGTTTTTGCATGGCTTGCTGGAAGATCGGGAGATAATTTTGGGTGATTTGTATGCTCCTAACGCGCGCGATCCGGATTTCTTTAATCGACTCGTGGCTAAGGTTGAACAACTGCCAGATGTGCCGCTGATGCTGGGTGGGGATTTCAATGGGGTCTTTGACGTAGACCTGGATACTTCGAGAGGTAGCGGCACCCATGAACGACAGCTCCTTGCCCGGACTCTGCAGAGTTTTCGAACTAGGTTGGGTCTAGTAGATCCCTGGAGATTGATACATCCCCTTGAAAAGGACTTTACTCATTCGTCGCGGGCACATGGTACCAGTGCACGCATTGATTACCTTTTGCTCTCAGCGAGCCAGTTTGCGTGTACTGGGGATGCTCAGGAAGGCCCTCTTGAAATTTCGGACCATGCCATGATTTGGTTGGAGTTACAATGGGGGGGGGGAGTAACGGGTTTTACGCGTATATGGCGCTTCCCAATTGAGTTTTATAAAGATACTCAATTTCAGCAATTTTTGTGTCAACGCTGGCAGGAATTTGAGGTGAATCATCAGGCTCATAGAGATGACCCGGAATTGGTCTGGGAGACGGCCAAGGTGGTGTTAAGGGGGGAGATAATTGGTTATGTTGTCCGGAAGCGAAGATTGATGGCAGCGCAAATAATTAGGTTGGAGAAACAAGTCACTCGGGCACGAAGGCTTAGTGGGCATACCCCCACAGTGTCTAATAAGAAGAGACTATGGGAACTTCAGGTCACCCTGAACGAATTGCTGCATCAACGAGCTAAGAAATCCATAATGTACTATAAATACAAGTTACACTGTTTTGGAGACAAACCAGGCACATTGTTAGGTAGGTGCCTGAGGGGTCAACGTAGTGGGCGGTTGGTGGCAGCTCTTAGGGATGATCAAGGCCGCCTCCAAAATAAAAAAGAGGCGATTAGTGCGGTGTTCAAGGGTTTTTTTCAAAAACTATATGCTGCAGAGGAGATAACTACTCCTATGATGGAAACTTACTTGCAAAGCATAGAGTTGCCTCAGGCGACTGAAGAGCAGCGTGCTTTTTTGGGACAGCCTATAACACTGCAGGAGGTGCAGCAGGTGGTTTCATCGGCTAGCTGTTATAAAGCTCCTGGACCTGATGGTTATGGGGCAGAATTTTATAAAATACTTTCTGATTTGGTGGGCCCTATGTTAGTGGTGACATATTGGAGGCATACAGAGAGGGGTGCCATGACCTGGGGGGACAATCAGGCGTACATTACGCTGATCCCCAAACCGGGGAAGGACTTGACCCAAGCGGCCTCTTACCGGCCGATTTATTTGTTGAACTTTGATATGAAGATCTTGGCGAAAATTCTGTCTGAAAGATTAGCGGTTTTATTGGGCGATTTAGTGCATGAGTCGCAGGTGGGTTTTGTTAGGGGTCGATATGCGGTCCGTAATTTGCATCGAATCTTAGCGTCTCTGGAGTGGGTGCATGCGCAACAAGTGCCATCCCTATTGGTGAGCTTCGACGCCGAAAAAGCATTTGACAGAGTCAATTGGCAGTACCTTCATTATTTGTTGCCGCGGTATGGATTGGGTTCTTCCTTTTGTGGGATGGTGAAGAGTCTGTATGTGAACCCGAGGGCTCGGGTGCTCTGTAATGGGGTCCTTTCGAATCAGTTTTCCTTGTATAGAGGCACTAGACAGGGCTGCCCTTTGTCTCCTTTGTTGTTTGTTTTAACCTTGGAGCCCCTCATTCGTTGCATTGAATCCGATCAGACGATCCGTGGGGTGGCAATAGGAATGCAAGGTTTTAAGATATCGGCTTTTGTGGATGATATGTTGGTGCACCTGCTTGCCCCTCAAGAGTCTCTGTCACGCTTAATGACCGAGTTTGCGGAGTATGGTCGGTTTGCAGGCCTTCGTATAAATACCGACAAATCGGAGGCCTTGGACGTGGGGGGCCTATGGGGAGAGTGGAGTGGGCACTTCCCTTTGAAATGGGCGGACCACCAATTTGTTTATTTGGGAATTGTCTTGACCAGTCACACTAGGGAGTTATACCACACGAATTTTGAGAGAATTCTCTCCGGGTTGCGAATTCAATTGAGGGCCTGGAATCCCCTGCCGCTGTCACTTTTGGGGAGGGTGGCTGCAGTAAAGATGGTAGTCTTGCCTCAAATTTTATATTGGTTGCAGACCCTGCCTGTCTGTTTGTTGCGTCGTGACGTGCGCCGTTTGGAAAGAGATATACAGGGGTTCTTGTGGAAAGGGGCACGAGCTTGCATACCAATGAGCCGTATGATCGGACCGTGGCGTAGAGGAGGCATTGGACTACCCGACATATGGCTGTATGCTTTGGCTTGTCAGGCGCGCCATGTGGGAGATTGGTTGGGGGGGACAGATACTTATACACCTCGGGCTTTGGAGATGGCTGTGGTCGCCCCCTTTTCCTTGCTGGGGATTTTACACCTGGAAAGTGCTCAATTGCCTAGTGGAATTCAACAGCATGTCCTGATACATGCAGCCCGCCGCACTTGGTGAGAGTTGAATGGCTATTGGAATCGGGACTGGAAGGTCTCGAGTTGGTTGCCTTTGCGTGGTAATGTGCATTTCCCTCCGGGTTCAGATTCTCGGGTTTTTCAGTCTTGGGGTGCGCAGGGTTTGTGGACCGTAGGCCATGTGGTGGATCTGTCGGATAAATGTAAAACCTTTTTGGAGCTGTGCGAGGAATATGAGCTCCCCTCCCGTCAGTACTTTGCTTATTTGCAAGTTGCTCACTATGTGGCCTCCTTGCCAAAGGAGGAACTTACGGCCGATCGCTCAGCGCAAATTCTTGCCTTTTTTGATATTGGGGGTGAAGCCCCGCCGTCGATAGCGCAGTTGAAGACCCGGCTTGAGTGCTTTGGTGTTGTGCCAGACTACGAACGAGTTGAGCAGGCTTGGGCCCGAGAGTTGGGACGGGAGGTTCCCCGTGGATCCCTTCTTGGAGCCTTGAAGTGCTCTAGTAGAAGGGGCCCGTTGGCGGGAGGTACAATATAAGGCGCTAACCCATGTTCATTTCTCACCTAGACGGGTCTTGCGTAGTCATATCACTCAGGATGGGTCCTGCCCACGATGTTCTGCGCCCCTAGCTGACCTAACCCATATGTGGTGGACGTGTAGGCATATTCGTCCTTATTGGTCCCGTATTCATCATTGCCTAGAGGGGTTGTTGAAACAGCGCTTCCCCTGGACAGGCCCGCTGGTAACGTTGGACCAGCTGAATCTGGCCCTGCCGAAGGGGAAGGGAGAGCGGCTGCTGGTGCATAAGGCTTGTTTGGTGGGGAAGGGTCCGATACTCCACAGATGGCGGGATGGCTCCCCCCCCTACTTTCTTGGAGTGGCACAATAGCTTTCATCATCTGATGCTGACTGAACGCTGGAGAGCTAAGGGCCAGGTGAAGAGATGGTCCACTTTTATGTTGATATGGGAACCTTACATTCAGAGCCTCGGGCCACATTGTAGGAATGAAGTGCTTAATGTGGGCTCCTGATGATATCAGCGGAATAGAGGTTGAATAGCGGGGGTGACTTGGGGGAGCGAGTCCTGAGGTCACTTGGGGCTGGAGCTGTGGGGGCTGTGGACTGCGACGGGAGGGGGGGTGTTTCTGCTTGTAAAAATACAAAATGTATTAACTTTGGAACTGTTTCTTGATGCCATGTAAGCCTACATTACACTAGTTCCCTGTGGCAGAGATAAGAGTACACCCTGCTCGGGGGTTTGTTGTTTGACTTGCTGATGGCTGTTATTTTGTTTGGTTACTTACAAATAAAATTTATAAAAAAAAAATAGTCAGGAAAGCAAAGATTCAAAAAGAGGAGGAAATAGCCAATGCAATAAAATGGGGGAATAAGACATTTTTCAGATATGTAAATGAGAAGAGGAAGGGCAAAAGTGGCATTGTCAGACTCAAGGGTAAAGGGGAGGAATATGTAGAAGCTGATGAGGATAAAGCAGAATTGCTTAAAAAATATTTCTGTTCTGTGTTCATAAATGAAGAACCAGGAACAGGATCTCAGAAAACACCCACAAACAGGAACAGAAGCAAGAGGCATCTTGAACAATTTTCAGAAGACTGTTCGTGAGAAACTAGCTAAACTTAAAGTAGACAAAGCGATGGGACCGGATAGGATATACCATAGAATACTGAGGGAATTTGGGGACGTTCTAGCAGCTCTACTGACTGAACTTTTCAATGCCTCATTGGAGTCGGGAGTGGTGCCAAAGGACTGGAGAGAGGCTCATGTGGTGCCTTTACACAAAAGTGGAAGTAAGGATGCCCGATGCAGAGTCGCGGGTTGTGGGGCTGCTGACCTGGCCCAATTCCCTCTCTGGCTCTCTCTGCACATCCTGAGCAACAGGATGCGTAGAGCCAGCAGGGGGTGGGAGGCGGCGGGGCTGGGACAGAGCCAGAGTGGGCCAGCTCGGCAGGACGTAAAGGGCCGATTCAGGTCATGGCCCTGTACATCCCGCCGGGTCAAAGGGAATGTGCTGCTTATTCCACCTTGAAGGTGGAATAAGCAGCACTAATTTGGCGATTGGGCCCGGGGATCCCAAGCCGTGGATTGGATGGTGGGGAAGAGGGGTGGCCGAGCTGCAGCAGCCAGCGGAGCCTGCTGGGAAGACATCCCTGCAGGTAGGCAGGGACATGCTGGGCCGCCCTCGGGCCTGATTCTGTGTATTGTGGGAATGTTTAGAATTGGTCTAAAATAGGGGCCTAATGGGCCCGTCTTTATCAGGGACATCTAGACGGCCCAGACGTACCCCTCTGAGAATCGGGCTCAATGTGTTCAAAGTATGAAAGTCAAAGTCTTGCTTTCTGAGCTTCTAAAGAAAGCTTAGGTTTGATCTCCTCTAGTACTGACTGATTTGTTCTTATGGCAGTCCATGGTATTCTTCACAGCACCATAATACAAAGGCACCGATTTTCTACCTGTCTATCTTTTTCACTATCCAATTTTAACATCCATAAGATGATATTGAAAATACCATGGCTTGGACAAGTCGAATCTTTGTATGGAGAAAGGCATCTCTGCTCTTGAGAATCTTGTCAAGGTCTTTCATAACCATTCTGCCAAGAGCAATGTGCCATTGGATTTCTTAACTGTTTGTTGTTTTTTATTGATTATTGATCCAAGCACATTAAAGTTGTCAACTATTTCAATTTCTTCTCCATCAATGACAAACTTATTGATTTTGCCAGTTTGTCAGGATCTTTGTCTTCTTTATGTTAAGTGCAGACCCATTTTCCATGTTCCTTGATCTTGAGAAGCAAATGTTTCAGATTGTCTTCATTTTCAGCCATATTGTGGTATAATAGATACAATATATTATATGTGAAGAAAGAGAAGTTCAGAAAATGAAAAGAAAGTAAAAAGTCAGAAGTCTGTTTTGATTAAAGTGTTAAAGGGTGACAGATTTAATTTCCTAATTTCACACATTTCTTCACTTCTATTTAAGAGATGCAATTAATCTGAATGTCCTTGGTCTAAAAACCATAGGGGGCATTTTCAAAGCGATTAATGCAGCAAACAGGTATTCAATGGCATTAACATGGTTAGGGTTGCCAACACTAAATGCCCCAAAGCTAGCCTACTAGCGTTGGGGTGTTCCAGAGGCGGATCAGAGGTAGCACCCAGAGATAGCTGACTAGCAACAATATTCAGCTGCGAGGCATTTATCCCTCAATGAAGAAAGTAAGGTATCTGAAAGGCTCACCTAACTTTCACTACTGAATATCACCGCTATCCGGTTAGCTTCCGCGCTATCCAGCCAGATATGGCCTGTGATGCTGCAGACCCTCTGAGAAGAGAAGAAAATGTTTTAAACGCAGGAAAAGTCGAGCACAGGCTGCAATATTATGAGGAAACTGATAGGGGGAGCAAGAGGGACCTCCGAGGAATTGAGGAACCACACCTCCTAGGTCATGAGGTAATGCCAGCCAGCTTCCAATCAAGGAAGAGAGGAGTACCTCTTAAAGAGAGTCTGGAAGACTGGAGGGCAGAACAGGCAGGACGGCCAGGGGAAGGAGGACTGTCAGGAAAACCAGCAGAACCAGCAGGATGGGCAGGACAGCCGAATGAATGGGCAGGATATCCAGAAGAAGCAGTAACCCCTGGACAAGGGTTTCGCAGGAGGCGGCAGCAGCCGCAGTGGCTTGAGGAAAGGAGCAACCGTGGAGAAGGTGGGATAGCTCCATCCAGAGTGAGTGCTTTTCATCCAGAGAGGCAAAGGCGTGGCTGTGACTGCGGTTTAAAGCCAACAGAAGGACGGTTGGAGAACCTGAGGCCAATTGCTCAGGCCAGGCAGGATCCCAGCCGGAGCAGGCCTCAAACCTCACCGGGAGTAGACAAGCCAAGGAGAAAAGGTAACCCATGTTTAACTGAAAGCAGGTTGCAGACTGCTGGTGTATGGGGAGGACAGGGAGCAGATAGGGTTGCCAACTGGCCGGTTTTCAGCCGGCCTGGCCGGTTTTTCCACGGCCAGGCCGGCTGCCGGCGCAGAGGCAAAACCGGCCCTTTAAAAGCCGGTTTTTTTGCTCTGGCCGCAAGATCGGGAGCGGCCAGAGCAAAAAAACCGGCTTTTCTCCGCTTCAGAGGGAGCCGGGGAAGCCCGCGCGAGGTCCCGGCTCCCTCTGAACAGCCACCAGCGTGAAGAGCCTTTACCTTCACGCTGGCGGCTGTTCCTGTGAAGCCGCGAATGCTGGGAAAGGTTAAAGGGCAACCTTTAACCTTTCCCAGCATTCGCGGCTTCACAGGAACAGCCGCCAGCGTGAAGGAAAAGGCTTTTCATGCTGGTGGCTGTTCAGAAGGAGCCGGGGCCTCGCGCGGCTTCCCCGGCTCCCTCTGAAGCCTCAGTCAGCCGCGATGCTGGTCGGGGGGGGGGGGGCAAGGACTGCATGGGGTGTGTTGGGGGGGGCTTGGCCTGGAAAAGGGCTAAGGGGGGGGACTTGGACTGGAAAAGGGCTAAGGGGGGGGGGGGACTTGGACTGGAAAAGGGCTAAAGGGGGGGACTTGGACTGGAAAAGGGCTAAGGGGGGGGGGGACATGGACTGGAAAAGCGCTAAGGCGGGACTTGGACTGGAAAAAGGCAGTGATGGGGGGGGACCTGGACTGTAAAAGGGATATGGGGGGGGGGGGGACATGGACTGGAAATGGGTTGTGATGGGGGTGGAGGGGACCTGGACTGGAAAAGGGCTATTGGGGGGGGGGGAAAATTGGAATGGAAATAGGCTGTGATTGGGGGGGGACCTGGAATGTAAATGGGTTATGGGGGGGGGGGGACTTGGACTGGAAATGGGTTGTGATGGGGGTGGAGGGGACCTGGACTGGAAAAGGGCTATGGGGGGGGGGAACTTGGACTGGAAATGGGCTATGGTGGAGGAAGGGGGATCTTGGACTGGAAATAGGCTGTGATTAGGGGGGCTAGGACTGCAAATGGGCTGTGATGGTGCGGGGGGACTCGGACTGCAAATGGGCTGTGATGGTGCGGGGGGACTCGGACTGCAAATGGGCTGTGATGGTGCGGGGGGACTCAGACTGCAAATGGGATGTGATGGTGGGGGGGCCTAGGACTGGAAATAGGCTGTGATGGGGGACTTGGACTGGAAATGGGCTGTGATTGGGGGAGGGGGAGCTAGGACTGGAAATGGCCTGTGATGTGAGGGCTAGCACTGGAAATGGGCTGATGAAGAGCTGGAATAGGACTGGAAATGGGTTGATGTGGGGCATGGGAGAATGGGACTAGAAGGGAGTGGGTGCTGGGTGGGTCTAGAACTATAAGGGAATTGATTTGGGGGGAGGACTAGAATGGATGGGGAATGAGAATGGAGAGGGGAAAAAATATTTTGTGTGGAAGAAAAGTCTATGATGGGCTGGGTATTGGGAGAGTAAGAGGGGCTTGAGAATGGAAGGGTGAAATTTAAACGGATGATAAAGGAATAAGGAAAGAATTGGGGGAAAGAGCAAAAGGGAAACAATCAGTATGTTAAAGCAGAAATAGAGAGAGAATGGAAAACATCTGAAAGAGAAGAAAGGACAAATGGATAGCTCGCAGAAGACACGAAGAAACCAGAAGAAAGTGACTGGAGCAATTGCAACTGAAAAATAAAACGCCCAAACAGAAGGTAGAAAAATACTTTTTATTTTGAATTTATTAACTGGAATATGTCTGGTCTGGGAAGTGTGTATTGCTAACATCTTTGCGTTTTGTTTAGTGCAAGAGGAAATTACTTTATAGTTTTATTTCTCCAGTGTTGTACATTTCATGTTTGGATTTTGGGGTTCCCAGTTTAATTATTATCTGACCAAGGAAGTTAGCCTACACGTATCCTCGGTAATTTTTGTGGGTGGGGCTGGGGGCGGGGCAGGGGTGGGACTAGGGGCGGAGAATGGGTGGAGCATGGCGAGCCACAGGTGTCGGGTTTTTCTCGGTGAAAAAGTTGGCAACCCTAGGAGCAGAGGAATACTGTCCTTGTGAAACTGCCTATGAGATAAGGTGCAAGAAACATGTACCGAATAAGAGACTTGTTAATGACAAAGCTTTGCAGGAAGCTAAGGTAAAACACTTGCAAAAGGAAGACAGTTCCCAGTATATGAGGGCGCAGGACCGACGCCCTACATTCAACCCGGAGCATTGGGAGGTTGTACAGAGGATATATAAAAAGCCTGATTACAATTGGCCAGCAAGTACTGACTTGGTTTCAGAGGCTTCAGAAGGGGAACCGATGCAGGTGGAATTTGCTTCAGATACCGAGATGGACTGTAGTTATTGTAAGACAGGAAGCCTGGAGTCCCTGCTTAGCACATAAGCTCTATCTTGGGGAATAGAGACTGTTTGTTTTGATACACCATTTATTGTGAAGATAACAGCTTTGCTTTAACGTCATGTTTTACTTTTTCTTTAACCTGAAGTAAGGAACTTGTGTTTGATGTTTTTGTCCAAGCATCTGAACCTTTTTGCAAGAAAGGGAAATAAATGCCTTTGTTTCCCTCCACTCGGACCCTTGGTATTCTTTGGGATTTTTGGTAACAAAGGAAGCTACCAGGGCTGCAAGTCCCTGGGCCCTGTAAGATATTAGCCAAACCCAACCTCAAATGTTTTTATGTCCAACCTACCTCAGTCCGTTACGCTGCCAAGGTAGGCCCTGTGACAGGCCCCAACATTGAATATCCAGATTTAAAGTTTAGCAACAGCAGCTTGCTACTGTAGAAGCGCTAACCACTGCCATTGAATATCACCCCCATACTGTTTATGTGTTTGGTGTGAAAAGTAAATACTTCCAGAGGTGATTTTATAAGGAGCCATGTAGAGGTACCGCCATCAACGTGGGTAAATCATGGAATTTTCACAATTTACATGTAGAAATGGGGATTTATGTGTGTCCTTTAGCCAGTCACTATTTTGTAAGTACATACGTTGGACTGACTGCATGAACTTTGCACGGATGGGGGGAGGGGGGGGGCAGACTGCAAAGTTATTTACGTAAATGATAAAATTCCATGCATTCTTTACAAATTTAGGCAGAAGCATTTACAATGGAGCTGGTATAAGTGATCACACCTTAAATTAACAGGCCTTTTCAGGCATTTAAGCTAATATTTTATAAAATCAAGTATGAACATACTGGACTTTATAAAATAGCTTGAAATACATGCATAAAATCACATATTAATTAGGTGGTATTTTATAAAATTACCCTCATATTGGTTCCATGGTAACAAAAAAATGGTTGAACTACTGTTTTTGAATCTTGAAACTTCATACATCTCTAACAAATGAATATTCGTGTTTTAATTATGGTTTAGACACTTAGGGGTATGTTTACTAAACTGCGTTAGTGTGATTTGCATTAGGAGCCGCGGTAGAGACAGAAATCCCAAATAAGGACATGGGCGGTACATTGTTACCGATAACACGCGTTACCAGGCGCCATAAATGAACGAGCGCTACAGGGCACGTTACCGCGCGTTAATCTTAAGAAGGCGCGCAGGCATACAAGCACAGCAACAGAGCTGTAGCACAATGGTTACAACACTGACTGATGGTACAGGGGTCATGG